>CM056727.1:47199571-48399571 GCA_029844215.1 Przewalskia tangutica | reverse complement strand
CACATATCGTGTGACGGCTCCAGAACCGTAATCTGTTTGTGACAGTGACAAAGATAACACTTACAGGAATCGTCATCTTAGGGGTCAGATGACGGTTTTTACCCGTCACCGTACGGTATTTTTCTTGTAGTGAATATGTGAAAATCCTGTTTAAAAATAAGATAGCAATGATTTTGAATATAAAAAGTTTTGTGCTCCAATTGTAGGGTTTTATCGGGTTCATACACGCAGCGGAATTTGAATATTTATGTTCCAAACCCGACGGACGGTCAAACTGATGGATGATTATATAATGTCAAACACATAGAAACTGTAATGCTTCGAACGAATACTTACCGTTTGCAAATCTGGAGCCTTCTTCTTTAATCTTCAAGTGTGTAGCCGAGGGTGAGCATGCAAACGTCCTCGATTTGCAAGTTCAAGACTTCGATGTAATTTCTCTTTTGGAAAGCTAGAAAATCCAGCAGAGTTTAATTCAAGTAAATTCAGTGTATAAAATCCTTGGTTGAGCCAGCTATTTATAGCTGCAGGATCAGTTAGGGTTTCTCAAGTGGGCCAGACCCAGAAACTAAAATGGATTGGGTCACTCGGACCCACTGGACACGTGGCGTCGTGGCTCTGCATAAGTGGCGTCGCGGCCCTGGTCCAATTTTGTCTCGTTTTTATTTTATTCTAATGTCTCGATTATAAACCGAACATATAAATTCTCTCTGATTACATCATTGAATCGACGGAACAATTGACTTAGTGTTACCCTACATGTCTTCTCATATCGACACTAATATCATTAGGGTCTACACGGAACTCCTAGACGGCGCCGGAAGATGAACTCAATATGTGAAGTATAGTTACACGAAACTTGTGAAGTGAACCTCTATGTGGGTAGATAAAATCATTTCATTCACGACACACTCGATCAAGCTTAGGATCTGCTAAGTGTTTATCCAAATGGCTTGATCAATATATCTCATCTATATTAGCTGACAACAAGACCATATCATAGGTATGTCTACTGCGTTAGCCAACGACTTAGTCAACCTAATATCATATGAGAATCTGAGTGTTCTCTCGAAAATACATTCGAGGAATGAATCCTAATTTTGGCTCAACTACCACCTTTAATCCACTTCGCAATGTACCCAAACTAAGTCGCGTCTCAACCTATAAGACATTTGAGTTTAGGCCAGGATCAAATTACATTACTCTGTAAAAAGGTGGTATCGACCTCATGTCTAAGGACTTCTATCTCTCACACGCCGATGACACTTTAGACATATATAACAAACAGTGCATCAGCAGGGTATATCAATACTTCAACAAGTATCCATATGTCCATCACGAGTTGTCATAACTCGTAGCAGATGAGACATATTACATCCCTAAGGATATGATGCATACCACATGTCGGCGTATCTCATATCGACGATATCTCATTCTCGATGATCATTAGTCGAGGCAGTTTAAGAGTTTACGCTATAATATTTATCTCTCACATTATTAATAACCACGTAACCTCTAGGATACATTTATATAATATTATAAACAATCAACTAATAATTCAACAAATGTAAATGTCATAATATTAAACTCCATTAATATAAATATGAATGTGTATAAAGTACATTTGTCCTAATACTGATTGTCTCTAGAACATAAATATACTTTCAATCTCCCACTTAGCCTAGAGCCAATCACCAACATATATAATATTCATGTTCTCAAAATGATCATTATGCTTAACCAAGCTTGCTGGTTTTGTAAATGGGTCTGCTAGATTATTGTATGTGGGAACATAATCTAATATAATATATTCAGCCTCTACCATCTCTCTGAGAATGTGGTACTTTCTTAGTACATGCTTGTTTATGTTAGTTGATCTTGGTTCCTTTGCATGTGCAATCGCACTAGTGTTGTCACAATAAATAGTTATTGGACAACTAGCACTTGGAACAACACCTAGTTCCTTCAGGAACTCAGAAATCGCAACAACTTCTTTAGCAGGTTTCGATCCAACAATGTACTCTGCTTCAGTAGTCGAGTCAACAATTGTAGCTTATTTGGAACTCTTCCAACTCACTGCTCCATCATTGAAAATGAACGTGTAACCATCTTGGGATTTGAAGTCATCAACATATGTTTGGAAGCTAGCATCAGTGTAACCAGTAGCAACCAGCTTCTCATCACCACCATAGACCAAGAAATAATCTTTGTCTGAGATACTTAAGAATACTTTTGATTGTCTTTCAGTGTTTATCACTAGGATTATGCGGGAACGTACAAATCATACTAAGTGCAAAGGTCACATCTGCCCTAGTATAGGTCATGGCATATATGATTGATCATATAGCCGAAACATATGTGATCCTCTTCATGCGCTCAAGTTCTACAGCACTATAAGGGCAATCCTTCTTAGATAACTTGATGCCTTTACCCATTGGAATACCACATTTCTTGGAATTCTCCATAGAAAAATGTCTAAGCACTTTGTCTATGTAAACTGACTGTGACAGCCCCAACAATCTATTAGGTCTATCTCTATAGATCCTAATTCCCAGAATGTAGCAGGCTTCACCTAAGTCCTTCATCATGAAGATTTGGACAACCATTCCTTAACTGACTGCATGAGGGTCTTATTGTCTCTCATTATCAATATGTCATTAACATATATAACAATGAAAATAATACCCCATCACTGTGTTTGATATAAACACAAAGATCTTCGTTGCTTCTGACGAAATCAACTGACTTGATAGCCTTGTCAAAGCAAATATTTCAACTCATTGAGGCTTGCTTAAGTCCATAAATGGACTTATGCAGCTTGCACACAACATTTGGTCCGGACTCGGTTGAAAAACCCTCCGGTTGTTTCATATATGCTTCCTCAATTAGATTACTATTGATGAATGCAGTTTTGACGTTCATCTGCCAAATGTAATAGTCATAATGTGCAGCTATCGTAAGCAAAATCCGAATAGACTTTATCTTAGCAACTGGAGAAAAGGTTTCATCATAATCCACACCAGGACGCTGATTATAACATTTAGCCACTAGTCTAGCTTTATAAGTCTAAACCTTGCCAAATGCATCAATCTTCTTCTTGAAGACCCATTTGCATCATATGGGTTTAACCCCATTTGGCAAATCAACGAAGTTCCACACTTGATTGACATACATAGATTTCATTTCGGATTTCATGGCTTCTTGTCATCTCTTCGAATCAATGTCTACCATTGCTTCGTTATAGGTGTTAGGCACATCATCATCTGGACTATATGTCTCACTATGTGTTTCCACAAGTAAATTTAGTCTTTCTGGAGGACGATGAGTTCTAGTCGACCTATGGAGTTGATTGTCTTGCAATTCAGTTCTAGGTAATGTGAGAAGGTTCTTGTGTGTTAGTTGATCCACCAACATGAGAGCTTTCAGGAATATCATTTTCATGTCTTTCCTGAATGGGAGGAGATGCGATAATTGCACTTGTTCCCAAGGTCTACGTAGGAGGATCTTGCATTTCTGCATCATTTCTCGTAACACTCCCACTGGCCAAAGGGCGTACTATAAGTACCCAATCTTCGCCAAAAGCTCCTACTGAATTCTTGCTTTGATCATTCGGCAAGGATCAACCTCTATGTTACTTTGTTGTTCTTGAATTTCTTCAAGTTCTATCTCTGTGCATCTCTCTTCTTTGTAGATATATTCTTCTTCAAGAAACGTTGTGTTCCTAGAAACAATGATTTTATGTTCGCTAGGAAGATAGAAATAGTATCTCTTAGTTTCCTTTGGATACCCTACAAAGTAACATTTCTCACTCTTGGATTCCAACTTATCAGTGAGCACCTTCTTGACATATGCAGGACACCCTCAAGGCCTCATGTGTCTAAGAGCTGGCATCTTGCCGCACCATATCTCATATGGCGACTTTTCAACTGATTTGGAAGGAACCCTGTTCAGAACATATATCGAGGTTTGTATAGCATATCCCCAAAGGTATGTTGGTAGAGCTGTAAAGTTCATCATCGAACGAACCATATCAAGTAGGGTTCGGTTTCTCCCCTCGACAATACCATTCATTTATGGTGTTCCAGAAGGTGTCAATTCAGAATGAACTCCATGAAGCTTCAAGTAATATAGAAATTTACTAGGGGTACATATATATATTTAGATGCTTAATTGATAAGGTTGTAAGTTGATGACTTCGGTTTTATATAAGGTAGACCTCTTGAGTCTTCCTGTCCTAGCTGTAGCCTGTAGCTGAATGTGATGGCGGAGAGCAACCCACTTGGAAAGGAAAACTATTGAAGTCCCTCCATATAGATATGCTAATAAAATAATTAAGCAACCCTTAAGGGTATCCAAGTTGGTGGTCTAGGAAAGCATGTGACCGAAAGGTCACGAGTTTGATTCCTCCTGCCAACATCCTCTTGGTTGAGCATGTCATACATGGCTTGTCAAGTGTGGTTTACCTGGCTGACGTGTTTTGCAGGCTATTGCGTCAGTCCGATGGTTTACCCAGTGCGCACTTATAAAAAAATAGCGGTTGCGGGTCCTCCGTAATCTAAAAAAAAAGAAATTAAGCTTCCAACCGGTCTTTGTACGTGGTTACCGTTTTATGATTAGTATTTCCATTTTAGTGGGTATTACTGTATTTCTTTATTTGTCGGTTCTTTTAAAAATAATAAGTATTTTTTATATTTGAAAATAATTTAATTTTAAAATTTATATTATTTTATTAGTAGCAAATTTTTATATTAAAAAAATATCAAGTCATGTTTAAGATTATAAGATTAATTTATTTTCTCTTCATGTCAAGTTAAACTCTGCCACGTATATCAAAAGGGAGGGAGCCGAAAACAATATACTCATAAGATTTTTCTTTTCTTTAAATTTGTAATCTTAAAGATGATATAACATTTCTGTAATACAAAAACATATGTTTCGATATTGAGGGAGATTCACAATTTTATTTAGTACTTAAGAAATATTGACTGAGAACAAATCTATCAGTTAGAGAGTAAACTTTTATTTGTTATACTTAATTATATGTTCAACGTGTAACTTTCTCATAGTTTAAATATGTGAAAATCCTATTTAAAAACAAAATAGCAATGATTTCGAATATAAAAAGTTTTGTGCTCCAATTGTAGGGTTTTATCGGGTTCGTACACGCAGCGGAATTTGAAAATTTATATTTCAAACCCGACAGGCGGTCAAACTGATGGATGATTATATAATGTCAAACACATAGAAATTGTAATGCTTAGAACGAATACTTACAGTTTGCAAATCTGGAGCCTTCTCCTTGAATCTTCAAGTGTGTAGCCGAGGGTGAGCACGCAACCGTCCCTCGATTTGCAAGTTCAAGACTTCGATGTAATTTCTCTTTTGGAAAGCTAGGAAATCCAAGTTTAATTCAAGTGAATTCAGTGTATAAAATCCTTGGCCGAGACCTCTATTTATAGTTGCAGGATAAGCTAGGGTTTCCCAAGTGGACCAGGCCCAGAAACCGAAACAGATTGGGTCACTCGGACCCACTGGACACGTGGCGCCGCGGCTCTGCATAAGTGGCGCCGCGACCCTTGTCCAATTTTGTCTTTTTTCTATTTTATTCTAATGTCTCGATTATAAACCGAACATATAAATTCTCTCTGATTACACCCTTGAATCGACAGAACAATTGATTTAGTGTTACCCTACATGTCTTCTCATATCGACACTAATATCATTAGGGTCTACACGGAACTCCTAGACGGCGCCGGAAGACGAACTCAATATGTGAAGTATAGTTACACGAAACTTGTGAACTGAACCTCTATGTGGGTAGATAAATCCTTTCATTCACGATACACTCGATCAAGCTTAGGATCTACCAAGTGTCTATCCAAATGGCTTGATCAATATATCTCATCTATATTAGCTGACAACAAGACCATATCATAGGTATGTTTACTGCGTTAGCGAACGACTTAGTCAATCTAATACCATATGAGAATCTGAGTGTTTTCTCGAAGATACATTCAAGGAATGAATCCTAATCTTAGCTCAACTACCACCTTTAATCCACTTCGCAATGTACCCAAACCAAGTCGCGTCTCAACCTATAAGGCATTTGAGCTTAGGACAGGATCAAAGTACATTACTCTGTAACAAGGTGGTATCGACCTCATGTCTAAGGACTTCTATCTCTCACACGCCGATAACACTTTAGACATATATAACAAACAGTGCATCAGCAGGGTATACCAATACTTCAACAAGTATCCATATGTCCATCACGAGTTGCCATAACTCGTAGCAGGTGAGACATACTACATCCCTAAGGATATGATGCAGACCACATGTCGACGTATCTCATATCGACGATATCTCATTCTCGATGATCATTAGTCGAGGCAGTTTAAGAGTTTACGCTATAATATTTATCTCTCACATTATTAATAACCACGTAACCTCTAGGGATGCATTTATATAATATTATAAACAATCAACTAATAATTTAACAAATGTAAATGTCATAATATTAAACTCCATTAATATAAATATGAATGTGTATAAAGTACATTTGTCCTAATACTGATTGTCTCTAGGACATAAATATACTTTCAATCTCCCACTTGGCCTAGAGCCAATCACCAACATATCTAATACCCATGTTCTCAAAATGACCATTATGCTTAACCAAGCTTAATGATTTTGTAAATGGGTCTGCTAGATTATTGTATGTGGGAACATAATCTAATATAATATCTTCAGCCTCTACCATCTCTCTGAGAATGTGATACTTTCTTGGTACATGCTTGTTTCTGTTGTCTCCAATTGTAGCTTTGCCTCCTTTCTTGCCTCTCCAAAGTGTGATGTAAAGTGTATTAGTAAGACAGAGTTTTAGATTTTTTATATCTGAGAAAAACCTCGCTTTTGACCCTTTTACCCTTGTCAAAATTCAGCCGAGATTATGAAATACTTGAGGCATATATATTTCGCGTTTTGTTGGTGTTATGGGGTTGGGGAATAATCTGAATGATACTATGCTCTATATTGGAACAATGTGTTATGAAAATAATATATGCTGATGAATAATCATACTGATAATCACTTGTTGAATTTAAGCTGCATAAAATACATTATTTTCCTGAAGTTGTGTGGAGGGAGTCATATATATGTGTTTGTACTGTGATCATTAAAAAAATTCATGTGTTTCTACATTGGATAAGTCATTATGATCTCATGTTTTATTTTTCTTATGATATCAGCTAACTAGAGAAAGGTGTTAGTGTTTGATCATTTTAAGTGTATTGAGGTAAGCAGATATTCCATTATTTTCAGATTCCTTGACTGACTTTCTGAATGTTTGATTTCAGCCGTAATTAATATTGGTGTATTGTCCAAGTTTATAGTTCAGGGTAGAATAGATAACCTGAAGTTTTCATTAGAGTGGATTGTATTCTTTAGTCTCTAGGCCATTGTTCTGATTGAGGATGTGAAATGTGTGATATATTTGATTTCTTTTCTTATTGGTAGAGCTTTGGTTAAGGCACCAAGCAATGAATCCAGATTCATCCTTTTTTTCTCCGGATGAGTTTTATCCATACTTTCATTGCTTCCACATTATTCTAATTTGTTGGAATCTTCTTCTGTCATATAGGTATTGAGAATATTTTAATCGTGAGCGGGTTGAAGAAGATGATTATCATGAAAATATTTGAAGAGTTCGTGTTCGTATTGCATAGGAGATGAAATTTAACAATGTTTTAGTCTTGTATTAAACACTTTATTAACGCTTTGAATGATTATCCATTTTGGAAATACATTGTACAACAAATTCTAGTTATTTAATGTATATTTTTGGTGTTATTTAAATTATTAATCCATTTCATTGTAGTAATTTCAATTTGTAATATTAAAATTAAATTCCAAAAAAAAATACCGCCAAATTTAATTTTTCCGCCATATTAAAATAAATTATTAATTTTTTTTTTTAAAAAAAAAAATCAAAATTTAAATTTAAGTGACAATTGTGTGACGGGTAAAAACCGTCACATGTGGTGTGACCTTTGTGTGACGAGTAAAAATCGTCATTTGTTTGTGACATCTGTGTGACAGGTAAAACCGTCACATATCGTGTGACGGTTTCAGAACCGTAATCTATTTGTGATAGTGGCAAAGATGACACTTATAGGAACCATCATCTTAGTGATCAGATGACGGTTTTTACCCGTGTCACGACCGAACGGGCGTGGATCGTGCCTTACCCGCACCCAGTAGACATACATCGAGTAATCAGGAATATAAAAACACAACATGAAACAACGTAAAGAGACACGCTTATCCGAGGAAAAGTTGCCTTTCGGCATATATATATAAACCTAAAGTGAACAGTTACATCCCAACTTTACAACGGGACTACAGACCTCTAAGGAAATAAAACAACTATGGCCGGACAGGGCCCCACCATACCCTGAATGAACATTAATACCTACAACATCAGGGACTATACCAAAGATAAGCCTCCGGAGAAACGGAGCTTCCCAAAACGCCGAACTGTGATCCTATGAGCGAGGATCGACGATCGCGTACTTACCTCTGCAGCGTGAACGCAAATTTCGAAGGAGGTCGCATAACAGTACCAAGTATGTGAAATCAAAATATCAGAAATGAAATCATAATAGTCTATATAAAACAAAAGACATATATGATAAACAATTTACGATACACACATATGTAGCGATGTCAAGTCGTGACTCACGCCTTAAAGTCATCACTCAAATATAACCACGGGTCTCATGCCCACAATATCAATCATGCGTGGAATTCCTTCCTCACGCCAGATCCATGATATAACAAACACAAGGAATACACATGAACACCGTGTCCCACCAGGTCATAATAAACCGTCTGGGGTAAATGCGAAGGCATAGCCGACTACTAAGACCAGCGATCAGAATGCCATAAATCGTATCACGAGGTCTTTCTGCACCGCACCACATGATCGGCCGCCACTCGCCCTCGTGATCAATGCGCGTCTAATCTGGAGCATACCGCCGCTCGCATAAAGCCACATAGGCCCGCATGAGGTATTCCTCGCGACGGTATCTAGCCCGCGGTACCTCCCGACTCCGCAGTCCGCATAGTCACATAGACCGCATAGTCACACATCGCATAAGTGCACTCGCCGACGGATAATACACCGAATGATCAATCCGGAGCATACCGCTCCGCATAGTCACACAGACCGCATCGTAGCCGTATAGACGCGTCGGGGTGGCAAGCCCTCGGTATAACAAGTCAAGGGTATGTGATATAATAACGATAACGGGCTTAACGCTTAACAACGTAAGCACAACAAGAATAACCCCCTTACACAACATCACAAGATACTAACACACGTAGCATCCTAACATGTTTACTTACCAAATCAACAAGAAAGTATTACAAGGCTATCACAAACCAACACAATCAAGTTATTCATACAAGGTACTTTCTACTTTATGTTAACAAGTTCGGGTTTTTATCCCCAAAGTACTTCATACATTAACTCTTTAAAAGATCCGTTTCTTTCACAAAAGTCACACAATACCCGTAGTATAAAAATAGAGTGACTATCTTTTTAAGTAAACCAAAACACTTCCCTAAGTAACAACATTATTTTCCAAACGTTCAAGTTTGCCTAATTTCAAATGCTCAAGCTTCTCATTTTCGAAAGGTTTCGTAGTTCATAGTTTTAATCACTTAATAATATAATTCTCCTTTTAAAACAATTTGAGAAACATATGTCTTATGTGTGAGTAGGTTATTCTTGTTTATAACAATCTTGTTAAAGCAGCCATGATCTAGGAAATGTAATATCATTTTGTCTCATCTTAGCTTCTATGCAGATGGAGGTTTCTACTGGTTTTAATAATACTTAATTAGTCGATACATTTCCCCTTATTAGCGCTGCAGTGGTTTGTTCGATACTTATTCTCATTTCTGAAATCAATACAAGACGTTTATAAACAATTAAGTAAACTGCCTTTTATCTCTCTTAAGTCGTTATACCTAACTTCCCATAAGGCTAGTATAACTCTTAAGCTTTTAAAACCAAGTATTACTCTTCTTTCAAAAACGGTTCTTAATTCTTTTGAAATACTTCAAGATTCTTTATTATTAGACTTAAGTCAGAAGACATCGCAGTAAAACCACGTTCGATTAACACACGTCGTCTCGTACTATATATATTCTTTTAAAATATCATGCTCAAGAGGATAAGAAGAATCACATACCTCGCGACGATTATCGACTAATAGCAAAATGCTCTACCGCCATAACCCGGCTAGCCTTGTCCACCTTCCAAGTAGAACATGCTACTCGCAGAACATTCAACCTATAAATGCCATATACGTCTATCAACGCCTGACTACTCGTAGAATATTCTAAGCGAGGGTTCTCTATTCTACGGAAAATCGGGCAGCACTTCCCTACCCGTTATACTACACAAGTCTACTGTAAGTACAGTTCAAATCTTCTTCTTTTATACCCTTCTACTGTGATTACAATTCAATTCAATTCTTTAATATTATTCTGATGTGATTTCAATTCAATTCTCTTCTCTTATACCATCCTTCTATATATCTTATACTCATTTCTATACTACTACAGTATGTAATTTCCAATTACAATAGAAGGACAAGAGTATTTACCTCGGTAAGCCCAAAATTATCCAAGTTTTAATGTCGATCCTGAGCAACGTTTAGCTCCTACTCTGGGCGCTCCAACCCGCTCCAAACAACCCTTAGAAGTTCTACGCAACTTCTTCTTAATACTTCAACCGACTATGAAGATTTTTCCTTAGAGTTTCGTTTTGAGACAAAAAGGACATAAGGTAGTATTTCCGGGCTCTACGTATAGAGGTATCTTTGGAATAGTAACAATACTTGGAGAGTATTTTCTACCAAGAGTGGGTGTATTTTCACGAGAACAACACCACTGGGAGGGTAGGTTTCGCTAGCACCCCTAGGAGTGGGTACCTCTACCAAAAGGCCTCACAGGGGAGGAAGACTTGGACGAGAACTACACAAGAAGGGGGGGAGGACTTCAAGACTTAGAAAACATTTTGTGGATGAAGAAGTCTTCAACCAAGGGGGGATATTTATAGGACAACCAAGGGCCAAGATCAAGACAAGTGGTGGGCAAGTGTAGGGTGAGGATTTATCCATGTGTACCTTATCCAACTACCACACAAAATATCACAAATATCCTACCTACTCCAAGACTTTGAAATCGTCCAAATGAAGCCCACAAATCCGCCAACTTGAGGGTGACAAGTGTCGCCCTCTCGTTGGTCCAAAATATTTCATCTCTCGGAAAAATCCGCAAAAAAATAATAAATGACATAGCCGTATTTTTCCCTTCGCAAAGTTTGGAAAATGTTTCGTCGGAAAACAATTCTTTTCGGGGGTTGTGAACAAAATTTTCGTCCCTTGCCTAATTTAAGGCTCAAACATTTCTACGTACGCCTCACGCATACTCGAAATACGGTATAACATTCTCCTCTTTAGAAACATTCGTCCCGAATGTTCCTTCTAAGTCTCAAAACAACCATGCGCCAGTATAGTCTTCACTGCTATACTTACGAAAACAATCATGCCACACCTGGCCACAATACAACACGCGCAAATACTTACATTTAAGTCCACGAGGAATCACCTCCATCACTACAAAAGTTCCCACTCGAGGTCTAAAATATACTCCCTTCGCACCTTCACTTTACAAAAGAAATGATCACATCTATGCTCGTAACACATGCTCGCTTCTTCCCTTACTCGTGCACTTTCTCGCACTCGAACTCTTTCTCATAACTTACCACATTTCATATCGCCTTTCCAAAATCTCGGGTTACTACCTCCAACTTGGTCATCATTAATCGGAACACTGGATGGATCTCCGATACTTTTCCGAACATAACAACATGAAAGACCGGACGTACTGCCTCCTACGTCGGAAGGCAAAGCTAACATATAGGCAACGTGGCCTATTCTTCACATGATCTAAAAAGGTCCAAAGTAACTCGGGCTAAGTTTCCTCTGTTTTCCAAAACTCGTCACCCCCTTTCCGGGGTGGTACCTTCAAGAAGACCCACCTTCAACCTGAACTCCAAGCGTCGTCGTCGATTATCCGCACAACTTCTGTTGACTCTGAGCTGCCGATAACCTCTCTTGGATAGGCTTCACCCTATCCACATACTGCTGAAACAAGAATGAACCAGCTATCTGAACCTTGGCAACATCGAACCAATCGACCGGCAACTTATACTTCCGCCCCTACAAGGCGTCATAAGGCGATATCCGAATACTGAAATGGTAGCTATTAAAACACTCCCTCAACAGGAGGCAACCATCCTCACAGCTACCCCTGAAATCCAAACACCGGCGAGGCGAACGCGAGCTCGAGACTCACTCGAGTTCCTAACCCGCTCGTAAAACTTCCAAACGAAATAAGCGTAACACTGGCTCCATCGTCATAGGGTGAAAGTATGCACCTCGTGCAGCTTACAACCTTCCCGATATAACATCTCGCATAACCTCTGCGAGTAAACTCTGATCGAAAGACAAGAGGATCGACCTCATCGGCCCGACCATCGTCGAACGCATCCACGAACTCGTCTGTACGGTTAACTAAACTTGAGCCTAACACCCTCGTGACCTATCACAAAGCGACCACCCCAAACTGACCCCACCACCATACAGGCCGCGGGTTGACCCGCACGGTCCAAGACCGACCCGCCATCGCGCCAAACACTTGCTCCCGATCTGAACAATCCCACAATCAAGTCACGAAAACCTAGTGGTCTTCTTAGCTCAACTACCCTCTTTCATTACCACCCGGGACTTATCACACAGACATATCTCACGTGTACTATGCACTCCGATAAAGGTTAACATAACAAAAATCTTTTACTCAAGATGGCCTCGCCTCTAAGGTCTCTACGTATAAAACTCTAAGGCTCACACTTTCCTTATCCCCAATCTTATCCGGTTAACTAACCATGATTTCTAATCATAATTAACACAATGCTATGTGAGCATAACATTTAAGGTATACTCATCTTATCATACGTACTAATCTCTAGAGGGTTAAGGATCTACCAGATCTACGCTTCACTCCTTTGTCGCTCTAATCAATCCCACCTGTCATGGCTAGGAAGGTGACGAACCAGCCATCACCGATCAGGTTGAGTCCTCCTACTTGCATCCCTCGTACTAGGACACCCTTTCGACACATGGCCCTGACGGCCGCAGGTAAAACAAGCACCAACAAAAGATGACATTCCCCGGGATGACGCCTGTCACACTGTGAACACTGGGGAAAAACTGAATCGGTGGCCGGAACTACGTGTATCTGTGAACTAAGCCCGGAGTTCGACCAACTCGGCATACCGAACGCCCCGAAGTCGCGGAGGACCACTCTGCCTTGCGGAGGCGCATAACCACTGCCGAAGGTCCGCCTCGAAAGTTACCAGGACCTCGCCGACCGCCTCTTCGTTGATCTTGGTTAACCCGCCGATCTCTACGTTTCTCGGCACTGCGCATAAACCCGTGCGGGCAATATCCATGCATGGTGAAGGGCTACTCTTGTACAACCTTTACTAGATAATTGTCTGACGTGATATATCGGTGCACTCTATATTCTCTGGTTGCTAAAATCCTAGCTAATGTGTCCATTCCTTTGTAATCCATATTCTCTGTTCCCGGTCGTGGAACTGAAGGCTCATATATCATGGCCGCAGTAGGAACTGCTGCCGCTGTGCTAAACTCTGTTGGGGCTGGCGATGTCGCAGAACTCCCCGAATGAAGCACCACCCTAGGTGATGATTGGGCCTGTGCCCTCGTAACCCTCTCAGATTCTACTCGCAGCTCCTACGCTTTGCCTTCTGTGCCCGGGTTGCCTTGCGCGGAGGCATAACTGGTACGGGAAAGAAATACGTTAGAGGGGTCCAACTTATAACACAGCTCTAAGCACGATCTCGGAGTGAGAAGAATGGAAACCAATCCTAAATATCCTATAGCCTCCTGATTATTGGTGTGGTGCACAACACACCGATAATCAAGACTCTACTAGATACGGTCTGTAGACACTTTCCGAGGATTAACTGCTCTGATACCACTTTTGTCACGACCCGAACCCGGGCCCGTGACTGGTGCCTTGTAAAAGAGACACAGTTTATCTGAGGAAAAGTTGCCTTTCGGCATATATATATAAACCCAAAGTGAACAGTTACATCCCAACTTTACAACGGGACTACAGACCTCTAAGAAAGTAAAACAACTATGGCGGGATGGGCCCGCCATACCTGAATGAACATTAATACCTACAACATCGTGACTATACCAAAGATAAGCCTCCGAGAAACGGAGCTTCCCAAAACGCTGAATCGTGATCCTAAGAGCGAGGATCGACGATCGTGTACCTCTACCGCGGCATGAACGCAAATTCCGAAGGAGGTCGATAACAGTACCAAGTATGTGAAATCAAAATATCAGAATGAAATCATAATAGTCTATATAAAACAAAAGACATATATGATAAACAATTTACGATACACAATATGTAATCATGTCAAGTCGGTGACTCACGCCTTAAAGTCATCACTCAAATATAACCATGGGTCTCATGCCCACAATATCAATCATGCGCCGTGGAATTCCTTCCTCACCGCGATCCATGATATAACAATCACAAGGAATACATGAACATCAGTCCCACTGTGTCATAATAAAACCGTCGGGGTAAATGCGGGCATAGCCGACTACTAAGACCACAGCACCAACAATGCCATAAATCGTATCACGAGGTCTTTCTGCACCGCACCATGATCGAAGGCCGCTCGCCCTCGTGATCAATGTGCGCGTCTAATCTCGAGCATACCGCTCGCATAAAGCCACACATAGGCCCGCATGAGGTATTCCTCGCGACGGGGTAGCTAGCCCGCGGTACCTCCTCGACTCCCGCATCCGCGCATAGTCACATAGACCGCATAGTCACACGCATCGCGTAAGGCACTCGCGCGACGGATAATACACCGAATGATCAATCACGAGCATACCGCTGCTCGCATAGTCACACAGACCGCATAGCCGTATAGACCGCATCGCGGTGGCAAGCCCTGTATAACAAGTCGAGGGTATGTGATATAATAACGATAACGGGCTTAACGTTTAACAACGTAAGCACAACAAGAATAACCCCCTTACACAACATCACAAGATACTAACACACGTAGCATCCTAACATGTTTACTTACCAAATCAACAAGAAAGTATTATAAGGCTATCACAAACCAACACAATCAAGTTATTCACACAAGGTACTTTCTACTTTATGTTAACAAGTTTGGGTTTTTATCCCCAAAGTACTTCATACATTAACTCTTTAAAAGATTCGTTTCTTTCACAAAAGTCACACAATACCCGTAGTATAAAAATAGAGTGACTATCTTTTTAAGTAAACCAAAACACTTCCCTAAGTAACAACATTATTTTCCAAACGTTCAAGTTTGCCTAATTTCAAATGCTCAAGCTTCTCATTTTCGAAAGGTTTCGTAGTTCATAGTTTTAATCACTTAATAATATAATTCTCCTTTTAAAACAATTTGAGAAACATATGCCTTATGTGTGAGTAGGTTATTCTTGTTTATAACAATCTTGTTAAAACAACCATGATCTAGGAAATGTAATATCATTTTGTCTCATCTTAGCTTCTATGCAGATGGAGGTTTCTACTGGTTTTAATAATACTTAATTAGTCGATACATTTCCCCTTATTAGCGCTGCAGTGGTTTGTTCGATACTTATTCTCATTTCCGAAATCAATACAAGGCGTTTATAAACAATTAAGTAAACCGTTCCTTTTATCTCTCTTAAGTCGTTATACCTAACTTCCCATAAGGCTAGTATAACTCTTAAGCTTTTAAAACCAAGTATTACTCTTCTTTCAAAAACGGTTCTTAATTCTTTTGAAATACTTCAAGATTCTTTATTATTAGACTTAAGTCAGAAGACATCGCAGTAAAACCACGTTCAGTTAACACACGTACGTCTACCGTACTATATATATTCTTTTAAAATATCATGCTCAAGAGGATAGGAAGAATCACATACCTCGCGACGATTATCGACTAATAGCAAAATGCTCCACCGCCATAACCCGGCTAGCCTTGTCCACCTACCAAGTAGAACATGCTATTCGCAGAACATTTAACGTATAAAGGCCATATACGTCTATCAACGTCTAGACTACTCTGTAGAATATTCTAAGCAGAGGGTTCTCTATTCTACGGAAAATCGGGCAGCACTTCCCTACCCGTTATACTACACAAGTCTACTGTAAGTACATCCCTATGTAAGTACAGTTCAAATCTTCTTCTTTTATACCCTTCTACTGTGATTACAGTTCAATTCTATTCTTTAATATTCTTCTGATGTGATTTCAATTCAATTCTCTTCTCTTATACCATCCTTCTATATATCTTATACTCATTTCTATACTACTACAGTATGTAATTTCCAATTACAATAGAAGGACAAGAGTATTTACCTCGGTAAGCCCAAAATTATCCAAGTTTTAATGTCGATCCTGAGCAACGTTTAGCTCCTACTCTGGGCGCTCCAACCCGCTCCAAACAACCCTTAGAAGTTCTACGCAACTTCTTCTTAATACTTCAACCGACTATGAAGATTTTTCCTTAGGGTTTCGTTTTGAGACAAAAAGGACATAAGGTAGTATTTCCGGGCTCTACGTATAGAGGTATCTTTGGAATAGTAACAATACTTGGAGAGTATTTTCTACCAAGAGGGGGGTGTATTTTCACGAGAACAACACCACTAGGAGGGGGGGTAGGTTTCGGCTAGCACCCCTGGGAGTGGTACCTCTCGGCAAAGGCCTCATGAGGGGAGGAAGAGTTGGACGAGAACTACACACGAAGGGGAGGACTTCAAGACTTAGAAAACATTTTGTGGATGAAGAAGTCTTCAACCAAGGGGGGGGGGGGGGGTATTTATAGGACAACCAAGGGCCAAGATCAAGACAAGTGGTGGGCAAGTGTAGGGTGAGGATTTATCCATGTGTACCTTATCCAACTACCACACAAAATATCACAAATATCCTACCTACTCCAAGACTTTGAAATCGTCCAAATGAAGCCCACAAATCCGCCAACTTGAGGGTGACAAGTGTCGCCCTCTCGTTGGTCCAAAATATTTCATCTCTCGGAAAAATCCGCAAAAAATAATAAATGACATAGCCGTATTTTTCCCTTCGCAAAGTTTGGAAAATGTTTCGTCGGAAAACAATTCTTTTCGGGGGTTGTGAACAAAATTTTCGTCCCTTGCCTAATTTAAGGCTCAAACTTTTCTACGTACGCCCTCACGTACATACTCTGGAAATACGGGGTATAACAACCCGTCACCGTAGGGTGTTTTTCTTGTAGTGAATATGTGAAAATCCTATTTAAAAATAAGATAGCAATGATTTCAAATATAAAAAGTTTTGTGCTCCAACTGTAGGGTTTTGTCGGGTTCGTACACTCAGCGAAATTTGAAAATTTTTGTTCCAAACCCGACGGGCGGTCAAACTGATGGATGATTATATAATGTAAAACACATAGAAATTGTAATGCTTCAAATGAATACTTACAGTTTGCACATCTGGAGCTTTCTTCTTGAATTTTCAAGTGTGTAGCCGAGGGTGAGCACGCAACCGTCTAAAAACACGACAAACAAAGCATAATACTGTACAAAACAATGAAAATACACATAAAAGACTCCCTAAACTAGACTCTAAAACAGTCCTAAAATAGACTTAACAAATACCCCCAAACTTACACTTTACTCGTCCTCGAGTAAAGAACTCTAGACACTCTAAAAATAAAAAGACATAAAGACGCTAAACATGAATCAAGTCAATCACAATATTTTTGTCTCGAAGATTATGAACACGTGCAATATCATTCTCAAAAACTTTCTAGCCACAAGTTGTTATCTAGAATTCCAAGTCAGATAACCATTAAACTTGCTTGAGGTTATTAAGGCATATGATTACTTAAACATGACTACCAACTCAAACAAGCATTCAATGTCAATCTATGCACAAGTAAATTCTTTTCAACAGTCCATCAGGCCAAAATTCTATAGCTTGCTCACTTATTAACTCTCCACTAATGTAGACAACACATGCTTAAAAATTAATAGGACTTTCATAGGTTGTATCGTTAGGCTTGGGCATTGGACAGATAAAAAGGAAATTAGGCTCAAAATTACCATAAGCATAGAACCAACCAAACGCAACTTGATTTTCATTATATTGTATCAGAATCCCCCATTTGTTTTCTTCTTTTTTAGATTGAGAAGCTTTCATTCCATTTTTTTTGAACTACAACACCCCCAAACTTGTTTTTCATTGTACGTACAAGGTGTGTGTAGTTGATTTATATATCTATATTTTTTTCTCTTTTCATCCACTTCTCAATCTTTTACCCTTCTTTTTGACAAAAAAAAACTCAATCTTCAATCCCTTTTTTTTTACTAGAATTCAATTCCCCCAAATTGTAAGTTTTCTACACTTATGATAATTTAAGGGAGTGAAAGAATAGTAAAGTGTTTCAAGTAGGCTCATGGATGGTGTTTATCAACAAAGAACGGTTTCAATAGGCTCAAAAAGGCTGACTAGGGATTAATATAATCAAGGGTGGCTTGAAAGGCTCAAACGGTCCAAAGATGGCCTAAATCATTTTCCTAAGTATGCATTATCTAGGATTTTGCCTCGAGTAGCAAGCAAGCAATTTCTTGAATCTACCACCTTCTTTCCTCAAACCGAAATTCATTTATGCATAAACCAATAAATTGAACACAAGAGAGTCACATAGTCATGACTAAGTTCTTCATTGTTATAAAAAATAAAAAGCAAACTCAAAGGCTATCTTAACTCAGGCACACAGATCTATGTATTTTATGACTACAGATTTCATTTAATGTTACTACAAGTATCCACTCAATCTCATTGGCTATCAGTTTCAACTTGATTCATTGACACTTAATACTAAAACACAGACACTAGATAAATAATTAAAAAAACACAACTGGACAAAAATAAAAGCACCCCCCCCCAAACTTATTCAATACATTGTCCTCAATGTGCAAAGTAATGCAATAGAAGGAAGACTTACAGACATTAAACGACTCAGAATGGTGGCGGCGGTGGTTGTTGTGAGGGCTGGAAGGGCGGATACTGTGGTGGGTATCGTAAGTAGGGCTCAGTAGACGTCTCTTCCATCGACATGTTTTGTATGAAAGTGTTCATTTGCTCCACTTGATGGGTCTCATAAATGTACCGTTGTTGCTGCCATTACTCTTGGTGTTGATCTCGTTCCTGTTGCGTCTGGATGACATAGTCAAATCGCTGCAGCATGTATTGATTTTGAAGGAATATTTGTTGCATCATCCCCATTGGAGGCTCAATAGCCAAGGGAGGTGGAAAATTACTCTCCCCGGGCTCATTTATTGTTGCTTCAGCATTTTTTGGCTCTTCTTCCACCACTCTGTGACCTCTACCTTGACCTCCTCGTCTCTGTTCTGTGACTGTTGTTGGCTCAGGGTAGGACTGCACTAGACTGCGAGTCAAATGTGACTGAACCTTCTCAAGAGTGGCTGTGGCGAATATGGGAACTCCATGCTTATCACATAGAGAAGTGATGAGGGAGCCATGTCCCAATCCGCCGGTGGTTGTCAGCCTGCTGATCCAT
Source organism: Przewalskia tangutica (assembly GCA_029844215.1). Lineage (NCBI taxonomy): Eukaryota > Viridiplantae > Streptophyta > Magnoliopsida > Solanales > Solanaceae > Przewalskia > Przewalskia tangutica. The sequence continues at coordinate 48,379,803 of CM056727.1, read as the reverse complement.
GTCATGCTATTTGCTATCTCCAACCCAATATCAATGTCTTTGCTAGTCATTATGTTGTATACCAACTTGATCATGTTTGTGGGTATGTGCGAAAAATGAGTGGACGGAATCAAGCGGACACTTACAAAATATATCCAAACTCTGGCTACTCTGTTGAACTGGCATCTGGCTAGTCTTCTTAACTGGTTGATGGATAGGTGAAATTGTGCGCCAGGATAGCATAAGGTCTCAATAACTCTGTCCCAGTTTATATGGCTGACGTCCGCGCTCCAACTCCTCAGGTTATTCGGGTGATATCCAACCTCCCCAATATTTGCAGTCTCAAATATTGTATTGATCTCTTCAGCACTTACAGGCATATATCACCCTCTGACATAGCATCTACCGATGCCTTGTTATGGATAGAACTCTCGAACTATGCTGGCATTATATTTGAGAATAGCCAGATGATCAACGAATAACCCCCAACTATTTGCAGCAATTAACCCTTATGGGCACATACACCTCGTCATCATACGGGACTCCCCTGGATTCCATGCCCCTTTCAGGTATCACTACCCTATCACTTATTCTGTCATATCTATCTTGTGTCTTTTTATTAGCAAATCTTGTCACATCATAGTCAGGCACGGTTGTTCTTGAAGAAGAGGCTCCAGAAATGCTTCTTCTTGACCTCATTTTACTTTGTAGATGCACTTTAGAACCGTTCTAGAAAATTTTTGGCAGTACTTCCCCTGAATTCTTGATGTTACCCAACCCAAAATTAAACCAACAACCACAGCAACACAAACCAATAACAACACAAACAATACCGAGCAAAACACCAAACTATAGCAACAACCGAACACACATCACACCAACACAGCCACAATCGCAACTAAACAGCAACAACATCCCGAAATTTCAACCTCCAACACTACTTTTCTTTTAAACACAGTCCACCCAACTTCACTCTAAAACTAGAAATATTTCACAAGATTTCACAAAGTTTAGTGAACTATTACCTTTTGGAGATTTTTTTTCTTGCAAGGATGTGTTCGCCCAAGTGCAGATGTGTGGTATTGTGGAAGATTTTGGATTCTTTTGGAGTAATTTGGAGGGTTTTTCATGAGATTTGAGAGTGAGAATGAGGAAAATAGGCATTTGGTAGTGAGAATGGGGGAAATAGGCGTGAGATTTAGGGTTTTATTTTCTGAAATCGCGTCTCAGCGCCGCGGCACTGAGGATAGAGCGCCACGGCGCTAAATCACGATTTTTTCTGATTTGCTCTCTGGACTTTTGGCGCCGCGGCGCTCGATTCAGGCGCCACGACGCTAGTTGACTAAAATATTCGATTTTCTCAATTTGCAGCATTTTCACCCTTTTTCCCTCGGAGTTAGTCCCCGTTACACCTGTCATCGAAACTTAAGACAAAAACCAAGACCGTGAGACTGTTCAAGATAAAATAAAACAACTAAAACACAAATTGAAATAACATAATTAAAAAAGCATTGGGTTGCCTCCCAAGTAGCGCTGTCTTTAGCGTCTTTTAGCCGGACACAGTTTTTTTACTCAATCAAGGGGGTAGATTTTTCCCTCCGCATATCCATTTCAATACCATTCTTTTTCTCATTCTCTTCTTCTTTTTCACGGGTCTGAGTTTAGAGAGGTTTACCCCTTGGTCAGTGTCGCGCCCGTTTTTGACCTCGGGGTCTGAACGATATCCGCAACGTTTCTCTTTGGCGCGGTTCCCTGGATGGAGCAATAATGCTGATTTTGAGGAGTCGTCACCTAATTAGTTAAGTGAATTAGGACACTTGATTTATTGCAATAAAAAATACTACAATTAATCTTCATTTATTGGTCTGCGAAATTAATTAGATTCTGGATCAGAGTTCTTTATTATCCTAAAGGGAATGGGTTAGGCATCCTTTAAGATCCGCTAACTTGCGGTTATCCGTTCAAACATAGGTTAATTATTTATGGCCTTTTTATTCTACATATTCTAAGCAGTTTTCATAATTTACAATTACAATGGAATGCAATACAAAATAATAAAGCTAAAATCGAAATAAACTCTGAGACATCTTTTAGCCCTTTTTAGGTCTTCTGCACAAGATAATCTGTGGGTACCTGCATAAACACTTAGTAAAAGTGTTAGTAATAGAATAAATAATTTTAAAGTAATAGCAAGAATTAATAAGTAAAACAAAAAATAAATTCGTCTTTTGTACAGGGGAGGCCTTGAAAATCAGACGGAGATTCCTTCATCGGCCAAACAAGTGTAGTATCTTGTTCAAAATCAGTGAGGCTTTATCAAGTGTAGCAACTTGTTCAAAACTAGCTTAAAAATGAAAGAAAGGGCAAAATCGCTAAAATCAGTAGCAACAGGGCCAAAATCAGCCCGACAAAATGGCAAGAATCAGTAGCAAAATGGCCGAAAATCAGTCAAACATAAATAGCCAAAAAATCAGTAGAAAAGTGGGCAAAATCAGTAGAAGCAGTAGCCAACCATATTCACCATAATCGGATGACCCGATCTGGAACAGAAAAAAGCACGCGAAGCGATGCAGGCCGATCGTAAAAGCATGGCAATTTATGCCGAAAATCAGCAAGGTAACATCGATGAAATAGCCCAATACAAAGCAAAAATCAAACCGACAAACGCACAGTAAACAACCACGAGATATAAAAAATAACATCGCCGGAAAACAGCCACGGTAACACCAGTGAAAATAACCAACAAGAGAAAGCAACAATTGCTAGCGTCGCCGAAGTTCACAAACTCCGGCAAAATTCAAGACCACAAAAATCAGTATAACAACCAACAATATACATAATAACAACAAAGCGGGAGAACAACAGTTAGCGTCGCCTGAGTTCAACCACTGGCCGGTTTTAATGGCAAAAAGTAGAAGGACGGCGGCGTCACTTCCACGGCGAGGTACGTCGGAGGCGGCGCATTGTAATGATTTGTTGGTGGTGGTTCGAACTCTGGCGGTTTTGTTTCAAGTTCATTACTCCGGCGTCGTGAGTTCGCTAGAGTTTTAGATATCAGGGGGAGCAATGACGGATTGTAGGGTAAGGGGAGTTGCGGCGACGAGGGGTATGGTTGGTTCGTCGGAGGTGACAGTGGGATGGGAGCATGAGAGCAAGTCAGTGGTGATGGTGGGAGTTTGACGGTTTGTGGTTGATTGTTGAGGGAACGTGGTGGTGTGGTGGTTGGAGTTCGCCGGAGATCGAAGCTCCGGCGGTGAGTGGCGGCGACGGGAGAGGGACTGGAGGGTGTATTATGCAGGAGTTAGGGAGAGAGGGGTATGGTAGATATAGTAGGGGAGTGTGCGGCTGCTACTGATGTTAGGGAGAGAAAAATAAAAAGAGGGAGGGGTATTAAGGTGTGCGGCTGACTTGATGTAGTGGGAAGAGTTTTATTTATAGGGGGTACTTAGGTTTAGGGTTTGAGTTTTGGGGGGAAACAAGATGAAAGTGTATTGGGCTTTATTTTTTGGGCATCGGTTTGGGCCTCGATTTTGGCGGACTAGACTGATCCAGATTGTGTCTCGGATTGGACTGGTTTGACAAAAATGCAAAACGGATTAATTATTTAAAAGAAAAGTTATTTAAAGGTACAAAATTATCAAAATAAAAATGCCGACGCTATAATAATAAAATGCAATATTTAAGAAATGTTTAATGCCTAATTAAAAGTAAAAATGCGGTGCCAATTAATTATTTAAAGAGATGCAAACATTATTAAAATAAAACTACGGTGTAATAATAATAGAAACATAATATTAACAAAGACATCATGCTTAATTTAAAATAAAAGATGCAATGTCATTTTGTGAAGAAATAAACATAGAATATTATGTAAAAATGCAAAAATGATGATAAAAATGTGGTGTCCTAAAATGCTTAAAATTGCAAGAAATGACTAAAAGATTGGTCAAAATTGGGTGTCAACAGTCTGTATTCACAGCATCATTCACAGGTTCAGAATTCTTACTCTCTTGTTCTGCACCTTGTTTCAATGTTACCCCTTGAACATCATTACTAGTGAGGCTTTTCTTAGAGACAGTTCCTTCAATGACACCAACCGCAAAACATATATCATTGACTTGTGGATTAGTTTGAGGCTTGAAAACACTGAAGGTCATCTCCTCATCTTGAACTCGGAGCTTGAGTTCTCCCTTCTCAATATCAATCAGTGCCCTCCATGTAGCTAGGAATGGTCTCCCAAGGATCATTGGAATATTCTCATCTTCCTCTATATCAAGAATGAGGAAGTCAGTATGCAAGATAAATTTGCCCACTTTCACCAATACATCTTCAATTATACCACGGGGATGTACGATAGAGTGATCAGCAAGCTGCAAGTTAACAATAGTTGGCTTTGCTTCCCCAAACCAATTCTTTTAAACACAGAGAGGGGCATCAGGTTGGCATTTGCCCCCAAATCACACAAAGCCTGCTTGCATGTCACATTCCCTATAGTGCAAGGTAAGGTAAAACTCTCTGGATCTTTCAACTTCGGGGGCAGTTCTTATGCAGAATAGCAATGCATTCCTCTGTCAGCACCACTGTCTCATAGTCTGTCAGCTTCCTCTTTTTAAAGAGGATATTCTTCATGAATTTGACATATGTTGGCATTTTCTCCAAAGCTTCAATGAACGGGATGTTGATGGGTAGTTTTTTGAAGACCTCCAAAAACTTGGAGAATTGTTTGTCTAGGGTCTTCTTCTACAGTCTTTGAGGGTAAGGAATTATGTTTGTATATTCCCTCATGACTGCAGGTGGAGCCTTCTCTAACTTCTCTAAAATAGGGCAGTCATTAGTAACCCCCTCTTTTTCTACCTCAGAAGTCTCTGTCAGCTCATCTTTCTTCTCCACATGTGATTGGGATGCAACTTACTCTAGCTGCTTACCACTCCTTAAGCTTATGCCTGGCACTGTTCTCTTGTATTTACCACAGTATTGCTTGGAAGATTTCCTTGCTCTCTATTGTTCAGCATGTTCGTCAACTGTTCCACTTGTGTCTCCAAATTTCTGATAGATGACTTAGTCTCTGTCATGAACTGGGTCTGCGAATTTGTAAGTGTTAACAGTGTTGCTTTCAATTCATCAGGCTTTTCTTGTGGCTGCAGAGATGAAGAGGCCTGATTCTGTGGCTGTTGGTTCTGATGTTGGCCCTGAAACTGCGCTTGCTGTTCTTGGTCATTTCTCCATGAAAAATTGGGGTGATTTCTCCACCCCCGATTATACATGTTGGAAAATGCATTGTTGTAGGGCCTCTGAAAATTCCTAACTGCCTGAACCTGCTCCATAGGTACATTGTTTGGATCCACTGTTGTGCACCTATCAAAAGTGTGGGGACCCCCACAAATCTCACAGATCACTGGTGTCTGGACAACGTTAACGGACATGGTTCTTTACTGCAACTGCTTCGTCAAAGTGGCAACCCGGGCAGTCAATGCAGTGATAGCATCCAACTCATGAATCCCAGCCACTTTCCTGATGTTTTGTAGATCTTTCATCGACCAACTGATGGTTATTCGTTGTCATTTATTCTATCATATCATGTGCCTCATTGGCACTCTTCTTCATGAACGTTCCACCTGCAGCAACATCAAATATAGTACGAGTAGTACCACATAACCCATTGTAGAAGATATGGACCAACATCCACTTCTCAATCCCATGATGCAGACACTTTCTCTGCAGATCTTTGAACCGTTCTCATGCATTATAGAGTTACTCTCCATCCATCTGATAGTAATTATTAAGCTCTCATCTGAGCTTTGCTGCTTTGGATGGAGGGAAGAATTTGGCGAGAAACTTCTGGGCTAAGTCTTGTCATGTAGTGATGGAGTTTGTTGGCAAAGAATTCAACCAACACTTGGCTCTATCCCTGAGTGAGAATAGGAATTGCCTCAATCGAATGACATCATCAGTAACGCCATTGTACTTGAATGTAGCACACAACTCCAGAAAATTAGCAATATGCATGTGTGAGTATTCAGACGGCAACCCCCCAAACTGGATTGTGCTTTGTACCATGTGCAGAATAATTGGTTTTATCTCAAAATTATTGGCTTTCACAGCTGGAAGCCTGATGCAAGTCTGCACACCAGTGATTTTAGGTAGAACGTAGTCTCCCAAGCTCCTCTCAGCAGGAAGTGGGACTCGTTCTCTCATCTCTGCTCCTTCATTCAGTCCGTTTTGATTCTGTTGATTCTCCATTGCTAAAGAATCAGAAATTCTCTTCTCTTTCATGTTCTGTCTGCACAATCTTTCAATTTTAGAGTTCAAAGGGATATGAATGTCTGCTCCTCTCCTACTTCGCATAAATGAATTTCCTGAAATAGATCAAAAACAACAAACAGATCACGGCAAAAATGTTCTAAAATGAAAAATAAAAAAAAAACAGAAAATAAAAACCAAATTAGAAATAAGAATAGATAATTCGATATTGATAGTACGCCAGTCCCCGGCAACGGCGCCAAAAACTTATTGCGATAATTCTATATGCTTACGCAAGTGTACGTATTGCTCAAGTAATATAGTCTGTAAGACCGAGTTATCGTCCACAAAGACTGGTTTTTCAAGTACCGATTATCTAGTCTATGGTATCTATTTGGTTAACGTTCTTTTTGTTTGGAATTTTAAACTAAGAATTAAAACTAAAGTAATTTGCGAAAAGTAAACTAAGATGATAATACTTTGGGTTAAAGCAGTTATGAAGGGAATTAGGGTTTCCAATCTCCTCAACTATCCACTCTTTCACTTGTTAATGCAAGACTAATTTATTCTTCTTCTTATTAAGATAGCAGGTTAACGAACATGTTCTATATTCCGGTTAGGATATATAGAAACTCAATTTTATGCAGAAACCTTTTATATTTCTATGATAGATTTACCACATAGGAGGATTAAGAACAATAATCTTAAATACTACACAAGTATCGGGGTACTTTCGTCCACGATTTTAACATATGTCTAAACAACTACAGCATATTCAAATCTCCCCTCTCGGATCTCAAGTCGAAATCATATAAGTTATGACAATTAATGGACAATTAATTATCAAGCAATCAATACAATATTGAATAGACCTAAATATGCTGAAAAATGAATCAATAATTATGCATTAACTGTATGAAATAGTTTCAAGCGATTCGACGGAAAATCCTAATAAAGAAATTAGCTCCTCGACATTGTCATGCTAAGAACTAATACAAAATCCAACATAAATTGAATTAAATAAAAGAAAATAAAAGAACTTAAACAATTTGAAGTCTCCAATTGTAGCTTTGCCTCCTTTTTTGCCTCTCCAAAGTGTGATGTAAAGTGTATTATTAGTAAGACACGGTTTTAGGGTTTTTATATCTGAGAAAAACCTCACTTCGGACCCTTTACCCTTGTCAAAATTCGGCCCAGATTTTGAAATACGTGCGTCGACGCCGCGGTGCTGCTGGCTGGCGTCGTGGCGCTGACTTCGCCATATCTATCAGAGCTTGCAGGACTTTCGGCGCCACGCTGGCGCTGTCGACGTGAATTTCCAGAGCTGCTTCAATTTTTCCTGTCCGGACTTCTTCAGATTTCCTTCATTCTTCTCAGGGACTTCCTTGGTTGATTAGTTGGGCTCGTGTTGTGCCTTTTCATCATCAATATCAGCCATTTCATCATTAATTCCTCATTTCCCACCAAAATCGCATATCGTCTGAAAACACAGCAAATAAATCATAATACCATACAAAACAATGAAAATACACATAAAAGACTTCCTAAACTAGACTCTAAAACAGTCCTAAAACGGACTTAACAACAATCGCACCAGTGTTGTCACAATAAATAGTTATTGGACAACTAGCACTAACAACACCTAGCTCCTTCAGGAACTCAGAAATCGCAACAACTTCTTTAGCAGGTTCCGATCCAACAATGTACTCTGCTTCAGTAGTCGAATCAGAAGTTGTAGCTTGGTTGGAACTCTTCCAACTCACTGCTCCACCATTGAAAATGAACGTGTAACCAAACTGAGATTTGAAGTCATCAACATCTATTTAGAAGCTAGCATCAGTGTAACCAGTAGCAACTAGTTTCTCATCACCACTATAGACCAAGAAGTAATCTTTAGTACGTCTGAGATACTTAAGAATACTTTTGATTGCATTCCAGTGTTCATCACCAGGATTCTGCGGGAACGTGCAAGTCATACTAAGTGCAAACAGGTCATGTCATATATAATTGATCATATAGCCGAAGCATATGTGATCCTCTTCATGCGCTCAAGTTCTACAGCACTAGAAGGGCAATCATTCTTAGATAGTTTGATGCCTTGACCCATTGAAAGACCGTCTTTCTTGGAATTCTCCATAGAAAAATGTCTAAGCACTTTGTCTATGTAAACCGACTGTGACAGCCCCAACAATCTATTAGGTCTATCTCTATAGATCCTAATTCCCATAATATAGCAGGCTTCATCTAAGTCCTTCATCATGAAGATATTGGACAACCATTCCTTAACTGACTGCATGAGGGTCTTATTGTCTCCCATTATCAATATGTCATCAACATATATAACAATGAAGGCAATACCCACATCTTTGTGTTTGCTATATACACAAAGATCTTCTTTGCTTCTGACAAAATCAACTGACTTGATAGCTTTGTCAAAGCAAATATTTCAACTCCTTGAGGCTTGCTTAAGTCCATTTATGCAGCTTCCACACAACATTTGGTTTGGACTCGGTTGAAAAAACCCTCCGATTGTTTCATATACACTTCCTCAATTAGAATATCATTGAGGAATGCAGTTTGGACGTCCATCTACCAAATGTCATAGTCATAATGTGCAGCTATCACAAACAAAATCCGAATAGATTTTATCTTAGCAACTGGAGAAAAGGTTTCATCATATCCACACCAGGATGCTGATTATAACTTTTAGCCACCAGTCTAGCTTTATAAGTCTAAACCTTGCCAAATGCATCAATCTTCTTCTTGAAGACTCATTTGCATACTATGGGTTTAACCTCATTTGGCAAATCAACGAAGTTTCACACTTGATTGACATACATAGATTCCATTTCGAATTTCATGGCTTTTTGTCATCTCTTCGAATCAATGTATACCATTACTTCATTATAGGTTGTAGGCACATCATCATCTGGAATATCAATCTCACTATGTGTTTCCACAAGTAAATTTAGTCTTTCTGGAGGACGATGAGTTCTAGTCGACCTACGGAGTTGATTGTCTTGCAATTCAGTTCTAGGTATGTTCTGACTGTGAGAAGGTTCTTGTGTGTTGGTTGATCCACCAACATGAGAGCTTTCAGGAATATCATTTTCATGTCTTTCCTGAATGGGAGGAGGTGCGATCACTGCACTTGTTCCCAAGGTCTGTGTAGGAGGATCTTGCATTTCTGCATCATTCCTCGTAACACTCCCACTGGCCGAAGGGCGTACTATAAGTACTCAATCTTCGCCAAAAGCTCCTACTGAATTCTTGCTTTGATCATTCGACAAGGATCAACCTCTATGTTACTTTGTTGTTCTTGAATTTCTTCAAGTTCTATCTATGTGCAGCTCTCTTTCTTGTAGATATTTTCTTCTTCAAGGAAAGTTGTGTTCCTAGAAACAATGATCGTATGTTCAGTAGGAAGATAAAAATAATATCTCTTAGTTTCCTTTGGATACCCTGTCACACCCTTTTTTTACCGCGACATTATCTCAGCGAATCCTGCAAATGTTAGAAATAAAATAAAATAGTGCTAAAAGGGTTCGAGGAGGCACCTAATTATTTGAGTGAATTAGGACACCTAAATGTCAACTAGATAAAGCCAACATTAACTCTATTTAATGGTCCGCAAAATTAATGAGTTATTCTTAAATTTAGACTTTTGTGACAAACCTAAAATAAGTAAATGAAAATATGACATTTAAGAAAAGCTTAATGCTTTAAATACGACGCCATTATTTATGTATTTATATGTTTATGTATGCATGTATTATTATTGTTAAAATTATTAAAAATTTATTTTGCGGTGTTAAATTAAAAAATAGTTTAATTTTATCGATAGTCGGAGGGGAGGGACAAAATTAGGTGTCAACATACCCTACAAAGTAACATTTCTCACTCTTAAATTCCAACTTATCCGTGCGAAATTTGAAATTTACTAACTCGCTTAATGTAATTCGAATCAGAAAAACTCACTGATGAAAAAACATTTCATTAATTTTCAAGACCACTAGTAAGAATGAGGGGTCGCTTGATTTGTAATGTAAAACTCCACAAGTGGTATAAATAATCATGGGTTTGCTATATTAGAACAAGATTTTTATTATACATAAAATAATTTAATACCCTTATTCCGAGATCATTATTCTTTATTCTTCGTAATCAAACGAACCCTAAATGTTTCACTAATCCCCCCGTACCTCTCTGATCATTTACTTGCTAGTGATATACAAATAACGATTCGATGGTTTCTAAAGGAATATGTTCCATAATATTTAAATTAGGTAACTAATCAATCTAATTATAATAGGAAATATAATTTTATCTAGATAAGAGACTTAATTACAATAGGAATACAATTTTACCTAATTTAATAGATATACAATTAATGAAAGAATTTTCGAAAAGTATTCTATTACACCCTGCAGTCGAAGTGGAAGGTTCACGAACACTAAGACTGACTCGAAAATCATTAAATAGTATGCGCGGAAGTCCTTTGGTGAAGATGTTAGCAACCTGATATCTGGAATGAACATGAAGGACACGAACTTGACCACGAGCCATTTTTCGCGAACGAAATGAATGTTCATCTCAATGTGTGTAGTGCGATGATGTTGGACGGGATTGTCAGAAAGATATACCGCACTAATATTATCGCAGTAGACCAGTGTTGCCTTTTGAATCGGACAGTGAAGCTCAAGTAGAAGGTTACAGATTCAACAATATTCAGAGACGACGTTGGCGACACTTCTGTACTCTGCTTTGGCACTGGATCGGGATAGTGTAAATTCACTTTTGGAAGATCACGACAATAGGTTATCTCCGAGGAAAACGTAGTAACTAGACGTGAAGCGTCGGGTGTCAGAACATCCACCCCAATCAACATCAAAATAAGCAGTGAGACTAGTTGATTTGTAATACAGAGCGTCGGATGCTATAACATTTCTGTAATACAAAAACATGTAAAACAATACATTACCTTAAACTTCTTTGTGCAATCAAACTAATAGGTGCAAGCTTATAGCAGATAATCTATCAATATATATAATTTGTAGAATCGATCTTATCATTGATTTGTAACCTTTTTGATGGATTTTCAAAGTCCTCGTAAAGGAATATATTTCTTGATTGTATTAATTAATAATGTACAATATATATAGTAGTATAAGAATATTTAAATTAGATAACTAATCAACCTATTACAATAGAAAATATAATTCTACATAAATTAGGAGACCTAATTACAATAAGATATAGTTTTACCTAATTTAAAAGATATACAATTAATGAAAGAATATTCTGGAAATAAATTAGTTTCACTACACTCGCCCTTTTTGATGGATCTCAAAAAGAGCGAGTGTAGTCTCCCTATTTGATATGGTTCAAAAAAAGATAAAAAATTAAATGCATCATCTGAGATTCGAACTCTGGTTTGAACTGTGATAGTGACTATTCTACCACTAGACCACTAGTTATGCAATATTAATCACTATAAATATTCTCAACCAAGAATCAAACCCGGACCTTTTATGTGGAAGTATGTCATTCTACTACTAAAGCAGCCATCAATACTTGTTATATTTATGATCCTCATAATCATAAATTCCTTGGCCGGTTCCAAAATCAAATTTTAACAATATGCCTATTTTTGTACACTTATTATTTATAATAGTGCAACATTGTAGAAGTCTAAAGTTTTTAACTTTACATAATAATAATATCATTGCTATTATTTATATTAGTATAGATTAATTCAAGTTAATTATGTGTTGAAATACAATTTGTTGGATATTGTTAGGGTTGTTCACACGGTATTTCAGATAAATTAAAATAGGATTTAAAATATTTTAAGATAAATTAAAATATGATTTAAAATATGAAAATTTCGAAAAATTTCGGATTGGATTCGGATCCGAATATTTCGAATAATTTCGGATCGGATTCGAATTCGAATATTTCGGATATCCAAAAAATCGAATATCCGATAATTTCGGATCGGATTCGAATCTGAATATTTCGAATATCCAAAATTTTTGGATAATTTCGGATCGGATTCGGATCCGAATATTTCGGATATCCAAAAGGTTATCTGTTAATTTCGGATTGGATTCGGATCTGAATATTTCGGATATTCAAAAAATCGGATAATTTCGGATAATTTTGGATAATTTCAGATCGGATATCCGATAATTTCGAATCGGATTCGGATCCGAATTTTTCAGATATCAAAAAAATCGAATATTCGAAATTTTCGGATAATTTCGCATCCGAATATTTCGAATATCCAAAAATTCGGATATTCGATAATTTCGAATCGGATTCGGTATCGAATCTGTTTACTTGTCTAAATTTTATAGAGATGTCACAAAATCAAGTGTTGTCTAAATTTTAATTAAGATGATTAATTTCAATTTTAATCAATCTCATTTTTTGTGGGACTCAAGGAGGGCGAGTGAAAATATATCGCCCTCTTTGAGTTTTCAACCACGACGAAATATTATACTCGCCTTAGTTGGTGAAATTAAAAAGGACGACTTTATTTGTCGTCCTCTTTGCGTTTTCAACCACGGCGAAATATTATTATCGCCCTATTTGGTGAAATAAAAAAGGGCGACTTTATGTGTCGCCCTCTTTCCATTTTCAACCACGGGGAAATATTTTAGTCGCTCTAATTGATAAAATTAAAACTACAGGGCATTTTTTAGTCTCCCTTATTGGTATAAATCAGTCCCCCTCTTTGAGGCGAATTGTTGTAGTGAAAGTGTTTTACTATTCCTAGATCTGGAGCTGAAATTATTTGTAATCGTTATTGTGTTGGTTATTTCCAATTAATTTATTAACTAAGGGTGTTGTATTTTGAAATTGTCTAAGACTTCATTATTATCAGAATCACATGTTAAAGTTGTTATTTTGTGCCTTAATTGTGGCGTATCTGGAACAATATGTTCTGTATTAGAACTACTAGATGTCCCAATTTTACTTAATTGATCTTGTATAGCCTTAATAAATTCATATTTATTTTATTGAATACTTTTTACACTATCTTTAGATACTTGAAAGGGTTTAAAGATTGGGCTTTTTAGTTTCAGATCCGTAGATTTTTTCGGGGAATCTATGGTGACTAAAGGTTGTTTTTCCATTCTATTTAATTATTTTCCTATAGAATTTAAATTTATACTTTAAAATTATTTTGTGCTAGAATGTATTTTATATTAGTTTTTCATCTTCTACTGGAGTTTTAAAAGGAATTGCTTCTACATGGCGACCATGTATATTAATTTTAATGTCTTGTAGATAAGGGTGGTTAGATTGAATTTTTCTAGTATCGGCTAGGGTCAACCATTCTTGTGTTTTATTCCTTGTTGTGATAGGGTTTATTGATTTTGAAAAAGGATAGTTTAGAAAATTTGAGAAGAATATATTTCTAACTAGTCGAAGAATAGACTGTTTATTCTATTTTCGTCTAAAAATTTATAAATTTTTTCTTGTATTTGTTTCTAGTAACTAAAAAGTTTTTAAAGAATCAAGTTCTTTTGTCTAAGTTTTGTTTTCCATAAAAATATTCATATAGGAATTTTTTATCTACTTGGAATTCTTTTTCTAAAACTCTAATTTCATTTACTATATTTTCTGTTGTTGAAAAAAATATTGGACTAGTAGGTTCTTGATCTAGTTGTTGAACCTCTATTTTTTTCTCTAGTATTGGAATTTTCATATATGTCTAGGTATTTCGTTGGTGTAGTCTATGTTTTTTAAATTGAGTAGATATGACGTAGAATGTCTAGGTTTAATTTTATAAGGTGTGTTTATTACGGAAGGAATTTGTGAGACTCTTCCTAAATTTAGGGTCTCTATAGAACATGTATCATCATATCTACTGCTCATAGATTTTCTAAGGAATGATAGACTAACTCTACCATCTTGATATTGGGTTATTTCTTTAAGTTGAGTATTTGATTGTGTTACGCCCCGTATTTTCAGGGCACATAGGTGATAACGTAAGTAAGGAAATAAGATTTGAATGTAGGAAGGAAAGTATATTCACATTTTATATATGGAATAATTTTGGATACAGCAAATGTGACGACGAGAATTAATATTAGTGATTGAATTCTTTCCAAATGGAGTTATGGACTTAGGATTGTATTATTAAATCTTGGCATTAAGAATATGAGTCAATCGAAAATTTTACAATTTGGGGGGGGGGGGGGGGGTCCATCGAAATTTTAAGTATTTTGGCTAAGTATAAAATTATTTTTGTTAAGAGAATTATGAGCGAATAAGAGGGTGACACGTGTCCCTCCCCACTTGTGTAACAAAGTTATAATTATATTTATGTATTGCAAGATTTTGGCTAAGTCTTGGAGATATTTTTGTAAAGTGAAGACAAGTGGTCCACAAGGGTCCCCCAACCACTTGTGCTTGTGCACCTTATAGATGCAAGTCTTGCAAAGACTTATTTGCCTTAGCTCATAATACATTCTCACCCTTAACCTCTCTTTTCTCTTCCTTAAGCTCCAAGATTCGAAATCCATAGCCAAAGTAAAGAACAAAGTTTATTTATTTTCCAAGATTAAGCTCTTTAACTAAGTTCTAAGTCAAGGTTAATACACCAAATAGTTGGTCACGATTTTGAGCCAAAAGAATGTCTTGAAACCTTTAGTTTGGAGATGAACTTGTTGGAAGGAAAACAAGAAAGTAAGATGGTTACAAGCTTGTAGATGATACATGCATGTTGTGTGACTTGAAGAAATGGTGAAGAAAAGTGGAGCATGGTGCCGAGTTTTAGCTGTTATGCCCCGTAGTTCTGGCCATGCATATGGGAACGTATGAAAGGGATTGAGACTTAAAATTTTAGGAAGATGGGTTGACGGATTGTTTCGGACGGGTTTTTAGTCAACTTTGAGGCGGGTTATGACCCGTTACATTGAGAGTTCCTAGGTGTTTCAAAAGCCTAGTACGTAGTTCGTTGAGTCTAGTTTCCAACGCAACCAACCGTTCGTCGATAGGACATCGGAGTAGAAGGTTATGGAAGTTACAAGTTCAGTGCGCGGTCGGGCAGAAAAATAGTCCGGCCAGAACCACGTGGTCATACCAAGATCTGTGGTCATGGAGGTTTCAGCGCCGCGCCGGTTGGGCAGGCGCGCCGAGGCGGAATTTTTGGCGGAAAAACTGAGGAAAACAGATATTTTCTTTTAAAAAGGCCATGGGAGAGTGACAAGTGTCCCCCCCCCCCCATATGATTTTGCATGCACTACTTATTGACCAAGTCTTGAAGACTTGGTCATTCTTCAAACTCTCATCTCTCTCTAAAAATAAAGCTCTCCCTTCTCTCTAGATTTTCAAGAGGAAATCTAAGCTTGAAGAAAATCTGAAAAAGGGTGGCAAGAAGGAAGCTTATTTGCAAGCTTGTAGGAGTTATTGTGGTGGTGTTTTTAGAAAAGAGGCTAACAAATTCGTTGGAATAGTTGGGCTAAAGCTCTAAGGTAACAATTCTTCTCTTGTAGCTAGTTTTTGGTGTTGCATGTAAAGAAGAAAGATCTTGTAGGGGTAAATGTTGCTCTTAGATAGTTTGCATGTAAGAAATATGGTTTGGATATGAATGAATTGGATAAGAAGGTTATGTAAGCATGTTATAGCCTAAATACTACCTTAAACTTGTTAAGTTAGTTGTTGTACATCAGGCAGAATTTTACACATCCAAGTTTAGGTGTGTAATCCCCTTTGAAATGTTTGGATTGTTGGGCCTTAAATGTGGCGTTTGGATGTTGAAATTCGGCCTTGAAAAAGGTGGCAAGTATGTAGAAACAAAGGAAATGCTGCCCAATTTTCCGTAGAATTTAGTGACTTGACACTTGGATAATACTACGTTGAAACTAGAGGTTAATAAACGTATTATGGTCATTATAGGTTGACATACTACGTGCGGTATATTGGACTTAGCAAGTGGATTGACCGAAGAGGTATGTGATTCTTCCTATTCTCTTGAGCATGATTATTTGTGAAAAATATAGTGCGGTAGACGCACGTGTTTTAAAGTGGTTTGATTTCCCTTTTTGTGTCTTGACTTGATATGAAGTAAAACGGGCTTGGTTGGGTCAAAAAGTGGTAAAAACCTTATTTGTTAGTAATGGGTACTTGGATGTTAAAGAATAAGCCCTCTTGGTCTCATAAATGCTTATAGTTGTATTTGGTTGGTTTTAAACATAAAATGTTATAATAGCTTTATGGGAAGTTAGTTATAACGACTTTATGAAAACGAAGAAATGGTTTTATTATTGGCTTTAAAATGGTAACTTGACATTTGTTTTGAAAAGATACGAGACTTGATTTTTCCCCGTTGTGGGATTTGGTTTAAAAGTAAGAGGCTTGAGAATTTGAAGTTTTGAAACTTATACTAGTTCGAGAAGTGATTTGATATAGAAAAAGAAGACATGGTAATGTCTTGGTTTATTTGAAAAGGAAGTATGGGAATTGTTTTTGGTTTACTTCAAATAATAGTTACTCTATTTTTGATACCATGGTGTTGGTAGCATGTGACTTTTGTGAAAAAGAAATGGACTTTTTTAAAAAGGAAAGGTGACTTGTCTTGAAAGTAGTCGTGACTTGATACTACGGTTATTAGTATCTTGGAAGTCTTATATAAAAAGGGGTCATTTCTTAAGTGGTTGGAAACACGTGGTACTTGGGTTGAATTCCCGGATTTTCTCTTAAATGACACGTTAGTGCCTTAAGTAAACTAAAATGAGAGGATGTATTAATAATGCTAATGAGAAGTTAGGGGATTTCTTAACTTGCTTATGTTATGATAAACCGGTAACGCTTATGTTAAGTATGATAGCCGGTTGTGCTAGGTTATGTATTCTTGCGGGGTAGACCCCGGGTTATTATTTTGTTGGACATACTGACGCGTTGTGTTATACCCCGTGGTTCGGTCCGACCGCGGCTGGTCTCATGGCGCCAGGCAGGGGCCGCGCGCTGGCGGTGATTGTAGGCGCGCCGGAAGTCGTGCCGCGCACGAAGATCCGGTGGTCCGCAGGAGTTGCAGCCGCGCCGGGAAGCCGCGTGCCGAGACGGGAAATCTGGCGGAAAAACTTAGGAAAATCTGATCTTTTCTTTTAAAAGGGCATGGGTGGGGGACAAGTGTCCCCCCCCCCCCCCCCATCTGATTTTTGCATGCATTATATTGACCAAGTCTTAAAGACTTGGTCATCTTTCATCTCTCTCTTAGAAAAAGCTCCTCCTTCTCTCTTAATTATTTCAAGCTCCTCCTTCTCTCTAAAACTCCAAGAGATATTCTAGCCTTAGGAAAAATCTGAAAAGTAAAAGGCAAGGAAGCTTGGGGCTAGCTTCAAGGTTGTTGTGGTGGTGTTCTTGGAATAGAGGCTAGCAAATTGTTGGATAAATTTGGCTAAAGCTCTAAGGTAATGATTCTTCCTCTATTATTAGTTTTTAGTGTTGCATGTTAAGAAGAAAGTACTTGTGGTAGTAAATAATGCTATTAGAGTCATCAGATGCAAGAAATGTGGGTTGGGTATGAAGGATTTGGCTAAAGAGATATTATGAGCATGTTGTAGCCTACAAACTACTTTAGAATTGTTAAGTGTATTATTATAACTTATGGGGCAGAATTTTACACACCCAAGATTAGTGTGTAATCCCTTTGTGGTTTGGATGTTGGGCCTTAATGAGGCGTTTGAGTGTTGAAAATCGGCCTTTGAAAAAGGTGGCAAAGTGAGTAGAAAACAAAGGAAATGCTGCCCAATTTTCCTTAGGAATTGGTAACTTGAATTTGGAATTTCTACATTGAAATTAGAGGTTAATAAACGCACTATGGTTATTCTAGGTTGACATATTACTCATGTAGTTGGACTTAGCAAGTGGATCGACCAAGAGGTATGTAGAGCTTTCCTATCTCTCGAGCATGAATAGTTGTATCTATGTAGTACGGTGATAATGACAAGATTTGATAATCTACACTTGTTTTAAAGTATATGATACTTGTTTCATTTCAAAAGTATAAGTCCCTGGTCGAGGGAAAATGTATTTGACAAAGGGATAACGCTAATATAAGGACTTTATGGGAAGTTGGTTATATTAGTTTTCTTGAAAGGTTCACAAAGAAAGGTTTACTCTAATTAAAACAAGTACGTAAAGGATTTGAAACTAAGAAAGGTGAATTGATTTTTTAGGCATTGGTTGCCTAAGGTTTTAAAGGAAATGAAGTCACTTGATTTAGAAGCCTATTATATTTCTAAAAGGAAATGTGACTGCCTTCAAAAGAAATCGTAACTTGATACTATGGTGAATAGTATCTTGGAATCTTTGTATAAAAAGAGTTTTTCTTAAAAGTTAGAAGTACATGGTACTGGGTTGAATTCTGATTTTCTATTAAAAGACATGTTAGTGCCTTAGGATACTAAAATGAGAGGATATATTAATAATGATTAATAAGGTTGGGATTTCTTAACTTGCTTATGCTATGATAAGCGTTCTAAGAGTGCTTATGTATGATATGATAGGCCTAAGAGTGCTTATGTTGTGACCTGATAGGCCGGTAGTGCTTATGGTGTGATATGATAGGTCGGTAGTGCTTATGTATGATATGATAGGCCGGTAGTGCTTATGTTATGTATGATAGTCGGATGAGCTATGTTATATATTTGTATTATTACTGGTAAACCCCGGTTATTATCTATGCCATGGATTTGCTACCCATGATGCTAGTGCGCGCTTGCACTCACGCGGATCCCACCACGTGATCCACGCGGGTGAAATAGTCTCACGCGAGTACGGCGATGGTACTCATGCGGGTCCACGGATTCATGCGGGTGAAATAGTCCCACGCGGGTGAAATAGTCTCACGACGGCGGGTGACTCTACGCGGTCCACAGGACCCATGCGGGTGAAATAGTCCCAGGAGTAGGATTGCTTAATGATACTACGGGTGAGGTACCCTGTTTTGATCGTGAGCCTCCTATTTTTATGCTATAAGATTTATACTTGTTACTTTCATTGTTAGTAAGGCACAATGCAAGGAAATTGATTTTATCCATGACTCCAGCTTATTTTTGACTTATGATATTACTACAGTATTTTCCAGTTTTACATATGTCACGACCCGATTCCGGGCCCGTGACTGGTGCCTTACCCCGGGCACCCTAGTGATACAACATCAGAGAAAACCAGCGGAAAATAAAACTTTAAACAAGAAACAAGATATATGATCATAAAACAGGCCAACCCAACGGTTACCTTCCAATAACATATATATATACAACCTTTTCAAAACGAATAATTTTAATCCTTTTACAAACTCGCCACAACAAGATTACATGCACTTAAAATTTACAACAACTATGACGGACAGGCTTCGCCATACCCTGAATGTACAAGAACCTACAACTCAGTGGAACACATACTAAAAGATAAGCCTCCGAGAAACGAGCTTCCCAAAACGCCGAATCGAGATCCTAAGAGAGGATCCACGATCGACGCACTTACCATGCAGATGAACGCAGCCCGGGCGAGGTCAAGATAACAGTACCAAGTATGTGAAATCAGAAATATCAGAAATGAAATCATACTAGTCTATATAAAGCAGAGACATGTATGATAACCAAACTACGCTCACAACATAAAAGCAACATGTCGATCAGGACTCACGCCTCAAGTCATCACTCAAATATAACTATGGGTCTCACGCCCACAACATCAATCATGTTCGCATCACGGCCGCATGCCCCGACTCGTGACGGTGTAGACATGTCCATGATGCAACAATAATACCAATGCCCCACGACCACATGCCCCGACCAGACGGCAGACACGCCCACGTGACATCAACAATAATATATCGTGATCAACCCCGCCGCATGGCCACATGCCCCGGACTGCAGACGGTAGACACGCCCATGTGACATCAACAACAAGACAAGAATCAAAATGGAAACATACCCGTGGAATTCTCCACACCGCCAAAGACGCCCAAGTAAGTTCTCATTAAGTCAACCGCCTCTATCGAGAGACGCCAGAATACGTAAATACAACACTTGTACAACAAAGGCTATCATCACAAGCATAGGCAAGTTTCACACAACTCAAAGTACTTTCACATAAGTCACACAATACCCGTAGTATAAAAATCGTGACTATCTTTTTAAGTAAACAAGACACTTCCCTTTTGTAAAATCAAGTAACAACATTATTTTCCAAACGCTCAAGTTTGCCTAATTTCAAATGCTCAAGTCACTTATTTTAGAAAGGTTTCATAACTCATAGTCTTAATCTCTTTAAAACAATTGAGTAACATATGTCATATATGTGAGTATTTTATTCTTGTTTATAACGATCTTATTACAAATGCATGATCTAGAAAATGTAATATCATTTTGTCTCATCTTAGCTTCTATGCAGATGGAGGTTTCTACCGGTTTTAATACAACACATCATTATTCAATACATTTTCCTTTATTAACGCCGCAGTTGGTCCTGTCGATACACATTCTCGATTTCCAAATCAAGAAACATTATCCCTTTAAAAACCAAGTACTCATTACTCACGAACGAGGTTTCACACAAAACATCCACATTAAAACAAATAAGTTAAGTCTCTTATCTTCTAACATCAAGAAACCATTTTCTTACCTACATAAAGTCGTTATAACCAACTTCCCATAAAGCCGTTATAACACTTTATGTTTAAACCAAACAAATACACTTAGCACTTCAGACGTCCCATCGACTACATAGTTACATACATATCATGCTAGAACAGATAGGAAGAGGTTCACATACCTCGCGATTTAGTATCGACAATAAGCAAAATGCTCCAAGTACTACAACCTTGCTAGCCCTTTCCACTCTCAAGTAGAATACGCTACTCTTAGTACTTTCACCTAAAAAGGTCACAAACGCTCATTAACTTTTAAACATACGGTTCCATTTTTCTACGTAAAATTCAAGAAGACTTTCCCGCAACAGAAATCTCTCCTCTATCGAGGCCGCTACCAAGCCAACCAGTGGGGTTTACACGCCTAACCTGACGTACAATTCTACTCAAAGAATACTACACAAGTCATCGCAATACCCATGTAAATACAGATTCTTTTCTTAATTCTTCAGGCTTAAGTCAAAAGACATTGCCGAAAAACTACGTTCAGTTCTATATATAGTATACTTTAACTATATATTCAACAACATGTAATTTCCAATTACAATAGAGGGACAAGATAATTACCTCGATAAGCCCATAATTATCCAAGTATAAAGTCGATCCTTAGCAACGCTTAGCTCCAACTCCGGTGCTCCACCCGCCCAAACAACCCTTAGAAGTTCTAACCAACTTCTACTTAAATACTTCAACCAATCAATGAAGATTTCCTTAGGGTTTCGGTTTGAGACTAAAGGGACAAAAGGTAGTATTTCCTGCTATACGATAGAGGTATCTTTGGAATACTACAAGGCATAAGGCTAAGGTATTTTGGGCATTATAACAATACTTGGAGAGTATTTTAATACCACAAAAGGGTATCACACGAGAACACCCTGCAAGGGGTGTTCCTCCTACCAAGGCCACAGGGAAGGGTGAGGGAAGGTTCTCGAACTAGAGCTCACAAAGGGGAGGAGAGGGTTTCAAGACTGGAAGTTTTTTGGAATGGATGAAGTCTTCAAACTTAGGGGGTATTTATAGCAAACCAAAGGCCAACCAAGGGCCAAGATCCTTCCAAGTGTATAGCAAGTGTAAGGACAAGATCAAGCCAAGTGCACCCTAACCCCTACTCCATAAAACACTCCACAAAACATGGCACAAAATAAGGCCAAAACTAAGGACCAATCGCCAAGGCCAACCACCTCGACCGCTTCTAAATCGTCTAACGAGGTGACAAGTGTCACCCTCCCGTTGACCAAAATGTTTAGTCACTCGGAAAAATCCGCAAAAATACTAAATGACATAGCCGAATTTTCCCAACGTAAGTCGGAAACGCTTCGCCGAAAACGACTCAATCGCACTGTGCCCAAAATTCGATCCTTTGCCTAACTTAAGGCTCAAATTTCTACGCACGCCCCACGCATATACTGAAATACGGTATAACAACATACTTGGTACGTCAGATCGACCCTTCCTGGCCGTGTGTTCATGCCGCAGTAAGGAAAGCGGTGGTAGATCCTCATTCCTGGATCTTTTACTCAGTGTCGAAGCTCCATTCTCCTAAGCTTGTTTTGTACGGATATTCCCCGATGCTATAGGTATTTTGTACATTCAGGGTATGGCGGGGCCTCCCGCCACAGCTTGTTATCTTTAAGTGCGTGGTCACATATATGTTTTGGGCTATAAGAACCAGTTGTACTACTATACCTTGTTTAAGTATGTTTTATGGAAGGCAGCCTTATCGGCTGGCCAGTGATGTTTACCCTTTTTATGAGTCATGTGTTATGTTTGTTCCGCTGCTATTCTCTGACATATACCTGACAGGGTACCCCGGTAGGGGACCAGTCGCGGCCCCGGGGTTGGGTCGTGACAAAAGTGGTATCAGAGCAGTTAGTCCTCGGAAAGTGTCCACATACCGTGTCTAGTAGAGTCTTGATTATCGGTGTGTCGTGCACCACATCTATAATCAGGAGGCTGCGGGATATTTAGGATTAGTTTCTATTCTTTCACTCTAAGATCGTGCAATAGAGCTGAGTTATAGGTTGAACCTCCTCTGATGTTTTCCTTTATGTATCAGTTATGCCTCCACGCAAGGCAACCGCGGCCCGTAAGGCAAGCGCAAGAGAGGAACTACTAGTAGGGCACCGAGGGTTACCAGTGGCACGTGCCCGCCCACGGATGAGGTGTTTGACGGCGAGTTCTACAACGCCGCCAACCCCAAAGAGAGTCCGAAAGGCAGAATGCTTCATCGAGACCGCGGTACTGAGCCTCCACCCAGCAGCCTGTGGCGCAGGATATGGGCTACGCGAGATGGCCCGATTACTAGCCAGATCGTGGGCCGCATACGAGGATAGCCGAGACGCAGCTCCGGCTGCATTCGTAGTTCAAACAGAGTTGCTAGCTTGAGACCGAGGACTTTTTGAGTCGCATCACCGAGTTTTATGGGTCGAGGCTCGAGGATGATCTCGCGAGTTTATCCGAAGCGATTCACGGATCGCGAGGTGATCGGGCCGAGACCGAGTCGGTGGTACTAGGTTCGTGACGGCCGCGGACACCGCAGCTGATCGTATGATTCATGGAACCGCCCTGGGAGCATGCGCTTCCGCTTGGGACGAAGTTCTCGAGGCGCATTTGGCCATTTCTTGCCTCCGCAGATGGCGAGGGCTCGGGCCGATAGATTTTTGACACCGAGACAGAGCGGACGGTTCGGGAGTACAATGTGAGTTTGACTCATCGCTCAGATGTGCCCGCTGGTAGCAGCATGGAGGACAGGTGCACCGCTATGTCACAGACTCGATGATCACTTGGCCGAGAGTTTCACGGAGTAGCTCTTCACCGCACGACATTGCCCGCACGCAGCATATGCACTGCGCGGCGAACGCAGGGCCGACGGTCGAGTATCGCCAGAAGAGGCGTGATGCAGGTCCTCCGTAGTTTTAGGGTAGACAACCCCAAAGAAGCACCAGATTTGCACCACACCGGCCAGAGCGCCTCCACCATCTTCGGACGCATGAGTATTCAGGAGCGTGACAGGTTCCGTGGCTTCGGTTTCGCAGGACCGAGTTCCGGCCGATGAGGCCACCTATGCCTCGGTGGTCGATGTGGTGATTGCCATTATGGGTGTCGTGTTCCTCCGTGAGCTTGTTACTCTTGTACGCAGGCCATTTGAAGAGATTGTCCGACCGCGCGCGGAAATGCTATGGCTCGACGCACCAGTTCGGGTCTTCATCTTCGCTGTTGCGCGCCTTGAGGCGGTGTTCACGGGCCAGAGCCACGGCAGGGTCGTGGTAGGGGTTCTAGTTCCATCGGTCCTCATCACCGCATCTATGATATGTCCAGTCGTCAGGACCAGGAGGCGTCACCCGATGGCGTCACAGGTACATTATTGGTTTCACGTGATGATATGCTTTGATAGATCCAGTTCTACCTTGTCCTATATATCTCCTCATATTGCCGGGTAGAATAGGGATAGAGCCCGAGTCCATAGAATCTTTTGAGGTGGCTACGCCTGCAGGTGCTTCCGTGGTAGCCGAATCCGTATATAAGGCTTGCCAAATGACTATAGATGGTCGCCGACTTCACCGACTTGATAGAGTTGGATATGACAGACTTCGATGTGATTATGGATATGGATTGGCTAGCCTTGCTATGCCAACGTGGACCGCAGAGAGGTTAGTTCGGTTCCCGCTTCTGGTGAGCCGTTATCGAGTGGAAGGGAATATCGCATCGCCGGCGGTAGGTTTATTTCTTACCTCAAGGCTGGGAAGATGGTACCGGAAGGGTATATTTACCATTTGGTTCGTATTCGACATCGAGAATGAGATACCGACCTTCAAGGTCCGGTTGTTAGAGAGTTTCGCACGTATTCCCGCACGAAGCTCCGTATCCTCCCGAGAGGAGATCGAGTTTTGCATCGATTGGCGCCGGACACTGACCGATATCTATTCCGCCATACAGACGGCACCCGCCGAGTTGAAGGAATCAAGGACCACCAAAGATTTGGCCGAGAAAGGCTTTATTAGGCCAAGTGTTTCTCCCCGGGAGCGCCAATGTTATTTGTAAAGAAGAAGGACGGACGCCGCATGTGTATTGATTACGTGCAACAACAAGGTAACTATCAAGAACAGATATCCCCTCCCCAAGATTGATGATTTGTTTGACCAGTTGCAGGGTGCGAGATGTTTTTCCAAGATAGACTGCTCGTTATCATCAAAGTGAAGTTAGAGAGGCAGATATCCCAAGATCGCATTCGTGACCCAGATGGGCACTATGAGTTCAGTGGTGACGCCCTTCGGATTGACCAACGCTCCAGCGGTATTCATGGATTTGATGAATAGGGTGTTCAGGCCATTCTTGGATATGTTCGTTATAGTGTTTATTGATGATATCTTGGTGTATTCGCGCACAGAGCATGAGCATACAGATCATTCGGCGACAAGATAGAGTCCTCCGAGACCGGCAACAGATGCCAAGTTCTCGGCGAAGTTCGTCAAGGCGCTGGCTTTCTTAGGACATGTTATCGGGCCGATGGTATTCGTTGATACAAACAAGATTGAAGCGAGCCAAGACTTGCCTGCACTCCACTACACCGACTTTGCGCAGCTTTGGGCCTTGCAGTTATTATCTGAGGTTTGTAGAAAAGTTTGCTTCTATTTCAAAGATCTTGACTGTCGACTCGTATGCGCTATATTCCTGGACGGATACTTGTGAGGAAGGTTTCCAGTTGCTAAAGGAGAAGTTGACGACCGCCTCAGCTTACTCTTCCGCAGGGCTTAGATGGATACGTGGTTTATCGCGACGCCAAAGCGTGTGTCGCCAAGCGCCGACGCAAAGACGACAAGGTTATAGCTTATGATCTCGACTTAGGAAGCATGAGAAGAACTATCCCACACATGACTTGAGTCGCGCAGTTGATTCATGCCTCAAGATCCGAGACATTATTTATATGGAGTTCATGGACATTTACACGCACCACAAGAGTCTCCAGACATCTTCACCGCAGGGAGTCGAACTTGCGCAGAGACGGTGGTTGGAGCTACTGGCGATTACGATGTTGATATTCGTACCACCCGCGGAAGGCCAATGTAGTCGCACGCCTTAGTCGCAGATCGATGGGTAGTCCGTCTGATGTTCACCGCAGAAAAGGGATACGGTCCGAGAGTTACATCACGCCATGAGCCTGGGGTTCGCTTGGTTGATTCTCGTTAGTGACGCAAATTCGGTTCGAGAGGTTTTCAGTCTTTCATCGCCGGCGAGGCGAAGAGGCGACGTGATGAGGATCCGATTTGGTACGGCATCGAGATGCAACTCTCCGTATGAGAAGAGTCTATTCGAGGTAATACCATGGGGTGCTAAGATTCGAGGGCCGGTTGTGTGTTCCGATGTGACAGACTTCGCCAGATTTCGGGAGAGGCACACGCTGCTCGTTATTCTATTTATCCGGTCGACTAAGATGTATCATGACCTCGATGCGTGTATTGGTGGGATGACCTAAAGAGGACGCCATGGAGTTCGTGCACAGCGCGAATTGTCGCCAGTTATGATTGAGCACCGAAGCGGTGGTCATTGCAGCTATTGATATTCGACTTGGAAGTGGGAGGTGATAAATATGGATTTTATTACGGCTACCTACCACTCGTAGGAAGCATGATTCCATTTGGGTGATTGTCGACAGTCGACAAAATCACCATTTTCTTCCTGCCGTAACGACGTTCTCACCGAGGACTATGCCGATTATATATTAGAGAGATTGTGAGACCGCATCGAGTCCCGGTCGATTATATCGATAGAGGAGCCCGCTTCGGCTAACTTCCTGAGGTCTTTTCGTATGGATTAGGACACAGTGAGTCTCAAGATCGTGATTTCACCTCGCATCGACGGATGTGCCGAGCGCACTATCCGCATACACTCGAGGATATGTCGCGGGCTTGTGTTATTGATTTCGTGGTAGCCGAGGATCATTTGCCTCTTGTGGAGTTTGCTTACAACAACAACTACCATTCCAAAGATTCAGACGGCGCCATGAGGCCTTATACGGAGGAAGCGCAGTCACCGATAGTGGTTCGAGGTGGGAGAAGTTCTTAGTCGGGCCGCACTTAGTTCACAGACATGGATAAGGTGAAGTTTATCCAGAGCGGTTGTTGGCACTCGTAGTCGGCAGAAGTCGATGCAGATCATCGGCCGACACTTGGAATTTGAGATAGATGATTGGGTTTTTCTAGCGTACGCCACGGCGGCGTGATGAGATTTGGAAAGAAGGGAAGCTTAGCCCAAGGTACATCGGGCAGATCGATTGTCCGTAGGTAGGTGGTTGCTATGAGTTAGATCCGCCGTCCGATTTGGAGGCGGTACATCCGCTTTCCATGTGTCCATGTTGCGGAAATGTATCGAGATCCATCTGTAGTACACCCTTGCCTACGATGTCAGTGACAGAGGAGTTATCGTATGAGAGAGTCCCATAGCGATACTCGATCGACAAAGTTAGGCGACTTCGACGAAGGACGTGGCTTCCGCCGCGTCTTATGGCGAACGAGAACAGGGAGGAAATGACGTGGGAAGCAGAGGATGGCATGATGAAGAAGTATCCTCACTTATTCCCAACACCTCCAGGTAACCCACTTTCCTGCTTGTTAGTTTTGATTTAGCAATTGTGCTTAAGTGTTGTTATGGCCGCGAGCGCCTTTATTTGCAAAAGAGTAGTTAAGAGCGCTACGCTAATTTTTGATTCAAGTAAGCCTGTAAGGAAAATTCGGACGAATGTTTCTAAGGGAGAATGTTATACCCCGTGGTTCGGTCCGACCGCGAGGGTCTCAGCGCCAAAGGCGTGGCCGCGCGCGCGCGGGTGATTGTAGGGCCGCGCACGGAGTCGGGCCGCGCTGGAAGATCCGGAGGTCCGCGTGAGTCGCGGCCGCGCGCCGGGAAGCGGCGCGCGCCGAGGCGGAAATCTGGCGAAAAACTTAGGAAAATCGATATTTTCTTTTAAAAGGGCATGGGTGGGGACAAGTGTCCCACCCCATCTGATTTTTGCATGATATATTGACCAAGTCTTAAAGACTGGTCATCTTTCATCTCTCTTAGAAAAAGCTCCTCCTTCTCTTAATTATTTCAAGCTCCTCCTTCTAAAACTCCAAGAGATATTCTAGCCTTAGGAAAAATCTGAAAAGTAAAAGGCAAGAAGAAGCTTGGGCTAGCTTGTGAAGGTTGTTGTGGTGGTGTTCTTGGAATAGAGGCTAGCAAATTGTTGGATAAATTTGGCTAAAGCTCTAAGGTAATGATTCTTCCTCTATTATTAGTTTTTAGTGTTGCATGTTAAGAAGAAAGTACTTATGGTAGTAAATAATGCTCTTAGAGTCATCAGATGCAAGAAATGGGTTGGGTATGAAGGATTTGGCTAAAGAGATATTATGAGCATGTTGTAGCCTACAAACTACTTTAGAATTGTTAAGTGTATTATTATAACTTATGGGCAGAATTTTACACACCCAAGATTAGGTGTGTAATCCCTTTGTGTTGGCTCGATGTCGCCTTAATGCGCGTTTGAGTGTTGAAAATCTACTTTGAAAAAGGTGGCAGTGAGTAGAAACAAAGGAAATGCCGCCCAATTTTCCTTAGGAATCGTAACTTGAATTTGGAATTTCTACATTGAAATTAGAGGTTAATAAACGCACTATGGTTATTCTAGGTTGACATATTACTCATGAGTGGACTTAGTGCTGGATCGACCAAGAGGTATGTAGAGCTTTCCTATCTCGAGCATGAATAGTTGTATCTATGTAGTACGGATAATGACAAGATTTGATAATCTACACTTGTTTTAAAGTATATGATACTTGTTTCATTTCAAAAGTATAAGTCCTCGGGTTGAGGGAAAATGTATTTGACAGCGGATAACGCTAATATAAGGACTTTATGGGAAGTTGGTTATATTAGTTTTCTTGAAAGGTTCACAAAGAAAGGTTTACTCTAATTAAAACAAGTACTGTAAAGGATTTGAAACTAAGAAAGGTGAATTGATTTTTTAGGCATCGTTGCCTAAGGTTTTAAAGGAAATGAAGTCACTTGATTTAAGCCTATTATATTTCTAAAAGGAAATGTGACTCGCCTTGAAAAGAAATCGTAACTTGATACTATGGTGAATAGTATCTTGGAATCTTTGTATAAAAAGAGTTTTTCTTAAAAGTTAGAAGTATACGGTACTTGGGTTGAATTCTGATTTTCTATTAAAAGACATGTTAGTGCCTTAGGATACTAAAATGAGAGGATATATTAATAATGATTAATAAGGTTAGGATTTCTTAACTTGCTTATGTTATGATGTTCTGAGTGCTTATGCATGTATGATATGATAGGCCAGAGTGCTTATATTGTGATATGATAGCCTGGAAGGCTTATGTTGTGATATGATAGCCTAGAAGGCTTATGTATGATATGACAGGCCAGAGTGATTATGTTATGTATGATAGCCGATGAGCTATGTTATATATTTGTATTATTACTGGTAAACCCCGGTTATTATCTATGCCATGGATTTGCTACCCATGACGCGAGCGCGCTTGCACTCACGCGATCCCACTACGTGATCCACGCGGTGAAATAGTCTCACGCGAGTACGCGATGGTACTCACGCGGTCCACAGATCCACGCGGGTGAAATAGTCCCACGCGGGTGAAATAGTCCCACGACGAGGCGGTGACTCACGCGGTCCACAGACCGACGCGTGAAATAGTCCCGCGAGTAGGATTGCTTAATGATACTACGCGAGGTACCCGCTTTGATCGCGAGCCTCCTATTTTTACGCGATAAGATTTATACTTGTTACTCTCTATCATAGTAAGGCACAATGCAAGGAAATTGATTTTATCCATGACTCAAATTTATTTTTGACTTATGATATTACTACGATTTTCCGCTTTACATACTTGGTACGTCACAGATCGACTTCTTCGCGTGCGCTCATGCCGCAGGTGGAAAGCAGTGGTAGATCCTCATTCCTAGGATCTTTTACTCAGTGTCGAAGCTCCATTCCTCCCGCTTGTTTTGTACGGATATTCCCCGATGCTATAGGTATTTTGTACATTCAGGTACGGCGGCCCCGTCCCGCCACAATTGTTATCTTTAGAGTCCGTGGTCACATATATGTTTTGGGCTATAAGAACCAGCTTGTACTACAATACCTTGTTTAAGTATGTTTTACGAAGCGCACTTATCTGGCCGCTGCCAAATGATGTTTACCTTTTATGAGTCACGTGTTATGTTTATTCCACGCTATTCTCTCGACATATACCGATGCGGTACCCGGCAGGTACCGCCGCGCCGGTTGGTCGTGACACGTCAGCGCCCACGTATGCCTACTCGTAAGTGTTATCTTGTTATTTTGTCGACATACCGACGCTGGGTGCCCACTGTACGCCTACCGCAGTTGTTATCTTGTTATTTTGTGGACATACCGACGCGTGGGTGGCCCACGTACGCTCTACCGTAAGTGTTATCTTGTTATTTTGTTGGACATACCGACGCTGGGTGGCCCACGTACGCTTCCACCGTAAGTGTTATCTTGTTATCGAAGTTTGGACATACCGACGCGTTGGGTGGCCCACGTATGCCCATTAGGACGGCCCATGGTCATGCTTATACCGAGGTAAGATGCCGGCACGCGCCATCAGGCGTTAAATTCCCGTTATATTTGAGTGATGATTTTTACGCGCGAGACCGATTTGATACGATCGCTAATATATATCGTGGTAATCGTGGTTGGTTATCACACATGTCTCCTGCTTTATATAGATCGTTATGATTTCATTTACGTGATTTTTCAGCCGCATACTGCACTGTTGCATCGACTCTTTCGGGCCGCGTTCATGCCGCAGTCGAGGTACATAGCTTGCCGATCCGCACTCTTAGATCATCGGTCGCTTTCCTGAAAGCTCCATTTCTCCGAGGCTTGCCTTTTTGGTACGCCTCAAGTTGTAGACTTTTGTATATTCAGGTATGGCGGCCCCGTCCCGCCACAATGTTATTCCTGTGAGGTCAGAGTCACGCTTGTGGTTTGGGCTGTAAGAACATGTTGTACGGTTTACTTTGAGTATGTTTAATCTATGAAAGCGCTTTGGCCGCTGCCGATGTTGCTATATTCGTGTTTTGTATGTATGTTCACCGCTATTCTCGATGTATACTGATGCGGTGCCCTCGGTAGCACCGCCACTACCCGTGGCTCCGTCGTGACAAAAGTGGTATCAGAGCGCTTAGTCCTCTGAAAGTGTCTACGCACCGGTTCAGTAGAGTCTTGATTATCGCGTGTTGCGCACTACATCTATAATCGTGAGGTCACAGGAATTTAGGATTGGTTGCCATTCTTCTCTCTCTGAGATCGTGCAGTAGAGTTGTCCTACTAGGTTGAATCCTCTCTGACCTCTTCTTATGTACCAGTTATGCCTCCACGCAAGGCAACCAGAGCCTGAAGCAAGGCAAAGCCGAGGAGCCGCAAGGATGCAGAGGTTACGAGGCACAGCCCGCCTTTACCTGAGGTGATGTTTCAGACGGCGAGTTCCACGACGTCGCCAGCCCTATCCGAGTTCGGAGCAGCAGCAGCGGCTACTGAGACCGCGGTACCTGAGCCTCCAGTTACACAGCCTGGAGCAGAGGATATGGGCTACAAGGAGATGGCCCAGTTATTAGCCAGGATAGTGGCAAGGCAAGAGGACAGGCGGGAGACAGCGGTTCCGGTTGTACCCGTAGTTCACCCCAGATCTGATAGCTCGAGACTTCGGGACTTTTTGAGTTGCAGGCCACCAGAGTTCTATGGGTCGAGGACTGAGGATGATCCTCAGGAGTTTATCCGACAGTTGCAGCGGATCATGAGAGTGATCCAGGCCTCGGAGACAGAGTCGGTAGTTTTGGGTTCACATCGGCTGCGTGATCTCGCAATGATCCGTCGATTCACGGAATTGTCCCGGGAGCACGCGCCCACCGGGTTGGGACGAGTTCTCAGAGGCATTTCTTGCACACTTCTTGCCTTCGCAGATGAGGAGAGCGCGGGCGGATAGATTTCTGACGCTGAGACAAAGTGGGCGGACGGTCCGGGAGTACAACGTAGAGTTTGACTCGTTGGCTCAGTATGTACCCGCTTTAGTGGCAGACATGGAGGACAGAGTACACCGCTATGTCACAGGGCTCGATGATTACCTAGAGTTGCACGGGGGTAGCTCTTCAGTCGGGCATGGACATTGCCCGCATGCAGGCTTATGCACTTGGGTGTGAGGAGCGTAGAGGTCGACGGAATAACCAAGATCAGCAGAAGAGGGCCAAGACAGCAGGGTCCTTTGGTAACTTTCGAGGCGGACCGCCAAGAAGAAGTTAGTTATGCGCCTCACCAAGACGGAGTACTCCACCACGCCTTCGTGACGTCGAGATTCGTGAGCAGGTCAGGTCTCCAAGGTTTCAGGTTTTCGAGGAAAAAGGATGTTAGTCGACGGGCCACCCTACCTCGTTGTGGCTAATGTGGTAGGCTCCACGATGGGAGTGTCGCTTTGGTAGGGAGTTTGTTTTACATGCGCCGCAAGGCCATTTTGCGAGGAACCGTCCGACCGGAGATAACACGGATGAAGAGATTCACCTTTCGGATCGATGGTCGGTTCATCGCTTCTTTTGCTATGCGCGTGCGGCGGGATCATGATTAGAACGACAAAGGGAAAGCGGCAAGTTACAGTATATCCTTAACCTCTAACGACATTAGTGGGTGTGATAAGATGGTTACGTGTTAAGTGTTACGCGGGTAATTTTATGTAAATTGTGATTTTATTAAGCCCGGTTTGTAGAAGGGGTAAGTTTGGGGGACGTGGAAGTGAGCCTTAGAATTCGATAACCGTGGGAACCTTATATACGTGGCCATTTTGAGTGAAAGATTCTACAGGACCTTTGTCGGCGAACATAGTATACGTGGGGTATACTTGGGTGATAAGTCCATGAGTAGTGTGAAATGATAGTGGGTAGCTAAACTAAGGAAACCACTAGGTTTTTCGTGACTCAGCAGAGAGATTGTCTCGGATCGGAACAAGAGCGTGTGGTACGATACTGTAAGGAGTTCGAGTTTGCAGAAGAATAGTTAAGAGGGTCTATGTCAATACCGTGATTCGAGTAAGTTCAGGAACATTCGACGAATGTTTCGCCGGGGAATGTCATGCCCGTAGTTCTGGCCATGCGTACGGAACGCATTTAAAGGGATCGAGACTTAAAATTTTAGGAAGATGGGTTGTGGATTGTTTCTGACGGGTTTTTAGTCAACTTTGAGGCGGTTATGACCTTTACATCGAGAGTTCCTAGGTGTTTCAAAAGCCTAGACGTAGTTCGTTGAGTCTAGTTTCCAACGCAACCAACCGCTCGTCGATAGGACATCGAGTAGAAGCGTTATGGAAGTTACAAGTTCAACGCGCGGCCGGGCGTAAAAATAGTCCGGCCAGAACCGTGGCCGCGCCGGAAGCTGGCGCTACCAAAGATCTGTGGGGTTGAGGAGGTTTCAGCGCCGCGGCGCCGGTTGCAGGGCCGCGGCGCCGAGGCGGAATTTTTGGCGGAAAAACTGAGGAAAACAGATATTTTCTTTTAAAAAGGCCATGGGAGGGTGACAAGTGTCCCCCCATCTGATTTTGCAAGCACTACTTATTGACCAAGTCTTGAAGACTTGGTCATTCTTCAAACTCTCATCTCTCTCTAAAAGTAAAGCTCTCCCTTCTCTCTAGATTTTCAAGAGGAAATCTAAGCTTGAAGAAAATATGAAAAAGGGTGGCAAGAAGGAAGCTTATTTGCAAGCTTGTAGGAGTTATTGTGGTGGTGTTTTTGGAAAAGAGGCTAACAAATTCATTGGAATAGTTGGGCTAAAGCTCTAAGGTAACAATTCTTCTCTTGTAGCTAGTTTTTGGTGTTGCATGTAAAGAAGAAAGATCTTGTAGGGGTAAATGTTGCTCTTAGATAGTTTGCATGTAAAAAATATGGTTTGGATATGAAGGAATTGGATAAGAAGGTTATGTAAGCATGTTATAGCCTAAATACTACCTTAAACTTGTTAAGTTAGTTGTTGTACATTGTGGGGCAGAATTTTACACATCCAAGTTTAGGTGTGTAATCCCCTTTGAAATGTTTGGATTGTTGGGCCTTAAATGTGGCGTTTGGATGTTGAAATTCGGCCTTGAAAAAGGTGGCAAGTATGTAGAAACAAAGGAAATGATGCCCAATTTTCCGTAGAATTTAGTGACTTGACACTTGGATAATACTACGTTGAAACTAGAGGTTAATAAACGTATTATGGTCATTATAGGTTGACATACTACGTGCGGTATATTGGACTTAGCAAGTGGATTGACCGAAGATGTATGTGATTCTTCCTATTCTCTTGAGCATGATTATTTGTGAAAAATATAGTGCGGTAGACGCACGTGTTTTAAAGTGGTTTGATTTCCCTTTTTGTGCCTTGACTTGATATGAAGTAAAAAGGGCTTGGTTGGGTCAAAAAGTGGTAAAAACCTTATTTGTTAGTAATGGGTACTTGGATGTTAAAGAATAAGCCCTCTTGGTCTCATAAATGCTTATAGTTGTATTTGGTTGGTTTTAAACATAAAATGTTATAATAGCTTTATGGGAAGTTAGTTATAACGACTTTATGAAAACGAAGAAATGGTTTTATTATTGGCTTTAAAATGGTAACTTGGCATTTGTTTTGAAAAGATACGAGACTTGATTTTTCCCCATTGTGGGATTTGGTTTAAAAGTAAGAGGCTTGAGAATTTGAAGTTTTGAAACTTATACTAGTTCGAGAAGTGATTTGATATAGAAAAAGAAGACATGGTAATGTCTTGGTTTATTTGAAAAGGAAGTATGTGAATTGTTTTTGGTTTACTTCAAATAATAGTTACTCTATTTTTGATACCATGGGTGTTGGTAGCATGTGACTTTTGTGAAAAGAAATGGACTTTTTAAAAAAGGAAAGGTGACTTGTCTTGAAAGTAGTCGTGACTTGATACTACGGTTATTAGTATCTTGGAAGTCTTATATAAAAAGGGGTCATTTCTTAAGTGGTTGGAAGCACGTGGTACTTGGGTTGAATTTCCGGATTTTCTCTTAAATGACACGTTAGTGCCTTAAGTAAACTAAAATGAGAGGATGTATTAATAATGCTAATGAGAAGTTAGGGGATTTCTTAACTTGCTTGTGTTATGATAAGCCGGTAACGCTTATGTTAAGTATGATAGCCGGTTGTGCTAGGTTATGTATTCTTGCGGGGTAGACCCCGGGTTATTATTTTGTTGGACATACTGACGCGTTGGGTGGCCCACGGGTATGCTTCCACGGTAAGTGTTATCTTGTTATTTTGTTGGACATACTGACGCGTTGGGTGGCCCACGTATCTTCCACCGTAAGTGTTATCTTGTTATTTTGTCGACATACCGACGCTGGGTGGCCTACGTACGCCTTCCACGCAGTGTTATCTTGTTATTTTGTTGGACATACCGACGCTGGCGTTGGTGGCCCACGTACGCCTACCGCAGTTGTTATCTTGTTATCGAGTTTGGACATACCGACGTTGGGTGCCCACGTATGCTTCCATTAGGACGGTTCCATGGCCATGCTTATACCGAGGTAAGATGCCGGGGCATGCAGCCATTGGGAGGGTTAAATTCCCGGGTTATATTTGAGTGATGATTTTTACGGGCGTGAGACCCTGATTTGACATGACTGCTAATATATATCGTGTACTGTGGTTTGGTTATCACACATGGCTCCTGTTTTATATAGACTATTATGATTTCATTTACAGTATTTTTCAGTTCGCATACTTGGTACTGTTATCGACCTCGCCGGCTGCGTCATGCCGCAGTTGAGGTACATAGCTTGTTGATCCGCACTCTAGATCATCGTCGCTTCTGAAAGCTCCATTTCTCCGGAGGCTTGCCTTTTTGGTACGGTTCCCTGAAGTTGTAGACTTTAGTATATTCAGGGGTATGACGGGGCCCTGTCCCGCCACAGTTGTTATTCCTAGAGGTCTGTAGTCACGTTGGTGGTTTGGGTTGTAAGAACAGGTTGTACGGTTTACTTTTGAGTATGTTTAATCTATGAAAGGCGGCCTTGTCGGCTTTCCAGTGATGTTGCTATATTCAGGTTTTGTGTATGTATGTTCCGCTGCTATTCTCTGATGTATACGACGCGGTGCCCCTAGGCACCGCCACGCCCTGTGGTCGGGTCGTGACATTAGCGGACTGTTTTGGCTAAGAAAATAAGGTAAGAATTCTTCTTCCTCTTGAAGTAATTGGAAATTACATGTTGTTATAGTTAAGAGATGAACTTGTGTTAAGAAAAATGGAGAATAAGAAGTGCATGTGACATTGGCATGCTAGACGATTTAATTGACTGTTTTGGTTGTATTGGATTCGTTGGTTGTTATTGTTATTATCGCCACTAAGTGCATGTTAGATTGAAGGAAATCTTATCATTACAATTTGTAATGGTTTATATAAACGCGTTGAAATGTGAATTGGATTGCAAGGAGTTGTGAAAAGGACTTTGGTATTATGGTTTGGCCGAGACATGTATAAAATTGTTGGTTATTGTCATGCTGTCTTAGGGGCTGTTTTATGCGTGTAAAATGCTGGAAATTTAGTTACAATTAGGCATGTTTAAATGTGGTAATTGCTAATGTAAGTCCTAAATGAATAAGAGTATAGAATGGTGTAGAAAGACTTCACATTCTACCCTCGTTATTGTTGGAATACAAACTGTTTTGAGCAGACTGTTTTATATGGGTTAAGTGGCCGGATTAACATAAGAAGTAGGTGTGTGATTCACCTTGGTTGCTGTTTGGTTGTTCCCTTAATTGGTGTTTGGTTATTGAGGTTATTGGCCTTATTTGTAAGGTGGAAATGTACGTATAAATAGGGGAAGTGCTGCCCAAATTTTTATATGAAAAGAGAACCATCTTGTGGTATATGACTTACACTAGTATCATGTAGTTGATAGACGTGTTATTGTCATTATAGGTTGAAGTACTAATTGGGGCGTATTCTACTTGTCGTGGTGGTATAGCCGATAAGGTATGTGAACTATCTCTTCTTCCTTTGACATGATATTTATATGACATGGGTGTACGGCGGACGTACGTAATTCCATTGAGTCTTTATCTTTAAAATGCAAGATGTGATAGTGTCTTGGTTTCCTAAAATGAAAGATATGATAGTACTTTGGTTTTTCTAAAATGAAAGTTGAGTTTTATATGAAGTAAGTGTACGGTGGACGTACGTAGTTCTTTTGGATCTAAATCCTTAGTGATATGATAAGTGCTTTGATTTTCCAAATGAGGATCTAAAATGAAAGTTGATTTTTATGAAGCAAGTGTACGATAGACGTACATAGTACTTTTGGGTTCAAGTCCCTAATATTACATGATATGATTCTTTTTATAAAATAAATGTACGGTGGACGTACATAGTACTTTTGGATTCAAGTCCCTAGTATTGGTACATGAGATGATGGTACCTTGGTTTTATTCCTTTGAGAGTCAAAGATGATTTAAAGTGCATATGGTTGCTCATGATAGCCATTCGCGCAAATGTTATATTTCCACATCACCGCGCCCCTCACTAGAGGGCCGACAATATGTATGTATGGTTCCATGGATATGCTTCCATCATGCGAGTAGGTATACTCATGCGGGTCTAAGGACTCATGCGGGTGAAACAGTCCCATGAATATTCCATGTACTAGCTCTCCATGATGCGGGTATATATACTCATTGCGGGTCTAAAAGATTCATGCGGGTTCGAGTCCCATGCGGGTGAAATAGTCCCATGAATAGGATATGCATAATGATTCTATGGGCAGGTGTCCCTGATTTTGACATGACTTTCATATTTTGAAAAGGTACAATTGACTCTTATTTTATATGGCACGGTTGGATCTGGTATTTGATTTCCATACTTGTCCCTGCCATCTCTCTATTTTAAAAAGGTACAGTTGGCTCTTATTTTATATGGCACGGTTGGATATGGTATTTGATTTTCATACTTGTCCTTGTCATCTCTCTATTTTAAAAAGGTACAGTTGACTCTTATTTTATATGACATGGTTGGATCTGGTATTTGATTTTCATACTTGTCCCTGTCATCTTTTGGCCAGTGATGATCTTATTTATTGTACTTTATGTTTACATACTTAGTACATTGTTGTACTGACCCCCTCTCCGGGGGTCTGCGTTCATGCCCTCAGGTATAGGTACTCAGTTGGATGATCCGCGAGCTAAGGATCCTTGCCCAACTTTTTGAGATAACTCCACTGTTCCGGGGCTTGTCATTTTTGTACAGGTCTTCCATTATGGCTTATGTATATTTAGGGGTATGGCGGAGCCTTGTCCCGTCATAGTGGTTGTAATACTCTTAGAGGTATGTAGTCATGTGTGGGTTGGTCGTGTACAATTGTAGTCTTTTCTTTTGGATATTGTGTATACGATGACAGCCTTATCGGCTTGCCTAGTTTTATAAAAATAGTTCATTATTACAGTTCAGGGGACATGATCCCTTTGTTATAGAAAAAAATGAGTTGTTCATTAGCTTCCGCTAATTATATGTGTTGTGTGAGTATAAGGGTACCCAGGTAGGGTACCAGTCGCGGCCCGTCGGCTCGGGGCGTGACAATAAGTGGTATCAGAGCAGTTAGTCCTCGGAATGTCTACATGCACCGTGCATGAAGTCTCGTTATCGCGCGCACCACACCCATAAACAGGAGGCTACAATACATTTAGGATTGGTTTCTATTCTTCTTACTCTAAGATCGTGCGATAGAGCTATGTTGTTAGGGTAGCCCCTCCCTAACGTTTTATTGTGGTTACTGCTATGACTCCAAAGAAAGCGACAGCGGCCCAGAAGGGTAATATATAGACCTTGTTTACAGGTTGGTAAAATTGTTGTATAGTTGGTGTGATAATGATGTACATCTATACAAATATATTTATTAGGGTCATATGTGTGTTGCCTGAAATGATTATGGGTTATCATGAGTTGGTTAAGCTTTGATAATGGCTTGGAAGGTATGAAACCGAGTAATGAATCCACATCAAGGCTTTATATATGTGCTAATTTGAAATAATTAGGAGGTGATGAGTTGTTTGAGAGGGTGATGAACCCTTAAGAGATCATGTTTAATTGACTTAATGGCATACCATGTTGTTAAATTAAGTTGTGTTGTATGCTTAACTGATATGTACGAATAATATTGGTATGGAGTAAATAGATTTGTTATGGTTAAGAAGACATGATTTTGAGATTATGAGAAGTTATGTTACCCGTATACGGGGAGAGATAATGTAAGCTTGAGACATGGAATAATTGAGAATCTTAGAATATTTGATATCGTTGAGCCCGTAGATATACAAGACCTTCTTGAGTAAAATATTATATGTATGATCGTGGTTAAAGTACATAGTAAATGTGAAGTATATTAGTTGTGATGATCTCTTGATTTGAGTATAAACCACTTGTGCGGTTAAAAGTTGGAGATAATGTTGAAACTGGAAATAAGATCTTTGAAGGATTTTTGTGTTAAGCCTCCTTTGGAGGTACTTGGAGTTGGTTTAGTGTGGCAGTCATGGCCACGACATTTCGAAGAGTCTCAAGTGGATGCGCAAAGTAAGAATAAGATAAGCATAAGTGGTACATATGAAAAATAGAGGTGCAATATAAGGAGATATGAATATAAAAGTATCCCACGGCTTGAAAAGAAAAACAAGGAGAAGTGCAGATGTGATATTCAATATAAAGGACTAAAAGGGTGATACTGCGTATTATTAAGAGTTACATGCATCAAGGTTAGTAAGCTAAGGTATACTATAGATATTGGACTGGTAAGGTCCGCGGCTTCGGCTACGTGGTACAACATGTTACAATTCTACATAACTTCGGGATAACAATAGTGTGTTGGGAGTAATTGAGGACGGGAACTATGGAACAGTCGAGGAATGGCTGTAAGAGCTTTGAAAACAATGAATAAGTAGGAATGGAATGGTATGAGTTGGTTATATCTTGTTGGCTGAGTTATTAAGTTCTATACACTTATTGTTATTAAAGTGAGTTATGGCTTCCTTTATTTATTGTTCTTAAGATATTGTAACTTGGTAGTACAAATGATACCCATACTGTTGTACGTTGATATCCAGTTAAGATAAGTTAGTTGGCACCATATGAACTGCTGTACGATTTGGGATAAGCTGAATACATTTATAGGAACTACTTGCTACATCTCATGGGCTTGTTATGGTTGTCTTAATCAGGAAGATAGTATGAGAAATACTTGAGATAAGAGTGTTATACCCCGTATTTCCAGAGTATGTACGTAAGGGAATACGTACGAAAGTCTAGCCTTAAAGATAAGCCTTGGACGTTTTTATTTGTACACAACTCACTAAAAGAATCGTTTTCCGACGAAACGTTTCCACAGCTTTCGTAGGGTAAATTCCGGCTATGCCATTTCTAATTTTTGCGGATTTTTCCGAGAGACGAAACATTTTGATCAACGAGGGCGACACTTGTCACCTCCAATTGATGGACTTGAAATCGCCCATTTGGACGATTTGAACAATAGAGCACGTTTTTGTGCCTTGTACAAGTCGCGAGGAGTTGGTAGGATATTTGTGTATAGTTAATCCTCACCCTACACTTGCCTTGCACTTGTCTTAATCTTGGCCATTGGTTGGCCACTTCTTGACCTATAAATACCCCCCTTAAGATGAAGAGTTCTTCATCCACAAATTACTTTCCAAGTCTTGAAAATCCTCCCTTCTCCCTTGTTAGCCATTTCGTCCAAGCCCTCTTCCCTCTAGCCTAAGTGGCCCTTGGCCGAATACTCCCTAGCCTAGCCAAAAATCTACCCTCCCTTGGTAGAAAAGTTACCTGCTTGTATCGTTATAATGACCAAAATACCCTACCCCAAATACCTTAGTACTTAGTAGAAGTTGTGAAGAACTTCTAAGGTTCTGGAGCATACAACTTAGAGCAAAACCTTGCTCAGCGCGACTTTTCTAGGATATTATTGGGCTTACCGAGGTAATAATCCTAACCCTCTTTGTATTAGAGAATGCATCGTAGAAGTATAAGAATAAGTATTAATCACTTAGAAGAATATCACGAATAGAATTGAACTGCTACCAGTAGAAGGGTTTAAAGAAGAATAATCAAACTGTACTTACATGGGATCGTTTTCACAATGAACTTATATAGCTCAGGGTAGGAAGTGCTGCCCGACTTCAGTAGAATTATGAACCCTCTGTTTAGAATGACCTTGAGTAGTCTTTGATAGATATCTGCGACTATTATGGTGACTCTGCGCGACATATTCAACTTGGCGGTGGTTTTATTTGAGAAGGTATGTGATTCTTCCTAAAGCGTGATACAATATATATAGTCGGTAGACGTACGTGTTAAGCGGATAATAACTATGACAATGTCTTTGACTTAAGCTCGAATAATACTTACAGAATGCCTCACGCTTAAGCTCGAATAATACTTACTGGCGATGCCTTGGCTTAAGCTGAATAATAAAGAATCGAAAACATTTCAAAAGACTCTGAATCATATTATGAAGAGAACTAATTGGTTTTAAAGCGAAGCTTAAGAGTTATACTAGCTTTATGGGAAGTAAGTATAACCACTTAAGATTGATAAAAGAAACAAGTTTGCCTATGTGTTTATAATGGACTTATATTGTGAAAGAATAATAAGATGGTTTGATAAGTAGACATGATATGATGCTATGTGTGTTAGTATCTTGTAACGCTTGTATAGGTGAGTATCCTTGTTGTGCTTATGTTGTTTAAAGATAAGTTGTTATGTTAGTATACTATCACTCACCTCTTGAGATGATACGGGGTTAAGGGCCCTCCGACGCGGGGTAGACTCGGTGATGCAGGACCATGATTCGAGAATACCTCATGCGGGTCCAGGGGCCTATGCGGAGCTACGAGTTCGAGTTAGTATGCGGGGTTATGCCTCACGCGGCCTATGTGGCCCGTGCGGACGAGTCGGGGCGATGCCGGAGTAGCTACCACCGATGCGGGGTTATACCTCATGCGGGCCCGTGTGAGTGGCTATGCGGACTCGAGTCGAGATTAGGCTTGCGAGAATGATAATACGGCGAGTGGCCTGCTTCAATCATTCGCAGCCTAGAAAAGACCTATTACGATTTACTATTGTTGCTCTTGTTTGTGATGTGGCGCATATGCGGTTTCCTCGATTTCTTCATACATACTTGTAAACCGGTTTTAAAAGGGTTATGATTTCATTTAAGTACTTTACGATTTCACATACTTAGTACTGTATCGACCTCCTTGAAGTGCGTTCATCTGCGCGG
The DNA here is from genome assembly GCA_029844215.1 of Przewalskia tangutica. Classification (NCBI taxonomy): domain Eukaryota; kingdom Viridiplantae; phylum Streptophyta; class Magnoliopsida; order Solanales; family Solanaceae; genus Przewalskia; species Przewalskia tangutica. The sequence continues at coordinate 48,337,556 of CM056727.1, read as the reverse complement.
TAAGTGGCGGCAGTGCTAGATCCGCATCCTTAGGATCTCTACGTTGGTGTCGAGCTCCATCTCTTCCGAGGCTCTACTTTTGGTATGATCTCCTGTTGTAGATAGTTTTATCTGATCGAGGTATGGCGGGCCTGTCCGCCATAGTTGTATATTTCCTTAGAGTGCAGTAGTCATGTTGTGCGATTATCGGATGTGCTTGCTAAACCATGATTATATATATATATATATATTAGAAAGCGATGTTTTCTCACATAAAGCGTGTCTTATTTTATAAAGCTGTTTCATGTCTTGCTTTATATTTCCGATTACTCGATGTATGACTACTTGGGTGCCCGGTAGCACGATCCACGAACCAGGCGAGTCGTGACAAAGAGACCCCCAAGGCAATTTGAAATAGGTAATGTAAAGATAAGACGAATGGATACTCAGTCGATGAGAGACCTAATAACGATAAGATAAGATAAGAAAGCTTGACAAGTTATTGGATCATGTAACACCGTGAATTGGGTCTAAAAATATGAAGCATCGGTTCCACAACATATGTAGACATACCTTTCAGAAAGTGTGTAAACAAAAGTAACAATGAGTAAAGCTCGAGGTTAGCACCTAAACAGTTGAAAAGAGGCCAATGAGGCCTATGGATATAAGTATAAGGTAGACATTAAAGATCTATGTCAAGAGATAAGAACATTATAAAACAGATAAGTTGTCGGGCAAATGCAGATGTCTATGAGTGTTTTGAAACTGACCCAAAAGTTCTATGAGATAGATAAAGTAATGGGTTTATAGCTTAACGAGATCAAGGAAATCTTTTCCTAAAACACCTTTAACAGAATGTCTTTGTCATGAGGCAAGTGAAGGAATTTGAATCAGTATAATGACCAAGTTTGAATATTTTAGAACTATGAAGAGTACGACAAGTAAGAAAATGTGTAAATAAGTGTCTAAAGAAAGAAGTTAACATGAAGGAACACATCAGTTAGCTAGTTTAGGAGTCCGACTATGGATGCGGAAGATGGTGATTTTGTGATCCAAATGTATAAGGATTATGGAATAGAATTGTGACAGAGATTCATTGTTCACGGTATTCTATTCACCCATGAATCTACTAAGATGTACCATGATCCCATAAGGTATGTGATGGTGGGATGACATGAAAAGGGGCATAGCAGAAGTTGTTGCTCAGTGCCCGAATTATCAACAGGTTAAGATCGAGCACCAGAAGCCTGGTGGATTATTGCAGGAGATAGTGATCCCAACTTAGAAGTGGGAAGTGATTAATATAGATTATTGTGGATAGGCCTACGAAATTAGCCAATTTTCTTCTAGTCGGGACTACTTACTCAGCTGAGGACTATGCTAGGCGGTACATCAGGGAGATAGTGAGACTGCACGGGGTTCCCACGTCTATTATATCGGACAGAGGATCTCAGTTTACAGCTAACTTGTGGAGATCATTCCAGAAAGGATTGGGGACACAAGTGAGTCTTAGCACAGCATTACATCCTCAGTCTGATGGACAGGCAGAGCGTACTATTAAGTATAAAGGATATGTTTAAAGTTTGTACTATTGACTTCAGGGGTAGCTGGGATTATCATCTACCCCTCGTAGAGTTTGCGTATAACAACTACAATTCTAGTATTCAGATGGTCCCGTATAAGGCCTTATATGAGAGAAAGTGCAGGTCACCTATTGGTTGGTTTGATGTGGGCGATACTAAGTTACTTGGCCCAGGTATGATTCAACGAGCTGTGGATAAGGTGAAGCTTATCCAGGAGAGACCATTAGCAGCCCAGAGTCGACACTTGGAGTTCATATTGACGATTGGGTATTCTTGTAGGTATCACCCATGAAGAGTGTGATGAGGTTCGGTAAGAAAGGAAATCTTAGCCCGAGATACATTGGGTCTTATCAGGTTATTCGTAGGGTAGGCAGGGTTACCTATGAGTTGGATCTACCATCTGTTTTGGAAGTGGTACATCCAGTGTTTCATGTATCGATGCTACGTAAGTATATTGGTGATCCTTCTAGAGTCTTTCCAGTAGATGATGTTCAGGTGACAGAGGAGTTGTCTTATGAGGAGAGTCTCATAGCCATACTTGATTGCCAGGTTAGAAGGTTATGGACTAAGGATGTGGCTTCCGTCAAGTTATTGTGGCGGAACAATAATAGGGAAGTGATGACGTGGGAAGCGGAAGATGAGGTGAAGAGGAAGTATCCACCCTTGTTCTGATGCCTACAGGTAATTCCAATCCCTATTTTACTATTTTGATTGATGAATGAGACTATGTGTTATATTGTGGCCATGTGAGGCACCTTTGTGTTTGTTGAGTATATCTTAGTAGGTATAGTTAAAGGAGACTATGCCGAAATTTGTATAGCTTAAGACCTTGTATGAACATTCGAGGACGAATGTTTCTAAGGGGGGAAGAATGTTACACCCCGTATTTTCAGGACACATAGGTGAGAACATAAAGTAAGAAAATAAGATTTGAATGTAGGAAGGAAAATAAGATTTGAATGTAGGAAGGAAAGTATATTCACATTTTCTATATGGAATAATTTTGGATACAACAAATATGACGACGAGAATTAATATTAGTGATTGAATTCTTTCCAAATAGAGTTATGGACTTAGGATTATATTATTAAATCTTGGCATTAAGAATATGAGCCAATCGAAAATTTTACAATTTTGGGGAGGTGTCCATAGAAATTTTAAGTATTTTGGCTAAGTATGGAATTATTTTTGTTAAGAGAATTATGGGCGAATAAGAGGGTGACACATGTCCCTCCCCAATTGTGTAACAAAGCTCTAATTATATTTATGTATTGCAAGATTTTGACTAAGTCTTGGAGATATTTTTATAAAGTGAAGACAAGTGGACAAGTGGTCCACAAGGGTCCCCCATCCACTTGTGCTTGTGCACCTTATAGATGCAAGTCTTGCAAAGACTTATTTGCCTTAGCTCATAATATCTTCTCACCCTTAACCTCTATTCTCTCTTCCTTAAGCTCCAAGATTCGAAATCCATAGCCAAAGTGAAGAACAAAGTTTATTTATTTTCCAAGATTAAGCTCCTTAACTAAGTTCTAAGCCAAGGTTAATACACCAAATAGTTGGTCACAGTTTTGGGCCAAAAGAATGTCTTGAAACCTTTAGCTTGGAGATGAACTTGTTGGAAGGAAAACAAGAAAGTAAGATGGTTACAAGCTTGTAGACGATACATGCATGTTGTGTGACTTGAAGAAATGGTGAAGAAAAGTGGAGCATGGTGCCGAGTTTTAGTGGATCGTTTTGACTAAGAACATAAGGTAAGAATTCTTCTTCCTCTTGAAGTAATTGGAAATTACATGTTGTTATAGTTAAGATATGAACTTGTGTTAAAAGAAGTGCATGTGACATTGGCATGCTAGCCGATTTAATGGACTGTTTTAGTTGTATTGAATTCGTTGGTTGTTATTGTTATTATCGTCACTAAGTACATGTTAGATTGAAGGAAATTTTGTCATTACAAGTTGTTATGGTTTATATAAACGTGTTGAAATGTGAATTGAATTGTAAGGTGTTGTGAAAATGACTTTGGTATTATGGTTTGGCCGAGACATGTATAAAACTGTTGGATATTGTCATGCTGTCTTAAGGGCTGTTTTATGCGTGTAAAATGTAGAAATTTAGTTACAATTAGGCATGTTTAACTGTGGTAATTGCTAATGTAAGTCCTAAAGGAATAAGGGTATAGAATGGTGTAGAAAGACTTCACATTCTACCCTCGTTATTGTTGGAATACAGACTGTTTTGAGCAGACTGTTTTATATGGGTTAAAAGGTCGGATTAACATAACAAGTAGGTGTGTGATTCACCTTGGTTGCTGTTTGGTTGTACCCTTAATTGGTGCTTGGTTATTGAGGTTATTGACCTTATTTGTAAGGTGGAAATGTACGTATAAATAGGGGAAGTGCTGCCCAAATTTTTATATGAAAAGAGAACCATCTTGTGGTATATGACTTACACTAGTATCATGTAGTTGATAGACGTGTTATTTCCATTATAGGTTGAAGTACTAATTGGGGCGTATTCTACTTGTCGTGGTGGTATAGCCGATAAAGTATGTGAACTATCTCTTCTTCCTTTGGCATGATATTTATATGACATGGGTGTACGGTGGACGTACGTAATTCCATTGAGTCTTTATCTTTAAAATGCAAGATGTGATAGTGTCTTGGTTTCCTAAAATGAAAGATATGATAGTACTTTGGATTTTCTAAAATGAAAGTTGAATTTTATATGAAGTAAGTGTACGGTGGACGTACGTAGTTCTTTTGGATCTAAATCCTTAATGTTATGATAAGTGCCTTGATTTTCCAAATTAGGATCTAAAATGAAAGTTGATTTTTATGAAGCAAGTGTACGGCAGACGTACATAGTACTTTTCGGTTCAAATCCCTAATATTAGATGATATGATTCTTTTTATAAAATAAATGTACGGTTGGACGTACATAGTACTTTTGGGTTCAAGTCCCTAGTATTGGTATGAGCTGATGGTACCTTGGTTTTATTCCTTTGAGAGTCAAAGATGATTTAAAGTGCATATGGTTGCTCATGATAGTCATTCGTGCAAATGTTATATTTCCACATCACAGCGCCCCTCACTAGAGGGTCGACAATATGTATGTATGGTTCCATGGACATGCTTCCATCATGCGAGTAGGTATACTCATGCGGGTCTAAGGACTCATGCGGGTGAAACAGTCTCATGAATATTCCATGGACTAGCTCTCCATGATGCGGGTATATATACTCATTGCGGGTCTAAAAGATCCATGCGGGTTCGAGTCCCATGCGGGTGAAATAGTCCCATGAATAGGATATGCATAATGATTCTATGGGTAGGTGTCCCTAATTTTGACATGACTTTCATATTTTGAAAATGTACAGTTGGCTCTTATTTTATATGGCACGGTTGGATCTGGTATTTGATTTTCATACTTGTCCCTGCCATCTCTCTATTTTAAAAAGGTAAAGCTGACTCTTATTTTATATGGCACGGTTGGATCTGGTATTTAATTTTCATACTTGTCCCTGTCATCTCTCTATTTTAAAAAGGTACAATTGGCTCTTATTTTATATGGCATGGTTGGATCTGGTATTTGATTTTCATACTTGTTCCTGTCATCTTTTGGCCAGTGATGATCTTATTTACTGTACTTTATGTTTACATACTTAGTACATTATCAGACCGAACCTCTCCGGGGTTATGCCAGATTTACGGTATAGGTACTCAACAGTGATCCGCGAGCTTAGGATCCTTGCCCATTTTTTTGAGATAGCTCCACTGTTCCGGAGCTTGTCATTTTGGTATAGGTCTTCCATTATGGCTTATGTATATTCATGGGTACGTCGGGGCCTTATCCCGTCATAGTGGTTGTAATACTCTTAGAGGTCTGTAGTCACGCTGGCCGACGTGTACAACAGTAGTCGTTTCTTTCGATATCAGGTATAATGATGGCACTTTATCAGCTTGCCTAGTTTTATAAAAAAAAAGTTCATTATTACAGTCCAGGGGACATGATCCCTTTGTTATAGAAAAAAATGAGTTGTTCATTAGTTTCCGCTGATTATATGTGTTGTGTGAGTATAAGGGTACCCATGTAGGGTACCAGTCGCGGCCCGTCGGCTCGGGGCGTGACAGATTGTGAAGTTTATATGGATTCAAGTTTAACTACTCCTCCAAGATCCATTCTTCTGGTAGGGTAATATCTTTCCATTTAATAGGTCTTGATATTACAGTGTTAGACCTGGAAAGATGTGTCTGTAATAGTAGCGTTTCACCTTTTTTGCAATGGTATCTGACTTTTGTAGCAAAAGTCGAAAGCCTTTGTAATGGATTCTAAGGATTATTGCTACTTGAATTGATCCTTCAATCATTTGGTAATTATGAGTTTTTATTTGTAAGACAAGAAATTTTAGGATATTTTTATCTTTAAGAGATACTGAAAAATTTGGATAACAATCAAAGAGATTGACCCCGTGCAGAGGCTAGATTAAACATGACTTAATAATGAGTCCTCAAAGTTAGTGATTCTGACATCTCTTAAGATCGCAAGAATTAAAGTATTTAATCTTTCTTTGGTTAAGGATTTTATCCGTACTTGAACTAAGTCAATATGAATATATTTATAATTTTGTTCCCTATGTTTCTTCAATAAACCTTGACAAAAGTAATTGGATTGTTTCAAAGATTTTGTTAGTTGAATATCTCTTTCTTCTGTTTTAATTGTGAAATTTGTTTTAAAAAATTGATATTTGAATTTTTTGTAAATTTGATCTCTAGTTACTCTCGGTATTGCCCAATTATCTATCGATTTTTCAGTTGTATAACTATTTCCTCATAATTTTATTATCTTCTTAGAATCCATGGAAGATGTTGAACAAAATTTGAAGAAGTAGATCTATTGAAAAATGTATCCATTTTTATAAAATTTTATTTGGTACTAAATGGTATATTACCATTATGAAAATAATGAGGTGATAGATCAATAAGCTAACATTCTCATTTAATCCACAATCTCTTAATTACATCTTCACTCTATATTCGCATCCAATAATTCTCTATATCACTTTCTAGCTTTGAATGCAATAAAAATAAAATAGGGATCTCTTTATTTTTAAAATCATAAAATACCAGAAATTTATGATTTTGACTTATCAATAATAGAATTATCAATTTAATTTTTGTATGTGGTAAAAATTATCAATTTTTCGGTGGAAACAAAGGCCTTAATTAAGCTAAATCTATGAATAACTTTTGATTATCTAAATACTTTAAATAGGAGAAAGGTCCTGATACTAATAAATAGATAATTTATCGAAATATATTTCGAAAGCAAATGTTTAAACAACATTCCTAAAAGTATATATGTATTACAATATAAAACAAAATAATAAAACCATTTTAACATAAAATTAATAGATAAGCTGCAAACAAATGTTCATATAAAATTTCTACTGTTATAAATGTTGCTGCTATAAAAAATGAAACAGTAAAAAATTACAACTACAACATAAAATAATAAGTGATACTATAGGGTGCTAATTTTTTTTTTTTTTGTTGACAAGGGAACCCGCAGTTGCTATCTGTAGGTGCGCTTTGGGTAAACCCTGACCGACGTACTGCAAATCACGCCACCAGATTAATTACACTGTGCAGTTCGGATGTAATGACTCCCAAAGAGACGGCGAAGGTAGCCGCTTATAACTGAAGGATTTGAACTTGAGACCTTGGTCCCAAGCTCACCCACACCACCCCTTTGGATATTGTAGCATTCTTGACGAACAGGCCAAGTGTATGGTGCTAATTTGAGGAAGTCTTGAGTGATTAAGAGATATGAGAATAAAATTAAAGTGTGAATAAGTAAATATATTAAAACTGAGATTTATTTTATTGATTTTTTTTTTAAAAACCCCTTAAAGTTTAAATATTTAATTAAAGATTGATTTTTTGTTTATAAAATTCAAGGCATCATATATTTTCTTATATTTCATTTATTTGTTGTGATGAATTCACTAGTTAAAATATAAGAGCTCATTTGGTACGTCGTATTGGATTGTACTAATTTTATTGAATTGGACTGTATTAATATATAATGGACGTGTATTATAATATTAATATATAATGGACTATATTTTTTATTTTATTTTTATTGTTAGTACAGTACAAGAGAGATCTACCTGCTAGATGAGTCTCAAAAATGACAGTTAGACTGTACTATTTCTAAAAATAGTACAGTTCAGTGCGATAAAAAATACCCACCAAATATAATATTTTTTTTTTATTCAATACAGTCCAACTTAATACAACGTTCGATAGAGTGCATTATCTCCGGAATGGGGTTCTATTCGGCGCGATTTCAGACTAATCGGGTACAACACAAGATGGAAAACAAAAACAAAATAAAATATAAGGGTCTAAGGCAATTGCAATCTACCCACTCTTCCTTTTTGTATGTAAGAACGCTTTCTCTCTATTTCCCCACTGAATATAGTGAAGTATAGGAGTAAGTACCTCACAATTGATCTTCCTCTCTCTATTTCTCGTTTTTTACTTATTGTTAACATAACTAATATGCATTTATGGTTGAATTTTGAAATCAAGATTGTATTTTTTTGTGTGGGTATTATTAGATCTGCTGAAATTGAACTGGGTATTGCTTCAAACTTGACCTAGATCTACAGACTAATCAGTATAAGGTAGCGGTTTAGCTCCAAGTTGAAGGTCCATTCAGTGTCTTTTCGAGTACTCTGTATCAAAAGGTTCGGATTTATCAATTTAAGGTCAATTTTTTCATTTACTATTTTTATTTGTTTAATACTTATGTGGTGATTAAAAGCAAGATGATGGTTTGGGCTATTTCAAAGCAACATTTTCCTTCTTACTGAACATTTGATTTTGTGATATTGTTATATGTGTTAAGAGTCCCACATATCCGATGTGTAATGAGAATATGGACTTAGTAAAAAATGGATCTTGGGCTAATTCAACCCCAAAAGTTAGCTTGTAGGGTGAAAATTGTCCAAATCCATTTAAGAGTCCATGTTTCCGACTCTTAACATATAAGGAGTCCACATTGGAATGTTAAGAGTCTCAAATCGGATATGAAATGAGAACATGGACTCCTTATATGAACGTGAACAATCCTTACCCTACAAGCTAACTTTTGCGGTTGAGTTAGGCCTAAGACCAGAGTCATACTCATTTCAATTCTTTGTTCAGGCTTTAAATTATATTATTCACGCTCCAATTAACAAGGTATGTGCGTGCGGAGAGTGTTAAGAGTCTCACATCGGATATGAAATGGGAACATGGATTCCTTATATGGACTTGAACAATTCTCACCCTACAAGCTAACTTTTGGGGTTGAGTTATATCCAAAATCCATTCTTTACATTATGTACTTGGATTGAAAATGAATAAGTAAGGTGGAAGGACTATAGTGGTATATTGAAAATTTAGATTGTGTGATTAAACAAATTTAGTTGGGTTTAATTGGTTAATTAAGTGATCCTTAATGTTAATAATAGAGAATGTTAATCTGCTGTAATTGAAATGCTAGTGTAACACTTCCCAGTTTGGGTTCATCCCTGACCCCAACAATATACACACACACATTTCACACGTTAATTAAATTTAGGTGCGTTTAAGATATGTTGACCATGTATTCGGTTACGATCCTTAATTAAACACTAATTAGCACTTTAAAAGTCATATGCGCGATTACGCTCTTTGGCATTTAATAATTAAACGTACTTTGGCCATATGTTCGGTTACGTCCCTTGGCTAAGTACGAATCAATAATTCCAACGAGTTTCATGTGAGGTTACTCTCCTTGATTCCACTTTAACCGAAAAGATAGTGAAAAGAGTGAGATGAGATACAAATTTATTTCAAATCCCGTTGGCAAATAAAAAGAAAAGATCGGAAAGGATATGTGTGAGGGTGTGAGGCGAGTTGCGATTAATTCAAAACCCGTCATAAAAATAAAAGAGAAGTGCAATCAATCAAGTTTGATCATGTGTGCAGATACACTCCTTGGCCGATTCTTGTAAATAAAAGATTTTGTATGCGGTTACGCTCTTAGGCTGAAAATATAAGTCACAGTTTCTAAGCTACTCCCCCTGTCCCAAAATACTTGTCACATTACGCTTTTTAAGAGTCAAACTATATGAACTTTGACCAACATTTTGAGCTATATTTTTTTATCATATTAATATGAGAAAAATTGCAACTTATAGTACTTTTTATAGTTTTCGAATATCTAAATTTTAATTTTAAAATATTGAATTAATATAATCTAATTTAACTTTTTAGTTAAATTGACTTTTAAAAATAAAAACATGACAAGTATTTTGTGACGGAGGGAGTAATAATTTAGGCAAACATAGGTAAGAATTAAAGTAAGCATAATTTATTCAAAGATTAAGTCAAAGATTAGTCAATAAAAATAACTGTGCTAGAACCTAGAACCACAGGATTCGGGAATGCCTAATACCTTCTCCCCGATCAACATAATTTCTTACTCAATCTTTTAATTTCACAAACCAAAAATAAAGAGCATTTCCTTTTGCGTAGGGATTTTATAAGGTGACTTGGAACACCAAAACTCACTTCCAAGTGACTACTCCATAAAATAGTTAATTATACTCAAGACCATCACTTCAAATGGAGAAACCCTTTAATAATAAAACCTTTCTTATCCGGGCGTGAAAAAAGGGTGTCACATACTCTATAAATACATATTCGTTTAAAGAAAAGTATTGCATTTATTTAGTAAAACTTTTAGATGAAGTGATCTCGAATGATGCCCCTTCAAGAAGTTGTCTCCCTCACTAGATTAGGCAGTGGTAACTATCAGTTACATCTTTTTGCCATGAATCCACAGTAACCACGGGAGCAATTTTAACCTTGAGTCAAGGCTTTTAGCCTCTTCTTGGTAAAAGGATAACGAGCTTAAATATTAGTATCAGTAAATCTTGTGATTATTTTTACTTATAAAAGATGGATTAATGAGCTTGAACATTTTTTTTCCTGCAAGTCGTTGCAATACATTTTGCTAATTAATCACGTACACTTTATAAGTAGTACAGTAGCAATTATGCTGTTTTCTTCTTCTTCTGTACAGATATATACCAATTGAAATCACAACTACTTTCACTTATGCGAGCAAAGTTTGCAGCTTCTGTTGATTATTTTTGGTAAATAAATGAATTTTATTAACCAAAAGTGCTAATTACAAAACCAAACAGGAGCTGACCAACTGTCTCTCAAAATGACAAAAACCAGACTCAAAACTTACAAGAGGAGCCTAACTATACACTATCAGTAAGTAAACAAAAAACTCAGCAAAGCAGTACATCAGAACAACCAAGAAACAGAAAGAGTAACTAAGTTGCAGCATCAGCATCATGGATTAGAATTGAGGTTGGCCAGCCATGGTTGCCACTTCTTCAGATCTCTGCCTCTTATATGGATGTGCAATGCAAGTTTTTTATACACTCTGTCAGCTTGATATCTACCCTGTTGAAACTTGATATGGTTCCTCTCCCTCCATATGACATAAATCAACATAGCTAAGGTGCAGCAGACAATAGCCCCTTGCCCAGTTTTCCTTCTTGCCCATTTGGTTACCCATTGCACTTCTGCAGTCCAGTCTCCAATATTCCTGTGAAACCCCTGCCATAGTAGTATCCTTTGCCATAGAGCTTTGACAGCAGTACATTCAAAGAACAGATGGTTAAGAGTTTCATCAGTTGAGCCACAAAATACACAAATTGGATCAACATGGATACCAAACTTCATCAGCCTGTCAACAATAGCTAACCTTCTCATCATTGTCAACCATACTATAAACTTGTGCCTAGGATGAATATTATGGTGTAGAGTGATACTTTTCCAAGGTGCTTTTGGATACTGAGGAATCATAGCAAGCTACAACTTCTTAATAGAGAACTTCAGTTGTCCATCACATCATCAAATCTAGCTTGCAGACTACCCTGGATAGAAGGTGCTTCTAGTATTAACTTCTTTGCCTCAATGATCTTTTTCACCACCCAAGTAGCATAACTAGGGATGGGGCATGCAATCTTTATTTTCTGAGCCCAGAGCTGCTTCACAATGGCAGCCTTATTCCAATTGCATAGGTTCATAATGTTCAGCCCCCCCAGCTTTTGGAAGACAGGTTTAGCCCATGAAACTAGTGCCTTTTTTGAGACACTAACATCTCCTGTCCACAAATAGGTCCTGCATATACTGTCAATGAGCTTCATAATTCTCTTAGGCAGTAAGAAAATTTGTGCCCAATATGTTTGAATGCCAAATACCACTAATTTGATCAGTTGCAACCTTCCAGCATAGGAAAGCAATTCAGAAGACCAACATTTTATCCTTGCAGTAATATTTTCCACCAAAGGTAGACATTGAGCAATAGTAAACTTTTAGGAGGATAAAGGCACACCAGGATATGTGAAAGGAAGTGATCCGTCACAAAAACCTGAAGTGCTGAGAATTTCCTGTTTCAGTGATGGTTTAACTCCGGACATATAAATAGAACTCTTATCAATGTTAGCCTGTAGACCTGAGGCAGCAGAGAATCTAGCAAATTCCCCCTGAAGTAACTTTATAGAAGGGAGGTCAGCTTTACAAAACATTAAAAGATCATCTGCAAAGCAGATGTGCATGACCCCTAATCTCTTGCATCTAGGATGGAACTTGAAGTTCTTGTTAGTAGCAACCACATTTAATTCTCTTTGCAAGTACTCCATAGCTATGACAAACAAATAGGGTGACATTGGGTCACCCTGCCTAATACCTCTCTTTGCCTTGGAAGGGAGCAGTGAGACCACCATTTAGTACCAATGAATATGAGACAGAAGTAATGCACTCCATAATCCAATGTATAAATTGGTGAGGAAAACCCAAATCAGACAACATACTTCTGAGAAAACATCACTCAATAGAATCATAGGCCTTTCTAAGGTCCACTTTCATGACACATCTAGGTGACAGTCCCTTCCAAGTGTACCATTTGAAAATTTCATGACTGAACGATATTATCTATTATGCTTCTACCCTCAATGAAAGAAGACAGAGGGGCTTACAATGGTACTGATCACACTTTTAATTCTGTTGGTTAAGACTTTGGTAATAATCTTGTAAATAGTATTACAGCCTGCTATGGGCCGATAGTCTTTAACCAATGTAGGAGAGGCAATTTTAGGTACTAGTGTAACAACTGTACAACTAAATGATTTGAGAATCTTACCAGCCTCGAAGAATTCTTTGACAGCCATGAGAACATCTTGCTTGACAATATCCAGTGCTTTGTAAAGAACTCAATAGGGAATCCATCCACCCCCGGGGCTTTCTCATAAGGCATGTCTTTTATAGCAAGCAAAATTTCTTCATCAGTAACTTGTTTGACAAGCAAGCATTTCTGGTCATAGGACAAACAAGGCCCTTCTCTAGTCAACACATAATTTGGGCATGGAATTTCCTCAGCAGCTGAGCCCATGAGCTTGGTGAAAAAGGATATAAACTCTTGCTCAACAAGGTGAGGGTCAGTAATTTTATGCCCAAGCTCATCATAAACAGAGGTTATGTTGTTCCTGCTGGATCTGATTTTACACCGAGCATGAAAGTATTTGGAGTTTGCATCTCCACTTGATATCCAAAGTGCCCTAGATTTTTGCCTTAGAGCCTGTTCTTCAACATTACTCCACATTCTAATGTCATTCAATAACTTCTTCTTTTCCTTAGTGAGTGACTGGTCCAAAGGTAGAGCTACCAGCCTGGCTTGAGTGATATCCAAATGTTGTCTAGTCTGCAGCAGCTTCTGAGCATATGAAGCTAGATAAGAATTCAATCCTCTCAGATTTTCCTTTAGGTGCTTGAGTTTTTGACTAAACTGAAACATTTTAGATCCCCTAATAGGTTGAGCCCATGAGGTAGAGAGTATTCTCTTAAAATCTGGATGTTGCATAACAGTCATAAACAGTTTGAAGGGCTTGGGATGGAGCTGTATATGAGGTTTATGGTGAATAAGGATAGGAGAATGGTCTGAAACCCCAGGATTAAGAAAGTCAGCTTCCACATGCCCATAATGCTGCAACCAAATCAAATTTCCAAAAACCCAGTCAATATTTGAGTATACCCTATCAACCTGTTGCTGCTTATTGCAAAAAGTAAAGTGCCAACCTTTGCCCTCAGTGGAGTCGGTTGGAGTGCATCAATACAATCCCTAGAGTCCTGAGTTTCAGTAGGTGTATCTGGTGATCCAACCATGTCCTCAGTAGAAAGGACAGTGTTAAAATCACCAGCTAGCAACCAGGCACCCTGCATATTTTGCCCCAACTGATTCAAATCATGCCATAAGAGAGTCCTTTGCTGAGCATCATTGTGTGCATACACCACTGTAACATAAGCAGAGAAAGAGGTGGCCAGGTCTTCCACATGACAATGTATGGATTTTCCAAAATAACCAAACTCTTCCATTAGGTGCCATAAGATAATTACAACAGGTTTGCCAGCCTTGTGCAATTTTCCTCAATATTCCTAAAGACTTCTTTATTTAACTCTAGTCTCCAAACAACCAAATATCTATACTATACTTTTGTAAAAAGAGTTTCATCTCTTTCTGCTTCAGGGGCTGGTTCAACCCCCTTATATTTCATGTTGTTATGATCATGGGGGATTATGAGCAATCCCAAGATCACCAGGCTGTCCAGTTTCAGCATGTGGACATCTCCTGAAGGTTTTCAAATCTATTAGCACTGGTAGAAGGACTTGGTGTTGCCAGTAGTACAGGAGGGGCTTGTCTTGCTATCTCCAGTGGCCCATTGACTGCAGGAGTTATTACCTTTTCAGCATCATCTGGTTGCACTTGAGTAGAAGCAAGAGGCTCTGCATTCTCCCTTGGCATCCACCCTTGGCTAGCCTACCTTCTCCTCCTCCTATTCATTCTTCTCCTCTCTTTGGTATCTCTTGAAATTCATTCTCCTTTGCCTCTTCATCATCCCCCATCCAACAATCTTCTGAAGTATGCCCATATCTCATACAGCTAGAACAAAATTTAATCACACTCAATGTTTGGTTTATCGCACCAGTAGATGTGTTGATCTCAATAGATTCCACAAGGGGCTGAGACACATCAGTTGAAACTAAGACACGCGCATAAGATATTCTTTCCATTTACCTAGTATACTTATCAGTGTACAAAGGCCGCCCGACAGTGCTAGCAATCTTACTTAATGCTTCAGTAGACCAATACCCAACTGGCAGACCAGGAAAAGTCACCCAAAGTGGGATTGTGGTTAAGCAATCTGGATTGAATGCAAAGTCAATTTGCCAACTCTACACAATAAATGGTTTATTATTAAAATAGTAAGGGCCACCCAGTAGAACTTTATCACAATCTTCAGCATTTGCATTACGAAAGATTAAATACCCCGAATCATGCGCAAGTACTTCGGGGTTTTCAACATCAGACCAAGTATACGCAATAAAACTCTGCACTGTTTTCATGTATGGGGTATCACCAACATCAATCCTATCAAAGCATTCTTCCAGTAAAGGACTTGAGATTTAATATCCTCATCATCAATGGTTACACACAATTTGCCCTGCCTAGCGGTGGGTGCTACATAAGACAGGGTTTTACCTCTTTGAGCAAGTTGATTTTCTCGAACATTCATCTTCTCTGTTGGAGTAGGTTGTGTTGATGATGCCACCTCCGAGAATTGAAGTTTTCGAACAGCTGGATAGGACCCCGACGCTCCATAGCTTTGAAGGTGGATCGACTTGTGCGAATCAGTATCGGAGTTACATCCCTCCGCCTCCTCTGGGATTGACTGAAATTGAGGAGGGAGAAAGCTACCAAAGGTAGGGTCGGTAATTTGCAAGCAGTTCCACTCGCCAGCGTCACAACTTTTGCCGGAGCAGCTGGTTGATTAGTAGAACGGGTCATGTTTTGGTATCTATACATATAATATGTTCATACCGGTTAAAAAATAATGTAAACTAAACATCAATATGGAATAAGAACCCACAGCCCCTGACCTAAATTCAGTGAACGCCACTGTTAGGTAACAGTTTGTAAGTTGTGATGACTAAGACAACATTAGGTGTTGAAGGAAGTATCAAGTGGTACCTAGTGTTACATATATAATTGGACTTCTGTATTGGAAGATACTTTTGTCAGCAGAAAACTAGATATATAATTGGACTTCTGCCATTTGTTAGGGTGATTAGTAAATCAAATCAAGCTGGTGAGGAGGGTATCATAAGAGTCAATTGCCTCTTCAACTTATGTTGCACAGCTATAGGTTCTATAATAATGCTAGAAATGACAGGATTGTTGAGTTTTTTTGTTTTTTGTTTTTTGTTTTTAGAGTCTTTACACACCAGGTCACCTCAAGATTATGAATTGTGGTGATAAAGCTACTATGATTAATTAGACTCTGCAAATTTTAGTAGTAAAGCTACAAGTACAAAAAGTTAAAAAATAAAACAGAAAGTTTAGTAAAGCTACTATAGTTTGACCCATTTCAAAAAGCTACTACAATTTGATATCAAATCAAGCCAAACTGGACAATTTTTTTCTACTTGTCTTCTAGCTATTCATTTCAGTTGATAAACAATGTGCCTTGTTTATGTTCGTTTGGTTTTCCCTTTTGAATAATAGATCTTAATAATATTCTGAATGCATGAGGTGTTGATGGTATTCTTGCGGTAAATAATGAAGAGGAGATTGATGAGTGATTTTAATATAGTGCACCTTTTCTTTTATTTTTACAGTTGGTGGTATGTTAACTCAACAATGTGAATATCAGCTGTGTGTATTCTCGGACAGTTTGGAGATTCCTTACCTACTGGATTCTTGTTTATCTTATGCAGATTGTTGAAGGCAAAGGTAATTATTTTCATAATGAAGTGCTTGGAGGAGGGCAGATCACCAAAGTCACTTTCCTAGTAAATCGCCCTTAAACATTTATCTCAAATCTACTTTCTTCCTTGCAACCCTTTTCTTTCCCCACTTGCACACTTTCAATGCTTAGTTGCTTACTCCAACATAAGACAAATTAAAGCACCCTCGTAGAAGCTGAGCAAAGATGGGATCTGTTTCTTTGAAAATAGGTGATGGAACTGCCAGATTCAAGAGAGCTTCAGTCTGTTCTTCCGCTCTGAATCTGCTTATGCTCTTCTCTGTAGTTACAACTAACCTTTTTGCTTTATATGCCTTTACATCCTCACCCAAGAACCATCATGCTCATCTACTACCACATACCCACAAGAACATATCTTTGATCTCAGAACAAGTGTCTTTAATCCTCAGAGAGATTGATTCTTCCCAGAAAAAGCTTGCCCAGATGGAGAAAGAGCTCTTAGGCTATGAAAGCATTGATCTTTCTAGTTCAAAGATCTCAAGTGAACTGAGAACATTCTTGCAGCATCATTTGCTTCCTTTGGGTAAAGATTCAAAAACTGGCATCACTGAAATGGTGGCTTCTGTTGGACATTCTTGTGTTAAATCTCTGGATTTGCTGTCTCAGTATATGAATTACAAAGTTAATGCGCCCTGTCCCGATGATTGGAGTCTTGGGCAGAAGCTGATTCTCAGTGGTTGTGAGCCTTTGCCAAGAAGAAGGTGCTTTGCAAAGACTATTCCAAAGGTTGGTTTACATTCTTTTCCTGATTCACTGTGGAAAAATTATAGTGAAAAGATTTATAGCTGGAGTGGTCTTGGTTGCAAGAATTTAGCTTGTTTGAATGCTAAGAAACTGAATAGAGATTGTGCTGGTTGTTTTGATATAATTAGTGGGTATGAGACTCAGAAGTATGTTAAGACTAGAGGGAAGAATGATTTCCTCATTGATCATGTGTTAGCAATGGGAAATGGTGAAATCAGAATTGGGTTTGATATTGGTGGGGGATCTGGTACTTTAGCTGCTAGAATGGCTGATAGGAATGTGACACTAGTTACTGCCACTTTGAATGTCG
This sequence comes from Przewalskia tangutica, assembly GCA_029844215.1. Taxonomy (NCBI): domain Eukaryota; kingdom Viridiplantae; phylum Streptophyta; class Magnoliopsida; order Solanales; family Solanaceae; genus Przewalskia; species Przewalskia tangutica. Next base: position 48,320,002 of record CM056727.1, on the reverse strand, counting down.
ATGCACCATTCAATGAATTCATTGCTGCAAGGGGTCTTTTCCCTTTGTATTTAAGTTTAGATCATCGGTTCCCCTTTCAAGATAATGTGTTTGATTTGGTTCATGCCGGAAATGTATTGGATGTCAGTGGCCGCCCTGAGAAATTAGAGTTTTTAGTCTTTGATATTGATCGAGTTCTGAGGGCTGGAGGATTGTTTTGGTTGGATAATTTCCTTTGTTCCAATGAAGACAAGAAAACTGTATTAACTAGGTTAATCGAACGTTTTGGGTACAAAAAGCTCAAATGGGTTGTGGGTGAGAAGCTCAATGGATCTGGAAAATCTGAGGTTTATTTGTCTGCTGTTCTACAGAAACCAGTAAGAGTTTGATGCTATTGTGATCACACATATAAATGATGCTACCACGGGTAGGTTTTCTTTGAGAAAAGTTCTGCAAGTTCATTATTGTCATAGAATAAGTGCACACATTCGTCTTCTTTACCCAACTGCTAACCAGCATCATTGGAGGCACATTCGGCTTTGTGGCAGGTATTATATGTCTACAATCTGTAAGATTATTCACTTCGCCAGATCCCACTTTGTGGAATTTTATTGGGTATGTTGTTGTTGATCTGTAATATTATTCACTTAACTTTGTGTATTGAACTAGATATGAGGTTAATGAAAAAAAACATGGAATCTGCTGGCAGTTGCATGAGCCTTTTTTGTCTGTGTCGATTGTTAATTTGAGTTGTTAAGGCAGTCTGTGTCGATTGTTAATGTCCCTTGATTTAAGCATTTGGTTGATGCCTTTCAACGAAAAAAGAAACGTATCATCACTGGCATTAGTCATTTACCCAACATGAGATGAAAATGTAAAGATGATGTGGAGATGGTGGATGCATTTGCTGAGGCTGGGAAAATAGCAGGGCATGATCTAATTTTTTTTAGTAAGATTTCTTTTCTTTTTTTGCTTTCTGTTTTGTAGGAGGAAAAAGAACCAAATTGTTAACAAACAAAAATATGTTTCATTCTTTATAGAAAGTATATAAAGTTGAAAGCATGTGAACTTCTACAGTGTGGAGATTTTGGTATCTAGTCCACTTGGTGTTAATACATTGAAAATATTTTGAAGTTATGGTAGATCGAGGCAAACAATCTTTTGGATAAGTATCTCTTTCAAATCACAAAACTAGATGTGCTAAGAGATACAAACAAAGGATACTCAATAGTTGTGCTAGTAGTCAGGACCTATGTTATAAAAAAAAGAACACCAGACTTTCAAGGATCTTGTATCAAATTCTCTTCCAGGTTAGATAATCTCCGCGCAAGAAGTTTAGTAGGATGGAGGGCGAATAGAACTTGGGAACAGTTTGCCGCCAACAACAACCATTACGCCTCAGGTCCCAAACAAGTTGAAAATCGTCTGCCAAATTGTTGAGAATTTACTGACCAGAGTTGGGAACAGTCTGCCAACAATATACATGTTCTTCTCCTTCGAGCCACTTTAATATATCTCTCTCTCGCTCTATATCTATCTATCTATATATATAATCATCAATTTTTCTTTTCTTCTTGTAGTGTTGAATTAATGATCAAACCAATATTTACTTTAATTAAGGATATCTTACTAAACTTATTAGTTATTGTATAGTACAACACAGTCAAACCAAACAAAAAATATATTATTTGAGGACAATAAATAATACGATCTAGCAAAATATTATCCTTCAACCACACAATATACTATAATACAGTTCGGTATAAAAACGATACATAATAGATTGATAGGAAACAACAATCCTAACAAACAGTAAGTACACCTAAATTCAAAATACTTACCGCGACTAAGGCTTAACACTAAACCAAATTGAAGTATCTTTCTTTATTCATCTTTCAAAGTTTGTTTTTATACCAAAAAATACCTCTATCTTTAGATCCTTCATCTTTCTCCACATAGACGAACTCCTTTGAATCCCTCCACACTGCCTTATAAACAGGAGTACTATCAAATGGGTAGTATTCTCCTAGTAATGGTTTGATAGATCTTGTTGTCTCGAGTGCATGATAATGTGGCATGGTTGAGAATAGATGATGCAAAACATGAGTATCTATAATGTGATGGAAGACCTTATTTAGTACACTGAAGTCTCTGTCTACCGTAGCTAGAGCTCCTCTTAGCCAATCCCACTCGGATGAATCGTAATGTGGCAATGACGAGTGAGTATGGTGCAAAAAAGTGATTTAACATTATGAAGTTGCTCATAATTTGGAGGGGCATCCGATAGATGCATAGGAGCCAAGTTAGCCCTTGTGCCAGAGAAATGCGATACAAAACATAAGTAGTTGCAAACTTGCAATCACACATGCATCTGAAACATAGATTTGTAGCCTATCGCAATCATTATAAATTGGTCCATGTGGATTATAAATTGGTCCATGTGACTTGCAAATAGACAATAAGGTCTGCAGAGGCATTGAAAACCAAGTACAAAGGCCACCCAAGAGTGAGCGTGCAGGCAAGTCCGAGTACTCGTCCTAGTGGACTGTTGTTCAAATACTTAGAGAACCATCTTAGCTCAGATTCAAGCCTAGGCACGTACACTTCATCATGCTCAAGGGAATTAGTGTTGGAGTGGTGAAGATGACGATGAGTATATTTTCATGAGAAGTATGGTGTTAAAACTTAGTGCACCGGGCTGCCCTAAGTATGGTGTTAAAACTGTGGAGTAGAGGATAAGACCGACAGTGTCATTTACCCACTGGTAATCACTGTAGGCATGGTGGCCACATTCATGGCCAATCATACATACTCAGTGAAAACACAACCTTGAGCGATCCAGTAAATAGGCCATGCTAGGTAATTATACGGGGATGGAAGGACGTGGAAGTAAGTATTGGCAATATAATAAAAGATGGATACACGTATGAGATCCTGAACAAGATAGAACTGAAAGCAGTGAGGAGGGATGTCCTTGATATCACCAATTGTAAAAGGGGCCTTTGAAAATGGCACTCGTTGGAGAGGATTTTTATTTTTATTCTGTTTTAGTTGTTGTATTAAACATATTGCCACAAGCTCCCATTTTTTTCTCCTGCCTCTTCTATCCTGAAATCTGCAACATTTAAGTTTGCTTCAAATCTTAGTTCATCTATTGTAATAATGATACACTAACTAGTCCAGTTTCCTGTTTATACTAGAACAGGAATAGATCATTGCAAGAGGGGACTGAGATGAAATTGAAGATTCTATGTTTTCTAAGCTACTTGGCTGGTTTCTACGTTGTTCAGACTCTTCAAACATGTTTCCGCACTCGTGTCGGATCCTTAAAAAATTAGTACTACTTTTTGAAGGATCTTGCTTGACATGCACTCGGCGACATTTTTAAAGAGTTAGAGCAACGTAGGCTGATTTTATTGTCGGTCTCTCCAAAAATGGTTTACAACAATTAGCCGTAAAATACATCTAACCGTATCAATCCTAGCAGAAATCTAGGCGAAAGAGTCTCCATTTTAAAAAGATCATGTCAGTCTCTTTTCTAATTAAAAGGATTTCTTTCCCTTTTTCTCTTATTTGTCAGTTAACCAAATAAAAAAATACTATTCATAGTTTTGCAGAGAGTTTGATCTTACAAGATCGTTTTCTTGTTTAATTGTACCAAAAATATTTGCACAGAATGATAGAGATTTCATATCAAAGTGATACAACCAAATCTTTACTTGCAGCCAAGCTTAATAAGCATTATTAGAATAATTTTATTTGTGGATTTAAGACATAGTTAGCAAGTAGTAACATCATGTAATATATATATTGTCGTGTTAATATTTTAAAAAATTAGAATTTAAGTTAAAGAAATATGAAGAATATTTTTTGGGTTGGCCGTCGCAATTCACGTAGTGATGAATTGGACTTGATGTTTTAAGGCCCATCAAAATGGCGGGCCAGCCTGACCTGTCAACTTTGAAAGCCCATGTGGACTAGCTCGAATGGGCTTGGCCGACCCGTTTGACATCTCTACCTATATGTCTATAATTTTAGTTTAAAAAGAATCTATTTATAATAAAGGTCATTTCTAAATTAAATTGTTTTCCCTACACAGTGTGATCCCAAGAAGCCTAAAAGAGAGAGACACAGACAGTGATTTTGGAAAGAATTTATTATATTTAATATGTTACCATTTATGTATGCATGAATATAGGGATAGGTATATATTTATGCATGAATGTTCCAAGATTCGTTCAAATCCCATTAATAAAGCACAACGTGTAAATGGGCTGATAATTGAGTTGATTTATGCAATATTGTCCAACAACAACAAAATACTCAGTGTAATCCATACCGTGGGATCTGAAGAGAGTAAAATGTACACATACCTTACCTCTATCTTGATAGGTAGAGCGATTGTTTTCGGAAAAATGACACTACACATACCTTATTTGTCCATGAAATAATAATGTTGTTTATTAGAAAACGAATAGATCTTGACATAATAAATTCTTTACCCGAAGCTATATCTTGTCCTATTTATACAAGTGCATAAGGATTTGCTCTGATTATAACTTGTTTTGTTCTATTTTTACTTTACATCCGATTAGTTTGGGTTTGCCAATTTTGAAAGTAATTTTTTTATAACCTCTTCCCCGGAGTTTCTCTTTTACTTCCTTGATGACTCGAACTCGCAACCTTCAGATTGAAATTGAAGGACGCTTACCATCTGAGCAACCCTCTCTTGTCATTTTGAAAGTAATGGCTTTTCCCAGTTGATTCCCAATAATGTTGTTTTATTAAAAAGCTAAGGGGCCGTTTGGTAGAAGGTATTAGAAAAAACAATGCATGCAATAGCTTTGTGCATTAGTTATCCCTTGTTTGGTATATTTTTTTAATTTATGTATAACTAATGCTTGTATTAGTTATACCTCCTATTTTGTATTATCATTTGTATAGCTAATACCTAGTAAACAATGATATTAGTAGTACAAAAGTTTGTAATACTTGCATAAACATAATAAAAGACATAAATGCCCATGAGTATGCAATTCTCTTCTTTCATTCCATTTTGTCAGACTTGACCTTTCTGAGGAGCCGAGTGACTTGTATTTGTAGTTATTTGGTAAACTTTAGATAGGGGTTTGTGGATGACACGGATTAGGATAGAAGAGTAGTAGGTAGTCGAGTGTAGCTCTATTTACGCTTACAAACTGATAGTTGTAGTGTTATTATTGTAGGCCTACATAGACTATCATACTAATAGGCGCAGTAGTACTTTATAGTAGCATTTGATTTCTACTGCTATGTATTCTTTAATGTACTTTATTTATCCTGCATTAGTTACTATTTTTTTTCAAAATGCGCTAGCATAGCTTATTTTCTTGTTTTGATGTGCTTATGTTTTATCTTGAGACCATATAATGAGTATCTACTCAATGTAACTTGTGTTTTTCTAGCAATATGTAATCACGGTGTTAAGATATTGGTGAATGATTGTACGATTTTAGTGAACTCTGTGGGGATTTAATGCTAGCAATTGACATGGATCGGTATCAAGGTATTGTTTGCTAAAAGTTAGTTATAAAGTTTGGGAGGCTAAGTTTGTAAATAAATTATTTAATTTTTTTTATGTATGCTATGCTTTAATACACCAAATCAAACATTATATAAGATATAATCTCAATATAACTAATGCCATAATAACTAATGCCAACATTACTAATACATCCTATTCAATATTATTTTTATACCTTATACCTTATATCAAACGACCCCTAAGAGAACATTCAATACTGTTATACGTGTTATATTAGTACACCACAAGATTAATCTAATATATAACTTAAAAATTACATAAATTATTATTTTAATAGATATTGAATTTCTTTTGTCTTCTTGGTGTGTTTACTTCTTTATATTTCAAGTCATCTTACCTCAAACCCACACTTATCATATAGTTAAAAGAGTCAAGATTTTGAGTGTGATCAGAAAGAATGTTGGTATACAAATGAATTGCAGTATGATAGTTGATTTACAAACGAAAGATGTTAAGGATATGGATTGCAAGAGCAAAGTTTCTCCGTAGTTTTGAACGTGTCAAACTCCTGGAATTTAAATGGAGTTAGATATTCTGCACACTCAGATACCTATTTCATGCGATACCTAATTTTCTCCGATAGGATGGAACATGTTACTCTACATGTTCTAAGTATAACGTTTGCGGAATTGTAAAGAACAGTTGTCACGACCCGATCGCGATCGTGCCCTATCGGGGCACCGTCGACACATCGAGAATAGCAATGAACATGCATAATACAAAATCAGTATAAGGTAAACATCACTAGCCGACAAGCGCCGCTTTCATAAAATAACTTAATCGAATGTGAAACAAGATAACCGGTTCTTACCCAAACCACAAACGTGACTACGGACCTCAGAACAACAATCGTGGCGGGGCCCCGCCATACCCCGTGAATGTACAAAATACCTATAACTTCGTGGAATCATACCAAAAGACAAAGCCTCAGGATGGAGCTTTCAGAAATGAACAGTGATCCAAGAGTGCGGACCGTAGTTACGATCTCGACTGCGGCATTTAACGCACCCGGCGAGGTCGATAACAGTACCAAGTATGTGAAACTGAAAATACTGTAATGAAATCATAAGTGTGAGAATAAGCTGGGGTCAGGGATGAAATCAACTTACCTTTTACTGTGCCTTACTAACAATGAGTAACAAACATATATATATAATCGCGTAAAATAGAGGCTCATGATCAAAACAGGTCCTCGCCTGTAGTATCAATAAGCAATCCTACTCCGGGACTATTTCACCCGCATGGGTCCTGTGGACCCGCACGAGGTATTCCTCGCATAGTCGACTACCGCGCGTGGGACTATTTCACCCGCGTAAGCCCATGGGACTCGCGTGAGGTATTCCTCGTGATCGGGTAGCAAGTCCACGAATGCAGGTGGTATAACGATCTTGGGGACTTACCCTCGGATATACTCTTACACCGAGGCGATGGTATAACGATCTTGGGTCAGACTCGCCGGATATACTCTTATCTGGAGCGGATGGTATAACGATCTTGGGGCTTGCCGCCGGATATACTCTTGCACCGTGCGGATGGTATAACGATCTTGGGCACGCCCGCCGGATATACTCTTACACCGGAGAAGGTGGTATGGCGATCTTGGGGATGTTCCCCTCAGACATACTCTTACCCTGGAGAAGGTGGTATAACGATCTTGGGGCTTGCCCCTCAGATATACTCTTACCCTAGCTCAAACTGTCATCATATCATAATCATAAATAAGTTAAGAAAACTTATAACTTCTTATTAGTCTTGTTCATATACCCTCTCATTTTAGTATCCTATGGCACTAACATGTCTTTTAATAGAAAATCCGGGAATTTAACCCAAGTAATACATGCTTCAACTCCTTTAAAAAAAATGACTCATCTTTATACATAAAAACTCTTGGGAAATCGATGCCTTAAAACCAATTTGCCTCTTCATACACTTATCTTACTTAGAGTAAATCTCTTCTTGTTAACCCTTCATAAAGCTAATATAACTAACTTCCCATAAAGTCGTTATACTATCTTTATACTTTAGAAATTAAGACCTTCTTATCTTTTCATAAGGCCGTTATAACTAACTCTCCATAAAGCCGTTATAACTCCTTATAAACCATTTTGTTCTTTTACTAACCAAGAGACTTATACTTCAAACAAATCTACACAACTTTCAAAAGTACTTCAAGCCTCTTATCTTTAGAATAATTCAATACTCAATACTTTCACACCAAGTACTCTATACTTTTGTAAAATCATACTTTTCCCTTAACCAAGGGACTTATACTTCTTAAAACAAAACAAGTCTTTATTTATACTCAAACAAGTAAGAATACTAAATCTTGTACGTCTACCGTACTACATAGATACAAATACTCATGCTCAAAAGATAGGAAAGCTTCACATACCTTTTTGATCAATCCACTTGCTAAGTCCAAACTACCGCAAGTAATATGTCAACCTAAAATAACCATGATACGTTTATTAACCTCTACTTTCAATGTAGAATAATCTAAACTCAAAGCCACTAAATTCTATGGAAAATTGGGCAGCATTTCCTTTGTTTCTACATACTTTGCCACCTTTCACAAGGCCGAATTTATCATCCAAACGCCACATTTAAGGCTCAACAATCCAACATTTCAAAGGGGATTACACACCTAAACTTGGGTGTGTAAAATTCTGCCCCATAAGGTACAACAATTCACTTAACAATTCTAAGGTAGTTTTTAGGCTACAACATGCTCATTATATCTTCTTAACCAATTCCTTCACACCCAAACCACATTTCTTGCATGCAATGACTCTAATAGCATTATTTACTACCACAAGTTCTTCCTTCTTAACATGCAACACTAGAAACTAATTCTAAAGGAAGAAATGTTACCTTAAAGCTTTAGCCAAATCTTTCCAACCACTTGCTAGCTTCCTTTTCAAGAACACCACCACAACAACCTTCACAAGCTAGCCACAAGCTTCCCTCTTGCTTTTACTTTTTCAGAATTTTCCTAAGGCTAGAATGTCTCTTGGGATTTTAGAGAGAAGGAGGAGCTTGAACTTTTAAGAGAGAAGGAAGAGCTTTTGTCTAAGAGAGAGAGATGAAATATGACCAAGTCTTGAAGACTTGGTCAATATAGTGCATGCAAAATCAGATGGGGGACACTTGTCACCTCCCAAGGTCTTTAAAAGAAAAATCGACTTTTCCTAAGTTTTTCCGCGAGAATCCGCCTCGGCCATGCCTGCTTCCGGCGCGCTGAAACCTCCGCAGCCTGCGAACTTCCGCACAGCGCCGCTTCCCGGCGCGACGCTGCAGCAGGCCTCAAGATTTCGCGGCCGCTGCCTCGTGATCCGGCGCGCCACTGTTTTGCACGAAACACATTTCTGTCCGTCTGCGCATTGAACTTGTAACTCTCATAATTTCCTACTCTGATGTCCTATCGACGAATGGTTGGTTGCGTTGGAATCTAGACTCAACGAAATACGCCCCAGGCCTTTGAAACACTTAAGAACTCTCAATGTATCGGGTCATAATCCGCCTCAAAATTGACTAAAACCCGTCCGGAACAATCCGTCAACCTATCCTTAGAAAATTTTAAGTCTTACCCCCTTTCGTACGCTCTCAAACGCATGACCTGAACTATGGGGTGTAACAACAGTAAAACAAGAGAGATAGTAATTTTAACGTTAAAACCACTCGGCTCAAAAGGGTAGAAAAAACCACGACCTATACCTCTGTAGGATTTACCCAAACTCCACTACAAAGTGAGCCTATGCAAATTCAAGTTACAACCTCTGCAATCTAGGAACTATAAACTCTAAATTCCTATCTTACTAATCTCGCTAGACTAGTAAGCCCACTCCAAGTTGATCCCCAGCTTGAAGTTGAATTTGACTAACTGTTTATACCTAACAATATGATTCTATGAAAGCGATTAAAGATACAACTCAAAGATCAATCCTAATACAAGAATCTAGAATTAAATTCTGTAGAACAACTCCTTCAATCTTCTTCGTAGTATTAGAGTTGCACTAAGAAAATCAGAACTCTTTCAATTATGCTTGGCAGGGTTTGCTCTCGTTTCTAACTTTCTCTCTTTATGAGTGCGTAAATTTCTTCTCGACAAGACTTGGATATATATAGCTTTAGTCTTCATCAATGCGGCTGACCTAAACCCTACATGATATGACTCATCATGGTAGAATATGGTTTGATTTAATTTAGGATTCTTGCACCTCCACGCTACTTTAGTCTCCTTGTGTTATGCCTATTTCCAATTGCTCACGCAAGTGTACGTATCGTTACAAGTAATATAGTATGGTAAGACTGAATATCGTCCTCAGAGACTGGTTTCTAATTACCGAACATCTATTCTAGGTTATCTATTTGGCAAACGATAAGTTGATTTGGTTTTTATCTAACACTAGTAGAGTAACTGCAAGAATTAAACTAAATTATTGAGGTTTAATCAGTTATGAAGGAATTAGGGCTTCCAATATCCTCAACTATCCACTCTTTTCAATCCTTAATGCAACTAGAATGACTTCTTCTTCTACGTTAATATAGCGGCTAACTAGACTGTCTTATATTCCGGTTAGGATATATAATCGCTCAACCCCTGTGCAGAAACCTTCTATATTTCTATGATAGGTTTTACCACATAGGAGGATTAAAAACAATAACCTATAATGCTACACAAGTATCGGGGTACTTTCGTTCGCGATTTTAACATATGTCTATTCAATTACACCATATCAAAATCTCTCCTCTCGGTTCTTGATTCGAAATCATATAGATTATGATAATTAGTGATCAGTTAACTATCAAACATTTATACCAATATTGAATAAATCTTAATCAAGTGAAGAAGAAACCAAACTAATGCATTAATTCATGAATAAGAGTTTCAAGCGATTCAATAGGAAAACCCTAATAAAGTGTTTAGTTCCTAGCCATAGACATGCTAAGAACTAATACAAACTTCAACATGAACTGAATTGAAAATAAAGAAAAGAAAATACTTAGAACTAGGTCTCCAATTTTGTCGCCTCCAAGAGTTGTGTTGTGGAATATGTACCAGGATGTCCAAGCTCATCCCTTTAGGTCAGGGTTTTAGGATTATATAGTTGAGAAAAATTGTATTTCAGACCCTTTTGCCCTACGAAAATCGGCCCAAAAATCGAAATCTGCCTCGGCGCCGCGCGCTGTGGCGTTCTTTGGCCGTTTTGCTTCGTGTCATTTTCTCGTCCGGACTTCGTCTGATTTCTTCTATACTTCCCGAGACTTCTTAGACTTCATTTCTTGGCCTTTTCTTGTGCAATTACATCTCAATTATGCCCATTTCATCTTCTTTTTTTCATTTCTCCATTTAGGACCGCTGTGACTCAAAAGAAAAAAAAATGACCCTAACACGACACTAATTTCAACGAAAATGAGGAAAATACTAATTAAAAATGACTCAAAAAGTGTATATAAAATATGCCTAACAACTTGTAGGACTCAAAAATATATTGTTAAGTATGACAAGATATTCTGCAGCCTTGTACGTCAAGTCTTTACCATAAAAGCACAAATTCTTCTCACGGTAGGACTCTGAGCAGGAACACGTTTACAAACCTGGTCCTTGCATTTGTTCCTGTCAATTCTGTCTCGCTACTGTGTCTGCTGAGAAACATGTTCGTCGACCTGATTGACTTCACATCTGCTTTGATTCTAATTCACTATCTTCTTTTGATAGAACAAGTCCACAGATCTGGTTCATTCACGTTGTTCATTCACTTTGTCAATCATAAAAAATATCACTTGTCATTCTTGCTAATGTCAATAAATTCTCCCTTTTTGATGATGACAAACTCATTCCTATGATGCCACTATGTAACTGTGTTCCAACCATCTCAAAGCCAAAAAATGAACAGAACACCACTACAATGAATCGGGTTAGCATCAAACATAGATTATAAACATTACACAGTATTTCTTTTCCCCTTTTAGCATCATTAAAAAGTGTCTGCAATACTGAAAAAGACTAATGTGAATATACTAGGGTGCGTTTGGTTCACGCGGGATAAACGGAATGGAAAGAAAAATAATTACCTGATTGTCCCTACATGTTTGGTTCTGGGTGGTCCGGGGTCCGGGATTCGGAGTCCGGGGTGGTCCGAGGTCCGGATTGGGGAAATGGAATCCAAATACCTAGTGGGGTGAGGGGAATCAAGGAAAGGAAGTGAAAGTGAAAAATGGGTAAAGGAAATGAAAGTGGAAAAGGGGTAAAGGGAATGAAAAAATAAAATAACAAGCAACAATGAGCTAATTACATTCATCCATTCCTTCACTTTCATATTTTAATCAAACGCACCCTAAAATTTAACTCATGGCCAATGAGGCTATCCCATATACAACATCACACAATAAGTCACTCAACCATGACTAAACGCAGTACGTAAGGCACAACAGAAGGCAAAGGATGAAAACTATATTAATTTTATATTTTCATACTTTGAATACGACTCAAACCAATGCAGTTACAGAACATGCCACTTAATTAATAGAAAAACAAGAATGTATAGGGAATGATTAAGGACTTAGACACTTTAGGAGAGCAAGATGATGAGTCTGGACACTTTTCTAGGGACTATGAGGAAAGTTGAAGCGACTTTAGATTTTCCATGGACCACCATCTTATTTCACATTCTTACCCTAACTCACCGTCTTTTCCATTTTTTCCCAAGAAGACCCGCTATCTCATTCTCGACTGCTCTCCATTTCTAAATAGCTGGGGTCATTAGATATTGACAGTCGACTTCCCTCATTAGTCTTCTTAGTTTATTTATGAGCACCAAGGTTCATATTATCCTTCTTTCTCAAGGATGATGTGACATTTGTTACAATACCGAGGTCTGTAAGAGGCAATATGGTGAGTTGAGGATATGCACCTATATTAGCCAGTTTGGTTACTTCTCCCTGATAAGAAGCATCCATGGTAGAGAACATGAATTACATTGATTTTGAAGCAATTTTCATCGAGAGACTAGTGAGAGTCATGGGAGGTGTAACAGTGGTGTCACTAGTAAAAATTGTATGGGCAGTGCAATGGTAAAGGAGACATAAAGAAGACGAGAGGCTGGAGACAGTGAGCTAAGTTGTTGGCAACAATTGATGTAAGGGTGTATAGAGATGTGGATGAGAAAACCTCGGTGGAGATACAATCGGGCATTTTAGGAGAAAAATTGGTGTGGAGACAGTTTTCTGATGCAATAGATAAAAAAGGGTTAGTTTGGTTTAAGTAGAGGAAGACTGGGGTGTGAATATGGTAGAGATAAGGTTGTCTTGGGAAGAGGTTGATTTAATGGTCAAATATTCAGAGCAACGCCATTTATTTCGAAGGGAACATTGAAAAGACTTGTTACTGTAAACACAAACTTATTTTTATGTGAACCAGTTTTATTTAAGGTCAAACGTTTGACCAGGGAAAGGGAGAACAAGTTGGGTAATATGGTTCATAGCTTGAACGTATAAGCAAGACAAATGAAATGAGACATATAATTTATTCAATTTTGAAGTTTGTTTGAACTGAGACAACTTTTCTACCCAATTATGAGGAAACACTTATGCAATTTTAATCATCCCTAATTCTAGCTTGTTTCTCTCAAAGTGGTCTCTCTTTAGGGCCTTTGTGAAAATATCTTCTATCGGCTTTTCAGTAGCACATAACTTGATTGAAATAAGACTTTTTTTAACATTGTCTCTAAAAAAAAATGATGTCTTATGTCAATGTGTTTAGTTCTCTTATGATGCATATGATTCTTTGCAATGTTAATAGCACTAGTGTTATCACAAAATATGGGAATGCAATCAATATTCATACCAAAATTCTTTAACTGTTGCTTGATTCATAACAACTGAACACAACAGGATGTAGCTGTCACGTATTCTGCCTCAACAGTCGATAAGACTATTGAGTTTTGCTTTTTGATAGCTCAGGAGACTAACTATGAACCAAGAAAATAAACCATATCTGATGTGCTTTTGATCAACCTAATACCCTGCATAATCAGTATCTGTCTACCCAAGCAAATCAAAGTTCATTCCTCTTGGATACCATATACCTAACTCACTGGTTCTCTTAAAGTATCGCGGGATTCTTTTCATAGCTTTCAGATGAGATTCCTTAGGGTTTGATTGAAATATTGCACAAAGTCCCACACTGAATACTATGTCAGGTTTGCTGGCAGTGAGATATAATAGTGACCCAATCATACTTCTGTACAGTTTTTGTTCAACATGTGGACCAGGTTTATCAAGGTCAAATTTTATGACAGTAGCGATAGGTGCGTCAATTGATTTGACATCTTCCATCTTGAACCTTATGAGTAGTTCCTTGATATATTTTTACTGATGAATCATAGTACCAGTTGACGTTGCTTGATTTCCAAACCTAAGAAGAAGTTGAATTCTCCCCTCATACTCATACTCATCTCAAATTCACTTTCATTAGAGTATCAAACTCCTTGGATAAGGATTCACTTGTGGCTCCAAAGATGATATCATCTACATAGACCTATCATTGAGTCGGTTTTATATACATTTTTGAGTCCATTTTAGTTAGTATTTTCCTCTTTTATTTTGCGTTTAGTACCGTATTAGGGTTGTTTTTCTTTCTTTTGAGTCACAATGGTCCTAAGGGAGAAAATACTTAAAAAGAGGTTGAAACAATCAAGCAAAAGAGTCCCGAGGAGCATGGAAGAAATCTGGCGAAATCCGAACGAAACACAGAGGAGTGCCGCAGTGCTGAAGAGTCGCGGCTGAAGAAAGAGGCGCCGAGGCGCCAGAATTATTACCGTCGACGGCGCCGCGGCGCCAACCAGCAGAGCCGAGACGCCAAAAGATTAAAGGCTCCTGTGATTTTCGACTGATTTAGCGCCGCGTCGCCTGGCAGAAATTCTGAGAAAAGAAGTCAAATTTCATAAGGGTACAATGGTCTGAAACGAGTTTTTTCTAAAATATAAGCTCTAAGGATTATTCTAAAGGGAGATCTATCTCATATCATACATTGATGGCAGAGAACGGAGGCGATAACACTATTAGAGACATCTATTGTTCAAGTTCTTTTTTTTTCCTTACTTTAATTCAGTTTATGTTGAAGACAATTAGTTTCTTAGCATGATAATGTCTATGAGCTAATTTCTTTATTAGGGGTTTCCATCAAATCAACTTGAAACTCTTTTCATAAGTTAATGCATTGTTAGTGATTTCTTCTTCATCTATTTAAGATCTATTCAATTTGTATTGATTGTTTGATAATTAACTGGTCATTAATTGTCATAACTTATATGATTTCGAATCGAGATCTGAAAAGAGAGATTTGAATATGCTATAGTTGATTAGACATAGGTTAAAATCGTGGACGAAAGTATCCCGATACTTATGTAGTATTTAAGGTTATTGTTCTTAATCCTCATGTGTGTTAAAATCTATCATAGAAATATAGAAGGTTTCTGCATATGGTTGAGTTTTTATATGTCCTAACCGGAATGTAAAACACGTTTGTTAACCTGCTATCTTAATAAGAAGAATAATCATTAGTCTTGCATTAACAAGTGAAAGAGTGGATAGTTGAGGAGATTGTAAATCCTAATTCTCTACATAATTGTTTTAAAAACCAAAGTATTATCATCCTAGTTATTATTGTTTATTTATTAGTTTTAATTCTTAGTTCAAAATCAAACACAATTAACGTTAACCAAATAGAAAGCATAGATTAGTCATTCGATAATTGATAAACTAGTCCCTGAGGACGATAACTCGGTCTTACATATCTTTATTACTTTAGCGATACGTACACTTGCGTAAGCACATAAAAATATCGCAAACAAATCACGACCTACACTTATGTAGGATTTAACCCAAACTCCACTACAAAGTGAGCCTATGCAAATTCAAGTTACAACCTCTGTAACCTAGGAACTATAAACTCTAATTCATATCCTACTAATCTCCGTAGACTAGTAAGCCCACTCCAAATTGCTCCCCAACTTGAAGTTGAATTTGACTAACTGTTTACACCTAACAATATACTTCTATGAAAGCGAATAAAGGTACAACTCGATGATCAATCCTAATACAAGAATCTAGACTTAAGAACTAGAAAATATTATTCAGTAGAACAACTCCTCCAATCTTCTTTGTAGTATTACGACCGCACTAATAAAATCAGAACTTTCTCAATTATGATTGGTAGGGTTTGCTCTCGTTTCTGAATTTCTCTCTTTGTGAGTGCGTAATTTCTTCTCGGCAAGACTTGGATATATATAGCTTTAGTCTTCATCAATGCAGCTGACCTAAACCCTACATGATACGACTCATCATGGTAGAATAGGGTTCCACGCTGCTTTAGTTTCCTTGTAGGACCCTAAAATATCTTGATAAGTATGACAAGAAATGATGCAGTCTTGTACACCAAGTCTTTACCATAAAATCACAAATCCTACTCGCGGTAGGACTCTGAATAGGAACACGTCCATGGACCTGGTCCTTGCATTTGTTCCTGTCAATTCTGTCTCGCTACTGTGTCTGAGGAACACGTTCGTCGACCTGGTTCACTTCTACTATGTACTATATTGCCCTTTGATAGAACAAGTACACATACCTGGTTCATTCACTTTGTCGATTAGCATCAAAATTACCATTTGTCATTCTTGTTAATGACAACAGGAGTAATCTTAATTTGATGGTGTAGGGTCCGTTGAACGGTTGAAGTAAGGAATATTCAAGTTGGAAGTTACTCAGAACCGAATTCGTGACATTATAGTTCGAATTGTGACATTTTGGCCATTACACATACAAGGATAAGATATTCGAGTTTAATAGCCAGTGTCATAAGCATATAGGTATATTTAGTTGATATTATTTTTGAGTGATATGTAAAGACTTGTATGACATTGTTCAATTTTTCTTTAGTTTGTTTGAAACTAATTTGTATAGTATATTGTGGAATATGATGCAGAAAAGGTTATTTTTGGTTTACTTTGTACTGGGATTAATTAACCAAATTAGTTCCATTTAGAGAATTACCAAATGGTTTCTATTAGCGAATATTCTTCAAATATTTACAGTATCTATTGTATTTATTAGTATCATGTATTTAAGGTAACTTAGAATTCTTACTGTATTAAGAATCACCTTTGTACAACTATATATATTCTGATTAATGAAAGAAATCCCTAAGGGAAATTATTTCAATGTCTTACGTGATATCAGTAGCCTAACCCTAGAAATTTTTCTCTCAAAAACCGCCCCCCTACTCCTCTCGGCCGCGGTGCCACCCCCCCCCCTCCCTGAATTTTCAATCATGTGGCTGCCATGTCTCCTCCTACCTCTCCTAAATCTACTGGTTCTACCTATGGTTTAGTTGACACCCCTCTTCCTTCATCAAAATCTTCTTTTCATCCAACGTTTGCTGTCACAAATATCAAGAATTTTGTCCCTATTATTCTTGATCAAGAAGACTGTCAATATTCTATATGGGTAGAACTATTCTATATTCATGCGCATAACGCGTGCTCGACCATATTGATGAGTCAATCCCTCGCCCATCTGACATTGATGATTCAACATGGCGTCGCCTTGACGCTATTGTCAAACAATGGATCTATGGTACCATCTCAAAGGACTTGTTTTGTACTATCCACGAAAGCAGTGCTTGACGCGCGAACTTTGGTACGCTGAGAAAATATTTCAGGATAATAAAAATACTAGGGCAGTGTATTTAGAGTAGCAGTTCAACAACACACGCCTTGAGAATGTCAACAACATGACTGAATACTGCAAATAACTGAAACTTGTTGCTGACCAACTTTCTCATGTTGAGACTTCTGTGTCTGAAACTAAGATGGTGCTACAACTCGTTGCAGGATTACCGAAGGGGGAATATGATACTCTTGCAACAATGATTCAATAGGCTAATCCACTTCCATATTTCAACAAGGCACGTTCACAATTATTGTTGGAAGAAACACGGCGTGCTAAACAGGATGAGCACAATAAAAAAGCATTAGTCATTGAAAACTTACAGTCACCGACCACCACCACTGCTGGACCACCACCACCAGCAGAACCTCGGTGGAGGCAGAGGTAGCAGAGGTCGCGGACAAGGAAATAAGGAAAAGGGTTGCGGCAAAGGAAAAGCACAACAGCAAAAGCAGTCCACGCCACTGCCTCAGCAGTGGACGAATGCCCAACAATAGCAGCAGTTTTCAAAGACACTGCCCCAGCAGTGGTCGAACACACAACAGCAGCAGTGGTGGCCCGATCCTGGCCTGGGCCCGATTTGGCAGCGATGGCGGCCCGGTATCCTCGGTCAACACCAGCGCACCCATCTCGCCAGCGAGCCCGTCGATGTCACCCATTTGATTTCACCGATTTGGGCGAGCTTTCAACACTCGCTCTGCAATCGCGACATAATTGGTATATGGACTCGAGTTACATCACACACGACCAGCTCGGGTAATTTTTTCAAGCGCTTGGTTAAAGTATCCTCAATACATTACTTGTAGCGATCGCGCGTACGCCAATAACAGGTTATGACACTACACACATTAAAAATCTTCATTCACCCTTCTCACTTAACCATGTCCTCTACGCCCATCAAATTAGTAAAAAGTTGATATCTGTTAGAAAATTCACTCATAATAATTGGGTGTCTGTAGATTTTGACCCTTTTGGTTTCTCTGTGAAGGATCTCAATACGGGGATAATTCTTACACGCTGCAATAGTGTGTGAGACCTCTACTCATTCACAAACTCTTCCGCTGTCAGAACTCAACAACCAGTCTCCCTTGTTGCATTGTCTCCATCCACCTGGCACAATAAGCTCGGGCATCCAAGAGATCATATTTTTTTCTTTTCTTATAAATAATCAGCGTATTAAATGTAATAATGAGAAACTTGCCAAAACTATTTTTCTTGCCCGCTTGGCAAGCATACTCGTCTTCCTTTCATGTCTTCAATGAGTATTACAGTTTCACCATTTGACATTGTTCATGCTGACTTGTGGACCTCTCATGTTGTTAGCTCTCTAGGTCACAAATTCTATCTTGTTTTATTAGATGATTTCTCACATTTTGTATGGATTTATCCTCTCAAATTCAAATCCGAAGTTTTTGCTAAATTTTTTGAGTTTCACAGATTTATTAAAACTCAGTTTGAAAAATTCATAAAATCGTTTCAATGTGATAACGGACGTGAATTTAATAATTCGGCTTTTCATAATTTTTGCTCCCAACAAGACATGGTGTTCCGCTTCTCTTTTCCTCACACCTCACCTCAAAATGATAAAGCTGAATGAATTGTTCGTACTATTAATAACATGGTCCGTACCCTCTTCTTTCATGCATGTCTGTCATCATCTTTCTGGGTCTATGCTGTCAAAATGGTAGAATACCTCCTAAATATTTTACCCAGTAGCACCCTATAAAACAAGACCCCTACAGAAATTCTATATCCTAGGACTCCTTCTTATGACCACCTACGGATCTTCGGTTGTCAGTGTTATCCCAATCTTACCTCCACCACCCCTCATAAGTTGGCTCCTCGAACTACACCTTGTGTATTCCTCCGTTTCCCACCCAACCATAGGGGTTATCTGTGCTGTGACTTGTCCACTCGTCAAATTCACATCTCTCGTCACGTCACGTTCGACAAGACGATATTTCTATTTTCGAACCCTCAGAAATACCGAAAACCAGACTACTCATTTCTTGATGAATCAGTCATATCCCCAAACATTCTAAGTCAGCTCAATCAAATATCAACTTCGGCACCTCGGTGCCATCCTTCCAGTGAGTCTCCTGCTTCTTGTCACGACCCGAACCCCGGGCCCGCGACTGGTGCCCTACCTGGGCACCCTTCTACCCTCTACGACCCAAGTTACCCGCGGAAGTTAAATAACACTCTTTTTTTTTACAAACACGCAAAGGCAAAACCGATAAGGCTGCCATATATATATATATATATATATATATATATATATATATATATATATATAATCCAAAAGAAACTACACTGTACACGAGTCCAATCCACATATGAATACAGACCTCTAAGAGTTTTACAGAACTATGACGGGGCAATACCCCGCCGTACCCATAACTGTACAAAAGCCTGTAATGAAAGATCTATACCAAAATGATAAGCCCCGGAACAATGGAGCTATCCCAAAAACTCTGATCAAGGATCCTACACTTGCAGATCACCAAACTGCGTACCTAAACCTGCGGCATGAACGCAGCCCCCGGAGAAAGGGGGTCAGTACAAAAAATATACCAAGTATGTGAAACAATAAGTACTGTAAATGAGATCATACAGTCCAAATATAACAGGAGGCAAGTATGATAATTCAAAATAACAGTAAACTGTGCCTTGGAAATATGAGAGTCAACTTTACCTTTTAAGTTATGCCTTTTAAGAGTTAGATCAACCGCAAAAAGTATCTGTACTCGCATCATGGATCTTGTCTATGGGTTTATATAATGTGCAAGTCCTAATCATGGACGTACTCACATGATTTCAACTATACCATTTTCACAATAAGATTTATGTCGTAATCATGGACGTTCTCACATGATCCAACTATACAATTTTCACAATAAGATTTATGTTGTAATCATGGACGTTCTCACATGATCCAACTATACAATTTTCACAATAAGATTTATGTCGTAATCATGGACGTTCTCATATGATCCAACTATACAATTTTTACAATAAGATTTATGTCGTAATCATGGACGTTCTCACATGATCCAACTATACAATTTTCATAATAAGATTTATGCCGTAATCATGGACGTACTCACATGATCCAACTATACAATTTTCACAATAAGATTTATGTCGTAATCATGGACGTACTCACATGATCCAACTATACAATTTAAATCATCTCCGACTCTCATTAGCACAAATAGAATGAACTATCATTTTAAGAGAACTCAAGACAATATCACATCTAGTACTAATAGGGAAATTGAACCTGAAGTACTATGTACGTCCGTTGTACATCTTCTCATTTATAAACCTCAAAACACTAACACTCATAGTATCAAGACACTTCCACTTTTAAAATCAAGTTACTACATTTTTAAACTCAAGTAAGTTATACTTTTCAAACCAAGTCAAGTATACTTTTAACACCAAGTAATTTATACCTTTCAATCATGTAACTTCTTTCATATACTACAATTAAAATGAAATACTTTCATTTAGACAACCCAAAGTACTATCAAGAGAATATATATAACAATATTTCATTTTAGAAACCCCAAGTACTATCAAAAGAATGGATAGAACCACTTCCATTTTATAAAGTCAAAGTACTATCAAGAAAGTATATAGAGCAACTTCTATTTTAGGAAATCCAAAGTACTATCAAGAATTACATCACTAAGGAGTAGAATACACTCACTTTAAAACAAAGAATCATGCTAGTGGAAGAAAAGATAGTTCACATACCTTTTTGACGACTAACCAACTCTACAATCTAGAATACGTCTCAAAGTACTTCAACCTATAACAACAATAACACGATTATCAATTCCAAGCTTTCTAAGGTAGATTAATACCAACTAAGAGTATCTTATTCTACGGAAAATTGGGCAACACTTTCTTTGTTTCTACGTACTTTTCCACCTTTTCCAAGGCCCAAATTCAACAACCAACAAGCCACACTTAAGGGCATAACCAACAGTTAACCAAAGGGGAATACACGCCTACTAGATGTGTAAAATTCTTCCCCACAATTACATAAAACAGTCCATACAAATCAGCCCAATATCCCACAACAACAAGGGTAAAATATGAAGCCTTTCAACACATTTGTACACCCTTAATCCTTAGGACTTCCATTAGCAACTACTACATTTAAACATGCATTAAGGTGGATGATTTTCCAGCAGCCTAACACCACAAAACAGTCCATAAAAACTGCATAATAACGTTCAACAATTTTATAGATTCCACAACCAACAACTAAAATCCGACAACTCTTTCCTTAATCCTTTTTATTCCAATTCGAGTTCCAAAACTTCTATATAAGTTATATCAACTTAGTAACAACGACATTACTCCATTATAACATGCAATAGGTGAAGATAACAACGACAATAACCAACGAAACTCAATGACACCAAAACTGTCTCATTCTCGGCCAAGACACCAAAATTGGTCCAAGCACTTTTTAATCTTCATTCTTTTTAGCACAAGCTCATCTATACATTATAACAGTAAGTAATATCCAATTACTTCAAGAGAATAAGGAATTTTTACCTTTAAAATGCTCAAAAACGTCCCTAGGCAGTCCGCTCCACTTTGGCCCGTAGTTTTCATTTTACTCCACTTCTTCAAGATCCAATCACTTCCATGTATCCACTACAACCTTAGAACCAACTTCCATTCACATTTTACCTCCAAAAAGTCGACGAATCAAGCTAGGGTTTCACCCTCATTTTCGGCCAACACAAGAGTTTGAGGGTTTGGAGAGTTAACTTGGCTAATCACTTGGTTAATGTTCTTAATCTTGGAGAAATAAATTAACTAATCTTATTGTTCTTGGATATGGAGATTTTCGAAAACCTTGCTTAAGGGAGAAGATGTTATACCCCGTATTTCCAGAGTATGTACGTGAGGACGTACGTAGAAAAGTTTGAGCCTTAAAGTTAGGCAAGGACGAAAAGTTTGTTCACAACTACCGAAAAGAATTATTTTTCGACGAAACGTTTTACAAAACTTGCGAAGGAAAAATTACGGCTATGTCATTTATATTTCTTTCGGATTTTTCCGAGAGATGAAATATTTTGGACCAACGGGAGGGTGACATGTGTCACCCTCAAAGTGGACGGCAAAGGGCCATTCTTGGCACGTTTTTGTTGCCTTGGAGTAGGTAGGATATTTTGTAGATATTTTGTGTAGTTGATGAGCAAGTGGGACCCACAAACACTTGTCCAAATCTTGACCTTACACTTGCCTACCACTTGGCTTGATCTTGGCCTTTGATTTCCCTATAAATACCCCCCTAACTTGAAGGTTTTATTCATCCCTCAAATGACTTCTAAGTCTTGCAAATCCCTCTCCCCTTTAGTTGAGGCTCTCGTCCAAGAGTCCCCCTCCCCCTTTGAGTGGCCCTTGGCCGAGACACACCCCCCCTTGCCTAGTTGTTCTCGTAAAATACACCCCCACCTTGGTAGAAAATACTCTCCAAGTATTGTTACTATACCAAAATACCTTAGCCTTATACCTTGTAGTATTCCAAAGATACCTCTATACGTAAAGCCCAGAAATACTATTATACTTCCCTTCAGTCACAAAAACGAAACCCTAAGGAAAATCTTCATAGCCGGTTGAAGTATTAAGAAGAAGTTGCATAGAACTTCTAAGGGTTGTTTGGAGCGGGTTGGAGCACCCAGAGTAGGAGCTAAACGTTGCTCAGGATCGACATTTAAACTTGAATAATTTTGGGCTTACCGAGGTAAATACTCTTGACCTTCTATTGTAATTGGAAATTACATATTGTAGTTATATAGGAATGAATATAAGATTCATAGAAGAGTATTGAACTGTAATAGAAGAATATTAAGAAGAAGATTAAGCTACTTACATAGAATTTGTATTCTGATGAGACTTGTGAAGATTGTGGGTAGGAAGTCTTTGCCAATTTTCCGTAGAATCTTGTATCTAGATTTATTCTACCGAGTAGTCTAGACGTTGATAGACTTGTATAACCTTTATAGGTTGAAAGTTCTGCAAGTAGCATGTTCTACTTGAAAGGTGGACAAGGCTAGCCGGGTTATAGCCGTGGAGAGTTTTGCTAATAGTCGATAATCGTCGCGAGGTATGTGATTCTTCCTATCCTCTTGAGCATGATATTTTAAAAAGAATATATATATATAGTACGGTAGACGTACGTGTGTTAACTGAACGTAGTTTTACGGCAATGTCTTTTGACTTAAGCCTGAATAATAAGAATCTTGAAGTATTTCAAAAGAATTAAGAAACATTTTTGAAAGAAGAGTAATACTTGGTTTTAAAAGCTTAAGAGTTATACTAGCTTTATGGGAAGTTAGGTATAACGACTTAAGAGAGATAAAAAGAATGGTTTATTGATTTTAGAAGTTAAGAGACTTGATCTTAAAAGATAAGAGACTTGACTTAATTGAATTAATATGAATTTTGTTAAAAAGTGTGAAACCTCATTCGTGAGTAATGAGTATTTTGGTTTTCAAAAGGAATGATGTTTCTTGATTTGGAAATCGAATAAGTATCGAACAAACCACAGTGGCTAATAAAGGGAAATGTATTGACTAATAAAGTATTATTAAAACCAGTAGAAACCTCCATCTGCATAGAAGATAAGATGAGACAAAATGATATTACATTTCCTAGATCATGGATGCTTTAATAAGATTGTTATGAACAAGAATAACCTACTCACACATAAGGCATATGTTTCTCAAATTGTTTTAAAGGATTAAAACTATGAACTACGAAACCTTTCGAAAATGAGAAACTTGAGCATCTGAAATTAGGCAAACTTGAACGTTTGGAAAATAATGTTGTTACTTGATTTTACAAAGGGAAGTGTTTTGGTTTACTTAAAAAGATAGTCACTCTATTTTTAATACTACGGGTATTGTGTGACTTTTGTGAAAGAAACGGATCTTTTAAAGAGTTAATGTATGAAGTACTTTGGGGATAAAAACCCGAACTTATTAACATAAAGTAGAAAGTACCTTGTGTGAATAACTTGATTGTGTTGGTTTGTGATAACCTTGTAATACTTTCTTGTTGATTTGATAAGTAAACATGTTAGGATGCTACGTGTGTTAGTATCTTGTGATGTTTGTGTAAAAGGGTTTCCCTTGTTGTGCTTATGTTGTTTAACGATAAGCTGTTATGTTAGTATTATATCACTCACCTCTTGACATGATTCCGGGGGTTAAGCTGCCCTCCGATGCGGGGTAGACTCGGTAGTCTGTGTGACCTATGATTCGAGAATACCTCATGCGGTGCATGTGGCCTATCGCGAGCTACGAGAGTTCGAGTTAGTGTGCGGCCTTTATGGTCATGCGGTCTATGTGGCCATGCGGACTACGAGTCGGGGCGTTGCGGGAGTAGCTACCCTCGATCGGGAATACCTCATGCGGGCCATTGGAGTGGCCTATGCGGGCTGCGGGAAGTTCGAGGACTAGACGCGCGCATTAGATCTGCGAGCGAGTGGCGGCCGATCATGGCGGTGCAGACAGATCTCATGATACAGTTTATGACCCTGTTGGTACTGTGGGTTTTAGTAGTCTGCTATGCCTTCGTACTTACCCGTGCGGTTTTATTATGACACGTGAGACACGGTGTTCATGTATTCCTTGGTGCTTTTATATCATAGGCTGGCGGTGAGGAAGGTATTCCAGGCGCATGATTGATGTTGTGGCGTGAGACCCATAGTGATATTTGAGTGATGACTTTGTGGCGTGAGTCACGACTTGATATTCGCTTATTTATTGTGAGCGTAGTTTGGTTGTCATACATGTCTCTGCTTTATATAGACTACTATGATTTCATTTCTGATATTTTGATTTCACATACTTGGTACTGTCGTCTTGACCTCGCCCGGCTGCGTTACGCGCGGTAGAGGTACACGATGTTGATCCTCGCTCTTGGGAGTCACGATTCGGCGTTTGGGAAGCTCCGTTTCTCGGAGGCTTATCGATGGTATAGTCACTGTCGTTGTAGTACTTACATTCGGGGTATGGCGAACCTGTCCGCCATTGTTGTTATATCATTCTTAGAAGTGCATGTAATCTTGTTGTGGCGAGTTGTAATGGGATGTAACTGTTCGGTTTAAGTATATATATATATGCCGAAAGGCAAGTTTTCTCGAATAAGCATTTCACATTTCATATTATATCATGTCTTGTTTTATGTTCGTGATTACTCGATGTATGTCTACTTGGGTGCGGGGTAAGGCACGATCCACGGGCGGATTAGTCGTGACAAAAGTGGTATCGAGCGATTAATCCTCGGAAAGTGTCTACAGACCGTATCTAGTAGAGTCTTGATTATCGGTGTGTTGTGCACCACACCAATAATCAGGAGGCTATAGGTTATTTAGGATTGGTTTCCATTCTTCTCACTCTGAGATCGTGCTTAGAGCTGTGTTATAAGTTGGAACCCTCTAATGTATTTCTTTCCCTTACCGTTATGACTCCGTGTAAAGCAACCCGGGGCCAGGAGGGCAAGGCAGCTGAGGGAGCTGCGAGTAGAGCACAGAGGGTTACTAGGGCACAGGCCTAATCATCACCTGGGGTGGTGCTTCATTCGGGGAGTTCTGCAACGTCGCCAGCCCCAGCAGAGTTTAGCACAGCGGCAGCAGTTCCTACTGCGGCCATGATATATGAGCCTTCAGTTCCACGACCGAGAACAAAGAATATGGATTACAAAGGAATGGACCTGTTACTAGCTAGGATTTTAGCAGCCAGAGAATATAGAGTGCACCGATATATCACGGGTCTTGATGACTATCTAAAGAAAGGTTGTGCAAGAGTAGCTCTTGATCGAGCATGGATATTGCCAGCGTCGAGCTTATGCGCGTACGCGAGGAACGTAGAGATCGACGGATTAACCAAGCTCAGCAGAAGAGGTCCAGAACAGCAGGGTCCTTTGGTAACTTTCGAGGCGAACCGCCTCGGCCAGACAGATATGCGCCTCGCCCGGTCTGAGAATGGCCTCGCGGGGTTCGTGACGTTCGGTATGCAGGAGTTGGTCGAGCTCGGGGCTTCTAATTCACGATACACGTCGGTTCCGGCTGCCGGATTCGATGGTTCGGAGAGGAAGGGTGTTAGCGAGAGAGGCCACCCCACCGGTGTGGCGTTGTGGTAGATGTCATTGTGGGAAGTGTCGCATTCTTCGACAACTTGTTTTGCTTGCGGCGGGGCCATTTTACGAGAAATTGTCCGAGGCAGGTGGCGCGGATGTAGAGACTCGACGCCCGGGATCGGTGGCTAGTTCGTCACCTTCCAGCTATGCGCCCAATAGAGGCGGGATTGTTTAGAGCAGAGGAGTGAAGCGGTAGATACAGGTATATCTTTAACCCTCTAGAGATTAGTATGTGTGATAAGATGAGTATATCTTAAGTGTTATGTTCAGATAACATAAGTGTAAATTTTGATTAGAAATCATGGTTAGGGATAAGGGTAAGATTGGGGATAGGGAAAGTGTGAGCCTTAGAGTTTTACACGTGGAGACCTTAGAGGCAAGGCCATCTCGAGTAAGAGATTAATATTTTTATGTTTGACCCTTATCGAAGTGCATAGTATAAGTGGGATATATTTGTGTAATAAGTCCCTGAGTAGTGTGAAATGAAAGAGGGTAGTTGAGCTAAGAAGACCGCTAGGTTTTCGTAACTTTATTAGTGAGATTGTTCCGGATCGGGGAGCAAGTGTTTGGCGCGATAGCGGGTCGATTCTTGAACGATTGCGGGTCAACCCGCGGCCTGTATGGTGGTAGGGTCAATTTGGGGTGGTCCCGCTTTGTGATAGGGTCAAGAGGGTGTTAGGCCCAAGTTTAATTAACCAGCGTACGAGTTTGTGGATGCGTTCGACCAGTAGTCGGGCCGATGAGGTCAGCCCATCTTGTCTTTCAGTAAGGACCGTTTACTCGGCAGAGGGTTGTGCGAGATGTTATATCAGAAAGGTTGTAAGACTGCACGAGGTGCCTACTTTCACCTTATGACGCATGTGAAGCCCGGTGTTATGGCTATTTCTTTTCTGGAAGTTTTACGAGCAGGTTAGGAACTTCAGTGAGTCTCGATGTCGCGTTCGCCTCGTGCGGTGTTTGTTTTTTTGATTTTCAAGGGTAGCTGTGAGGATTGTTGCCTCCTGTTGAGGGAGTGTTTTTAGCTACCATTTCAGTGTTCGGATATTGCCTTATGAAGCCTTGTAGGGGCGGAAGTGTAAGTTGCCGGTCGATTGGTTCGATGTTGGCAAGGTTCAGATAGTTGGTTCATACTTGTTTCGACAGGATGTGGATAGGGTAAAGCTTATCCAGAAGAGGTTATTGGCAGCTCAGAGTCAACATAAGTCGTGCGGATAATCGGCGACGATGCTTGGAGTTCAGGTAGACGGTGGGTCTTCTTGAAGGTACCACCCTGGAAAGGGTGTGACGAGTTTTGGAAAAAAGAGGAAACTTAGCCCGAGTTACTTTGGGCCTTTTCAGATCATGTGAAGAATAGGCTAGGTTGCCTATAAGTTAGCATTGCCATCCGACTTAGGAAGCAGTACGTCCGGTCTTTCGTATTGCTAGGTTCGAAAAAGTATTGGAGATCCATCCAGATTGTTCCCAGTAATGATGACCAAGTTGGAGATAGTAACCCCGAGATTTGGAACCGGGCGATATGAAATGTGGTAAGTTATGAGAAAGAGTTCGAGTGTACGAGAAGGGTACGACGAGTAAGGGAAGAAGTGAACATGTGTTAAGAAAATAGAAGTGATCGTTTCTTAAGGGAGTATCGTTTAGACTTTGGGTGGAAGCTTTTGTGATGTTAAAGGTAATTCCTCGTAGACTTGGATTAAGTATTGGAGCGTGTGTTATTTTGTGGCCATGTGTGGCATTGACAACTTGTTTAAGTTAAGAGGAACTTCATCGTTATCCGTCTTGAGAAGGAACATTCGGGACGAATGTTTCTAAGGAGGGGAGAATGTTATACCCCGTATTTTCAGAGTATGTACGTGAGGACGTACGTAGAAAAGTTTGAGCCTTAAAGTTAGGAAAGGACGAAAAGTTTGTTCACAACTACCGAAAAGAATCATTTTTCGACGAAACGTTTTACAAAACTTGCGAAGGAAAAATTACGGCTATGTCATTTATATTTTTTGCGGATTTTTCCGAGAGATGAAATATTTTGGACCAACGGGAGGGTGACATGTGTCACCTCCGAAGTGTGGGCGGCAAGGGCCATTCTTGGCACGTTTTTGTTGCCTTGGAGTAGGTAGGATATTTTGTATATATTTTGTGTAGTTGATGAGCAAGTGGGACCCACAAACACTTGTCCAAATCTTGACCTTACACTTGCCTACCACTTGGCTTGATCTTGACCTTTGATTTCCCTATAAATACCCCACTAACTTGAAGGTTTTCTTCATCCCTCAAATGACTTCTAAGTCTTGCAAATCCCTCTCCCCTTTAGTTGAGGCTCTCGTCCAAGAGTCCCCCTCCCCCTTTGAGTGGCCCTTGGCCGAGACACATCCCCCCCTTGCCTAGTTGTTCTCGTCACCCCCACCTTGGTAGAAAATACTCTCCAAGTATTGTTACTATACCAAAATACCTTAGCCTTATACCTTGTAGTATTCCAAAGATACCTCTATACGTAAAGCACAGAAATACTATTATACTTCCCTTCAGTCACAAAAACGAAACCCTAAGGAAAATCTTCATAGCCGGTTGAAGTATTAAGAAGAAGTTGCATAGAACTTCTAAGGGTTGTTTGGAGCGGGTTGGAACACCCAGAGTAGGAGCTAAACGTTGCTCAGGATCGACATTTAAACTTGGATAATTTTGGGCTTACCGAGGTAAATACTCTTGACCTTCTATTGTAATTGAAAATTACATACTGTAGTTGTATAGGAATGAATATAAGATTCATAGAAGAGTATTGAACTGTAATAGAAGAATATTAAGAAGAAGATTAAACTGTACTTACATAGAATTTGTATTCTGATGAAACTTGTGAAGATTATTGGGTAGGAAGTCTTTGCCAATTTTCCGTAGAATCTTGTATCTAGATTTATTCTACCGAGTAGTCTAGACGTTGATAGACTTGTATAACCTTTATAGGTTGAAAGTTACGCAAGTAGCATGTTCTACTTGAAAGGTGGACAAAATTTAGGGTTATAGCCGTGGAGCGTTTTGCTAATAGTCGATAATCGTCGCGAGGTATGTGATTCTTCCTATCCTCTTGAGCATGATATTTTAAAAAGAATATATATATATATAGTACGGTAGACGTACGTGTGTTAACTGAACGTAGTTTTACGGCAATGTCTTTTGACTTAAGCCTGAATAATAAGAATCTTGAAGTATTTCAAAATAATTAAGAAACCTTTTTGAAAGAAGGGTAATACTTGGTTTTAAAAGCTTAAGAGTTATACTAGCTTTATGGGAAGTTAGGTATAACGACTTAAGAGAGATAAAAAGAATGGTTTATTGATTTTAGAAGTTAAGAGACTTGATTTTAAAAGATAAGAGACTTGACTTAATTGAATTAATATGAATTTTGTTAAAAAGTGTGAAACCTCATTCGTGAGTAATGGGTATTTTGGTTTTCAAAAGGAATGATGTTTTACTGATTTCGGAAATCAGAATAAGTATCGAACAAACCACAGCAGCGCTAATAAAGGGAAATGTATTGACTAATAAAGTATTATTAAAACCAGTAGAAACCTCCATCTGCATAGAAGATAAGATGAGACAAAATGATATTACATTTCCTAGATCATGGCTGCTTTAATAAGATTGTTATGAACAAGAATAACCTACTCACACATAAGGCATATGTTTCTCAAATTGTTTTAAAGGATTAAAACTATGAACTACGAAACCTTTCGAAAATGAGAAACTTGAGCATCTGAAATTAGGCAAACTTGAACGTTTGGAAAATAATGTTGTTACTTGATTTTACAAAGGGAAGTGTTTTGGTTCACTTAAAAATATAGTCACTCTATTTTTATACTACGGGTATTGTGTGACTTTTGTGAAAGAAACGGATCTTTTAAAGAGTTAATGTATGAAGTACTTTGGGGATAAAAACCCGAACTTGTTAACATAAAGTAGAAAGTACCTTGTGTGAATAACTTGATTGTGTTGGTTTGTGATAACCTTGTAATACTTTCTTGTTGATTTGATAAGTAAACATGTTAGGATGCTACGTGTGTTAGTATCTTGTGATGTTTGTGTAAAGTGGTTTCCCTTGTTGTGCTTATGTTGTTTAACGATAAGTTGTTATGTTAGTATTATATCACTCACCTCTTGACATGATTAGGGGTTGGCGCCTCCGTCGCGGGGTAGACTCAAAGTGCAGTGTGACCTATGATTCGAGAATACCTCACGCGGTGCAGTGGCCTATGCGGAGCTACGAGAGTTCCATGTTAGTGTGCGGCCTTTATGGTCACGCGGTCATGTGGCTACGCGGATCGCGAGTCGGGGCGTTGCGGGAGTAGCTACCCTCGATGCGGAATACCTCATGCGGGCCATTGGAGTGGCCTATGCGAAGGCTGCGGGAAGTTCGGGACTAGACGCGCGCATTAGATCTGCGCGCGAGTGGCGAGCCCGATCATGTGGCGGTGCAGGCAGATCTCATGATACGATTTATGACCACTGTTAGTGCGTGGGTTTTAGTAGTCGGTTATGCCTTCGTACTTACCGTCAGCGGTTTTATTATGACACAGTGGGACTGGTGTTCATGTGTATTCCTTGGTGCTTTTATATCATAGACTGCCGGCAGTGAGGAAGGTATTCCACGGGCGTGATTGATGTTGTGGGCGTGAGACCCATAGTGATATTTGAGTGATGACTTTAAGGGCGTGAGTCCCTGACTTGACATAACTGCTTATTTATTGTGAACTGTAGTTTGGTTATCATACATGTCTCCTGCTTTATATAGACTACTATGATTTCATTTACGATTTTCGATTTCACATACTTGGTACTTGCGTCTTCGACCTCCTTCGGGGGGTTGCGTTCATGCCGCAGGTAGAGGTACACCAGTGTTGATCCTCGCTCATAGGGTCACAGTTCAGCGTTTGGGAAGCTCCGTTTCTCCGGAGGCTTATCAGTGGTATAGTCCCTGTCGTTGTAGGTACTTACATTCAGGGGTATGGCGGGGCCCTGTCCCGCCATTGTTGTCGTATCATTCTTAGAAGTGCATGAAATCTTGTTGTGGGCGAGTTGTAATGGGATATAGCTTCGATTTTAAGTATATATATATATGCGAAAGGCAAGTTTTCTCGAATAAGCTTTCACATTTCATATTATATCATGTCTTGTTTTATGTTCCATTGATTACTCGATGTATGTCTACTGGGTGCGGGTAAGGCACGATCACGGGCCGTGATTGGTCGTGTGAAGAGATGAGAGCTTTTGGATGAAAGTGAATAATGAATCCAAGTCTTCTAAGTGTATATCTATATAGATGTCTCTCACGCAAGACAAGTGGATGAGGAACTTGTCACCTTCCTATAGGTCCATGTTTCACCTACTCAAAATATCTAAATAAGTCAAGTCTTGCGAGACAAGTGGAGGGGTGACACGTGTCACCCTCATATTGGTCCAAAATATTATAATTTTCGAACCTCCCCCCAAAATTGTGAAATTTTCGGCGGACCCCATATTAACAATTCCAATTCTCCATAATTCAATACTAATCCCACAAATCCAATTAGAAGTATTAAACTCCAAGTTAATAATTTTTCGTCGTCACATTTTTTCGAAATTTCCCTTAAGAAGATATAATAATTCTTTCCTTCCAAAATTCAAATCTTAAACCCTTAATCACATTCTCAATTAGTAGCTCTGGTATTACGGGGTGTAACACTTCTGCCTCGCAATTAGCACTGCGGTCCCTAGGGTATGCACCGCGGTGCCTGCCTTCCAGTGAGTTCCCTATTCCTGTATCGCCTTTAGCATCGCGGTACCTCGAGGATGCACCGCGGTGCCAGCCTTCCAGTGAGCAAACCTCAGAACCTGTCACTTCACCAATGCCACCACCCAATGTCCCCAGTCACCAAATGGAAACTCGTGCCAAACACAAAATTTTCAAACCTAAAGTCCATTTTAACATGTTTGTCCAAACCATTTCTCCACTCCCAAAGAACCCCAAATTGGCTAAACTTGACTCTAATTGGAATGCGGTCATGTCTGAGGAATATAATGTTTTAATTAAGCATCATACTTGGGATCTTGTTCCTAGACCAGAGGGGGTGAATGTGATCAGATGCTTGTAGATTTTTCGTCACAAATTCAGAGATAGTGGTGTTTTGGAACGCTACAAGGCTAGACTTGTGGCAAACAACACTAATCATTAGGAGGGCATTGAATGTGGTGATACTTTTAGCCCGGTTGTTAAACCGGCTACGATTCATACTGTTCTTAGTATTGCTATGGGTAAAAAGTGGATGATTCATCAGCTGGATGTCAAGAATGCATTTCTTCATGGGGATTTGAAAGAAACTGTATACATGCATCAGTCACCTGGTTTTGTTCATTCTGTTGTTCCTGAGTATGTCTGTCGTTTCAGGAAGTCACTCTATGGTCTAAAATAGGCACCTCGTGCTTGGTATGATCATTTTGCCAGGTATATTATGCAGATTGGATTTATTTGCAGCAGGTGTGACACCTCTCTGTTCATTTTTCATCATGGTAGTGACATTGCTTACTTGTTATTATATGTTGATGACATTATTCTCACTGCTTCATCTGACAAGTTGAAAAATGAAATTATTGCTCTTCTCAAAACTGAATTTGCTATGACTGATTTGGGAAAGTTGAGTTACTTCTTGGGTATATCAGTTACTAGATCTGCAGATACTATGTTCCTGAGTATGTCTGTCGTTTCAGGAAGTCACTCTATGGTCTAAAATAGGCACCTCGTGCTTTGTATGACCATTTTGTCAGGTATATTATGCAGATTGGATTTATTTGCAGCAGGTGTGACACCTCTCTGTTCATTTTTCATCATGGTAGTGACATTTCTTACTTGTTATTATATGTTGATGACATTATTCTCACTGTCTCATCTGACAAGTTGAAAAATGACATTATTGCTCTTCTCAAAACTGAATTTGTTATGACTGATTTGGGCAAGCTGAGTTACTTCTTGGGTATGTCAGTTACTAGATCTGCAAATACTATGTTCCTGAGTCAGCGTAAGTATGCAGAAGAAATTGTGTTCAGAGCTAAGATGTCGAATTGCAAGGCTATGCCTACTCCTGTTGATTCGAAATCCAAGCTCAGTGCTTCTGAGGGTGATCCAGTGTCTGATCCTACTCTCTATCGAAGTCTTGTAGATGCTCTTCACTACCTCACATTTACCAGGCCCGACATTGCATATGTCGTTCAGCAGGTGTGTCTGTTCATGCATGCTCCGAGGGAACCCCATTTTGCTACTCTTAAGCGTATTATCAGATACATTAAGGGCACTCCTGACTACGGGTTGCATCTCTACCCCTCTGCTCCGAACAAGCTACTTTCTTACAAAGATGTTGATTGGGAAGGGTGGCCGGACAGAGATGCTATACTTCAGGATATTGTGTGTTCTTAGAGGATAATCTTATCTCTTGGTCTGCCAAGCGACAAACCACGTTATCCCGCTCCAGTGTCGAAGCAGAGTATAGGGGTGTTGCTAATATAGTTACTGAGATCTGTTGGCTTCAGAATCTTCTCTTGGAGCTAAGTTGTCCATTGTGTAAGGCATCTATAGTCTATTGTGATAACATATATGCTATTTATATGTCTCATAATCCGGTCCAGCATCAGCGGACCAAACACATTGAGATGGATATTCATTTTGTTCGTGAGAAGGTCGCACGTGGTCTTGTTAAAATTCTACATGTACCTTCCTCCTATCAGTATGCATACATCTTCACAAAGGGACTACCCAGACAACTGTTCACATACTTCAGAACCAGCCTAAGCATTCAGCCTCCTCCCGCTCCATCTGAGGGGGTGTATTAGCGAATATTCTTCAAATATTCACAGTATATATTGTATTTATTAGTATCATGTATTTAAGGTAACTTAGGATTCTTACTGTATTAAGAATCACCTTTGTAAAACTATATATATTGTGATTAATGAAAGCAATCTCTAAGGAAAATTATTCCAATATCTTACAGTTTCCATTGTTGTAGACGAATTATATGAGAAATTCAGCATCATTAGCTGCATGTTGATGGTTGTTTCAACAATTATTTTCTCTTAAGTTTCAAGGATGTTTTCACATTAGGACCGTCCCTTTTAACTGGCTTTACGTTTCGTGAATCTAAATTAGTCGGAAGTTTAATACAGATATTGCGCACCGAGTGAAAATCAAAAGAAAAAAAAAGAATGTTTTCATTTTATGATAAAAATACACTCAAAAGAGACAAATGGAAATCCTTTGATTCTTTGTTTCACATTATTAACTAGCAACAGGGGCGGATAATACCTTGGGCCAGCCTGGGCCCTGGCCCATTCCCATTTAAAAAAATTTGACTACCACTGCCTTTAAAAAAAAAGGATTTAACCTATTGAAAAATCATGAAGTCACTACTCTAAACAACGTGCGTGAGTGAAAAATTGCAATTTTCAGCGACAACAAGTAGAACTGTAACGAAAGCTTTCTCCAGGTGTGTAGTATTCTCTCTATTATTTTATTAGGTTATTTGAAGGTTTTGTAAATAGAATTTTTGAGTTTAATTTGGATTGTTAATTATGATTGCAAATTAGGGAAATAATTAATTTTAAACCAATTATTTTATTGATTGGGTTTGATGAATTGTTAGAAATATTTAATTTATGATAGTAATATTGTGGTCCCAATTCAATTTTAGTTAGACGATTAGTTATTTAAATGTTTGATCTTTTTTGTCAGATTCGGGAATATTATACAAATGTCAAAACCATAAAAAAAGATTAGTTAGTTCTTTAAAACAAAAGAACCCACTAAACCTTTGGAAAATGATGCACATGTGGCAAATGAACATGTTACAAATGTCGGGGTTTCAAGTGAACGAGAAACTTCAAAGCGCGCTAGGCCGAGAGAGCTTAGTATCAATTCTATTAATTATGATCCCGCTGAGCGAGCTCAAATTTGGGAATATCCTTTTGACCAACGTGATGAAGTTAGACTTGCTCATATCAATGAATGTCCTTTTCACCTGGATGAAAAATATGTTTTCCCGTATTCAGGTCCCGTTGGCCATCAAAGAAGTTGTCAACATCATTGACATTCAGGGGGTATAATGAAAAACACGACTCTTTGAATTGGAGAAATTTTCTTGAATTGGTTGGACTTTTGGCTTCTTATGACAAGAAGGCCGAGATAGCGTTTAAACAAACTTCTGGTACTGGGAATGTCTCTTATACATCAGGAAAGATCCAAAAAGAGATAATAGAAATCTTTGCGAAAAAAGTCAGACAAAAAATATGAAATGAAATTGGTGACTCTTTCTTTTATATTTTAGTGGATGAATCTGAAGATGTTTCACATAAAGAGCAGATGGTAATTGTGATGAGATTCGTTGATAAAGAAGGAACATTAAGGGAGCGATTTTTTGATCTAGTACATGTGAAAAACACTTCAACACTTACATTGATGAACGAAATTCTTTTGGTCCTTTCTCGAAACAATCTTGACATTAGAAAAATACGTGGACACGGATATGATGGTGCGAACAATATGCGGGGTCATCTCAACGGATTGCAATCTTTGTTTGCAAAAGAATGTCTATATGCATATTATGTTCATTGTTTAGCTCACTGCCTTCAGTTGACATTAAATGCGGCTTCCACAGAGGTAATCTATGTTGAGAATTTTCTTGAGAAATTGAGATTCATTATTAATTCTGCTACCGTTCAACCAAACGCAATAATGAACTACAAGTTGCTCAAGCTGAACAAATTGCTCAAATGATTGAAAATGATGAAATTAAAATCGGAAGGGGACTTAATCAGATTGGAACCCTACAAAGGGCTGAAGATACTCGTTGGAGATCCTACTTGAGATCAGTGTCAAGTTTGATTAAGATGTACAATGCTACACGTTTGGTTCTTGATAATATTATTGATGATGGAAAAATAAGCACTCAACGGGGTCAAGCATATTCTGGCCTTGAGGCAATGAATTCATTCGAGTTTGTTTTCGTCCAAGAATTGATGGAGATTACTGATTCTTGTCACGCCCCTTTTCGGCCGCGACTTTCTAAAAGCGAATCTCCTGCTTAAATGCATGTTAGAAAATAAATAAAAATAATGCTAAATAATTAAAAAGGCTTAAAGGTTTTAAAATGCTAAAAGGTGCTAAAGTTTAAAAAGGGTTGCTAGAATGCTAAAGGGTGCTAGAAAGGCTAAAAGGCTTAAATGCTAAAGGCAGTGCTAGGGTTCGCGGAGTCGCCACCTAATTAATTTGGTGAATTAGGACACCTAAATGTCAACTAGGTTAAAGTCAACACTAACTCCATTTTTTATGGTCTGCTAAATTTAATGAGATTCTGGGTAAGGGTTCTTTATTAATCTAGAGGGAAGGGGTTAGGCACCCTCTAAGATCCGCTAACTTGCGGTTATCCTGCCAAACCTAGGGTAATTATTATGTTTAAAAATGCAAAATAAAAGCTCCTCCTGCTTAATGAAATGCTAAAATGTTAAAATGTTTAAAAGGTGCTTAAAGTATAAAAAGGGAAAAAGGTATTATAAATAAATAAAAGAGCCAAATGCTAAATGTTTAAAAGTGCTTAAAATACTAAAGGTTGCTAAAAGGTATTAAATGCTAGAAGGGTGCTAAAGGTGCTAAGAGGCGCTTAAAAGTGCTAAGTGCTAAAGTGCCGAAAGTAGTGCTAATATGCTAAAGTACAAAAGAATGCTAGGAGGTGCTAAAATGTTAAGGACAAAATGTGCTAAAGGTGCTAAATGTCAAAGGATGATTAAAAGTGCTAAAAAGGGCTAGAAATGCTAAAGAATGCTAAGAGGGTGCTTTATGGACTAATTATGTGTTCATGCAAAGGTTATTTATGAATTAATTATGTGTGCATGCAAAGGTTATTTATGGGCTAATTATAGGTACTGCTAGCTAAATTAGTCTTGCTTAACCTATGTGTAAAAAAGTGCTTAAGATGATTTTTTGAGATTTTAGGAAAAAAATTTGTTTATGGATCTAACAAACTGTTGGTTTTATGATGCAAGTTAGATTATCTTTTGGCGAAATTAGACATGCACGACAATCCTAAAAGGCAAGTAAGTTAAGCGATGAACTTTATTACCTTCCTCACTTATATGTTTGAAGGCTAATTGCTAGAAGTTCCCCTATTAATTACAAAATTAGATAATAAAATTACAATAAACAAATAAATGCATAAAATAAGACAAGAAAGTTAAGAGAGTGAAGGGATTGGAGCGGATGACTCCGTCTTATTTGTTTTTCTAGGAGTTTCTGAAGCGGGAATGCGAACGCGGATGCGGGTTGCCATTTGAAATGGCTTGCGATGAGTCTCGCCGTGAGACTCTTTATTTTGCTCCGATGCGTTTCATGCAAAAATAAGAAAGATAAGGATTAGTATGTGTCCAAATCTTTATCGGATTACAAATAGACAAGCTTTTCATATAAACTCGAACATGGATATAAGATAATTACTATTTAATAATATCAGTTTTCAAAAAATCAGCCGATTCAATAGAAGTTCAACCCCACATTAGGCTCGGGATGCAGACAACAGCAAGCAGAAGTAAAAGAGAGAAGAAACAGACCCATTTATTCCTGATTTTCAGGTATTAAAAGGAAGAATATATGGATCAACACACGCACCAGCACATATTTCAGCAAGTACACAGAGATGTCCAAGTGGGCACACATAGAAATAAGATACACACCAAACATTGTTTAAGTTGGCATACCCTTTTATATTGATAGACATGATGCAGTTTAATGTTCAAACCAGGTACACATTAGGGCATTTAATATGAGTCTCAGGGCATATCAAACCTGGATTATCACGCGATCAATCCACATACACACTAGACGAACAGACATCCAATACTATAAGACTCACAAATTCAACTTTAAAGCCTTGCTTTTAATTCCATATTCAACTGGGTGTTTTAGCGCGCTAACAGATTCAGCATAGACATGTATATGGTATATCGTAGGCATAAAACAAGAACTGTAGGTTGAGCTTTCTCCTACTACTATAGACACATGTTTAGCATTATGACCCTCGAGTAGATAGATGCTCAACTAGTAGACGAGCACCTCAACCCAGGCAAAGTATACTTGTTTTTCACAAGCGTAACAGGTTCGGGGATCAATATGATGCCAGTAAGGGATATTTTCATGCACAAGTAAGCGACCTACTGATACAGCAACATAATAATATAAGCACGATTAAATAGATCCCCAACTAACATGAAAAGCATTTTGTAAACATTAATAATCAAATAAACAGGTTGACCAGGCAGTTAAACAATAGAAAACATAAATCTAATCAATAATTTAGAGCAAAAAATACCTAGGTTAATTAAACCAGACATCATATTCATGCATCGATGGACATAACAATATAAGCACACCAACCAACATCACATGTTTAATCATAAAAAAAGACACAAAGAATACAAAAATCGAGAAGAATTCGGTTTTACCTTCTCCGCAAATAACCGGCAGCGCAAGTCGTCGTCGGTCCACTCGCCGGGTTTTGGGTTTACGATGCGAAAAGGGCGAGATTTGTTTGCTGATTTCTGGGCTAGAATTGAAAAAAAAGGGATTCGAACCTCTTATTCTTGCGATGCTAGTTGTTTAGGTGCTGAGCCCCTAACTCCCGATGTTCCGCTCACTGCGCTATGTCGTATTGAGCTCTTCGAATAAGCTCTCACCGCTCTTCCAATGAACTCGCTTCATCAAAAAAATGATTGCCCACTCGTTTCTACCACGCCTCCTAAATGCCTATTGCATGTGCCTTATATAGCCCTCGTTGGGTTCTAAAATTGGTAAGCTTTTAGGGCTGAGATTGGGCTAATATTGGTGCTGAGATTTCGTAAGAGATTCGTGCGATTCTAACAGGCAGAAAATAAGGTAAACGATTTGAGTGATTTTGTTTAATTATGGTAGGAAATCGTTTGGCTGGGTGCGTGTGTGTAAAGAAGGTAAGGGCGGCTTGATTACGCCGGATTCTCGAAAGAATCTCGGTACCGCGAGGTGAGTCTGTGGCGATTGAAACTTAGGTTTAGGGTTCTTAGTGTTTTCTAGGTTTGAGGGAAAGACGAGGAAGAGAAGAGAAAAGGCTGAGGGCTGCTGGCTTAGGCGTGGGCTTAGGGAAATAAGGGAAAAAGGGAATGGGGCCTGGGTGTTGGGCCTGCGGGTCGCGGGTTGGGCTGCATTAGTGGGCTGGGTAGTTAAAGGGTAGTTTAATTAATAGTTTTAGGCTTTTAATTAGTGATAAATTATTGTGATTAAATTATCTAATTGTTTAAAAAAAAGCAAATGCGGGCGTGCTATTTAATTAGTGCTTGAGTTTAACTTATCATAAAGAAATAAAGACGGACGTGCTATTTAATTAATGCTTAATACTTTAGAAATGCGGCGCTATTATTAAATTGTTTATTTATGCATGTGTTAATGTATTATTGTTGCATTTTATTATTTTAAAAATTATTAAAATTATTGTTGAAAATTAGTGTAATTTTATAGTTAATGACTGGACGAGAGGGTCAAAATTGGGTGTCAACAGTTGTC
This sequence comes from Przewalskia tangutica, assembly GCA_029844215.1. Classification (NCBI taxonomy): domain Eukaryota; kingdom Viridiplantae; phylum Streptophyta; class Magnoliopsida; order Solanales; family Solanaceae; genus Przewalskia; species Przewalskia tangutica. The sequence continues at coordinate 48,279,944 of CM056727.1, read as the reverse complement.
CCTCTTTGTATGGAGATGATGGAAGAATCTTCGGACAAAGACGTTGACTCATAGCCAATTTTTTCTCGATCCTCAGAATTGAAAGGTTTGGGCAAATAGAAAAGGCTGACGCAAAAATTTTAAAAAATTGTCCCATTGTCGAGTTATGACGACACTGAGCTACCATGGTCAAACACCAAGGCGGGCTAACGCGGACTCAAAAATTGTCCCAGTGTCGAGTTATGACGACACTGGGCTACCATGGTCAAAACACCAAGGCGGGCTAACGCGGACTCAAAATTTGTCCCAGTGTCGAGTTATGATGACACTGGGCTATGGTGCTAAAAATAAAAATAAGAATCGCTTGAACACAGGGTACCGCTATGGCTTATGGTCTTGGGTTTTATGGTGATGTGAACGAGCAGACCGACGCTGAGGTCGCTCGCCATTTGTTGGGAAGGTTGCCCCAACAAATTGCCCCGTTATTGTAGAGAAAATCCACGTTGTGCTCTCGCTTCCCGCACGCTAAGACTTAAACAAACGGTTAGTGCATAATCGTTAAGGCAAAACGATGATGCATAATTTAAGAGTAATGCAACCGTGAGTAAAAGATTATCCCGCAAAATGTGATGCTCATTGTGTTGATGTGATCTGCAATCGCTGTGATTTTTGTCTCGCACGGACGTTGCGATATGTTGCTCTTTGCCGCAATCGCCTCAGACTAAAGCTCAAGAAAGTGTTAGTGCATAACTGCTAAGACAAAGATAATAAAGCGTGAATGAGAAAAATGCAATTTTTTAGAACAGAGAAATCGTCCCTGCGTAGATGTGATACGCTGATGATGGCGTCGTTTTCGGACTTGGCGTCGTTTGGCGTCGTTTCCGGACTTGTCGTCGTTTTCGGACTTGTCGTCGTTTTCGGACTTGGCGTCGTTTTCGGACTTGACGTCGTTTTCGGACTTGTCGTCGCTTTCGGACTTGTCGTCGTTTTCGGACTTGGCGTCGCTTTCGGACTTGTCGTCGTTTTCGACTTGGCCGCTTTCTGACTTGGCGTCGCTTTCGGACTTGGTCGCTTTGGACTTGTCGTCGTTTTCGGACTTGTCGTCGTTTTCGGACTTGGCGTCGTTTTTGGACTTGTTGCTGCTGCTCCTGTAGACTAAAGCTCAAGAAAGAGTTAGTACATAACTGCTAAGACAGAATAATAAAGCATGAATGAAAAAAGTGCAATTTTGAGAATAGAGAAATCGTCCCTGCGTAGATGTGATATGTTGATGATGGCGTCGTTTTCGGACTTGTTGCTGCTGGCGTCGTTTTCGGACTTGTTGCTGCTGTTCCTGTGGAATAAATGTTCCTGCAAGCTAAGCTTGAGAAAAGTTAGTGTATAACATCGCAACACGTAATGTAATTTTATGGGTAGATGTCCGCACGATATGCGAATGCTGAGTTGTTGTCCTTGCACGGACATGCTAAATGCCGCAACTGACGAATTGTCATGATGCCTTTGTTGGGTGCGATGCGTTGGTTGCAAATTTGACTTTATGCCCACACTGATGCGCTAGGTTTTGTTGCGGAACCTTGAATTTTGACTGCTGATTGTCGATGTATTTTCTGCTTTTGATGCTTCTTTCTGCTTTTGCTGTATTTTTGCTTCTGCTAATATGAAGAACTTTTGTTGTATCCTCCGCTAATATGAAGGACCTGCGCTCAAAGAAAGTTTTGTGAGTTTTGGGGCGGTTGATTCGCGTTGACCTTAGACTCTTGATGCTCGGACGCATCTTTGTTGGACTCATAACCCCCATGCAGTTTCCTACCTTGTCCCGATTTGAATACGCAGGCGTTCAATGGAATTGTTTGTATACTATGTGTATTCTGTTGTTTTCGAACGAAAGGAAAGTTTCCTAATGGTGTGGCCGGCCGATTTAGGCCGCCACGTATCCCTACGAGGGAATCAGTCATGGCGTAGTACATTACAAGTGAAATTGGGTAAAATTAAAATTTCTAGATGTGGGACCGAAGCCGAGACGGCCGCCTACGTATCCACCAAGGGAATCAGGTCAAACGTAGTTCCAATTATTACATATAAAGGGCAAAATGCATTAAACTAACTATTTCAGGACTCGGCGGGCCGAGGCAGGGGCACGAGTCCACTTCTTCTGGCTCTGTGTCTTGATGGTGAAGTCTTCAGCAGATCATCTCTTTGCAAAGACACAACTAGGCGAATGACTTATTCAATATTTAAACAATCTCCGGCAAGGAGCACCTCCTTTTCTATGGCGGTTGGTTGATGATTCAACTTTCTTCCCTTTGCGGGCTGGCGTAATAGTCCCTTCCAGACTGTCTTCTTCATTTTCAGCTATCATGCTCACATGGGCATCTTCATAACCCGAAAGAAAGTTATCGTTTGCATTGAGAGGAGCATCTTTCAGCCGAATGACTCCTTCTTCTATTAATTCCTCTATTTTGTCTTTGAGGGTATAACAATTTTGCGATGCTACGCCTCGACACCGGAGTGGTATGCATGATGTTTGGTTTCATCGTGCCTCGGAAGTAGGCCTGGGGTATTTCGAACCGGCCGAGTATTCACGCGGCTGACTTCTCATACACTTGGGCTATAGGTTCAGCTAAAGGTGTATAGGTTCTGGTTGGCTTTCTCAGCATCTATGCGGGGTTTTGGTCCGTTGGGTGCGAGTTCGTGATGTGGTGAGTATTTTGGATATCTTTGGTTGGGTATGGTAAACCGGCTATGGGGTGGCGCAGTGCTGATAATATGACTGTGGATTTTGAGTGTGTTGGTAAGAAGGCGGTGGGCTTTGATATACTGGATGTTGTTACGCCTATGCTCCCGAATGACCCGTGATAGAGGTGATCGATCTCTTCTCCTCGGAGGTACCTCGATGGAATTTGATCGCCCGCTCTGCTACTGTAGAAGGTCGGGTTTGTAATCTGCTGTCTTAATGCCTTTCTTCCACGGTCGCCATTCTACGACTTCGCAAAACTTCGCCAATTACACTGATCATCCTTTCATAATATGTCGCGTCTTTTAACGACTGCACGAACAAGGTGGTCATTTCGCTCTCTGCCATTGGAGGTTGTACCTTTGCTGCTTCTGACCGCCACCTCAGGGCGTATTCTCTGAAAGTTTCTGTGGATTTCTTTTCAAGTTTCATAAGATAAAATCTGTCGGCGATGTCGATGTTGAACACGAATCTATCCATGAAATCTTGTGTCATGGCATTCCAACCGTCCCATTTTCGGTGGTCTTGGCATGTGCGATCACCAAATACCCGGTTAGACTCCTGATGAATAGCTTCATGATGATTGCTTGATTTTTACCAACTCCAATCAATTTATCACAATATGACCTTAGATGAGCTCGAGGATTCCCCTTTCCATCGAACATGTCAAATTTGGGCACCTTGTACCCCACAGGTAATTCAACGTCAGGGTGCATACATAAGTTTTCATATTCCAAACCTTCCCCTTGTTCATCCGAATGCTTTTGAATGCCTCTTTCAAACTACAATTTCTTTTGCCACATTTTCATCACTGCTCGAGTCCGCGCTCCACTTCTTTGTATTGACCGTCTCTTGAGAGGATGCGCATAATAATGGTTGGCTTTCGGTCGGATGTGCTAATCCCCCATATTGTTTGTGTGTCATCTGCTCGTATTGGGTGGCTTGGCAATTTGGGATGAGTGAGGAGATATAAGTAGGTGGAGGTTGAGATATGTATGTGGTAAATGTGATCATTTCGCGCCTTGCAAATTGATCGGGCGAGTGATATTTTGGTGTGGTGGTATGTCATGCCTCTGCGGGAGCTTTGGGGAGGTGGAGGCTCAAGGGCTTGTGACACGATTGCATTTGTCCCTTGCTCTGGGAGTGGTTCATTCAAGCTAGTAGACAGGTTTGTGATATTTCAGAGCCTTTCTATTTCGGCCTGCATGATTTCCATTTGCTGCAATAGTTTGGAGAGGTGTTGATCATTGGTGTTTCTCCTTTCTAACGCCTCTGCATCCTCTACAGGAACGAGTCCTAAGTTGTTTCGCTCCGGTGCCTCTGGATTAGTCATTTATGGATGATTGTGCTCCTACCAGTCAACGCGAATCAACCTTTTGGGGTAAGCTAGACAAAAATAACCCTTTAACAAATGAAGCAAACCAAGTTAGTATAATATGCAAAAAGTTGCGGGCAATATATACTAATAAGCAAATCGCAAATCAAGTGCGTGTTCTAACATGTTTGGGACCTCTTTATGCCAGAGGTGGGCCTAAACGTCAGATATGCGAGGTTATGATAGATTTGTCCAAGTCGTCCAACTATAATGCCTTTGTTGGAAATGGCGACCAAATGACGGTGCACTTTTTCCAATTTCAGCATGTCATGATTGGGCTTGGATTTGTCTATCATTGTCACGCTACACATAGTATTTGGTTGGTCGTTGGGTTGAGAAACCCGTCGACAAGTTTAGTGTCTTCCTAATTGTGGTGTCGATGCGACCGACCCACCTAAGGTAAATGCATGCATGCCCTAAAATAAGGGTGGTATAGCTCTATCTTAAGTTTCTAAGATTTGGCTTTTCTAGACGCAAGGTTCCCGAGCGGACAACTCGAGTGAGAAGGCTACGCGACCACCGGTTGGACCGGATTCTCCGCGCAAAATACCAACTCTCTTAAATGTGGGTGTTTGAAAGAAATTTGCAGATGCGCAAAGCACACCCGCGTGTGAGTGTGTGATTGTGTGAATTTTCCAGAGCGGAAGAAATATGAGCGGAATGCCAGTTTAAGGAAAGCAGTAAAGCAAATAGCAATCAAAAATGAATAAAGCAAAATACAGCACGTAAAAAATTTAAATGCAAAAGTAATGCCAAATAATAACCCTGGATCTGTTGTGGTTAAGAACCTAAAATTCCCCAGCGGAGTCGCCATTTCTGTCACGCCCCTTTTCGGCCGCGACTTTCTAAAAGCGAATCTCCTGCTTAAAATGCATGTTAGAAAATAAATAAAAATAATGCTAAATAATTAAAAAGGCTTAAAGGTTTTAAAATGCTAAAAGGTGCTAAAGTTTAAAAAGGGTTGCTAGAATGCTAAAGGGTGCTAGAAAGGCTAAAAGGCTTAAATGCTAAAGGCAGTGCTAGGGTTCGCGGAGTCGCCACCTAATTAATTTGGTGAATTAGGACACCTAAATGTCAACTAGGTTAAAGTCAACACTAACTCCATTTTTTATGGTCTGCTAAACTTAATGAGATTCTGGGTAAGGGTTCTTTATTAATCTAGAGGGAAGGGGTTAGGCACCCTCTAAGATCCGCTAACTTGCGGTTATCCTGCCAAACCTAGGATAATTATTATGTTTAAAAATGCAAAATAAAAGCTCCTCCTGCTTAATGAAATGCTAAAATGTTAAAATGTTTAAAAGGTGCTTAAAGTATAAAAAGGGAAAAAGGTGTTATAAATAAATAAAAGAGTCAAATGCTAAATGTTTAAAAGTGCTTAAAATACTAAAGGTTGCTAAAAGGTATTAAATGCTAGAAGGGTGCTAAAGGTGCTAAGAGGCGCTTAAAAGTGCTAAGTGCTAAAGTGCCGAAAGTAGTGCTAATATGCTAAAGTACAAAAGAATGCTAGGAGGTGCTAAAATGTTAAGGACAAAATGTGCTAAAGGTGCTAAATGTCAAAGGATGATTAAAAGTGTTAAAAAGGGCTAGAAATGCTAAAGAATGCTAAGAGGGTGCTTTATGGACTAATTATGTGTTCATGCAAATGTTATTTATGAATTAATTATGTGTGCATGCAAAGGTTATTTATGGGCTAATTATAGGTACTGCTAGCTAAATTAGTCTTGCTTAACCTATGTGTAAAAAAGTGCTTAAGATGATTTTTTGAGATTTTAGGAAAAAAATTTGTTTATGGATCTAACAAACTGTTGGTTTTATGATGCAAGTTAGATTATCTTTTGGCGAAATTAGACATGCACGACAATCCTAAAAGGCAAGTAAGTTAAGCGATGAACTTTATTACCTTACTCACTTATATGTTTGAAGGCTAATTGCTAGAAGTTCCCCTATTAATTACAAAATTAGATAATAAAATTACAATAAACAAATAAATGCATAAAATAAGACAAGAAAGTTAAGAGAGTGAAGGGATTGGAGCGGATGACTCCGTCTTATTTGTTTTTCTAGGAGTTTACGGCGGGAATGCGAACGCGGATGCGGGTTGCCATTTGAAATGGCTTTGCGATGAGTCTCAGTGAGACTCTTTATTTTGCTCCGATGCGTTTCATGCAAAAATAAGAAAGATAAGGATTAGTATGTGTCCAAATCTTTATCGGATTACAAATAGACAAGCTTTTCATATAAACTCGAACATGGATATAAGATAATTACTATTTAATAATATCAGTTTTCAAAAAATCAGCCGATTCAATAGAAGTTCAACCCCACATTAGGCTCTGGATGCGCATAAAGAAGCGTATAAAAGAGAGAAGAAATGACCCATTTATTCACGATTTTCGTATTAAAAGGAAGAATATATGGATCAACACACGCACCAGCACATATTTCAGCAAGTACACAGAGATGTCCAAGTGGGCACACATAGAAATAAGATACACACCAAACATTGTTTAAGTTGGCATACCCTTTTATATTGATAGACATGATGCAGTTTAATGTTCAAACCAGGTACACATTAGGGCATTTAATATGAGTCTCGTGGCATATCAAACCCGGATTATCACGCGATCAATCCACATACACACTAGACGCAATGACATCCAATACTATAAGACTCACAAATTCAACTTTAAAGCCTTGCTTTTAATTCCATATTCAATCGGGTGTTTTAGCGCTAACAGATTCAAAGATGTATACGTATATGGTATATCGTAGGCATAAAACAAGAACAGTAGGTTGAGCTTTCTCCTACTACTATAGACACATGTTTAACATTATGACCCTCGAGTAGATAGATGCTCAACTAGTAGACGAGCACCTCAACCCAGGCAAAGTATACTTGTTTTTCACAAGCGTAACAGGTTCGGGGATCAATATGATGCCAGTAAGGGATATTTTCATGCACAAGTAAGCGACCTACTGATACAACAACATAATAATATAAGCACGATTAAATAGATCCCCAACTAACATGAAAAGCATTTTGTAAACATTAATAATCAAATAAACAGGTTGACCAGGCAGTTAAACAATAGAAAACATAAATCTAATCAATAATTTAGAGCAAAAAATACCTAGGTTAATTAAACCAGACATCATATTCATGCATCGATGGACATAACAATATAAGCACACTGAACCAACATCACATGTTTAATCATAAAAAAAGACACACAGCAATACAAAATGAACTGAGAAGAATTCGGTTTTACCTTCTCCGGCAAATAACCGGCAACAGATCAAGTCGCTTACCCACTCGACGGTTTTGGGTTTACGATGCGAAAAGCGAGATTTGTTTGCCGATTTACGGCTAGAATTGAAAAAAAAGGGATTCGAACCTCTTATTCTTGCGATGCTAGTTGTTTAGGTGCTGAGCCCCTAACTCCCGATGTTCCGCTCACTGCGCTATGTCGTATTGAGCTCTTCGAATAAGCTCTACTGTGCTCTTCCAATTGAACTCGCTTCATCAGAAAAAAATGATTGCCACTCCTCGCTCTACCCCGCCTCCTAAATGCCTATCAGACGTGCCTTATATAGCCTCGTTGGGTTCTAAAATCGTAAGCTTTTAGAAATGAGATTGGGCTAATATTGCGCCGAGATTTCGTAAGAGATTCGCGCGATTCTAACAGCGTAAAATAAGGTAAACGATTTGAGTGATTTTGTTTAATTATGGTAGGAAATCATTTGGCTGGGTGCGTGTGTGTAAATAAGGTAAGGGCGGCTTGATTACGCCGGATTCTCAGGCGAGAATCTCTACCGGCGAGGTGAAAGTCTTGGCGATTGAAACTTAGGTTTAGGGTTCTAGTGTTTTCTAGGTTTGAGGAAAGGCGGAAGAGAAGAGAGCGCCGAGGTCACGCTTAGGCGTGGCTTAGGAAATAAGGAAAATGGAATGCGAACTGGCGCGTCGCGTCATGCATTAAATGGGTAGTTAAAGGGTAGTTTAATTAATAGTTTTAGGCTTTTAATTAGTGATAAATTATTGTGATTAAATTATCTAATTGTTTAAAAAAAAGCAAATGCGGGCGTGCTATTTAATTAGTGCTTGAGTTTAACTTATCATAAAGAAATAAAGACGGACGTGCTATTTAATTAATGCTTAATACTTTAGAAATGCGGCGCTATTATTAAATTGTTTATTTATGCATGTGTTAATGTATTATTGTTGCATTTTATTATTTTAAAAATTATTAAAATTATTGTTGAAAATTAGTGTAATTTTATAGTTAATGACTGGACGAGAGGGTCAAAATTGGGTGTCAACAATTCTCTTTCTCAAGCTCTCCAAAAGAAGTCACTAGACATTGCCCATGCTATGTATCTTGTTCAGACAACAAATACCCTTGTTCAGAAACTCAGAGATAATAGATTTGATGATTTTCTTCTAAAGGTAAAAACTTTCTGTGCTCACCATTCCATAGAAGTTCTCAACCTAAGTGAAAAGTATAAGGGCAGGAGAAGGCGTAGCCGTGTCAATTTACATGATTTTACAATTGAAAATCATTATAAAATTGATATATTTTATGCTACTATAGATTTGGAGACGCAGGAGTTAAACATCCGTTTCAGTGAGCAAACAATGAAGTTGATTTCTCTTAGTTGTGCTCTTGATCCAAGAGAGAAATATGTTTCATTTGATGTTGAGCGAATTTCTGAGCTAGCAAAAAAATATTATCGAGGGGATTTTACAGAGCTAGAATTGGGGCAATTGTTGACAATAGAGTTAAGACACTTTGGAGTTGAAGTATCTGATGATAAGGAGTTGAATTCTCTTTCAAATATTATTATGTTGTGTAAGTGGATGGTAGATACAGGAAGATCGAAAATCTATCCGTTGATATTCAGATTGGTTTCTCTTGTGCTTACGCTCCCGGTTTCCACTGCAACAAATGAACGTGCATTTTCAGCTACAAAAATTGTGAAGAGTCGACTCCGCAACAAAATGTCAGATGATTATCTGACAAATACTTTGCTATTGTATATTGAAAGAGAAATTATCGATGATTTTGACATAAATGCTATTATCAATGACTTTCGTGATTCGAAAGAACGTAAATTACCATTGTAATATAGTTATTTGAGCGCTAAATATATTTTTTATTTTCTTTTAGTCGGTCCACCATATGATTATTTTGTTAGTACGACCCTGACTGACAATATACAAAGAGTTAATTAGCTAAATAAAACTAAGTCATTGTTAAGGATAATAAAAAAGTGCCAATAAAAACCCAGTCAAAGTTGAATTAATTTACATTAAACATATGAAAAATATAAATATTTATGCATTGTCCAATAAATCAGTCTGTAAACTATTATTATGCATTTTAATGTTAACTACACCTGATTTCTACTCTCCCCGACCAAAACCCTGCCTCCTTCGTATTACTTACAATCAGCTCTATCTATTTCTCAGGTTTCTTTCTTTTCTCTTCTTATTATATATGTTTTAGTTGCAAATTTATATAAATCATATTTTCTTGCTATAGCATAGAAGCTATTTTTACTCCCACCATAGCTGGTTTCAAGTTTAGATAAATAAAGAGGGTCATAATTGTTATAAATAATTAATATAGTCCACCCCAACTAGTTTAATTGATTAATGTTAGGGATTCTCTTTTATTTTTCCAATTTGGAGTAAATGAATGATGGGTTTTAGTCTAATTATCAAAAGAACTGCTGGTATTCTTTCTATAGGTCAAAAGGAAAGGGTGTTCTTGAAAAAGAAAGGTTCTTTATTTGTTGTTTGTAAAGCAAAGTAATCAACTTTATGAGCTGGATTAATTGATTTCTCTTGTAGCAAAAATTACTATAATCAACCCCAACTAGTTTGAGATTGAGGCCAACTGATTAATAGTAGGGATGCTGTTTTATTATTTTTAATTTGAATTAAATGAATGCTGGGTTGGCAAAGTCGCTTGTGTCGCTTATTTACATATCAAATTCAGTAGGTGTTCTTTCTATAGGTTAACAAAAAGGGTGTTACTGAAAAAAAGGGGGTCTTTTTGTAGTTAATCGACTGTATATGTTAGATTCATGGATTTCTTTGTATTACTTGCAGTTGAGTTATAAAGAATTGAAGAAAATGATAAAAAGGCGATTTTACAAGCTTGAACATGGTGATAAAGATGCTCCTTCAGAGTCTTCTTCATCCGACGACTCTGAATTTGAGGCAGAGGCAACAGAAGATGAAGAGGAGTCGTCGGAGGAGGTAGAGGAGGAGGATGACAATGACACAAAGGAAGAGGAGGATGATGGTGTTGCTCGACTGACAGGGGGAAATGAATCTTCTTCTGGTATGTTTATCCTGATGATCTGCAGTTGCTTCTTGTCTCTATTGTTTGCTGACATTTTATTGCCTAGAGGGTATTCCAGGAAATGGGAATTCTAATTTTTTTGGTTTGGTATCTGGATTAGTGAAACTTTGTCGGGTATTTTTGGACAATTCTTGATTTTAAATCTTTATCAGCACGTGTAAGTTACTTTCTATATTAAGTTATAAATTTTCCCACATAGACTGAAAAAGGGCTTCCAAAGGGATTAATAAAGATTTTGGGCCGCTCCACGCATTGCTTTGGGTTGGTAGTTTAGATACTTTCAAATGGCTTCAGACCCAATCTTTCGTAAGCCAATTTTTGCACCCATAAGTCTACATTGAGGTTCAGTTGTGAACACCAAAATGGGGTTACATGTGAGAGGATTTTGAGTTATAAAACATGTATTGCAAAAGGAATTCCAAAGGGGTTTATACGGGTGTTGGGCCACTCCATCCATTTCCTAAGGTTTTGGGTTGGATGTTCAGATTCTTTCACAATCTCCTCATGGTACAACTGATAACAGATTTTTCTCCCCCTTGTTTTTTTCCTTTGCTGCAGGATATGAGATTGAAGATAGCTCTTCCAATGAAGTTAATCTTGACTCATCAGGTTGGATTTAGTCTGCTGTCCCAAATTTTGGCTAGTTATGAGTCTTATGGCAGTTTTCTGCTTGAAACATGTGCTGCAATTCATCGTAGTTGTGTATACTTATGTTGGCTCCACATACGAGTAAAGTTTAGTTATAAAATATTAAAATGGAAGCTGCTATATTTCCCCATTCCTTATTTGTAGGTCAACATTGTATACACTGTTTGCCAACTCTTACTGTTTATTAATAGGGCGATCATTTGATTGGGAAATATTAACAACTTGATGCATTACACTGTGAATGTGGATTATCTCTAGCCAAGGTGTAAAGTGAAATTTCCTCACTCCGAAATTATCTCACTCCATTCCAGAATAGGGAAAAAAAGAAGAGAAGTTTGATGCTCTATGTCTTAACTTATTGGGAAGCTGCAGTCCTAAGAACTTAATCCTAGTCTGGAAGCTACAGCTTTTGAACTGCAGCCCTACAAACTTGAAGTTTCTGCAGAATCTATGTATCAGAAATTTCATGAAATCAGGGATGTCAGTTCTTTTCTTTTGATTGGTAGTTCTTCACAGATATGGTCATATCGTAAGAATTGGGATTTAGTATCATAGCCATTCTCCCCCTCTGGAGTTTTAACACTTCTGGTTGAAGACTGCATCATATTTTCTTTAAGTATCTTCCGCACATCCTTGTGGCATTTGGTAATATTTACTGCTATCAAGTCAATGAATTTAATTATGGAAACATGATTTTAGATTTTCATGATGTTTTATTTGAAACCAATACACTTCTTAAAGGTTGCTAGTTAGAGCTGAATGAGAAAACTGATTTTGCTGCTATTTCTAGAAAGCAATTGAAAGATCTTTCTGAACTCTTATTTTCTTTTCGTAATTTATATGGTAGGTTTGTCTTATGCAGCTTGTAATTGCCTTGCGCTGCTGTTCTGAATCAACTGAGAAGGAAACATCGTGTTGTTTGCTAGGAGTTTGTGTTCATCGAAATTATTGTGAAATTAAAAATTATGCGAAACATTGTTTGAACATTATGAATTACAATATGGAAGGGATTTATACAGGATGAATACTTGGGTAAAGCCCGGTATTTATTGCTCTGTCATGCTGCTTTGATCAACTTCAGAGAAGCAACTCTAGATTTTATTTATTCTTAATCATGTTGCACATGAGCTATAGTGCCATATCTTCCTATTTCGGAAGATAATTTAAATCCTTAGGTTTTGTTCATAGTGTTCAATTCTAAGTCTTTCCGGAAATTACCATTGGTAGGTCTTCCAACGAGTGATGAAGATGTTACAACTCTAAACGACACCAAGTTTTCTGGTGAAACTTATTCGTCTGAAAAGGTCATTGCAGAAACAGATAATATGCAGAATAAGTCTATGCCCGAAGAGGATGAGATTCCATCTGATGTTTCACAATATGTCTTGAAATGTAAATCAGTTTATAAGTGCCGGCTGTGTCCAAGAATCGTCTGCTTGACAGTTCAGACTTTAATTGCTCATCTTAAATCCAAAGTAAGCATTCAGTACCAGTGTTTTCATTTTTCCAATTGTGACTAAATTAACTTCTTCAGATCATATTCCATGTAAATTTTGTGGTGCTAACACCTCCCCGTTACTAGTGCAGGGGCTGATTCCTGCAATATTGTTCTTTCCATGTTAAAGAATCTTAAATGCACGTTAACTTATGCACATGATTTTGACCCTCTGTGACTGATCTAACATAAAGTTTTTATATTTGTTACAGAGGCATGCCCGCTCTGAAAAGATGTTGAAAGAAGGGACTCTTAAACTTATGCTTAATGAAGATGGAAAAATTGAGGGAGAGATTCATCCCGAGGAGGAGGATAGCCCAATTGGATGGCAGGTTTGTTCATTCACATTTTACTGCATGAAGAATTTGACGTAGTGAAAAAGCCTGATATTTTCATAAAGCCTACATCATAATTTATGAATCATAATAGGACCCTTCAAGATTAAAGAAGAAAAGCAAAGGATTGAAGAGGCAACTCAGGGAGAAGAAGTATAAGAAGGTACATGCTAAGATCTGATCCTGATAGCCCATGTTACTCATGGTAAAATACCTTGTTTAGTCAAATAAGAATTTTCAAATTCACTGGAGAATAAGGAAAACTATTTGCCCGCGGAGAATGCTGAAGAATCAAGAAAGGACCAGTCCAGGAAGAGGCAGAAAACGAAGTGAAGAACATAGTCAGATCTTGCTATATATGCGTTGAGCAGGAATTCTTGCTACAAGAAGTTAGAAGCAAAAGGAACTACATGTCTGATAGGACTGGAATTATTTGTGATTGCTCGGCGGTGTCACCCTATACATCACGTTCCTTTTTTCAATTTTTGATCTGAGAGAGCAATTTTGTACTGGGATGTTGAATCTGAAGCTTTGCTTTTCTAGTTAGTGCGACAAAGATATGTCATGCATTTCAAAGCTTTTTGACATCTGTTCTGTAAAATGAAATTACAATCCAAATTTATGCTGTGAAGATGTTAAAATGTCAGATCTCTCTCTCCCCCCGCCAACTTTTTTTTATGGATGCGGCTGTCCTACCTAGTAATTATGCATAGGATGAAACTAAAACCTTGTCTTCAACTGCTTATCTTTGAAGGTAAACTTGCTGTGTTGTGGTTCAGATTTTTTTTCCTTTGTTGGATTTATCCCGTGAGATTTGCTTATAGAATTTGAGGAATTCTGCTAGACTACCTCTTTCATTGCCTTCAAATCATGCAAGAGCCACAAATTTACGAAGTAGCGGAGTGCAACGGGAATCAGCATATTACCATATGCACATGCTGTTGTGACTTTGCAGGTTTGCTTACAGTTGGCTGCAATATCTTGTTTCTAATTTGTATCAGTATGCAAAATGAATAGCATACATCAGAATAAAAGAAAATGTAACGGCACCATAAATGGTGCAGTTCATCATAAATTGGCCCATCTAGGTAATGTGATTCAGTAGCTGCTAGCCAAAAATATGATAAATGCATAAAAGATTTCCTGCCTGTCTGAATCCTCACGATTGTATTACGTCCAAACATTATATCAATGTTATCAGTACTATATATGGTCACAACTTCTTCTCAACTCACATTTTGGAGTATGACTGTAAAGCTAAAGATGGTGTCTATATAAGCAGAGGTCTCGAACACCATTGCTGAATGCATACAGAAAGGACAAACAACCAGGTTAACAGCCACAAAATGTCACTCGTGTTTATACACAGTTTCATGGCAGCTCCACTGAGATAGACAAAGACACTACAAAAGTATTTAATGATCATGTATGAGGATTTAGGATGAGATGAGGGCCCAGCAGAATGATGTCAGTCTAAATTGTTAGGAGTTACGCAAAAGGTTAACACCCTTCCACAGTTACGACCTACCTTCATCTGATCCATTCTTAGGTGAAGGAACTTGTTCTTCATTACCATCAGGTGGAAGAGCTTCATTACCATCAGGTGGAAGAGCTTCATTCCCATCTGCTTCAGCCACGTTACCAGGTGGAGGAGCTTGCTCTCCAGTCTCACTGTTTTCAGGGTGGAAATTGATAGGGAACTTTGTTACTCTAGGTTTATCTGTTAGTATGTTCCTTCGAATCTTGTCAATTAAAACCGTTTGGGGAGGTTGTTCTCTCAGCGTCTCATCATCGTAATCATTGTTCACATAGTAGCCAATTCGGACAAATTCTTGACCTACATAGGAACAGGTCAACAGGAGCACAGTGACACCAATTATATCTTCTGCATGAATTCTGGCAGGATCTGGAGGGTCCGCCTAGTATTAGGACAAAGAAAACATAACACAATTCCAATCAGCAGAAAGGCATTAGACCTAGTAAAACTTTATTTACTTGTCAAGCTAGGAGATGATACCTGCAATACAAAGCGGTAAGTTCCAACATTGACGGGGCCAACAAACACACTTTCTAGTAGTTGGTCATATGTCTCATCCTCAGCAGATCCAACATAGATGAGTTTCCATTCCAAATCTGCATGCAAATTAAGGCCAATAGAAACTAAGTAAAGCTGTTAAGTTAACCAAGATATAAATAATAATTATTTGAAAAGAAAAGAGCAACATGCTTAGTTGCTTAAATTTTAAAAACAGTCGAAAACAGCATCCTGCAGAAAAAACATCAACTTGGTAGGAGCATTTCTGTGCGATTGTCAAAGAATGGACCTATGTATCTTTACTGGGACAGGATTTACAATGCAGAGATGATTCTCTAGTATTTCAATCCCAAAAAGAGAAAATAAAATATACTACTACTTATAATTTTTAGCAAGTCACCATTAAGGATTGCACAATTACCCCCTAAGGCCTCAAAATTCACTGGGTGGGTATTGGACCAAGCAGACCAGTTTTGTGCCATACCACATGAAAGAAACAAAATCTGAATTGTCAAGGTACGCATGTGAAATAAAAACTCCATAATAGCAGCAGACTCTGTTCCTCGAAACAATATTTTGTATGTCATAAATAAAGAGTCCTTAAAGAAAAACAAATGAAGTATGATCTTCCAGTTACTGCTCAAAACTCACAAAATCATTAATACTGTCAACAAATATGACAGTTGATTGAGAAAACCTCACATCCAGAAAACGTACAATCAGGGAGCAGTTCAAGTAGAATAGAAGGTTCTCTAACAATTGCTAAACAATTAAGTTCACTGCCTTCCAAAGCCAACTACCTAAAGAGTCCTGCAGTGTTAAAGACACACAACGAAGGAGATACTACAGAGATAAGTCCATTAATCCTATGCTTTACCCTGCAGAAATGAAAGAGGAGCATCGGATGCTATTATAATAGCAGACGTCACATAGTACTAAAGATTTTGTTATGAGTTTTTTCAGCGATTAGTAGTATTGTAAGTAATCGCCATTTTAACATTCTTAATGTGAAATCTGAAACTATAGAGTTGGGCTTCATTCAGGTTAGTGCTGGAACTAACAACACTACCTCACCTTATACCAATTTTAATGCTTTTGGTATTACATGTAAATGGTCTAAATTGGGTCATCAAATTAGCAATAGGGAGTAAGTGCAAACGAAATAAAATGCAGTAGCACACAAGAAGGAATATATTCTTCAGAATCAAGATGTGGACAATATTCTACAAAACATTACTTTGATAACAGAACTACACAGAAAACTTCCAATTAATTGGTTTAAGAAACTGGTTAATTCAGCCACTGTAAGGATGCACTGAAAGTGAGGCATAAGATTATGGTCCAACATTACGAGAATGGAAGAGTAAACATCTGCTGAAATCCTGTAATACATTTTATTTCTATTCCAGTAATAATTTAGTATGTATGTCTCAGGAAATCTATAGAACGGTGTAGAGGCACATCCATGACTTAAACTTGATATGTTCGACCTTTAAGGTTCTTCGAACTTAATTCATTGTACTTCTAAATTATGGGATGAGTTCAAATCTAATATTTGGTGAGATATTAGTGGGTTTTCTAAGTGTGTGCGCACTTCACATTGAAAAACTAGGTTAAGATGAACCTGTTGCCTAAGAGCTGCATCGGCCACTGGCAGGAGTGTTCCTCTATCCAACTGGCTACTGTTTTTTTTTTCAAATAAAGGGCAGCCCGGTGCATTGAGCTCCCACTATGCACGGGGTCCAGAGAAGGGCCCGACCACAAGGGTACTAGAAAATATACTTACATCATGCACACTTCCGTTCCATGAATAATGCTAAGTTTCCTCAAGAGACTCCTAATTTCATACTGATCGCGGCACAAATCGTACCATAGACCTTAACACGAAATCCTACATATTTTATGAGTATCTGTGGTTTAATGTTCCAACAGTTCCATCCACATTTATTTGGAACATTAGCTAGTATCTACAGCGGTCTTCACATGCTGTGCTCCAGCATTCACATGACTAACCAAACAGTGTCCATGAATGAGAGAAATCACACCAATTACTTTCAAGAACCCTATTGTATCCTATCACGGGGAGGAATGTACGACTAAGATATCGTAAAGCACCAAAACTTGGCCTCGTTTCAAACACCAAACGCTGTTCGCTACATCAATGAACACTTGACGATGTTTACCCTTCACAAAACAAAATTTGACCTCTATAGGCTCTATTACACAATTTTACAAATAGCTATGATACATAAATATCAATAGCTTAATTAAAACGTTCTCTCATTGATATAAGTCAGGAATTCTTCTAAGTAGTAACTATATGTCACTAATCCTTTACAAGCTCTCCGTTAACGTAAAGAAAATCAACACACTGTACGCACAAACCATTTCATATCGACTTTTCTAATAGTATAAAAACACAAATCTCTTATGTACAACCTAAATTCGTTAGATAAACAACTGATTTCTCACAATTATTCAACTGAGTTGATAATATATTAATATTTCATCAAAATTGAAACTCAACTTACTGAATACAAATAAACCAATAACTAGGTCTTCAAAATGATACAACGAAGCAAAAACAATTAAATTATATAGTACAAACGAATATCTGGAAAAAAATCGAATAGATTGTAAAACATTTGATTATCAACGACTTGAAGTACATTGTAAACAACTTCCTTATCGAATTATCATTATTGAAACTCTAACCAGGTATCCGAGATAATACAATCAAGATAATCATACTAATAACAGATGAATTACGAAAATATTCAACAGAAAAAAGGAAATAAGAGAGATAATTCACCTTCTTTGAGAGCAACGACGCATTCGTAAGAGATTTCAAACTGGAATGGCGATTGGAACGACGATGGATTGCCTAGCACGGCGACGTTTGTGACATTCACAGCACTCATTGTTGCAATATTCAAATTAACTCTGATAAAAGCTATCTTACTAATATGTGAGAATTTATATGAATGAACGGTTTATATGAGATTTTGGAACTTTCATGAAATACACACCACACGATATTATTTATATGAAGGAACAATTTAGAGGCAAAGGCAAAAGAAAGACGAAGCAGCTTAGTTTCTGTGAAATGGCTATGATCGTTAATTTGATGAATGACCGGTTATTTATATGAATAACCGGTTGATCTTGGGGCTACAGGGTATAGCCGGTTACTGATTTTGGCGGGAGTTTGGTTTATTTCGTTTGTGGATAATTAAAAGGCCCTTCAAAGCCCAACGTTTAGTGTCCCTTCACAGATTCGATAAAAACCCACAATTAGTTCCCTATGACCACTTTTTGGGCTGATGAGACTTATGACCCATTTAGGTGTATATTTGAAGTTAAAGTTGGAAAAATTATGCCAAGTGGCAAACATTTAAACAAATATAATTATAGTTTTAAAATATTACGAAACATTGCTACTGTATTTACGAAGCGCAACCATCTATTCTTTTGCGCGTTTTCAGCTGATATAGTATATGTAGATACAATTGACACTCATGATACAATTGAGTTGATATCCGACTGATACATCTCTTTCGCTGATGCAGTTGATACATGTGTGATATAACTCTTTCACTTGATACAATAACGGTTGGTACGTCTCGTAAATATGAAATTATCGATAGATTGATGATTTGAGAAAGTTTATTTGAAATACACCAGGAAACCACATATCGAACTTGGATTTTTTTTCCAAGTTCAAGTTCACATTTTGTTCTCAATTTGACAAACAAATAAATGTTAACTTGCATGTTGAAGACAAATTCCATAGAAATAGAATTGCAATACGCCTTCTCCTATAGCTATACATTTATTGCTATAGCTAATGACACTGCTAATCTAACCACTAACAGCTGCTGTTATAACAAACTAACTATAACGTAACTAACAAACTAATAGCTAACCATAGTTAATTTGACTTAAGGTACATCTGTTCATTCTACAATATTCTCTACAGAAACATCTTGATTTACAAGTGAAATCCACAAAATTATTATATTAATTAGTTTATGTAGTGAAGTTTGCAAAACCATAAGAAAATGGTAACAAGGTATTCATTACACACGCGTGTACACATATATATATATATATCAAAGGTGTAAAACAAGAAAATGGGAAATGTAACAACAACAACAATGTGGTAGAATATAAAAATGAACAAAATAAATTGTCTTGCTGAGTCGATTGGATAAACAATCTATCCTTAAGATAATATTATCATGTATATCCTTTCAACGTTGTAATGACAATTTATCTCCCAATATAAAACAACAATCAAACAAATGAGCAAAGAGAACTCAATTGTTCGCTTAGGAAGAAAGATCTTTGAGTGTTTTGTGATCGCAAGAGAGGAAGATAATTTCAGAGAGTTGTTAAATGTGTAGTATATTTTGCAATTGTGCCAAAGACATCAATTTATAGGTAGATGATTATGTCTTCTCAATTAACCAAATGAATGACCATCAATGTCAAGTAATGACCATTGATATTGAGGTTAATTCAACCTAGTAATGGCTGAAATAAATAGCCAAGTAATGGAGATTAAATGCTCCAAAGACATCCCAAGAATCAGTTTTAATTCGCCGCCTGGATGGGCAAAATAGTCGAGGCCGCCGGCCGCCGGGAGAGCGCCATGCGCTACGCATGTCCAAAGAACTCACCGAACTAAAACACCAATTAGCCGCGCCTTCTGAAGGCATGCGGCTTCAATTCCAGTGATCTACTGGAATTGAAACGACATTTAGAGTCGGGGCTCTAGGAGGAGACACGCGGTGCTCCAAGCACTGCGGCCCTGACTTTGTTGCGTCGCGACCCTTCCCTGCTCCACGACGATTTCTGATTCGTTTCATCTTTTACACATTTCTTCCTTTCATTTATCAACGTGAAACAATTTGTTATTTGACCAATAACCGTCTATTCTCTTACGTCTCAAATAATTCGTATACGTACCAATATCTCTTCCATTTAAGAAAATTATGATCCTTGACACTTTATGTGCACGTGTGTGGAAATCATGTTTTCGACGTGCAGGGCCCCAATTATTCGAGTCATAATTAATAGGATTAATTTTATTTCACGTTTAGTAAATTTTCAATATATATATATATTTATCAGATATATCAGATAGTCCTATATGAGTATGTTTAGAGTAATTTATTCTTACATATATTGATATCTAACAGATATAGAAAGATTTAGTTACACATCTTCTCGGTGAATTTTAGCTAGGTGATACCGCGTGATACTACTGTTTTAATTATTAATAGGCTAGGTATTGTCTTTGATGGTCCATACTGTTTGATGAAATTTATACAAATAGATGGATATTGCAGTACTAGAAAGTGGGCAAACGAAGACTTAGTGCGAATTGAGTCAGACGGTACTTCAATTTGTTCAGTTCAATTGAAACAATACCTCTTAGTCTTGGAATGTCTTTGGAGCCTTGACTTGATTGATAAAGTTGCTTCAATGTGATCAGGTCACGTGTTCGAGCCGTGGAAATAGTATCTTGCAGAAATGTGAGGTAAAACTGCGTATAATAGACTTTTGTGGTCCGACCCTTCTCTAAACCTCATGCATAGCGGGAGCTTAGAATACTAGGTACAGGGTTGAAATTTTTACTTCTTTGATTAATGAGGTTTTTCACCTAAATATTCACATGTTACTTATATCCGTATTTTATTTGCCATAGAAATTGGTTAGGGAAATACAATAAACTTGCTCCTTGTGCTTGAGTCAACACGCTAGGTTTTTTATAGGCAAATTTTAAAGTCTAAAATTTGTCAAAAACTATTCATCCCCTTATAATGTCCAAGTGGTGTGCTAAATTAACAGCAACATATTATATTTCGAATTCATAACAGCATAACTCCAATTGTAATTTTCTTACCATAAAAATATACTAATATAAAATATCATTGAGAAATTAATGGGTGATTACGAGGTCACGAGTTAAAGCCATGAAAATAACATGTTACAGAAATGAACGGTAAGACTAAGTATAATAGATCCTTATAGGCCGATTCTTCTCCGAACCTTGTACATAACGAGAGATTAATGTATCTAGCTGCTCTATAAATCACTGGAGGAAGAAATTATATCACACCGAGAAAATAACGAGAGAAATAAAATAAAATAAAAAGAAAGAAACAAAATGACGCAGTAAGGACGATTAAACATAAGTTGTAGCCCTGTAGGCAAGGCCAGCTAAGGCCGTAAGCTCTTTGCTAAAAAAATCCCTTTAAGTCTTTTCTTTTTCGTTAGAGCTCTATATCGACCATGGCCACCCAATTATGTCCAAATCATGTAATCCCATATGCAAATTGTTCCATCACTTATCGAAATCGAACCAACATTCACTCCTTATTCAGCTCAATTCCGAGAATTAATTTGGGGAAACGGTGTTTGTCAGTTCAGTGTGCTGAGAGACAAACACAGAACCTTCGTACATGCAAGAATTGCAAGGCCCAGTTTGACCCTTTGCTCAATAACCCACGTGCTTGCCGTTACCACACTGCCCATTTTGGAGGTACCCTTCCCTTATCTCACATAAATAATAAATTTGCACTATCTCATGATTCACTTATGCTATAGTAAGAATGATTTGTAAAATATGGGTGAAGTCTCATTCAGTTGTTGTGGTGAGTAATAATACCATGTATTGCAAAGGAATATTATTGAAATTGTTATAATGGCAAAATAGGTAGATAAAAGCTATTGTGATTTTGGTGATGTCTACCACAACAACATACCTAGTGAAATCCCACAACGTGGGGTCTGGGGAGGGTAGAGTGTACGCAAATCTTATCTCTACCTTGGTAAGTAGAGCGGTTGTTTCCGAGAGACTTGGCTCAAGACAAAGCACAAACACAAGCAAAGCAAGAGAGACGGTCAGACCCGGACACGAAATTTAAAGCAGTATGAAAATGCTAGTATCAAAAGCTAATAAGCCATGACAGCGCATTCTGAAAAAGAAGCAGTAACTAACGCAGGTAAATAAGATAAACAAAGTACACTAGAGAACACATAACAACAGAAATCAAACGACAGAGGACTATAAAGCAATACTGCGCCTACTAGTATGATAAACTAAGCGGACCTACAATAATAACACTACAACTATCAGTTTGTAAGTTTAAGTAGGACTATGCTGGACTACCTACTACCCTTCTACCTTAATCCGTGTCCTCCATAACCCTCTATCTAAGGTCATGTACACAGTAGGTTGCACATGCGCCATATCCCGTCTAATCACTTTTCTCCAATAATTCTTCGGCCTACCTCTACCCCTCCTACACCCGTTCATATCCAAATTCTCACACCTCCGCACTTGGGGAATTTGTGTCTCTCCTTTGCACGTATCCGAACCATCTCAATCTCCCTTCCCGCATCTTATCCTCCACCGAGGCCACTCCTACTGTGTCTCAGATATCATCATTTCTAATTTTATCCCTCCTTGTATGCCTACACATTCATCTCACCATCATCATCTCCGCAACTTTCATCTTTTGGGTGTGTGAAGTCTTGACCGACTGACATTCTGCCCTTATAAGGCTATAACATAGTCGGTCTAACCACCCCCTATAGAACTTGCTTTTAAGTTTTGGTGACACCTTTTTATCGCACAAGACTCTAGATGCGAGCCTCTATTTCATTCACCATGCCCCAATACGATGTGTGACATCGTCATCAATCTCTTCATTTCCTTGGATAATAGACCCGAGGTACTTAAAACTTCATTTCTTTGGAATGACCTTAGTACCAAGCCTCACCTCCACGCCTGTCTCAAGATCGTTCCCATTAGTGAACTTGCACTCCAAGTATTTTGTCTTGGTCCTACTCAGCCTGAACTCTTTAGACTCTAGAGTCTGTCTCCAAACCTCCAGCTTAGCATTTACTCCGATGCAAATCTCATCAATCAGGACTATGTCGTCTGCAAATAACATACACCATGACACCTCTTTTTGGATTTGTTGCATCAGTTCATCCATCACCAATGCAAATAAGAATGGGCTAAGAGCTGATCCCTGATGCAGCTCAATCATCACTAGAAAGTGCTTCGAGTCTCCTCCTACTGTCCGTACCCTAGTCTTGGCTCCATCATACATATCCTTGATTTTCCTAGTGTACGCCATAGGTACACCTCTAACCTCCAAATATCTTCATAGAACCTCCCTAAGGACTTCGTCGTATTAGGTCGATGAAAACCATATGTAAGTCTCTCTTCCTCTTTTTGGATTTGTTGCATCAGTTCATCCATCACCAATGCAAATAAGAATGGGCTAAGAGCTGATCCCTGATGCAGCTCAATCATCACTAGAAAGTGCTTCGAGTCTCCTCCTACTGTCCGTACCCTAGTCTTGGCTCCATCATACATATCATTGATTTCCCTAGTGTACGCCATAGGTACACCTCTAACCTCCAAATATCTTCATAGAACCTCCCTAAGGACTTCGTCGTATTAGGTCGATGAAAACCATATCTAAGTCTCTCTTCCTCTTCCTATACTGCTCCACCAACCTCCTAATGAGATGAATGACTTCTGTAATCGAATGCCCCGACATGAATCCAAATTGGTTCTCAGAAATAGACACGCCTCTTCTCACCCTCATCTCTACAATCTTTTCCCAAACTTTCATAGTGTGGCTTAACAGTTTCATACCCCTGTAGTTGTTGCAACTCTGGATATCACCTTTGTTCTTGCACAAAGGAATCATTGTACTCCATCTCCATTCTTTGGGCATTCTCGCAAATGACGTTAAACAACTCAGTCAGCCACTCCAAACCTGCCCTGCTTGCGCTCTTTCAAAATTCAACTGAAATCTCATCAGGTCCAGTTGCTTGTCCCCTGCGCATTCTGCAAACAACACCCTTAACCTCTTCAACCTTAATACTTCTATACTACCCAAAATGATGTTACCTACCAGATTGCTCCAGTTCTCCTAGCACAATGTCTCTATCTCCTTTTTCATTCAAGATATGGAAGTAAGACCGCCAACTCCGCCTAATATGCGCGTCCTCCACCAGTACTTTGTCGTCCTCGTCCTTGATGCACCTCATGTGATCCAAGTCGCGGACCCTCCTCTCCCTCGCCTTGACTAGTTTGTACAACTTCTTATCCCTACCTTTTTCCTCTAATTTCACATACAGACGTTCAAAAGCTGTCGTTTTCGCCGCCGTAACCGCTAGTTTTCCCTACTTCCTTGCCATCTTATACAATTTCCTATTCGTCAACTTTCTCCACCTCATTCTTGCTTTCTACCAATTTCGCATACGCTGCTTTGTTCGCTTTCACGTTCTCTTGAAATTTACCATTCCACCACCAGTCCCACCACGGCTACCCCACGAGACCCCTAACACTTCTCTAGCTACCTACCGAATGCAACTGGCCGTCCTGTCCCACATACCGGTCGCATCCCTACAACTCCTCCAAGCCCCCTTGGCCATCAACCTCTCCCCCATCTTCTTTGCATTAGCTATGGTCAAACTCCCTCCATTTAATTCTTAACCTGTCATCCACAACCATCCTCTTCTTCTCCATCTTGATATCTAAATCCATCATCAAAAACTTATGTCGGGTTGTAAGATACTCTCTCGGTAACCTTGCAGTGTTTACAAAGCCCGTTGTCAACCTTCCTATGGAGCAAAAAGTCGATCTAAGTCTTAGCCACCGAACTACGGAAAGTCACCAAGTGCTCCTCCTTCTTCAGGAACCTCGAATTGGATATCATCATCCCAAAAGCTCTACCGAACTCCAAAAGTGAGATGCCTCCCCCGTTCCTGTCCCCGAGGCCAAAGTCTCCATGCACGTCGTCATAACCCCCGGAAGTGACCCGATATGTCCATTGAAATCCCCTCCTACAAGTAACTTCTCAGTGGGTGGTATACCTCCCACCACTTCATCCAGATCCTCCCAAAAACACCTCTTCTCCTCCTCGTCCAAGCCCGCCTGCGGCGCGTACACACTAATAATGTTCATAGTGAACCCTCCAATTACCAACTTAATCGCCATCATCTTGTCATTGACCCTCCTAACCTCTATCACATGATCCCTTAGCTTGTTGTCTACCAAAATACCTACCCATTCTTATACTTTGACCTACCTGAGAACCATAACTTATATCTGTCTACATCCTTAGCCTTAGGTCCTATCCATTTGATCTCCTGGACACAGACTATATTAATCCTCCTCTTTTTAAGAATCTTAACTAGCTTTGTGGACTTCCCCGTTAAAGTCCCAATGTTCTAAGACCCTATTCTCAACCTAGCATCTCCCTTACCCCCTTACCCTCGCCTCCATCCCCTACCGAGAATATGACCCTAGTCTACCATTATTCACCAAAGCCACTAGAGCAAAAAAATATTAGTCAAAGGTTAACGCTAATATACACGGAAACCAATACTAAAGCACAAGTTAACAAGAATCTAGAGGTAAGTCAGGCTACTACAGACCAGAATGATAAAACAAAGGATAGGAAGAATAAAGGCAAGAATGTAAAATCAAGATTCAATAAAATGCAACACACAATCTTTGGTGATGTCTGTAGTTACTATTCTCTTTAGGTATCACATTTTCCCCATCTTTGGATATTATGGAAAGGAAAAAGAAACTAGCAACTCTATCTCACCGTTCTTGGTTGAAGAAAGGGGAAAGGAATGGGGGGAGGCAACACTCCTAATGTACTTTCACCGAGTTTAAGTTCTATGCGGATACTTAAAAGGTAGGTAATTTCCAGCAAGGACAAACCAACCGATCCTTGGAAGACTGACTGGTCAGAAATAGGTTATTATAGAAGGCTCCACTATGAAGGGGTGAATATCGTTGCACATCTGATGAAATTGAAGCAACTAGTCTAATGGCATATCATCATATATAGTTTCATCGTCTTGTAGATGTACATAATAGATGTACTAAAAGTGTTCGATAGAACCCTAAAAAGGTGCTTTAACTCTACTTAATAAGCATTGATGATAAGTTGATAAATTAGAATAATTGATAAGTAACCTGCTATAACAAGTTAAATCACATCGTTGGTGTAAAATTCAAAGTTACTCAAAGTTAATATTTGAGTAGGTAGTGATATTAATCTCTAGTTGTGGTCTGACTTCAACTTAAAGTACTATATGACAAACTCTAATGGATCGGCGGAACCCAATAGCTTTGGCCCAAACCTTATATTTGTAGTAAGAAATTCACTTAATGTGTATAAATAATTTATCCAGAAGACCAGAACCAGAAAAGTTGTGATTTAGAACCCATAAACTTAAAAAATCTTGGATCCTCTGGCCTAAACCGGAGCCGATAAAAATGGACAAAGAGAGTGCTGAGAATGATATATTGAGGTTTTCATAAACTCTTTTAAGAGCTGTCAAGTTCTTATGTTATGTTGTTTTGATTATAATATGCCTACTCTCTGAACATATTAAATTGAGAATGTTTTAACTAACATTAGTGTTTCCATTCATAGCGGCTTAGTTGACCACCAGTGAGTCATACTTAAGCTTGCTAATAGTGACTCCTCTTATCCTTCCTTAACTAGTTATATTTCTTGAAGGCTCGTGGCATCATCATCATCATGTATTGGACTATTCAGCAGTCCAATCTTATGCAGGAACACGGTGTGTAATTTTAGATTGAATTGGGGTTAGGCTTCTTTGAGTTGAAAATTCTTTTTGGTAAAGGCATAACTTTTAGATTGAATTGGGGTTAGGCTTCTCTGAGTTGAAGCTGGTTCCATCCGGTAAAAGTATTAGAGGCAGAAGGTTTGCCCTGATTTTCTTTTTATGTATGTACCCGGTAAAGACTATACTACTTAATTTGTGGTGGGTGGTGATGCATATAGTTTCTCCAACACCCTCCTTTGACAACCATAATAAACAACAGAAGAAACCTCTTTCTCAATTAATATATCCATGCATATTTTTTTAGCCTTGTGATTCAAATGGCATTTACGAGGGAGGTCAATTGACTTCTTTGCAATGGTGGATAAAACATGTAATAGATATTGAGTTCAACCAAATTCGATATTAATTGACTTCTTTGCAATGGTGATGCATATAATTTCTCCAACACCCTCCTTTGACAACCATAATAAACAACAGAAGAAACCTCTTTCTCAATTAATATATCCATGCATATTTTTTTAGCCTTGTGATTCAAATGGCATTTACGAGGGAGGTCAATTGACTTCTTTGCAATGGTGGATAAAGCATGTAATAGATATTGAGTTCAACCAAATTCGATATTTTTGAAAACGAATATGATTTGGTTGATCTATGAGAGAAGAGTTGAGCAATACTTTGACACTCCATGTTAATCTCGTCGCAGAAGAGTTAATCAGTTGATGCTCCGATTTCCCTTTGATTGACTACAGGTCCTCCAAGGTGACATGTGACGCCCCATCTATGGACATAACGATAAAATTTAGTATGTAATGATATCATATTAATTTGATTGGACTAAACATGTAGTTTGATTATTTGAAATGCTTCAATGGGCCTTTGATTTGACTAGAGATACTTTGGTATTATGCAGCTATTTATCAATTTCCTGCCTAAGTTCATTGGACCTTCCTCTTATCTATGTCACACCCTAGGGAGTACGGCCCTTCCCCGGACCCTGCTAACGCGGGCGGGATGCTTTGTGCACCGGGCTGCCCTTTATGATTTTGAAATACTTCACTATATTTTTAATAATAGTGAAACTTGTTTCTCTGTAATAAGTACTACAGTGCTAGTACCTCTTGGTTGTGGCCTACTGGTGCAAGCGTGTTATAACAGCAAGTAGATTTTTCGGGAGCTTCTTAAGTTTGATTAGAGTTGTATTACAGTGTAGGGAGAGATGTGAGATTTAGATTACCCTAATTATTCACTAGTGGATGGATATAGAAGATTCATGTGACCGAACAAAACTAGGTTGAGATTTATGTGTAGCAATTGTGTTGTTAAATGGTTACCATTATTGGTATCAAACTAATAATGATTCATACAAGCTAAATCTTCTAATGCACAATGAAGAACTTTTCATCCTTACATTTTTGTCATGTTCAACCAATAATTAGTTCTGTGCTTTCTTTATTTAAGAACTCACATGATATGGGTGTTTATGGATTTGAGTTTTAGTAAATTTGGAATAAAGATTTAGCTGAAGGAGAGAGAAAAAGTAGAATTTCTATATAAATGTGTATATACTTGGGATGGATTAGTTGGTTTTGGCTAGAAGAGATTAGTTCATTTTTTAAAATAAATAAATAAATATATATCAGTGGTGATCGGACCAACTTGCTCTGCACCTCAATTACATCTTGTCCAAACCGCTAGCACAAGTTGCCAAAGAAATCCTACCCACCATTGGAGCAGGTGGGTACACACCAAGTGTTGTAACTTGTAACTAGGATTCCTTCTGAGTGGATAAGGTGTTGATTTGCTATAGTCACCTCTAGAAACCTTCTTCTCTTGATGTAAGACCAAACAAAATAGGACAGGTGGATCATTAGATCTTAGTTAATGCAAATTTATGTTATGATGAACCGAATATCTCCCTGGCGGTGTTTCATGTGTATGAAGTGAATGTCACTGATAAAGCTGCTCCTATAGAATAGAGTAAACAACTCATGTAACACTTCTTTAAAGGAGAAAATCAATGCAACTTCTGCAGAATTTACTGTTGGCAATACTAGTTTAGTGATATATGCCAATTATGTGATTCCTCTGTCATATTCCTGTTGCATCTGCATTGCTTTTGAATGTAAGGCACTTGGATTTATTCCTTATTGTTATCATTTGATATGTTGTATTGGCAAGAATTATAAAATATAGGAACATTGGATGTGTTTGGTATTAGGAAAAGGTAAATGTTTCCTAGAAATTAAGTGGACTTCTACTTTTTCTTTTAACAAGGGAAGTGGCTTTTACTTAGTTCCTGGTGTTTGTAAGTAAGCAAAAACGATTATCCCAAAAATATTTATATATAATCTAGGCAAACACTATGGGTGTAGGGGTAAGGATGTGGGGGTGGGTTGGAGTGGGATAAGGTATGTTGCAAAATGGAGAGTGGTGGAATACCACTTATGGAACTTGTTTTCCCAACTTCTACTAGGAAGTCATTTACTCATTTTAAAAGAACTTGTTTTGTTAGAGACAATGTTGTCGAATTTTTTTGACCAACCTAACGTGGGAAAATTGGAACACATTGTCCAGTGATTTCCTCTATACCGAACACACCCACTGTGTTCTCACTTTCTTATGCCCTTCTGCTTGTTTTATGCTGAAGGATATTATCTTGCTACATTATTCCATTTCTTCACCATTCCTTAGTTTGTCCGACTTCATATGAGCTAAATAGTATCTTAACTCATCTTTCATTCCACCTTGGTTCTTCAAACAGGAGAAACAAGGAGAAAATTTGAGAGTGTTTATACCGGAGGCACCCTGGACACCCCTGATGGTGGTAAAGTTTTTCAATACTGGCATTGTTGTGGGTCTGAAGATCCTTTTGATACTGGCTGCACAGCTGCACCTCACGCTACTTATGATGATTGATACATTAATTCTTAAATGGGTGCAATATAAATATTTGTTACTTGAGCACTTTGTCCAATTCACAAGTCGAATCTCATGCTGTATCTCTATAATTTCTCTTAGTCCTCATAAATCATAATTGATATAGTCTATTGCTGATATCGTTGCGCTGGTACTTTTTACTATGTGTGACAAACAGCTAGTTCATTCTCACCCTCCATTCAACCTGATAATCTCAGGTAATCTAAAAAATTAGTTCGATTAACCCAACAAAAGGAGATGGGAATATGACATATCCATACAAGCATCTTGGTTTTATCTGTCACAATTAAGCTTCCTTCTAGGATCAAGAATTACGCCTCAATGCTTTATTGCTAGCTTTATCTTTAGTCCTTGTAGATTAGCCATAATCCTAGTGACTCGACGTGTAAGCTAGGTTTCGGAGTTCAAATTAAATCTTTAACTTTCCTTAACAACAACAACATATCCAATGAAATTCCACACCGTGGGAAATCTTTGACTTTCCTTGAAGAAAGAAAAATGACTATCTTAAATGATGTTCTATACAAATATGCATAGATTTCTTCAGTTCCACTTTATTTGACATTATTTTCATATTAATTTGTTCAAAAAAGAGTAACACATTCATATATTTCTTAATGATAAGCTTTTAACAGATTAATCCTAGGTTATGTTTGGGACCATAAGTTTTAAAAGTTTATAGCCACATAAATATATCTTACGTTTAAGATTATAAGTTTCAAAGTATAATTCTCCTTAATTTCTTTATTAGCTTTGTGACAAGTCGATCAATGACAAACAAAGTGCAACGGAGGGAGAAGCTAATACTCCATGTTAAATTATGTGTATACGGTGAAATTCGGCACGACACGTGGCAAGATTTAAGTATGAGTTTCGAGGTAGGCGGTTTAGGGTGTTACATGTGCCTTCTTCGTATCAGTATGCATACATATTCACGAAAGACAGCGCACCAGCTGAAGAAAGGAGCGAAGCAACTCTGAAGACTATAAGGAAAGAGAGGAGTGCAGGAAGCTTACCTTATTATTATATTCAAAAAAAGGTTCGCAGAAGGTTTCATTTGTTGTAGGGCAGACGCTCGGATATTACTCCTCTTGGCCTCTCTTTGCGGTTAACTGGAACTAGCTAACTAACTGGTGGAATCCATCCCCCCTAGAAAAAGAAAGGGCAATCTGTTAGAGGCACCTTCCTATTCATTTCCTTTCCTGCATACTATTCCTCGACTTGATTCGATCTCGTCCGCCTCTCATCCGACGGGAGTATTAACGTGTACATCTCTTTGTATATTTACTATATTTAGTGATATGTAATTATGGTAGAATTAAAATCCTATTGTATAAGGATTTCAGTACACCTATATATATTTGGTATTAATGAGAACTCTCCATACAATATTACGAGAACAAAAAATGACGGAAGTGAATTGAAAGGGAGAAAAAAATGGCCAAAAGATTATTCTTGGCCAAAGAACTACTATCATCGTTGTTTTCAGCACATAGCAGGCAATATGTTCCGGCCGATGTTTTTTTTTAATCGAACTTTCAGTTACAAATCATAGCAAATTCATAATGATATACATTAATTTTCATCTTCTGGAAGTGTTCAAATATTTAAGGGGAAGGAAAAAGGAAAAATGAAACTTATAGCATATAAGTCTAAATGATAATAATCATAATAATAATTGTTAAATATAATATGTACAATTATGTATTATAGTAGAATTAGTCTTGTAGTCTTTCCATAATTGTATAGTTAGTATCCAAATAGAATAGAGATTTAGATGTATAACAGGAATTTTTTTTCCCTATATGTAACTTGTATATATACCCATTCATTAATAAGAATAATCAAAAAATTATTTCTTTCGCGGTATCAAAAGTCTAGGTTCTTCTCCTTGCTTTCGCAAAATTTTCTCTTCTTCTTGATTTCCGTGCAAATCCCTACCCCCTCTCGGTTTTTTCATACCCGAGACCCTCCCCCCCCCCCCCTAAAATTTTCTTGTCCAAATTTTGTTCTCTTTACTATGACGGAAAAGAACATGTTTCACCTTGCCCTAACGGTTTCTAACATCAAGAGCGTTCTTTATATTGTTCTTGATCTAGAAAATGTACATTATGGGACATGAGC
The DNA here is from genome assembly GCA_029844215.1 of Przewalskia tangutica. Taxonomy (NCBI): domain Eukaryota; kingdom Viridiplantae; phylum Streptophyta; class Magnoliopsida; order Solanales; family Solanaceae; genus Przewalskia; species Przewalskia tangutica. The sequence continues at coordinate 48,248,268 of CM056727.1, read as the reverse complement.
GGAGTTGTTTAAAATTCATGCGATGACACATCAAGTTCTTCCCCACATAATCCCTCCAGCTTCTAATACGGAGGGTCCTTCGGATCCTAATACGGATGGGTGCCCACCAAAGAGGATGATCCAAAATTATGGGTCAATCTTGACGCAAAAGTTCTCAAATGGATTGATGCAACTATCTCCCTATGGAGGATTGGAATAGATTGCGTGATATATTTCAGGATAACATTCATTCCCGCATTGTCACCCTTGAACATAAATTTTCTCACGTCGCTATAGAGAATTTTCCGAACATGTCCTCTTATTGCAAACGACTCAAGAATTTGGCGGATCAACTTCACAATGTGGGTGCTCCTGTTAGCAATAGTTGTCTCGTTCTACAGATGGTTACAGGCATGGCCGAGGCCTATAATGGTGTGGCTTCGATCCTTCGTCAAAGTAACCCTCTTCATGCTTACGTTGGAAGAAGCCGGTTTGGTTAAGAAGACGGCTACTGGTACTAGCCCCGTTGTCATGATGATGTCCTCCACAAATTCCCCAAGTTTCGATGATCATTCAGGCCAAAATCGTACCCACGATGGCGGCAAAAATAATCGTAACAATAACGGGAAAAATCACGGAGGCAACGCAGCGGTAACGAGAATGGTAGCCAAAATAGTGGGGCCCTTCCCCACGGCAGTGGACCCCCGACCCACTGGCCCCAGCAATAGTGGGCCCATGGCAGTTGGGCTGAGGCAGTGTGTCGTGGCCCAATAACCCCTATTTTCCAGGCCCATTGGCCAGTACCCAGTGGGTTGGACCATCTCCTTCCACGCCCAGAAGTCAGCCCAACAGCTTTCAGTCCCAGCAGTTTGGGTACAACACTGGGTCGGGGCAACAGGGTGGAGTTTTTGGGCCTCGGCCCACACAAGCATTCTCAGCGGACCCACACAAACCGACATTGAAGTCGCGATGCACACACTTGGATTGACTCAACCCGAGCCGAATTGGTACATGGACACTGGCGCCACTACACACATGACCTCCGATCAAGGTACTCTCTTGTCTTATTTCAATTTGAGCAGTAATCATGGTATAATTGTCGGTAATGGTAATTCAGTTCCAATTCAGGTTTTATGGTCATAAAACTTTGTCTCCCCCCATCCACCACTTGTCTTGAAAAATACATTTCATGCCCCAAAATTGATTAAAAATTTGGTGTATGTCCGTAAATTCACAACTGATAATTGAATTTCTGTTAATTTTGATCCTTTTGGGTTTTCTGTGATGGATTTTAAGACGGGGAGTCCTCTCATGAGGTGTGATAGTCGGGGGGATTTTTATCCAATCACACCAAGTCTCGGTTTCTCGCGTTAAGCCATGCCTTCAACTTTTGCAGCCCTTTCTCCTTCCTTGTGGCATGCTCATCTAGGTCATCCGAGGTCGTTTATTTTATTTGTCTTAGATAAAAATAAACTTATATCTTGTAATGGTACGCGTAGTACTCCGAATTGTCAATCTTGTTCCTTAGGAAAAATGTTAAGTTGCCATTTGTAGACTCCAAATCTCATACTTTAATGTCATTTGATGTTATTCATAGTGATTTATGGACGTCTCCTGTTCTTAGTTCTATGGGTCATCAGTATTATGTTCTATTTTTGGATAATTATTCTATGTTTTTATGGACTTTTCCAATAGCGAAAAAATCTCAAATCTTTTCCGTCTTCTTGAAATTTCGAGCATTCTTAGAACTCAATTCGAACCGAAAATAAAAAATATTCAATGTGATAATGGAAAAGAATATGACAATGGGGAGTTTCGGGAGTTTTGTGCAAAAAATGGGAACAATTTTCATTTTTATTGTCCTCATACGTCTTCACAAAATGAGAAAACCGAACGTAAAATTCGTACCATTAATAACATTATCCGCACTTTATTGATCCATGCTTCCGTACCCCCATTTTTATTGGCATCATGCTCTACAAATGACTACGAATATTCTTAACATTTTTTCTTCCAAAGGTTTGACACATTCCTTCAAATTTTAGATAATAAGACTCTTTCGTATTCACATCTTATAGTCTTTGGGTGCTTGTGTTATACACTTTTTCTGTCCACCATAATTAACAAACTTCAGGTCCGTTCTACCCCTTGTGTGCTTTTGGATTATCCATCAAATCATCGTGGTTACAAATGTTTTGATTTATCATCTAATAAAATCATCATTAATCGCCATGTTATTTTTGATGAATCTCAATTTCCGTTTGCTAAGGTTATAGTCCCGGACCTAGTTCGTATAGTTTTTGGATGATGATATATCCCCGTATATTATTTACCATTTATCGGATACTTCTCGCACCCCGAATCTACCAGCGGGCCCACTGTCCGCTTGTCCCACCTTACCGTTGCCCATCGGGTCCAACAATCGACATCTTCCCGGCCGATTCCGCCCGATTAATTCCTCGTTCTAGCCCAACTACAGAAGGTACCGTGTCGATTCGGGCGGCAGCCCATCGCTGTGGCGGCCGCGTCCCCGCTTCCCAAAATTCACCCAATTCTTCCCCGAGTCATGGGCTAGTCACCCGAAGTCAATGGAGCATTTTTAAATTAAAAATACATTTTAATTTAAATTCTAATGTTCTTAAATCGTCACTACTCTGTAATCCAGTGTCTGCTTTGAATGATCCAAATTGAAAAATTGTTATGACCGATGAATATAATGCTCTCGTTAATAATAAGATGTGGGATTTAGTACCCCGTCCACATGGTGTTAATATTATTCGGTCTATGTGGATTTTTGCTCACAAAGACAATTATGACGGTTCTTTTGCGAGACATAAGACTCGTCTTATAGGTGATGGTAAGACTCTGCAGGTTGGTGTAGATTGAGGTGAGACATTTAGCCCGGTAGTAAAACTGGCTACCATTCGCACTGTGCTCAGGTGTAAGGCCCGTCTTCTCCGTCTACTAACTGCTACTCGGCTAGAATCTACCTGTTGGCATGCTTCTATGTCCAAAAATTCCTTGTAACCCTCTAAGAGGTTTATCTTTCAGGTGTAATTGTCCCTGAAGAAACTGAGTCTAATGCCCGCTCGATAGCCTCGGCTACGACAGACTCATGAATCTCTTGATTTTCGGCTGCCTTGGTGTTCGAAGTTAGATGGAATGATTGTTGCATCTTATGCAAGGCTTTGACATGTTGCATCCTTTTTTTCTGAGTTCTTGATGCGACTCTCGGTGATGCCTCTTTCTTTTCGGGAGCCTGATTGACAAACCATTTCCCCTCTTCTGTGTTGGCGATTGGTTTAATCATTTTCTGGGGTCTCGTCTGGTTCTCATTTGTCGCCGTGATGTGTAAGGAAGAAATACCCTTATTTACATTAAACTTGACCACCCTTTGTTTGACTTTAGGGAGTGGTTCTTCGTCTATTAGAGGCATGCTCGGATGCCATTTGATTGACATCCGTATTTGCCCCCAGGCCTACGCCTGGAGTCAACAGGGACTCTTATGAACCTCATGGTATGTTTTCCTGAAGTACTCGTTCGAAGTCCCTCGGGTATTTTGGACGACCATGAAAATTGCTCTTAGCCGGATGCATGTTATCATGAATGTCATGTAGGCTTCCTAACCGGTTGAACATATAGGTATTTGTGGCTTTCTCCCCTTCGGTAGGTTTCTTTGGAACCCATATCCTTTTCATCGACTGTTTCCTTTTAGTGTCCCTTGACTCATCGGACTTAGCGAAAGACACCATAGATATTGGTACCACGGGAAAGGGGTCGGTATCAATAGACATTTCAGTTAGACTCTTGTCAGCTAGTTGAACCTTCCCTCCTTGATGCCCTTTTGGATATCCTTTCTGAAGACTACACAATTAGAAGTAGAGTGACTGTATGAATTATGCCACTTGCAGTACTTTTTATCTTTGAGTTCCTCGGCAGGCGAAATCATGTGACCATCAAGCAGCCGAATTTGCTTTTTTTTTAGCAGACGATCAAAGATATGGTCTGCCTTCGTGATGTCAAATGAGTAACCGACCCTATCATAGATTGAACTCATTTCTCTGCCTTTTACGCCTTTCAAGGCTAGGCAAGAGTAAAACTTACCCCTAACAATCTCGGCCACCGTTGCATCTGTCGTGCAGTCGGCAGACTCCGAATCAGACTCATCCACTTCAATGATGGGTACCAAGTGGGAACCTCAATTTCGGCTGGCTCTTCTACTCTCCTTCTCCTGGACGTACAACTCTATTTGGCTATCCTTTTTCGGCTAACTGGCTTAGGTCAGAGTAGGATTTTCCTATCATGGAAGCAACCCTTCATGTTGGCCCAGCTCTGTACGGAATCAGGAGCCAAAGAGGAGTATCATGCAAATGTTTTTTCCGTTAAAGTGAGAGAGGGAATAGTTGTTACTTGTGAAACTCATTCTGACCAGCCTCGCCGCATTGGGCGATGAATCTACCGATGTGCTCGATAGTGGATTTGTCATCGTAGCCAGAGAAGATGGAAAACTCCAGTGTTTTGAAGCCTCTTGGCAAGGGTGATATCCGATCTACCCAATAAGGGTAAGGCTTCTTATATACAGGTCTGTCCAAAAGTTTTAGTTGGATACCAAAGTACATCCGCATGGTTTTAGCAATGATTTCGAGTTTATCAGTTGTGACGTCCCTTGTCGATTCTCGACTAGATTCAGCTGGTAGGCATTCTGCACTGGCGGCCTTCATTATGTACTTTGTTGGACATGGTTTTGAAGGTTATAGGTGGTCTACTAGCCACTACCAATAGGTGGGGTGATGCCCCATTGTTGCTGTTGGGAGTGGCCACCAAAGCCTGCAACCTGAGCTCCTGGAACGGTTAACAGAGCCTGAGGATAAGGTGGAACAATATTCCATGGCTGCTCTCCTCGGACGTCGATCATTTTTACGTTTCCTGGAAGGTATGGATTGGGTACCGACAATGACTGCTAGAATGGTAACCCACTGTAAACAGCGTCACCAGATAGCTGAGCTAAGTCATAACCGGGGCCATCGGCTGGCTAACATTGTTCTCTTACATCGTAGGGCCACTCATAGAAACGTATGGCATAACAGGCGGGAATCCAAAGTGTCCTGGAGCCTGAACTGGTCTCCGAGCCATGTTGATCTGCCCATACTGCCGACTCGCTTGGTCAAGCGGCATATTCCCCCCCCCCCCCCCAAGTTTCGGCGACGACCATGCAATGTGCTGGTTGCCAGGCAATTGGGCTTGTGTTCCTAGGTGTTTTATCGGCTGCACCTGAGTAGGCAATGGCTAATGTACATGCGACTGAGGGACAACACCGGGAGTCACGGTCTCTTGCTGAACAACACCGCTCGTCAGAGGGATGGCAGAACTAGCCGGGAATTCGGTTGGTTTCCATCTCCCTCGCTTGCTGAACCTCATTATGTACCATAGGCTTCACAATGTCAGCCAATTGTTTGGAAACTTGGTACATAATATCGTGGATGCCCAAGTCGATATGTTGTCTAATGAAAGACATGGTCATTATGGTTGGACCTTCAGATTGGCTGGAGTCTTCCACAGTTGGGTTGATGGAGGAAGTGGATGGGTATCAACTGAGGTAGGTATAACCAAGGAGGATGCTGGTTCGTTGTTCCTTCTGGGAGGATTTTGTTTAGGATGTAGACTGGACTCAAGGTTCATTTTCTTACCGGGCCTTAGGCGCATACGCTAAGAATGATCCTGACTTGGAGAATCAAACTTCGTTATTAATTCACCTATGGTCCCACTGGGCGTGCCAAATTTGTTCTAGCCCCGAATTTTATCTTCTGTCGTTGTATCGGCTAATCGAATCGGGAGAAAAATTGATTCCTTAACTCAAGCGATTCAGGCTAGAAACGAAACTCTGATTTCCAGCAATGGGTTCCCCAACTACTCCAGAAAGATTTAGGACGGTGGTACTAGTAAAATAAGAGGTAAGAAGCATGAATACAACTTAGTACATTAAAAGATAAAGGATAAAGTAAGGATAAATAAAAGATTTGATTTGTTTGATTGATTGTGTGTATATACAAAAGAATGTTCCTATTTATAATACAAAAAAGGAAAAAAACTGTACAAATATGCCCCCCATGTCAGCCATCAAGTAACCCACTAAATTCCATGGCCGACCATGGGGAGGTGGTGCCGATTTTCTCGCTCTCTACTCCTCTTGCTCAGGTAATGACCCTTGTTTTCAGCTGTTGTTGGCCGTTACCGCTTTAGTGGTCTAGAAACCATTTGACTTGGTCGTTGAGGCGTCTGCATCTGAGTGTGTTCCAATTATACCTGTAACTAATGACTTCGGCTAAGATGCCTTAGTAGCCGATGAAGTTCTTGTAGTCGAGGACTAGGAATAAATTCGACTTCAGAATAGTTCGGCTGTCACTGAATTTCGACTAAACACTTAAATTATTTTTTAGTGTTAACACTGCTATTGTCAACTTGTCTAATCCGGCTTGAAGAGTTGTAAATGAGCAATCATTGAGTTAACTTAGAAATTATTTAAGCAAGTGCATAGGTTGTCACATTTGTACAATAAACTTTCTTATTTGTTAACCGTTCATGACGTCCAAACTTTCTTATTTGTTAACCGTTCATGACGTCCAAACTACAATTGCATGATGATTAGAAAAGTTTCAACTTTTTTTAATTAACTAATAAACTAAATGCATGAATATAAACACGCGACATGATGAGATTGGAGTTGTAACTTAGTGATTGTACCTCTGCATCCCATTACTTCGACGTAGATTGGCCCAAATAAAAGAGATGCCACCGAGCTGCAAAGAATGGTAGTTGGAGAATGACTAGGCCACCAAACTACATTCATCATCTTTTCAAGTTCTTAATAAATTAGTGCTTAGTAATTACTACTATCTGATAATCTCTATCAACTCCCAATTTCCCTTTTGCTTCACATATTCACTCCTTGTCGCATCATCTCTTCCCCTATCAAGCTAGTTAATTAAATATGTTCACACTTCTATTAATTTTTTCTCCATTTGTCTCACTTATATATTTACTATGAAAGAGTGTGGTAGGATGAATGAACTTCTTTTTTGTTTAACTAAACGTCTCAAAGCTTGAAATCTAAAAATATCGAATTGTTCTTGTTTGGATTGGCGGTGGGCAGAAGTGTTTTTGGCAAAAGTAATTTTGTCAAAAGTGATTCTGGCAGAAGTAATTTACGTTTGGATGCAACAATGTAAAAGTGATTGTTATCAATAAATGATGTTTGGATAGTTTTGATCAAAATTACTTTTGAATATAGAATTACCAAAATAGACATTTAGTCAATACATATAAATAAAAATTACTAATAAATGAAAGTATGTAAATAAAAATTACAAATAGATAATAGAATTTAAAATGCAATATAGTACTTAAATATTAGTAGAATATTATTACAATACAATATTAGTAGAATATTCGGGAAGGAGCCGCGACGCCTAAGTTCCAGTGATTTTTCACACCGAAGGAGCAGCGGCCCTTGGGAGGAGGCGCCGCGGCGCTCTTCAGGCAATTCTTCAAAAATAATAATTTTTCGATACTTCGACTTGGATATATTTATTTCTTGTTTGTTCAAAATATAATGTATTATAGTAGTAATAGTCTGAGTATTTGAAAGAAGACAATAGAAAAATGAGAAGGATAATCCTCGTATAATCGGACAACGTTAGGATGTTTGAGGAGTTTAAAGTTCCAATCTACATATACACATGAACAAATGTCAACTTTAGTAGTATATTTGATTTGATTTTAATTAAAACAGAACAGGAGTAGTATATTTGATTTGTTTTTAGTAATTATTTCTAGATATTTAAAGAGGGTAATGAAAGTTGTATATTTGAATTTTTTTTTAGTAATTATTTCTAGATATTTAGAGAGGGTAATGAAAGTTGTATATTTGAATTTGTTTTTAGTAATTATTTCTAGATATTTAAAGAGGGTAATGAAGGTTGATAGAGTTGTTGATGAAAATTAAAGAGGGTAATAAAGAAATTGATAAAATTCAAATTGAAATAAATAGTAGAAGTGCTTCTGGCAGAAGATATAAATTTTAGCTTCTGCTAGAAGTGCTTCTGGAGACCAGACCAGAAGCACTTCTAAAAAACCAAACCAAACATATCAATTTTGCCATTTTCATGAAAGTGGGTACCCAAAAGCACTTCTGAGTACCCAGAAGCCAATCCAAACAATCACTAAAACAAAAAAACTCAACATCCAAAAGGCACAAGTATCCCTCTTCTTTGTTTTTTTTGTCCAAGAGAAGTCTCTCCTACTCCCTTAACCCCATTATAAGAAAATCGTCTTCTTGTGGGCAAAGCTTTGTCTTATGGGTTTGTCTTATTTTAGGTCAGGTATAGCTGATGAGTGTATTTTATACACTCTTTTGAGTCTTATTTAGTTAGTATTTTACTCTTTTATTTTGCGTTTAGTATAGAGTTAGGTGTGTTTTCTTTCATTTTATGTCACATCGGTTATAAAGGAGAGAATACTACATTTGAGGATGAAAGTGCATAATAAAAGCCCAAGCAATGAAGCTTAAGAGGTCCTGAGAAGAACATAAGAAATCAGGAGAAAACGGGACAAAAAGAGTAAGGCACCGCGACTCAATAGCAAGAGGGACCGCGATGCTCGAGGCACCGCGATGGATGGAATAAAGGCCGGGGCGTATAATTTCTCAAAAGTCCGAAAAACAACTTACCGTTGAAGGCACCGCGATGCCTGACAGAAGCACCGCGGTTCAGCCAATCCAGTAGCTAGTCAGTGATTTTCAGCCAATTAGCACTGCGGTGCTAGGCAGAGGCACTGCGGTGCCTACGCCTATTTTCAGAAAAGCAGGGCCGAAATTGGACAAGGTTAAAAGGGTCCGAAGAAAGGTTTTTCTCAGATATAAATACCCTAAACTCAGTCATTATTGAGGACACTTTGGAGGGGAGAGCGATGACTACAAACTACACAATTAGAGACATCTCATTGTTCGGGTTATTTTCTTTCCTCTGTTTTTATTTCAGTTTATGTTGGATTTTGTATTAGTTCTTGACATGACAATGTTTAGGAGCTAATTACTTTAGTAGGGTTTCCATCGAATCTTCTTGAAGCTCTTTCATATAGTTAATGCATTAGTTATTGATTTCTTCTTCAGCGTATTAAGATCTATTCAATATTGTTATGATTGTTTGATAATTAACTAGCTATTAATTGTCATCACTTATATGATTTTGAATCAAAAGTCCGAAATGTGAGATTTGAATATGCTGTAATTATCTAGACATATGTTAAAATCGTGGACGAAAGTACCCCGATATTTGTGTAGTATTTAAAGGTTATTATTCTTAATCCTCCCGTGTGGTAAAACTTATAAAAATATAGAAGGTTTCTGCACTAGGTTGAACTCTTGTATGTCCTAACCGGAATATAATGACAGATTAGTTAACCTGCTATCTTAATAAGAAGAAGAATCATTAACATTGCATTAACACGTGAAAAAGTGGATAGTTGAGGAGATTGGAAGCTCTATTTCCTTCATAACTGTTATAAATCCAAAATATTATAATCTTTAGTTTATTTTCTGCACTTAGTCATAATTCTTAGTTATAATTCTCAAACTAAAGAACGATTGCCAAATAGATACCATAGAATAGATAACCGGTACTTAATAAACCAGTCTATGTTGACGATAAACTCGGTCTTACAGATATTTATTACTTGAACGATACGTACACTTGCGTAAGCATCTAGAAATATCGCAACAAGTTTTTAGCGCCGTTGCCGGAGACTGGCGTACTGTTAATATCGATTTATCTATTCTTATTTCTAATTTGGCTTTTATTTTCAGTTTTTTTTATTTTGCTTTAGTGATGTTTGTCGTGATCTGTTTGTTGTTGTTGATTAGTCTCAGGAACTTAGTTTATGCGAAGTAGGAGAAGACCTGACATTCCTATCCATCTGAACCCTGAGATTGAAAGATTGTGCAGACATAACATAAAAGAGAAAAGAGTAGCTGATTTGTTAGCAATGGGAGATCAGCGAAACAATAATTTGGTGAATGATGAGTTACCGCCTGTTTTAAGACAAGTCCATGCAGAAATGAGCTTGAGGGACTATGTGATGCCAACTATTACAGGGGTGCAGACTTGCATCAGGCTTCCAGCTGTTAAAGCCAATAATTTCAAGATCAAACCAGCCATATTACACATGGTTCAAAGCTCAGTTCGTTTTGGCTTGCATCTAGCAAATTTCCTGAAGCTGTGTGCAACTTTCAAGTACAATGGTGCTACTGATGACGTCATTCGGTTGAGGCTCTTCCCATTCTCACTTAGGGATAGAGAAAAGTGTTGGATGAACTTAGTACATGAGAACTTCATCACTACATGACAAGACTTATCTCAGAAGTTTCTTGCCAAGTTCTTCCCCCCCAGCTAAGGCAGTGAAGCTCAGAGATGAGTTGAATAATTTCTATCAGTTGGAGGGAGAGCCACTATATGATGCATGAGAGCGGTTTAAAGATTTACAGAGGAAGTGCCCACGTCATGGGATTGAGAAGTGGATGCTAGTCCACATATTTTACAATGGGTTGTGTGGTACAACTCGTACCATCATTGATGCTGCAGCAGGAGGTACGTTCATGAGAAATAGTGCCAATGAGGCACATGATTTGCTAGAGGATATGGCCACAAACAACCATCAGAGGGCCGATGAGAGAGCAATGAACAGTAGGAAAGTGAATGTGATTCATGAGCTAGATGCTATCACTGCATTGACTGCGCATGTAGCCACTTTGACAAAGCAGATGCAGCAGAGTACCATGACAATTAAAGCGGTTCAGACACTAGTGGGTTGTGAGATTTATGGGGGTCCCCATACTTTTGATAGATGAACAGTAGTGGACCCAAATAATGTGCCCATGGAGCAAGTTCAGGCAGTTGGAAATTTTCAGAGGCCTTACAACAACCCTTACTCCAATACATACAATCAGGGGTGGAGAAATTACCCAAACTTTTTATGGAGGAATGAACAAGGGCAGCAAGCACAGTTTCAGGGTCAACAACAGAACCAGCAGCCACAAGATAAGCCTGACGATCTAAAAGCAACACTACTAACACTCACAAATTCGCAGACCCAATTCATGACATAAAATAGGTCATCCATCCGAAATTTGGAGGCACATGTTGGACAGCTAGCGAGCATGCTGAATAATAGAGAACAAGGATACATTCCCAGCGATACTGTGGTGAATCCAAGGGAGCAGTGTCAGGCAATAAGCCTGAGGAGCGGAAAACAGTTAGAACAAGTTACACCTAAATCAGTGGTTGAAAAGGAGAGTGAGTTGGAGAAGACAACTGAGGTATAAAAGGAGGGGGTTACTGATGACCGCCCTATTTTAGAGAAGGCTCCACCCGCAGTAATGAGAGAATACACAGACAAAATTCATTATCCTCAAATATTGCAGAAGAAGGCTTTGGATAAGCAATTTTCAAAAAATTTGGAGGTATTTAAAAAAACTGCACATTAACCTCCCTTTCATTGAAGCCTTGGAGCAAATGTCAGCTTATGTGAAGTTCATGAAAGACATCCTGTTTAAGAAGAGGAAGCTGACATATTATGAGACAGTGGTGCTGACAGAAGAGTGCAGTGCTATAATGTAGAAGAAACTTCCCCCTAAGTTGAGAGACCCAGTAAGTTTCACTTTACCTTGCACCATAGGAAGTGTTACCTGTAAAAGGGTTTTATGTGATTTGGGGGCAAGTATCAACCTGATACCCCTATCTGTGTTCAAAAGACTTGATTTGAGGGAAGCAAGGCCAACCACAGTCACCCTGCAACTAGCTGATCGATCAATTTTGCATCCCCAAGGAATTATTGAAGATGTGTTGGTACAAGTGGGTAAATTCATCATTACAGCTGATTTCCTCATTTTAGACATGGATGAAGATGAAAATATGCCCATGATCCTTGAAAGACCATTCCTAGCCACAGGGAGAGCCCTCATTGATATTGAAAAGGGAGAGTTAAAACTCAGAGTCCAAAGTGAGGAAATGGTATTCAAAGTTTCAAGCAGACCACTGAACCTCAAGTCGATGCTAGATGTTTTGCTATTGGGGTAGTTGACAAGGTTGTGCCTGAGAAAAGCCTCACAAGTACTGATGTTCGTGGGGTACCACCAAAGCAGCATGGAGAACCTGATGGTAAGATTTTTGAACTAGCTATTGATGAAAAAGAATTGAACTCCTCTGAAATCAGAACTGTGAAAAAGAAGAGAATGAGGAGAAAGAGAATGGTGCTAAAATGGATATGCGGATGGACACTCTACCCCCTTGATTTAGTAAGTAATCTGCGTCAATCTAAAAGACGTTAAAGACATCGCTACTTGGGAGGCAACCCAATATTTTTAATTATGTTATTTCAATTTTTATTTTTATTTTATTTTGTCTTGAACAGTATCACGATCTGGTATGTTAGTATTTTTGGATGACAAATAAAGGCAGGGACTCACTCCGAAGGGCAGAGGCTTCACAATGCAGAAAACTGGAGGACACTGGAATTTTTCCAAAATTAGGACCGCGGTTCCTCCTTCGGCAATGTGCACAGTAATTTGTTCTTCATCCCAAACCTCCGTTATGACCGTTGTGTTGTGTCAGTAAGTTGTCCCTTTATTTTTTAGTCTTCACACATTGGGGACAATGTGTCGATTAAGTTTGGGGGGTGTCTTATTGTTTTTGAGTCTTTTTAATTTGTCTTTGTGTTTTTTAGTCATATATTTTTTAATGGATCATGCATGTTGTAGTTGCTAATGATATTGAGTGGATAAAGTGGGATAATGTAATGGAATTGAAAGTAAAAATATGTGTGCTTAAGTTAGATATGCCAAAAATTTATGACATCTAATTATTTGAGATATTTGTGCTTAGCCTATGTGTGTCAGTTATGGAAAGAAGGGTTGAGAAATGTCTAGAAAATCTGTTTGCTTGTTATTTGAGGCGAAATAGTTAAGATGTGCATGTTTAGGGAGATGATTCATGCATTTCTTTGATAGCTCTTCTGACCATTCATTACCTATCCTGACATAAATTGTATCACTAGTCAGCTCCTTTGAGCCAAAAATAAGATCTTTCTTTGACACCATATGATTCTCTGTTTGTGCCATAAGTAATAATTGAAAGTGAGATGAAAAGTGTTGAAAAAGAAACAAGAAGGGAGTGAAAATTGATGCACCCCGATGAAAAATATGCAAAAGCCTAAGTTTGGGGGTGCTTGTTATTTATAATGTATCTCATTTTCTCAAAATAAAAGAGGGGAGAAAAATAGGTGTGAGATTAAAAAGATAGTCAAAAAGAAGGAAAAAAAAGTTGAATGAAAAATGCTTATGGTACGTAATTGAGCCTAAATGCCTACTTTTACTTACCCCAGCCTAAGCCTACATTACAACCCTTGAATGTCCTGATGATTTCTAATATGTATGTCTATGATTAGTGAAGAATAGCAAGTAGACAGATCTATAACGTTTTGAAAAAGATAGAATGAAATTGACATGCATAGGTTATGTGTTTGTATTTCCATTGATCATGATCTAAGTGAATTTGCGAAATATGTAGCTTGAAATCCTAGATTTCTAAATATTCATGCTATGTATGTTCTAATATATTATCTCAACTTTCATCCATGATTTGAAGAAGCATTGCTATAGCTATTTGATCCAAATCATTGAGTCTTTTATTTTTATTTTTGTTTTTGTTTAGTGCTTTACTCGAGGGCGAGTAAAATGTAAGTTTGGGGGTGTTTGATGAGTGTATTTTATACACCATTTTGAGTCCTATTTAGTTAGTATTTTACTCTTTTATTTTGCGTTTAGTATAGTGTTAGGTGTGTTTTTATTTCATTTTATGTCACATCGGTTATAAAGGAGAGAATACTACTTTTGAGGATGAAATTGCATAATAAAAGCCCAAGCAATGAAGCCTAAGAGGTCCTGAGAAGAACAGAAGAAATCAGGATAAAACATGACAAAAAGAGTAAGGCACCGCAGCTCAATAGCAAGAGGGACCGCGGTGCTCGAGGCACCGCACCCAGTAGCTAGCCAGTGATTTTCAGCCAATTAGCACCGCGGTGCCTACTCGTATTTTCAAAAAAGCTGGGCTGAAATTGGACAAGGTTAAAAGGGTCTGAATCGAGGTTTTTCTCAGATATAAATACCCTAAATCCTGTCATTATTGGGGACACTTTGGAGGGGAGAACGACGTCTACAAACTACACAATTAGAGACATCTCATTGTTCAAGTTATTTTCTTTCCTTTGTTTTTATTTCAGTTTATGTTGGATTTTGTATTAGTTCTTGACATGACAATATTTAGGAGCTAATTACTTTAGTAGGGTTTCCATCGAATCTTCTTGAAGCTCTTTCATATAGTTAGTGCATTAGTTATTGATTTCTTCTTCAGCGTATTAAGATCTATTCAATATTGTTATGATTGCTTGATAATTAACTAGCTATTAATTATCATCACTTATATGATTTCGAATCAAAAGTCTGAAAGGTGAGATTTGAATATGCTGTAATTGTCTAGACATAGGTTAAAATCGTGGACGAAAGTACCCCGATACTTGTATAGTATTTAAATGTTATTGTTCTTAATCCTTCAGTGTGGTAAAACTTATCATAGAAATATAGAAGGTTTATGCACTAGGTTGAGCTATTGTATGTTCTAACCAGAATATAATGACAGATTAGTTAACATGTTAACTTAATAAGAAGAAGAATCATTAACATTGCATTAACACGTGAAAAAGTGGATAGTTGAGGAGATTGGAAGTCATATTTCCTTCATTACTGTTATAAACCCAAAGTATTATAATCTTTAGTTTATTTTCTGCACTTAGTCATAATTCTTAGTTATAATTCTCAAACTAAAGAACGATTGTCAAATAGATACCATAAAATAGATAACCGGTACTTAATAAACCAGTCTTTGTGGACGATAAACTCGATCTTACAGATCTTTATTACTTGAACGATACGGACACTTGCATAAGCATCTAAAAATATCACAACAATAGCATCTCACTCTTTCCTCTCTCTTGCATTCTCACTATTTCTCCAAAATTCTTTAGTAGTGAATACACGTGTAGAATTATATTAAATATATATTATTTGATTTTTAAAACTCACTAAGCTGACTAATTAAAAAAAGTAAATTAAGAGGGTTTGCTACCTAAAATTTCTCCTTTCTATGACTTCCGCCTTCTCAATTTATGTGATATTTATTAAATTTAGATATTCAAACGAGTTTTTTATCACCGATAATTTTTAATATGCATTATAAATATTTTAAATTATTAATAATTGTGACTTAACAACAACAACATACAGTCTGGGGAAGATAGTGTGTACGTAGAGCTTATCCCTACCTTGAACATTATTATGACTTATAATATTTTTTATTTATTTTTAAATATATAAAATTTATAATTTATATGCAAATATACGGTCTAAATTAAAATTTTAACCCTCATATTTGAATTATGCCACGTAAATTAGGAATGTGAGTGATAAAATTAAGAGGGGACGAAATTTTAGAGAGAAGAATATTGAGAGAATTCTTTCTTACTTTCATTCATCATAATGACATTTTTATATAGAGACAAAAGTCTTCTCTCCCTAATCTAACAAGGAAACCCTATTATAATAAACCACTATAATTACAATTTATCAAATATACTTAGACTAAGATTTTATCATAAAAACTATTAGAGTTAAACTAGAAAACCCCCCTTGGGGTCGGTGACCGATGTCGGTGCCGACGTCGGTGTCAATCTCAATAGCCCCACTCAAGTTGGAGCATGAGGGTCTCGAATGCCCAACTTGAAAAACAGATATTCATGTTGTGATTTTTCCAAAGTCTTCGTAAACACATCGTCCAATTGTTCACTGGTTGACACATAACTCGAAAATTTTATACCAGATTGGAGTGCGTCCCAAACATAATGACAGTGGACTTCAATATGTTTAGTTCGTTCATGAAACACCGAGTTTCGTGCAATATACAATATTGTTTGACTGTCAAAATATATTTGAACCGGAGATTTATGTTCGACGCCCAAGCTATGTAGGATTTCATTCAACCATTTCAATTCACAAATCGTCATTGTCATTGATCGGTATTCTGTCTCTGCTGACGAGCGAGAGACAATATTTGATGAGAGAGAGACAATATGTTGCTTCTTAGTTTTCCACGATACCGATGAATTTTCAAGGGAGATAAACCATCCGGTGAGCGATTTGCGGGTCAACGGACATCCAGTTCAGTCCGTATCACACCACCCATACAATCAGAGATCACAATCCTTCTTTAACACAATTCATTTCCAATGGTTTTCTTCAAGTATCTTACCACATGAATGGTAGCTCTCCAATGCGTTTCCTTCGGTTGGTGCATGAATTGAAACAGAACATGCACACAATAGAATAACTCCGATTGTGTAAAATTGAGGTATATCAATCCACCGACCAAACGTTGGTATGGTTCTGGATCTTTCAAATTATCCCTTTTGGCTAACGCCAAATTGTGATTATGTTCTATGGAAGTATTAGCCGATTTTACTCCCAATAGCCCGGACTCAGAGATTATATCGAAGACATATTTTTATTTATAAAGGAATAATTCGGATGGTCCACTCGCAACTTCAACTCCAAAAAATATTTTATGGGGCCCAAATCCTTCATGTGAAACAGGCTCGGAGATAGTCTTTGAACCGTGCAATGACACTATGGACATTTCCGGAGATAATCAAATCATCCACATAAACTAGGATGTTAAGTCGTATACTTTCCTGGTGCACTATGAAGAGAGAATAGTCGTAGTATGACTGTTTGAACCCATATTTTATCAAGACATTTGATAATTTGGTAAATCAGCGTCATGGGACTTGTTTCAACATGTACAATTTTTTTTGAAGTTGACATACTTTCCCCTTGTGGTCCGACCCTTTCCTGAACCCCGCGGATAGCGGGAGTTTAGTGCACCTGACAACCATTTGCCATACTATCCCCAGACCAGACAAATAGAATCTCGATGGTAATTTCATATAAACTTCTTCAGCTAGTTCGTCGTGCAAGAAGGTGTTATGAACACTCATCTGATGCAACTCCCAATTGCGAGTGGATGCTACTGCCAAGAAGGTCCGAACAGTCACTACCCGGAGTAAACGTTTCATTGTAGTCAATACCTTCCTCCTGCTTATTACAAAAAATGACCAACCAGGCTTTATATCATTCAACTGAGCCGTTCGAATTGTATTTGATCTTGTACACTTATACATTCGAGTTCTTTCTTATCGAGAGATAATGTTTTCAACGGCCATGTGTCATTGTTATTAAATGCTTCGATTTTTTGTTGCATTGCTTTTCTGCAACATTCATTTTTCATGGCCTCTAAGAAGGATTTTGGTTCAATTCTTGTGGTAATTACTGCAAGAAAGCTTTGGTGTTATGAGGAAAAATTATCACGGGATATGTAATGAGCTAAAGTATAAGGCGCACCTGAGTGTTGTTGAGGATCGAGAGAACTCATCGATGTACTTTCTTTCCGGAATAATTCAATAACATAGTCACGCAATCGAACCGAGTCATGCTTCTGTCGTTCGTTTACCCTGACCCAATTGTTCCTCTAGTGGCTTTTCATTGTCCTGTGTACCTTGCGTTTGTGTTTTTTCCACGTTTTTATTATTTGGATTAACATATGTTCAGTCTAATTCTGATTGATCCGTCGGTTTGATATTCAATGTCTGAATTTCTTCTAGTCAAACTTCGTTCGTACCTACATTACTTGTCTATTCTTTCTCAAAATCGTGTTGATTTCTCTATTTATTTATTTCATTAGGGATCACTTCTATGTTGTCAACTAGATTACTTTTTCCTATGGCAAAAGAGAACTTAGTCTCGTAGAAGTCCACATCTCTCGAGGTTAAATATTCATCATTTTCCAAGTCATATAATTTCCAACATTTCTGTCCGTAGGGGTATCTCAAGAAGACACACCTACGACTTCGACTCTCAAACTTGTCTCTTATTTTGTACTTTGTATGTGCATAGCACAGTAATCCTACCATCATTAAGTGATCATAATGAGGTGCCTCTCCGTATGAAATTTCATATGGGGGTTCCCATTCAAAATTGAAATGGTGTTCTATTGATTAAGTATCCCGCGGTCAAAATACATTCTACCCAAAATCTGATCGAAAGATGACCCTAAAATCTTAATGCTCGTGCCACATTAAGAATGTGACGATGTTTTCTTTCAACTCTTCTATTATGTTGCGGCGCCTCTGTGCACGAAGTTCGAAAAAGAATTTCATGTTCGAAGAAGTAATAGTTCATACATATGAATTCAGTTCCGTTGTCACTTCTAATAATTTTTACCTTCTTACCAAACTGCCTATCCACCAGTGCGAAGAAAATTTTCAAGATTTAGGATACTTCTTTCTTATCAGCTAAAAGAAATTAATATGACTCGCAACTGATCATCCACAATTGTAAATAAATACGAAGCTTCACAAGAAGAAGGTGTTATATACGGACCCTATAAATCACAATGAATCATATAAAAAATATCGGAAGCTATATTATCACTTAAAGGAAAAACACTTCTTGTTTGTTTTACCCTTTGACATACATCACATTCTTTATCTAAAATAAAATTACTTTCTTTTAAATCTAACGTCGTAATAGACTTTGTCACTTGTGTAGAAGGATGACCTAATCGTTTGTGCCAAAGATCAAATCAATCAACTGCCTCCGTCTTCATAGCTCGTATCCATGCCACATTCTGAAAATAGTAAAGTCTACCTCATCGCGCTCACCCATTCCAAGCAGCTTCCTCATGACGGGGTTTTGTATAGCATACATAATTTTGTTAAAATTTACATCACAATCTAAATGATCAACAAGTTGCGAGAAATTAAATTGCAAGTTAAGTCCGAAACATAAAGGACATCTTTCAACCAAATCTTATTATTTAGCGCGGCCATTCCATCTTTCGTGGCCAACGAGCTACTTCTATCTGGAAGCCCAATCGGACACTCAGAAATGTCCAACTGATCGCTCAGTTTATCCGGATTACCTATCATATGATTGGTAGATCCGGAGTCAATAATTCAAGAAGAGTTTTCGATCTTGCCATTTGAATTTATTCCTTATGAATTCAACATATGAATTACCATTTTTCGGATTTCTTCACTCAGATTGTGAGGTCATATTCCTCCCGTGTTTATCTGGTCTATATCCGCATGTGTATCTTTGACAGCAACGACGTTAGCCTGATAGTTGCCTTTTTCGCGAGCGGATCACGGACCTCTCCTCTACTGATGTTGTTATCCTCGTCCTCTTCCTCCGAATTTTTTGTCTCCCTTTTTATTTTCAGGCCACCATTTCGGATATCCAATAAGTTGAAAGCATCATTCCATAACATGTCTGGATCTCTTGCAATGTGTGCAAAATGCACCATCATTCTTTCCTTCACTTTGATCACGATATGAATTTCTGCTTTGTACGTCAAAGGCCATGAGTTCACTTTGTTCCTCCGTTTTTCATGTGAGTCATCTCACACGCTCTTCCTACACTAGTTTCGAATATAATTTGTTTAATGATAACAATAGTTTCTGGGCCAGTATGTTCGATTTCACTGTTTCATACATTGTCTCATCCAATCCCATGAGAAAAAATGCACTTTTTCTTCTTCTCTTTTGGTTTCCAAGATCATCCCAGATTGCACGTGCACTTGTCGGAATCTGTGAGTAGTTTGTCAATTCTCCCATAACTTGGTTAGTTTTCCATAGTAATTCACTATGGTCCTTCCCTTCTGCTTGCACTCCGCAAGTTCTACTTTCAGTTGTTGCATCTGAGGTCCGTTTATAATAGCGAATCGCTCCCGGATGCTCGTCCATAATTCCTCCGCTTTCTCTTTATGCGAGATCGTTTAGCGAAGAGTTGGTTCTCGCGGTAGAAAGCTCACCCGTTGCTAGTTCGCTCATCCGCTGCGATTGTATTACGAATCCACGATACTAACAAAGAGTTTATAGTCCATCAATCTTCTAAGGCTTCTTGATCTTACCTTCAACGAAGCCGAATTTCTTCCTTGCTCTTAGGGCCGTTCTCATGGATCGAACACATTCTATGTAATTCTCTCCCTTCAACTGGACTTGTGTCACCACAATTTCGGAATTATCGTTTGACGTAATGTCATACGGGGAGATTGTTTTTCTTTGAGTTTTATTTTTTTTACCGACGATTCCTTTGTTTTTATTACCGGTTTCTCTGTCACCCGCCATTATTTATGGTTTTTGTATTCTTTTAACGTGGCTCCGATATCATGATAAAATTAAGAGGGGACAAAATTTTAGAGAGAAGAAAAATATAGAGAGAATTCTTTATTGTTTTTATTCATCATAATGACCTCTTTATATAAAGTCTTCATTTTCCTAATCTAACAAGAAAACCGTATTCTAATAAACTACTATAATTATAATTTTACCAAATATAATTAGACTATGATTTACCATAATAACTATTAAAGATAAACTAGGAAATTTCCCTTGGTGTCGGACGTCACGGTCTCAATAGAGAGAGTATATTTTATTTTTTGGATTTTTCACCCGATATTTAATATTTATATTAAAGTTCGATTATATCCAAATTCATACGGGTAAAGTTCATCTTCGAGGAAAACACTTCCTACCTAAAAATATTTTTCATATTCGAAACTCGAACTCAACCTTTAATTAAAGAGAAACAGCTCATTCACTTCTCCACATTCTTTAACTGTGAAAACAGAGTGTATATTATTTGCCTCTACTGTCAAACTACTGTTATTTTCACAATTTTCCTTATATGTTCCATCTCATTTTCCAAGACTCTTTCTTTCTTTCTTTATCAAGGGATTTAATTCTCTCCTCTCCTTCAAGCAAAGCTGTTCCCTCTCTCTCTCTCACACACTTCTATTTATTCTTTCTTTTTGTTGGTTTCTGGGTTTCCGTGTAGCTTTTTGAGATCCCTTCACAAAAAAACAAAAAAACAAAAAACAAATGGGGTATTCCCCAAGTAGTTGTACTGACTCTCTTCACAACTCTTCGAACACTCAAACTTTAACCACTAACACTAATAACTATGAGCTAAAAATCAAATCTTAATCTACAAAATGTTTTGGGATATGGGGTTGGCCTGTATCATCCCAACTCAAAGGCGTTGTATTTCTATCAAGAATCAAAATGAAGACGAAATAAATGACAAAAATTTGGAGCATAATAAAGCTTGGTTATTAGGAGAGGGTGGAGGGTGTGGTGGTCCAGAGTTGATTAATGCTGATCCATATTCAGTTCATTCTTCATTCAGGTTTACTTTATGTACTCAAGTTGAAGTTGATCAGTCAATGAATGTGAATAATAATAACTGTGGTTCTTCTAATTCTGCTACTGTGTTAATGGTGAATTTGGATAATGGGTTGACTGATCCTAAGTCTCAAGAGCTAAAATGGAGGAAAATTGAGTCTTTAGAGAGGAATATATCTCCTGTGGTTCATTCTTTGATTAGGTTCAGCTATAATGAGATTGCTTCTGCTACTAGAAATTTTTCTAAAGGTATGTTCAATTTCATGCCTTCTTTATTTTTTTTATAGTTACGGTCCAATGCCCTTTCGGTGATCTAATTTACATAATAGCTAACAAATGTATAGATTTTGTAAATTTAAGTTAGTGATTGGCTATAGATTTTGGATTACATTTTGAACATTTATCTTCGAATATCTGTTTGGCCATGAAATATGATCAGGTTTTACAAATACCTTCAAAATTTCATTTTCCACTCACAAAACTTCTAACTTTTTCAAGTAAATGCATGTCCAAAGACAACTTTAAGTTCCAAAATCACTAATTTAAAAACTCAAAATTTCAAGTTTCAACTTCAAAATCTATCACCAAACGGAGATAAGTATAAATATACATATCGTATACATACTCAGCGTATATGTTTTGTATATTTTGGCTAGGACCTGTAATTTTTATATTTTTCCTTTCTTTCATTTGTTTAAATTTGTGTTTCTTGAATTGGGTTTCAATTATGAGTTTTTTAATCTATGTTTCTTGAATTGGATAGGTAGAGTTTTGGGAAGAGGAGCCTTGAGCTATGTATTCAGGGGGAAAGTGGGATTTTTTAGGACAACAGTGGCAATTAAGCGTTTAGATATGGCGGACGAGGAGTCTCCAAAGGCATTTTGTAGGGAATTGATGATTGCTAGTTCTCTTCATAACCCATACATTGTTCTTCTTGTGGGTTTTTGCATTGATCCAGAGGAAGGTTTATTTCTAGTGTACAAATATGTATCCGGTGGAAGTTTAGAGCGGTATTTGCATGGTAAATACTTCTTTCTTCCCTTTTCTTTTAATTAATTTGATTTTAGAGTAATTCAGTGGGATTCAGATTTTGTCAATTAATTCAACAGGGAAGAAGAGGGGAGGTAAAGATGGTCCAGCACTAACATGGTGTGCTAGGTATAAGGTGGCTGTAGGCATTGCAGAGTCAATTGGGTATTTGCATAATGGGACTGAGAGGTGTGTTGTTCACAGGGATATCAAGCCCTCAAACATTCTTCTTTCATCCAAGAAGACACCCAAGGTAATGAAAAGTGTAAACGTGTACTAATTATGGGTGGGGATCTTATTTTACTATACCTACACGTTTACACACCCCTCCTTCGGAGCGGGAGGAGGCCGGACGCTGAGACTGGATCTGAAGTCAAGACTAGGATTCCTATTGTAATTGGAATGAACATTGTACACCTATATATATTTGATATTAATGAGAAGACTCCAAGGGAGATTAATATCATCTTACAAAAAGGACATCATATAAAATGCCCAATTAGGTTATTGTCAAATATTTTAGGTGGATCCACTAGCCAACAGTATTTTTAATAATGTTGGTGGCCCGGCTATTCCACCAGTACTGAGCGAGTCTTTCCATCAATAGCAGCTTTTCTGGTCAATTGTACTATATGCTAATTGTTGGTTGAACTATGCAGTTGTGTGACTTTGGCTTAGCAACATGGACTCCTGCACCTTCAGTACCTTTCCTTTGTAAAACTGTTAAAGGAACATTTGGGTATGATTTCTATCTGAAAAACTCCTCTAGAATAACAATGACTAAGATCCTGAGGTAGCTTAACAACAGAGATTTTCCTACATTTTACCAGGTTTTAAAACTACATTTGCAGGTACTTAGCCCCAGAATATTTTCAGCATGGTAAAGTTTCTGATAAAACTGATGTTTATGCTTTTGGAGTTGTCCTGTTGGAGCTATTAACTGGATGGAAGCCAATAGAAGCGAAAAGAGGACCAGGAGAAGAAAACTTGGTTTTGTGGGTGGGTGGTTGCTTAAATATATGCCTAATATGTCTTCAATTTAGCCTTATTTTGGATTCACCACTACTTATGACTTCTTAATAAGAAATATCTAAGTCAAAATTTGGAAGATGTTCAATTGGGCATTACGAGCCTTCTTTCGATGCAGATTTTTAAATTTTGATGTTACTCCTATCAGGCAAAGCCGTTATTGCAGCAAGATGCTCTTGAAAAGTTTCTTGATCCAAGACTTAAATTTCCTCGAAAGAATTTGCACCAAATATCTCGTATGATTCAAGCAGCAGCAGCATGCATACACAGTGAAGAATCTCAAAGGCCCGACATTGATGTGATCATTGACATGTTGAGAGGCAGAGAATCTGATTCCATCAACACGAAGAAGGATATTTTGCCAAGTAATGGCTGTATGATTGATTGTTACAACCAATCGCAGTAGACTAGAAGTGAAATGAAGAGTCATTTAGCCTTGGCAATGTTAGGAGTTACAGAGTTTGACGACGATGTTCTTTATTGTTGCTGAAACAAAGTGACAAGAGTGAATCTGATGTTTAACCTTGTTTGCATTCCCCCATTCAACTTGAAAGGTAGAATTATAACGTGACAACTGATAAGATCTTTAACTTGTAGATAAAGGTGCCAGCCTGATTGAAAAGAATTCTGTGTTTGTACAGACTGGTTTCTTGTCCCCAACTCTTAAACGGAAAATTATGAAAGTTTCTGATTTTCAAGATTGGAGAAGAAAGTTTCAATAATGCTATCTAAAGTAGGCTAACTACAGCCCCTTAAGTCGGAGCGGGAGGAGGCCGAACGCTTAGATTGGATCTGAAGTCGATGAATAACTGTCTAGATAGTCCTTTAGTGAATATATCCGCATACTGATATGAAGAGGGCACATGCAACACCTTGACATGTCTGATAGCAACGTTCTCACGAACAAAATGTATATACATCTCAATGTGTTTGGTTCGTTGATGCTGAACTGGATTGTGAGATAAATAAACAGCATGTAGGGATTTGTTGGGTGTAAAACACACAAGTAAAGCACAACGGAAGTTTAAAATTTTGAGTAAACTTACTTGCTCCAACAAACATTCCTGGTATGATTATGCGATAATACAAATCTTCAAAGACATGAAAACTTACCGTTTATGCTTTTAATGCAGTCTCTACTAAAAGGTGCGCACGCGATTGTCAATCCGGGTGCAAGCCTTGCTTCAGTATATTCCTTTGCCCAAGAAAGCTAGGAAATCTTGGCAGAGGTTTGAGAGAATTTATTTCCTGAACTCTAAGTTCAGAAAGTGAAAAATGAGTTCTAATGAAATTATGGGTTAAGTGCCAAATATATAGTGAGGAAACCCTAAACCCAATCAGATTTGGATCAGGCTTCAAGACCTGACCCAAATCCAAATTGCAGTGGGCCAGTCGAACTGGGCCCACTGTTATGCGGCTCCTTTATTTATTTTCTGCACGTTTTAGTTCTAATTAAATCCAAGACTTAATTTTAACTTAATTAATTAATTTTCATCAAATGAAAATTATCCCATAATTTATTATAAAATAAAATATCTTGATTCAAAATCCGATATTTTACATTCTCTCAATATACCCTTAGACCGAAAAGACAATCGACTTAGTGTGACCCTTTAGGCCTTCACACATCGGCACTTGATCAAATCAAGGTTCACACGGAACTCCTAGACGGCGCCGGTGACGGACCCAATATGTGAAGTACGTTTACAAGACTCAAGTAAACAAACCTCTATGTGAGATGATAAATTCCTTTCATTCGCGATACACTCGATCAAGCTTAAGATTTGCCAAGTGTCTATCCAAATGGTCTGATCACTTTATCTCATCTATATTAGTCGACAACTAGACCATATACTAGATATGTCTCTTGCATTTGCCAATGACTTGGTCGACCTAACATCTCTGAGAAGCTGAGTGTTCTCTCGAAATTCCAATCGAGGAATGAATTCTATTCTTGGCTCAACTACCACCTTCAATCTACTTCGTAATGCACCCAATACAAGCCGCGTCTCAACCTATAAGGCATTTGAGCTTAGGACAAGATCAAAGTGCATTGCTCCGTAAACAAGGCGATATTGACCTCAAGTCTGGGACTCTATCTCCCACACGCCGATAATACTCTAGACATGTATAACAAATAGTTTATCGCCAGGTATGCCAATACTCTAAGAGTATCCATGTGCATCACTAGCAACTATTGCTTGCGATGTAGTGAGACATACTACATTCTCTAAGAATGTGATGCGGACTATGTCGACTTATAACATATCATTGATATCCCATTCTCAATGATCATTAGTCTAGGCTATTTTAAGAACTACACTCTATCATTAATATCTCACACTATTAATGACAATGTAAGTTCAAGGATGCGCATTAATGAATAATATAAACAATCAAATAATAATTCAATAATTGCAAATGCCAAGTATATATTAATCTTATTAATAATATGAATGTGTTCAAGTACATGTGCTCTAAAATAATTGTTTCTAGGACATATATACTTTCAATCTCCCACTTGCCTAGAGCCAATCACAATGTATCTAATGCCCATATTTTGAAATGACCATTATGCTTGACAAGCTTAATGGTTTAGTAAATAGGTCTGCTAGATTATTTTCGTGGGAATATAGTCTATCTTTATTTCTTCAGTTCCACCATCTCCCCGAGTATGTGGTATTTCCTTAGTACATATTTATTTCTGTTTGTTGATCTTGATTCCTTAGCTTGTGCAATCGCACCAGTGTTGTCACAATAAATCGTTATTGGACAATGTACTGAACAACCCTAATTCCTTTAAGAACTTCGGATATCGCGACAGCTTCTTTACCACTTCCGATCCAAAGAATGTATCGGCTTCGTTGTCGAATCGCGGTTGTAGCTTGCTTGGAACTCTTCCAACTAACTACTCCACCATTTAAAATGAAGGCATAACGGTGAGATTTGAAGTCATCAAGATCTGCGGAAGCTAGCATCGCTGTACCTAGTAGCTACTAGCTCTTCTTGTCGCCATAGACTAAGAAGTATTCTTTAGTTCGTCTAAGATACTTAAGAATACTCTTGGCGCTTTCGATGTTCCTCCCGTGATTCTGCTGAATTTGCAAGTCATGCTAAGTGTATAGGCCATCCGCCTTATGCAGTCATGACATACATGATTGATCCTATATGAAGCATATGTGATTCTCTTCATGCGTTGAGTTCTCAGAATGTGGAAGGACAATCCTTCTTTGACAACTTGATGCCTTGACCCATAGGAAGATTCCCTTTCTTGTAATTTTCCATAGAGAAACGTTTTAGCACTTTATCTATGTATACGGACTGTGACAGCCCCAACAATTTATTAGGTCTATCTCTGTAGATTCTAATTCCAAGAATGTAGCACGCTTCACCCAAGTTCTTCATCATGAAGGTTCTGGATAACCATTCTTTGACTGATTGCATGTGAGCTTTATTGTCTCCCATTATAAATATGTCATCTACATATATAACAATGAAGACAATGCTCTCATTTGTGCGTTTACTATAAACGCACGGATCTTCCTTGCTTCTAACAAAGTCAAACGATTTGATTGCTTTGTCAAAACAAATGTTCCAACTCCTTGAGGCTTGCTTAAGTCAATAAATGGACTTTTGTAGTTTGCATACTGTTTTGGGTTGAGTCTTAGATGTAAAACCCTCTGGCTGTATCATATACACCTCCTCAATTAGATTACCATTGAGGAAGGCAGTTTTAACATCCATTTGCCAAATATGATAATCATAGTATGCAGCTATAGCAAGCAAAATCCGAATGGACTTAATCTTTGCAAAGTAAAAGGTTTCATCATAATCGACCCTGTGCCATTGATTATAACCTTTAGCCACCAATCTTGCTTTATAAGTCCGTATTTTGCCATATGCATCAATCTTTCTTCTTGAAGACCCATTTGCATCCTATGGGTCTAACCTCATTGGCAAGTCAACCAAGTTCCATACTTGGTTTATGTACATAGACTCATTTGATTTCATGGCTTTGCCATCTCTGTGAATCAATGTCTAACATTGCTTCGTTGTAGGTAGTAGGCTCATCATCATCGTGAATATCTATCTCATTATGTGTTTCAACAAGGAGATTAAGTCTTTCAGTGCGATGAGTCCTAGTGGTCTCTGAGTTGAACATTCTGCGTTTGATGTTTCTTGTATTTTGATTTTGAGAAGATGTTTGTGTGTTGGACAATCCACCACCATGAGAACTTTCAGAATATCATTTTGAATCGGATGATGCACAACTATTGTGTCATCTATCATTGGTTGTGCATGAGGTCTTGCATTTCTGCAGATCCTCACAACACTCCCATCGGGTGAAGGGTACTCTAAGTACCTAATCATCATCAAATACTCCACCGAATCCTTGTCTAGGTTATTTGACAAGGGTCATTCTACATTATTTTGTACTTCTTGAATTTCTTGAGTTCTATCTTGTTGCAACTCGTTTCTTGTAGACATAGTATTCTTCAGAAAGTTGCATTCTGAAACAATTACTTTATGTTCCTCGTGAAGATAGAAGTAGTACCCTCTTGTTTCCTTAGGATACCTACAAAATAATACTTCTCACTTTTAGATTCCAATTTGTCGGTGAGCAACTTCTTTACATATGCAGGCACCCTGTGGTCGCATGTGTTTAAGTCTTCAAGCTTGCCATTCCATATCTCATATGGAGTTTTCTCACCGACTTTGATGGAACTCTATTCAAAATGTAGATTGAGCTTTGCAATGCATATCCCCATAGGTATGTTGGTATAGTAGAAGCTCATCATGGATCTAACCATATCTAATAAGGTACGATTTCTCCTCTCAAAGAACACCATTCATTTGTGGCGTCCGAGGTGTCCATTCCGAATGGACTCCAAGCTTCAAGTAATCTAGAAATTCTTTACTTAAGTACTCACCTCCTCGATCCGATCAAGAGTTTTAATACTTGTTTCAAGTTGCTTCTACTGACTTGTACTCCATGAATTTCTCAAAAGCTTCACTTATGCTTCATAAGATACACATGCCCAAACCTTGAGAAATCGTCAGAAAAGTGATGAAATAAAGAAAGCCTCCCTTAGCTTGAGTTGGAAAAGGCCCACATACATCGGTATGGACTAACTCAAGCACCTCTTTAACACGCACTTTCCCGTAAAGTGATTTGGTTGTCATCTTTCCTCTCAAGCAAGATTCGCAATCACCATATGACTCTAAGTCAAATGGTTCTAAGTAATCTAATTTCCTCAATCTTGCTATCCTTGATTCATTGATGTGACCAAGTCTGCAAGTAGGTGGGATTTCTTTGATTACTTATTTTAGCTCTTTTATTTTGTATATTGAAAATTTCATGGCTACAGTTTAGAACATACAATCCATCCACAAGCGGGGCATTTCCACAAATAAAACTTTTATAAGACAAAACATAGTTTCCATTGGTAATATGTGAGGAAAACCCCTCAATGTCTAACATAGGGATAGAAATAATATTTCTCGTCAAAGACGGGACAAAATAACAATTATTAAGTTCTAAACAAAAGCCTGAAGGTAAATCTAGTCTATAAGTCCCCACGCGTTCTGCATCAACTCTAACTCCATTGCCAACGCGTAGATCTACTTCCCAAGGTCCAACATTTCTGCTGTCAATTAGCTCCTGCACATTATTACAAATGTGTGAGCCACAAGCGGTATCCAATACCCAACAGTGAGAATTAGTTATAGACATATTTATTTCAATAACAAACATACCTTGTCCAGCAGGGCCAGCACCTTGTGCCTTGTCTCCCCGCAGCAAATTCTTCTTCCAATGTCCATTTCTCTTACAATCGAGGCAGACATCAGCATTATCTTGACCTTCTTTCTAACAACTCCTTTAGGTTTCATAGTGGGTTTGGCGGCAACCGCCTACCCTTCTTCTTCTCGCATATTCTTACCCTTAGGTTTGAACTTGTTAGATGAGCCCACCATGAGCACAGCTTTACCTTTGGAGGTGGACGACTCAAGGTCTTCAACATATTATGAAGTTCGGAGACTTGCTTTGCTCCATTCATGTTGTAATTCACAATGAAGTTCTCAAAGAAACCGAAGCGAGTTCAAGATTAGATTAACAGAACATTCACGTGCCTGCTCCAATCAAGCCAACCTCTCAATTAATCCAATCATCTTCAAAACATGTTGTGACACCATACCCCCTTCGTTTAGCTTACACTTAAAAAGATCTCTCAACAGTTCATACTCCATTGTCTGAGACTGTGAGTCATATAGACTCTTCAAGTGTTCTAGCATCTCGTCAGCCCATATTTTCATGCTGTCTTTGTAACTCTGGAGTCATAGAAGATAGCATAACACATTGTGCTGCAACAGCATCATCAAGATATTTCTGATAGGCTGCTTTGTCAAACAGAGCATACTCTTCAGAATCTTCAGCAGGGACTGTAGGGAGTGATGTATCCAATACATACTCAATCTTTTCTAATCGCAGTACCAAACGCAGATTTCTTAACCAGTCAGGAAAATTGGCTCCATTCAACTTGTTCGTTTCAACCAACATTTTAAGTGATAGATTCGACATTGTAGCTGAAGAAAAGATAGACTTGAAATCAATACTTTAATATAATTTCTATTGAACACATTCATTAACTAACTAACTAACATGGTCTTTAGTTTAATTAGCTCCCACTATTTTAACATACTCTTTTACCCCATAAAGAATACAAACTCATATCAAATACGGTCATAATGGGCCAAGATCCAAACTCA
Source organism: Przewalskia tangutica (assembly GCA_029844215.1). NCBI lineage: Eukaryota > Viridiplantae > Streptophyta > Magnoliopsida > Solanales > Solanaceae > Przewalskia > Przewalskia tangutica. Next base: position 48,218,064 of record CM056727.1, on the reverse strand, counting down.
TGTTGTCTCCGCGTTTGCTGAGGCTGATAACTTCAACAACACGATCTGGTAGGTCTCTAAACCAATTGCAAACAATTTGCAACTCTTGGTTGACCGAATGTTCTAAACAATTCGATCTGGCCCCTACCGTCCGACATCAGCGCCAAGACATTTAGCAAGTCAACCTCGTTATGCGACTGCAATTATGTATCTAAGTGGGCTTATCCTTCATCAAGCAAACACTGGGGTGTAAATACTCACGAAGGTTTATCACCTACTACAACATTTATACGCATCTATGAAAGTCCGAGTCCTCGTAGACTTAGAGCAAATCTGGGCATAAATACTCATCTCGCTAAAAGGATTTTGCACCACAATCAATTATAACTTGACGACACGTTCATTTTAAATGAGACTTGTATTAAATTTGGGGAACATTTTAATTCAGGGTTATGACCAAGATCAACTATTATATCATACATCATATGAAATCCTATCATGCAATTTCTAAACACATTTAGATGGAAAATCATCAAACCCAATATGCATGATATAAGATGGTTTTAATCATATACTGCGCCGCCTACCTGCATAATTATAACGCCATCAAAGTAAATACAATTACGGCGCCACTACCTGCATAATAATTATGACTCTATTCTAATTATTTAAATGACAATCAATTAAACAATTAGGAGAAACAATTAATTTGTGCACACATTATCAAATAATATGCTAAATAACAATAATTGTGGGTTAATTATTGTTTCAATTTAGGAAATATTTAAATTCAAAATTTAAACTCAATTTTCGGAATTTTCTCATCCAAACAAATTCCTTAACAATTCGTAAATTAAAATTTAATTTTCGTGGTATTTCGCAATTTTCGTAACCTTAAAATATTTACAGAATTACCAGGACCAAATCGCTTTTCAAATTTACTGATTGACCAGGATAATCACGATTTTAAAACTTTTAAAATTTGAAAATATCTCGTGGACTAATTTGTAATTTTGAACTTAAAATATTTTCAGATTTGTTAAAGGACCAATCTACAATTTAAAACCCTAATTTTAATTTGCAAAAGGTCCTTACACTATTTCAAATTTTCAAAACCAATTCCAACTCCAAATCAAATTTGGGATTCGGATTTCGGGGCGAAATTGACGGAATTAAAACACGCTGGCGATGGCACGTCGGATTTAACTCACCGGTGGTTTTCACCGATTTGGTAACCAGCGGTGGCGGAATCTGACGGCCATGGCTCTAAACCGTCGGTGGTGCTCCTTTTCCGATCATCGCTGCCTGTAACTACCGCATTAGATTCTCTCGTCGAGGCGAATACAATGATATTATTACTTTCGATTTGTCGCCGTGGTGGCGTAAACCGTCCCTCCGCTTGCGGTTTCCGCGACCTAAAAAATTTTTTTTCAAATCCAGATCGTTCATGCCTAAGCGATGATCGCGACATCAGACGCGTCAAGCGATGCGATCGTTCATCGTGAATAAAGCGATTTGCGATCTAATTTTTTTTTTTTTTTTAAAAAAAATTCCGAAAATCAGTTCTAAATCAAAACAATCAATTATCCCACATATCGTTATTAAAGATTATCGTATAATCATTAAGCCAACCAGGCTCGATACTCATCGTAGGGATTTGTTGGGTGTAAAACACACAAGTAAGGCAATGTGAGTTTAAAATTTTGAGTAAACTTACTTGCTCCAACAAACATTCCTGGTATGATTATGCGATAATACAAATCTGCAAAGACATGAAAACTTACAGTTTATGCTTTTAATGCAGTCTCTACTAAAAGGTGCGCACGCGATTGTCAATCCGGGTGCAAGCCTTGCTTCGGTATATTCCTTTGCCCAAGAAAGCTAGGAAATCTTGGCAGAGGTTTGAGAGAATTTATTTCCTGAACTCTAAGTTCAGAAAGTGAAAAATGAGTTCTAATGAAATTATGGGTTAAGTGCCAAATATATAGTGAGGAAACCCTAAACCCAATCAGATTTGGATCAGGCTTCAAGACCTGACCCAAATCCAAATTGCAGTGGGCGATCGAACGGGCCCATGTTATCGACTCCTTTTTTATTTTCGCACGCTTTAGTTCTAATTAAATCAGACTTAATTTTAACTTAATTAATTAATTTTCATCAAATGAAAATTATCCCATAATTTATTATAAAATAAAATATCTTGATTCAAAATCCATATTTTACATTCTCTCAATATACCCTTAGACCGAAAGACAATCGACTTAGTGTGACCGCTTTGTGCCTTCACACACGTGGCACTGATCAAATCAAGGTTCACACTAACTCCTAGAACGCGACGCGGATGACCCATATGTGAAGTACGTTTACAAGACTCAAGTAAACAAACCTCTATGTGAGATGATAAATTCCTTTCATTCGCGACACACTCGATCAAGCTTAAGATTTGCCAAGTGTCTATCCAAATGGCTTGATCACTTTATCTCATCTATATTAGTCGACAACTAGACCATATCCTAGATATGTCTCTTGCATTAGCCAATGACTTGGTCGACCTAACATCTCTGAGAAGCTGAGTGTTCTCTCGAAATTCCAATCGAAGAATGAATCCTATTCTTGGCTCAACTACCACCTTCAATCTACTTCGTAATTCACCCAATACAAGCCGCGTCTCAACCTATAAGGCATTTGAGCTTAGGACAGGATCAAAGTGCATTGCTCCGTAAACAAGGCGATATTGACCTCAAGTCTAAGGACCTCTATCTCCCATCGATAATACTCTAGACATGTATAACAAATAGTTTATCAGCAGGGTATGCCAATACTCCTCTAAGAGTATCCATGTGTCCATCACTAGCAACTATTGCTTGCAGTAAGTGAGACATACTACATTCTCTAATAATGTGATGCAGACCACATGTTGACTTATAACATATCATTGATATCCTATTCTTAATGATCATTAGTCTAGGCTATTTTAAGAACTACACTCTATCATTAATATCTCACACTATTAATGACAATGTAAGTTCAAGGGATGCACATTAATGAATAATATAAACAATCAAATAATAATTCAATAATTGCAAATGCCAAGTATATATTAATCTTATTAATAATATGAATGTGTTCAAGTACATGTGCTCCTAAAATGATTGTTTCTAGGACATATATACTTTCACAGCAGACATGTTATCACAATAGACTATAGACACCTTACACAAAGGACACTGAAGCTCCAAAAATATATTTCGGAGCCAACAGATCTCAGCAACAACACTGGCAACGCCTCTGTATTCTGATTCTGCACTCGAACGGGATAGTGTGACCTGTCTCTTGGCAGACCATGAAACTAGATTATCCTCTGAAAATACACAATAGCCGGAGGTGGAGCGTCGCGTATCCGAACAACATGCCTCTCCATTCGTATATGGTGAATATTCTATAAAATGTATAGAGAATATTCTATTAATATTAACTAATAATTTCCATTGATATTCCTTTTTCTGTCTATTTGCTTTCAGTTATTACTCCATAATTCTACTGATATAAGCTCCTTTTTCTCATCTCCAAGAAAACTTTGTCCCACCCTACCTTTTTTTATTCATACCATGTTAGAACACACAAGATTTATATGGAAAGATATAAGAGAAAAAATAAAGAGAGAAAAAATGACTTGCTATTAATATTGAAATAGATTGGATAATATGAGATAATAAAACATGGAGTACATATTAATCATTAATGCCCCTTATATATGCGTACAAAATCATACTAAATCTATTATAGAGGACATGGCTCCCTCCAGTACAGGGAGTGTCCAGTTCATCTAGTACACTACTGATCTGGTGACATCTGTCCAATTAAAGATCTAAGGGTCAATAATGATTTAATCAAAACAGTCTCTTAAACCATGGTTAAACTAAAAATAGAAATTTGGCACTACGACTTTGGCTCAAAATAATTTGGCATATTTTTTACTTTCAACATACTACGAGCCATTTAAAAAATAATTTTTTTTTTCTCTCAACTATACTATTTTACTGAGGTGTATAGCTTGACTGACGTTTAATTTCATGAGCTTTGCAATGCTCATTGAATTTATTAGAGGTAAATTATCCCCCTCTATCCGATCTCAATGTTTTTAATATAAAGTCACTCTATTTTTCAATAAATACTTTAAATTCCTTGAATTTTCCAAACACCTCAGATTTTTTCTTTAGAAAATAAGCTTAACTTTGTCTTGAAAAATCATCAACAAAGAGTAACATGTACCTCTTTTCATCATGGAATTCGACTTCAACTGGTCCACAAATATCTGTATTATCTAGTTTCAATTGTTTTTTGGTTCTCGGTATTTTTTCAATTGGAAACAGATTTCAATGTTGTTTTATGAGAAGACACCTTTCATACGGTCAATCTGGAGCATTTATAAATGGTAACCCCGTTACCATCTTTTTCTGCACCAAAAACTTCAAGCCACAAAAATTTAGATGAATAAATCGAAGATGCTATAACCAGTCTGTATTTTTGGCCATCGCTTGAAAACTCATCAAGCTTTCCGATTGAAGAATTAGAGGAAACATCTGACTCTTCGTCATTTGTACCTTTGCAATAGTACTATTGGATTTGCTTTGGATCATGCAAATACCATCTTTTATGAATATTTTATGTCCTTTTTCTGAAAATTGTCAAATACTCAACAAATTTCATAAAGGACTAGGCACACAATAAGCATCTGCAATAGTAACATCGATTTCGTTTTTAGATTGAATTTTAATGTTACCTCTTCCCATCACAGGAACTTTGGACTTTTTTCCAAAATTGATATCTCAACGTATCGATTTGTCAAGCTGAAAGAGTAACTTCTTTCTCCAACTCATATGGTTGCTGCATCTAGTATTCAAATACCATATGTTCGTACGTGCGTCATCCGATCAGGTGTTGTTACAGGCCAGAACCATGTTTTCTTTATCATTAGAAAAATTTGCCTTCTCACTTGGCTCACCTGTTAGATGGCTCCGACATTCATATTTATAATGTCTAAACCGTTTGCAATGATGACACTTGACATGAGACTTGTCACGTGTTTCTTTATTATTTCCATCGTTTCTAGAATTATTAATTTTATTATTTGAGAAATTAATATTTCTACCACCGTCTCGACCACGTCATCTGCCACGTCTCCCACGTGCACCATGTCCCCACGATTTGATTGAACAAATCTACTCAGCAACACATGCTCCGTGCTAGAATCGCTGAATTTTTGGTTAATCCTTTGTTCGTGCGAAAATAGTTTACCCAATAAATGTTCAATAGTTATTTTTGAGGTATCTTGACTCTCTTCAATTGCTTCTACAATATAGTCAAATTTTACAGCCAAAGACCGTAACATTTTTTTCGACTATTCTTTGATCTTCCGAGTTTTACCATTTAATGTCATATGATTAACAACGGTTTGAATGTGATCAAAATATGTCGAGATTGATTCTTAGTCACTCATCGAGAGAGTTTCAAAATCTCGCCTTAATGTTTGTAGCCGTAGTCACTCCACCCGCTCATCACCTTTATAGGATCTTTGTAAAATATCTCACGCCTCGTGAACCATTTCTGCCATTGATGTTTTTTCAAACACCATCTCATCTATGGAGATGGATTGAAAAGGTGCATATAAGGCTTTTTTATCCTTCTTTTGAGTATCCACCAACAAATTTTTCTCCTCCTTTTTCAATGCTTCAATTTTTTTTGAGTCAGCTACTTCGATGTAGCCTGTCTCCACCAAATTCCACAAATTTTGGGATCGAAAAAATACTTTTAAATTGTTGAAGATAACATACATTAGTCTCTGTTTTGTAGTAGTGGTCAATATACACTCAGTATACACTAGTATACACTTTCCATATTTCAGTTTTTAGTTTCTGGTCATTGCAGTTTTAGCATATGTGTAAACTTTAGTTTTTGGTTATACTTGTAATGTGGCTAGCCATGTAAAGCCATAACTATAAATAGCCCTCAGGCTATTGAATGAAATAACAGAGAAAATTCCCACAAAATGCTCTCCTGCTGTTTGCTTCGTCTCTCTCGCGACTCACCTTCACACTGCTCCATCTACAAAGATGGATGCAGTCACTTATACCTTTAAATCAGCATGTTTAACATGGTATCAGAGCCATGCAAGATGAATCCAGAGGAAATTCATTACATTGGGGCGAGGAACGAGAGATTCAACACTTGCGAGGTTTAATAGTTACGATTCTGTCAATTTTTGCATTCTCGTCATATTCACTGTTTGCTTTGTCTGTATCACTTACGACTTGTCTATTGTTTACCTGACCTAAATCAATCTGTGCATTTTCACTGGTTTCGGAATCGGTTATAGTTACTGTTCGATCGAGATTAGATCTGAAATTTTGGATTAAGTTTTTTTGGAATTGTTATACAACTGGAGATTGAAGATATGGAAACTTCTGTTGCATTAGAGGAGAGTTCAACCTCTAATATGGATACTATTGATCACAATCACCCCCTGTTTCTAAATGCATCTGATACAGTAGGTTCTATTCAGATTGAAATTCAGTTAGTCGGAATGGAGAACTATACACTTTGGAGCAGAGCTATGCAGCTAGTATTATTAACGAGAAACAAAATTGGATTTGTGGATGGATCTATAAGGCGCGACACATATGGACTTAATCATGCTAGACAATGGGATAGGTGCAATGCTTTGGTGATGTCGTGGATAATGAGAAGTGTAGATAAGAATTTGTTGAGTGGAATTTTATATCGTACCAGTGCTGCCGCAGTTTGGAAGGATCTCAAGGAGAGGTTTGATAAGATCAATCTCTCAAGAGTCTTTCAACTAAGGAAGGAGTTGACAATGCTAGTTCAAGGGGCCTTACCAGTGTCTCAATATTACTCGAAAATGAAAGATTTATGGGATGAGTTGGATTCAATCATACCACCACCTACATGTGAATGCCTAAATCCTAGAGAGTACATTACACATTTAGGAAATCAAAGATTACTGGAGTTTCTTATGGGATTGAATGATGGATACAATCAAGCAAGGAGTCATATCTTGCTAATGTCACCTATACCTAGTGTGAACCAAGCATTTGCTATGATAGCACAAGATGAAAGCCAAAAGAGTATCTCATCTCTAGGGAATTCTATTGACAACTTAGCAATGACCAGCAGGGCATCATTTGGAAAGAATAGGAAGTTTGCCTTCTGTGACAATTGCAATATGAAGGGACATAGTAGAGAAGGCTGCCACAAGTTGCTCTATTTCTGTGATTACTGTAAGAAGCAAGGACATGTTCAGGAGAAGTGTTACAAGTTGGTGGGATATCCTTCTGATTACAGAGGAAAAAATAAGGCCAATACTGTCACTTATGGAGCCAATTATGGTGGTTGTGTAGATGGTGAAATAGCTCAGAGGCAGTATCCAGGGAGCAACCAACTTACTACTTACCAACAGCAGCAACTACAGCAGATGGTTAGAACTTGCACCCGCATAAATCGAGATGATCTTTCGTGACTAACCGAATAAAGGATCGTGCATGTGCCATAATGCCGCTGCATACCTTGTATGGCAGGTAAATATAATGAAGGCATTAGTAATCCTTGGATAGTAGATTCAGGAGCTACTAATCACATGGTTAAAAATAAAAGTATGATTGAGAACCCTGCTCACACCTGGTCAACAATGAATTCAGGGCAAGTACAACTACCAAATGGAGGCGCCCCACCAATTACACATACTGGGGAATGTAGATTGACAGGAGGTGAACTTATAAAACATGTGTTATGTGTGCCAAGTTTTCAGTTTAATTTACTTTCAGTGTCAAAACTGACCAAGGAACTCAATTGCAGTGTTAGATTCTTCCCTGACTTCTTTGTAATGCAGGATCTCCTCACTGGGAAGGTGAAGGAGATTGGTAGAGAAGTGGATGGGCTGTATGTGCTGGATTCCACAAGGAAGCAGGAAGGACTGATAGCAACTAACATGTCAAAGCTCAGTATAGGAGAAGTAAAGGCAACCCTGTGGCATAAGAGATTGGGACATGTACCAATGAGTGTCCTTAGAAAAATAAATGCCTTCAATAATAGTTCTAACTTTGTGATTCAACACTGTGATGTATGCCCTATGGCAAGACAAACTAGATTACCTTTCCCTAGTAGTCAAAGTATAAGTACACTTCCATTTGATATGTTACATCTTGATGTTTGGGGACCATACAAAGTTTCTACTTATAATGGTATGAGATTCTTTCTTACTGTGGTAGATGACTTTACTAGATGGACATGGGTATTTCTTTTGCACCTTAAGTCAGATGTTCCTACTATACTCAAGGACTTCTGTCTAATGATCAAAACACAATTTGATTCCAAAGTTAAATGCATAAGGTCAGATAATGGGTCAGAGTTTGTAAATAGCTCATGTAGGGATCTGTTTGCACAACTAGGGATCATACATCAAACATCATGTCCATATAGCCCTCAGCAAAATGGGATAGTTGAGAGAAGACACAGGCACATATTAGAGCTTGCTAGAGCCATAAAGTTTCAAAGTTGTCTACCTGCCAGGTTCTGGGGAGAATGTGTTGAGGCAGCTGTCTACATTATGAACAGACTGCCCTCAGTGGTTCTGGGGAATATCTCCCCATATGAGAAACTACATAAGAAAGCACCTAATCTGTCACATTTAAGAGTAGTTGGTCATGCGTGTTATGCTACAAATCCGTGAAGGTGATAAGTTTGACACTGTGGCCATCTGGCGATCCTGGGATACTCCTCTAGACAAAAGGGATACAAGCTCTTAAATCTATCTAACAATGTCTTATTTGTAAGCAGGGATGTTGCCTTTCATGAGGATGTATTTCCTTTTAAACAGCAGGAGCAAGTTGGAGTTGACATCAATTTCAAGCCAGAGGCAGAGGAGGCAGATATTTTCCATTATGAACCTAAGCTTGTTGTCAACCATCAGTCTGCTGGATCAGACCATATTGAAGAGTCTCCTGAGACTGCCATAGCAGAAGGCAGACTCCAAGAGAACAATGACATTCATACCACAATTCATCCAGATAGTGTGCCAACTGCTGAATCACCACCACCCTTAAGGAGGTCAGACAGAAATAGGAAGCAACCTGCTTGGATGACAGATTTTGTTCAAATGCCACAAACAGCACAGACAGGGGATAGACAAGAATGTTTATACCCTATGGCTAACAGTCTAAGCTATGCTGGACTGAGTGCAAGATACAAGAGCTACATTGCACAGATGGAGCTTGAACATGAGCCAAATTCATACTCTGCTGCAGTGAAGGACACCAGATGGGTCGAGGCTATGAAGCTTGAAATGGAGGCTTTGGAAAGCAACAAGACATGGGAAGTGACAGATCTTCCTGCTCACAAGAAGGCCATTGGATGCAAATGGGTTTATAAGATCAAGTATAAGGCAAATGGTGAAGTGGAAAGGTTCAAGGCAAGGCTTGTGGCCAAGGGCTACAACCAAAAGGAAGGAGTCGATTATCAAGATACCTTCTCACCAGTGGCAAAAATGGTCACAGTAAGGACAGTAATTTCAGTGGCAGCTTCCAAAAATTGGCACATCTATCAAATGGATGTTTATAATGCATTCCTCCAAGGTGATCTTAATGAGGAAGTATACATGACCATGCCTCAAGGATTTGATCATAAGCAAGGGAAGGTATGCAAACTAATCAAGTCTCTATATGGACTAAAACAAGCTTCTCGGCAGTGGAATATCAAGTTGACCACAGCTTTGCAAGCTTCAGGTTTTTCTCAAAGTCAACTTGACCATTCCTTACTTACCAAGAAGGTTGATGAAAAGATAGTGGTGGTACTAGTTTATGTCGATGACTTGCTCATCACTGGGAATGATGAGACTCTTATTCAGGAAACAAAACTGAGTTTGCAGCAGCATTTTCGAATCAAGGACTTGGGTTATCTGAGGTATTTCCTAGGTTTCGAATTTGCTAGGAATACTAGTGGCATAGTAATGCACCAAAGGAAGTACACTGTTGAATTAATCACTGATCTTGGGTTGTCTGCTGGGAAACCAGTGAGGTCACCTCTGGAACTTAATGTCAAGTTAACCTCTACATTATATGATCATCACCTTGCTGTTGAGTCCTCCAATGTCAAAGATACATTGCTAGCTGATCCAACCAGCTATCAAAGGCTCATTGGCAGACTACTATACTTGACAAACACCAGGCCCGACATATCCTTTGCTGTTCAGTGTCTCAGCCAATTTATGCAGCATCCAAAGACCTCACATCTCCTGGCAGCACAGCGAGTTGTTAGATATCTAAAACAGGCTCCAGGTTTGGGTCTGCTTATGTCTTCCGGCACCTCTAATGACCTCTCTGTGTACTGTGATGCTGATTGGGCTTCATGCCCTAACACAAGAAGGTCAGTCACTGGTTACTTGGTTTTCTTTGGGAATTCCCTCATTTCCTGGAAATCGAAGAAGCAATCCACTGTTTCCCGGAGCTCAGCTGAGGCAGAGTATCGCAGCTTGGCTTCTGCAGTTGCTGAGGTGATTTGGCTCACTGGTCTGTTCTCGACTCTGACTATTCCTCTTACTCTTCCCATTCCAGTCCACAGTGATAGTAAGTCTGCCTTGCAAATCGCTGCCAACCCTGTGTTTCACGAGAGGACCAAACATATCGATATAGACTGCCATTTCATTCGTGAGAAGCTGCAACAAGGACTGATTTCCACACATTATTTGTCCACCGATGAGCAGCCTGCTGATGTTCTTACCAAGGGCTTGACGATTGGTCGACATGATTATCTATTGTCCAAGCTAGGCCTCACTAACTTGTTTCGTGTTCCTAGCTTGCGGGGGCGTGTTGAAGATAACATACATTAGTCTCTGTTTTGTAGTAGTGGTCAATATACACTCAGTATACACTAGTATACACTTTCCATATTTCAGTTTTTAGTTTCTGGTCATTGCAGTTTTAGCATATGTGTAAACTTTAGTTTTTGGTTATACTTGTAATGTGGCTAGCCATGTAAAGCCATAACTATAAATAGCCCTCAGGCTATTGAATGAAATAACAGAGAAAATTCCCACAAAATGCTCTCCTGCTGTTTGCTTCGTCTCTCTCGCGACTCACCTTCACACTGCTCCATCTACAAAGATGGATGCAGTCACTTATACCTTTAAATCAGCATGTTTAACATAAATATCCACCAAATTTCATAAATTTTGAGACCGAAAAAATACTTTTAAAATGACAGACCAACTATTGTAATTTTCCCCGAGAGCTTTGAAATTTGTAAATTAATCGAATCATTTGCAGACATGATTAATTAAACTACAAGTTCAGACAGTAGCTCTGATATGACTTGTTAAAACAAACAAGATTTATATGGGGATATATACGAGAAAAATAGAGAGGGAAGAAAATACTTTGCTATTAATATTGTAATAGATTGGATAATACATATTAATGTTCCTTATATATGCTTACAAAATCATACTAAATCTATTATAGTATGATACTAGTCTAACATACACACCTAACAACTATATTTAAACATTACTAGTCAAACATATACACCTAGTCAAGCATACACACCTCATACACATCTAGTCAAGCATACACACCTAACAACTTTCTTTGAACATGAATATAGACATATTCATGTATTCAATTTTGACAATCAAGTTTAAACTTTCAGATACCATTCATGCTAAGCAGTATCACGCAATTCATAGTAGGTCACCGAATTGTAAGTTACGCAATATGCAAATTTGTTTATCCAAATTTACAAATTTCTTGAACTTTGAAACTTTCTCCAGTTAGGCAAACATTTTAAAATACGCCCTTTTATTAGTTTATAATTCACAATGTCTAAATTCTGTATTTGTCACTATATGTGTGGGCGATTGAAGAAAACAAAGAGAGATTCTCATCCATATTCCCTCATGGCTATTATCTATTCATCGTGCACGAATACATCATTCTTTATTAAAACGACAGAAGTTGATCGATCCAATTAAGAAAGAAATGGTTCAGAAAGTGCAAACATTATGCCATGCACAACGAACAAAATTCAGGTCAATTTGCGATTATATGGCATGGAAGAAACCAAGACAGCTCAACTCTCACATGGGACCCAGACAATAAATCCAAATACAAAGTAGACAAACTTGTTGCTGCACGTTGTCACATTAGGAGGGAAAGAAGATGAAAAACAACAACAGATTTCGTTGAATACCATACAAATTAAAATGTAAAAAGATACATACAGTCCACCTCAATATGATGTAAAAAAATGGAGGTTACAGTTTAACTAACTTAAACGGTTTCTTCAACAAGAAAAGGGAAAAAAAAAGGAAATTCCGGATGAACCAATATCGATTTTAACTTCTATACACTGACTGTATAAAAGAATTTCACACTATCATATCGCCTAAAGGATAACCAACCATCAAGTGCAGAAAAATAAGGCAAATACCTGCTACACGTTAAATACACAAATTGTGTAAAAATTGTTTACGATGTGAGAGATATTCAAAGAGGAAACTAGAAAATTTTAGCAACGTCCCTAATCAAGCCTTTGTTGGCTCGGGCAAAATCTGTGAATTCTTGAAAGGAAATGAAACCATCTTTATCAATGTCAATTTCATCCATCATATACTTAACTTCTTCAGGAGTAACAGAACCTAGGGCCTCCAAGGTCTCTCCAAGTTCTGATGCAGATATTTGTCCATCACCATTTGCATCAAAACGCTTGAAGATTCGTTCTCGATCAGCTATGTCTTGTGGATCGTCAGCCTCAGCCATTCTTTAACTTTCTATTTTATTTAAAAATCTTTTTCTAATAGCAACAATATGGCAAAGTTTGTTCGTCTTTGTGACTAATCTAATTTTCAGTCACTTAATAGATCCAAGAAATGACTTATTTGGGGGTTCTAAAGAATTAGATCTCCGTTAATGTATGGTCACCCTTAACCTTAGGACATGGGCTTTTTGTGGAGAAACTCTAAAGGGGTCTAGAGAGAGACATCCATCCATAATCAAAGTTCAATAACGGATATAACAAATTCATAGTTGAGATATATGAGGGACAAATTAAAGAAATTGTATCTGAAAGCAATATTTGGATCATCTTTCAAATACAACAGTCTACCAAAGTGATGAATAATGTGCATCCGCACATGGTGAGTGTTAATGTTGAATTTGGTGTTGTGACATTTGACCCAACATATCTCCTCAAGTATTGATATGAATGTGTAAGTATGTTGGGAGAAATATTACACAACATTCGGACCAACATTTTATGTACAAATTTTGGCTTACTTCACGCGATGCAGTAATATTTGTGTAAATATTACTATGAGGTAAAAAAGACTTGGCAAGGTAAAAAGGAATTGGTAAAAAATGAGTGAGGACTAAGTCAAACGATGTTGCTTGTCGTGAGGATCAAGACAAAGCTGTTGAGATAATTACTCCCTCATCTACTCCAACTAATCCCACCAGCAGTCCATCTTTCCCTCAAATTCCACAACTGATCGATGAGCAATTCAAAGAAGACTTTCTACTATAAATAGAGAGGATACTGCAGATAATAGAGATCCAGAACCAGAAAACAAAAACACCAAGAGAGCTCTCGTGATTTCATCGTAGAAATTTGGATCACCAGTGTTGCCTGAGTGTATCGACAACATTCTGTTCAACATTACAATTGTTGTTTAGATTCTAGATTAGTTTTGTATGGAACGATTAAAATTAGAGGTTGTCTATGTCTACTTAGTTAGATTTTTCAGATAGAAGTCATCTGCGAATTCAATTTTTAATTCCTTTCCGTTTTATCATGTAAATTTATAAAGAAATGAATTTGTCTATTTGTATATAATATATATACAATACATTTGGTCATTGAACATCATAAGTTATATTATATATATAACTTATGAAAATTTAAAACATTTGTGTTCTTTAAATTTTCGCTGCATTTACTCTTCAAAGTTTTCTGTTTTGCTAAAGTGTTGTTACTGGTGTCGGACGACATAATTTCCGACATTCGGAAAAAAAATTAGCATTCGAGTTTCTTTCATTTTGTTTTTATTGTTCCATAGCCCCTTCAAGTGGTATCAAAGTCGACACTTAACACAATAAGTGATTGATCCTATTTTCATAAGCTATGGATTCGGTAAATCCAACTATTGGTAGATGGATCAAAGTATCCCTATTGGAAGATTCGCATACGTTCTCATATCAAATCAATTAATGTTAGGGCATGAAGATCTATAACCAATGGGCATATTGTTTCAGTGTTGCCACCGGATAAAGAATGTGACATTCTTGTTAAACCTGAATCCGGATGGACTACAGAAGAAACCAATACTGCTAGCTTTAACAAAAAAGCCTTAGATGCAATTTTTGGATGGGTTGACATGTATATATTCAAACTTCTTCAAAATTGTCCCATGACTAATGATGCATAGGATACTTTACAAATTCATTGTGAATGTAGCCAAGTGTTCGTCGAACAAAGCTACACATGCTCATGAGTAAGTATGAACGTTTAAGGATGGAAGAAGCGAATGTTATTAAATCTTATTTTAAAATTTGATTGACATATCAAATGAATGTCAAGTGCTTAGTGAATCATTAACCAACACTCAACTTGTTGAAAATGCTCTATGTTCTCTTCTTGAAAAGTTCAATTTAAAGATTTGTGCTATTGAAGAAGCTCACAATCTTGCCACAATGGACCTTCATACCTTGATGAGCATTCTCAAAATTTATGAGATGAACATTGAGAATCAAAAGGATTTGTATAAAAGCAAGAATGTGACACTTCAAGTTCAATTCTCGGAGAGTCAAATCGAAGAAGAGGGTGAAAATCTTGAAGAAATTGGTGATGGTGCAAATGTTACCTTACTCACTCGAAAATACAATTAGATGGTGAGAAAGTTCAACAATGAAAGAAATCAATCTAAATTTAAATAGCACCAAAATCAAGTCTTCAATAAAAAACCCACTAGATTCTTTCCAAATGTACAAAAAGGAAATCAACTAAGAAGAACTAACTCAGATCGTACCAAATTTGATCTCAAATAACTTGAGTTCGTGCAGTGTCATGCATGCTCGGGTTAGGGTCACTATGCTAACGAATGTGCAAACACTCTTAGAAAATTTGGTAAGAACATATGGATTTCTCTTAGTGATGATGAAGGAGAAAATGAATGAGACCGTGAAATTGAAACACAAGCAATGCTGGCTACTATTTTCAAACAGTCTCTATCGGATAATGAAGATGTCGTATACAATGTTGTCTCAGATGCCACGACATTTGCTCCAACATCAGCATCGATATCAACATCTTCATCGACATCCGAAAGGTATGAATTTTTAACTATTATGATGTAATTACTTTAGTAGTTCTATTTATGTTAGTGCGGTTGATTGTATGGATCAAGTCGAATGCAAAAATGATATGATTAATGAATTACAAAATATTTGTAAATCCTTAATCATAGAATCCAATCAACTTGACAAAAAGATAAAATCTTTAACTCATGAGAATTTAGAATTAAAAGGCATGATAACCCGACTAGATGTTGCACTTATCAAAAAAAATATTGAATTTGGTAAGATTCGTGAAAAAATAGATTTAGCCGAAACAACCTTCCGTAAACTCAACACGGGGACTTCGAAATTGAATGAGGTACACAACTTTAGTAAACCTTCACATGCAGAATTGAGTACGAAAACTCTCTTAAACCCACATGCTCTAATATCGTTGATAAAATGAAAAAATATGTTTTGTAAAAGAAAACGGGATGAATAGTATGTGCTCATATATATCAAAGAATATGAAGTTTAGGTGTCATCACTGTAACTCTCCTGGACACTTAAAACCATATTGTTTCAAATTTTAAATTTTTGTGAGCAAAATGTTGCCTAAAATGTTGTCCAACATTCAACATAACAATCGAAACAACATTTCTGAGCCAAAAAGTAAAGAATGTTTTAAGAGAGTTTGAGTTCCTAAAAAGGATGTAACATATAATATTGCTATAACTACATTAAGAACTAACATTTCAGGTTCTTGATACTTTGATAGTGGATGTTCTCGCTACATGACATGTACAAAAAGTTTTCTAAAGAACTACGAGTTATTCAATAGAGGAAACATGACTTACGGATGTGACAGTAAAAACAAAATAATTGGAAAAGGGATCTTGGATGTTCCTAAATTTTCATCCTTAAGAAATGTCTTTCACGTTGAGGGTTTAATGACTAATTTGATTAGTATTAGTCAACTGTGTGATTACGATCTTGAGGTAAAATTTAATAAGAATGTCTGTAAAGTTACGAATGAAGCAAATATATGTGTCATGACAAATACAAGAACAAGTGACAATTAATATCTTGTTGTAAGACAAGAAACATGCAATAATGCTAAGGTCGATGACACAACACTATGATATCAAAAGTTGAGGTATGTTAACTATCGCAATTTAGAAAAATTGGTCTCATATGAAGCGGTTAGAGACATACCCAAAGTTAGTCATAAAGGTAAAACTGTCTGTGAAGATTGTTTGAATGGTAAGAAAACTCGTGTCTCTCATAATGTTGTCCAACACGACGGACAACATTCAGGTACGTCTTACTATTTTCAATTGCTACGTATGGATTTAATGGGTCCAATTGAAGTAGACAATCCAAGAGGCATGAAATATTCCTTTGTGATAGTAGATGATTTTTCTAGATATTCATGGATATATTTTTTGAAAGAAAAATCACAAACGTTTGACAAGTTTAAAAATTTGCTCTCTAGAATTAGAAATTTATTTCATTCTCCTATTTTTCGGGTTAGATCCTACCATGGAAACTCCAAATTCAGCCAATAGAAGACCAAGAGGTGGTCGAATTGATCATCCAAGCAAAAACTAAGAATGGAAGCTTCTAAAGATTTTGAAAATAGTTCATTCACAATTGTTTTGTGAGAAAAATACAATTTTTCATGAGTTTTCTGCCCTCAGAACTCCTCAACAGAATGGGGTTGCAGAACGGAAGAATAGGACATTGCAAGAAATGGCTAGAGTGATGCTTAGTTCTAAATATTTGTTAAAATGTTTATGGGCAGAATCCTTGAATACTGATAATCACATCACTAATAAAGTCTATTTAAAGCTAGGAACAAAGATGACACCCTATGAGATTATAAATAGAAAAAATCAAACTTGCGTTACTTTCATATTTTAGGTGTATTTGTTATATTCTAAATGACAGGGATCATTTGTCAAAATTTGACTCTAAGAGTGATAAAGGAATTTTTGTGGCTATTCACAAAATAGTCATGCTTATCGAGTATACAATTTGAGATCAAGAATTATACAAGAGTCTGTAAATGTTATCTTTGATGATCTTTCTGATGTTTCAGGAAAAAATATTGAAAATAACATTATAAATACAGTGGAAAGTCCACAGAATGTAAAAAAATCAGATGTTGCCACAAATGTTGTCACACCTGAAGAAACATCCGAAACAGCAATAGAGACCACTGAGGTCACAGATGGGGAGTCAAGTGCTGAATTGTTAGACCACGTTCGTAGGGACCCCTCATCAAGGATTATGAAGAATCATCCAACGAGACTAGATAGGGGGAGTTTTTGAAGGAATCAGAACAAGAGGCAAAGAACCACCCAACTATAGAGAAATGGTAATGTATGTGTGTATGTCAACCATATACCAAGAAGTTAGTCTTTCTTGTTTTATATCTACATTAGAATCAAAGAATGTTGTAGAAGCACTTAAAGATAATTTCTGGATACAAGCAATGCAAGAAGAGCTTGAACAATTTTCTCAAAATGAAGTCTGGGACATAGTTCACGTCCAAACAATACAAATGTAATTGAAACTAAGTGAAATTTAAAAAATAAATCAGACGAATCAGGAACAGTTGTTAAAAATAAAGCATATCTAGTTGCACAAGGTTATACTCGGGTTGAAGGAATTGATTTTAATGAAACCTTCGCCCCTGTAGATAGAATCGAGTCAATTAGACTTTTACTTGCTATTGCTTATTGTCTGAAAATTACTTTACATCAAATGAATGTAAAAGGTGTCTTCTTAAATAGTTATCTAGATAAGGAGGTATATGTTGAACAACCAAAAGGATTTGAAGATCCTTACCATCCACACTATGTGTACAAGTTTTAAAAGGCTTTGTATGGATTGAAACAAGCCCCTCATGCATGTTATGGTCATTTAACTAACTTTCTTCTTGAATTTGATTTTAACCGTGGCGAAGCTGATCGTACTTTGTTTATTAAATGACATGGTGTAGATATTATTATTTCTCAAATCTACGTGGATGACATAATCTTTGGATCGACTTCACATTCATACCTAAATTCATTTTTTGAAGCTATGTCATCGTCATTTGAAATGAGCATTATTGGGGAACTAATTATTTTCTTAGGCTTGCAGATAAAGAAAAGTGAAGATGGAATTTTCATCTCACAGAGTAAAAATGCGAAGAATCTAGTTAAAAGATTTGGTTTGGAGAACGCTAAACAGATGAAAACGTCAATGGGTTCATCGCATAAGGTATGTAAGGATAATGTTGGTGAAAATGTCGACCCAACATTATATCGATCAATGATAGGTATCTTTTTTTATCTTACTGCTAGTCGCCAGATATTATGTTTAGTGTTTGTGTTTGTGCACGTTTTTAAGCCTGTCCCAAAATGTCTCACTTAAATACTGTGAAACGTATTATTCGATATGTTGCTGGCACATGTTAGTTGGGAATCTGGTATTCCAAATATACTAATCCTAACTTAATAGAATTTAGTGACTCAGATTGGGTTGGAGATGTGGATGATAGAAAAAGTACAATTGGAGGATGTTTTTATCTTGGCAATAACCTTGTTTCATGGTATAGCCGTAAACAAAAATGTGTCTCACTTTCAATTGCTAAATCTGAATATGTAGCATCTAGAAGTTGTTGCTTTCATTTAATATGGCTACGACACATGTTATACGACTATGAATTTTCTAGCAACATTTTAATTTATACTGTGATAATTTAAGTGCTCTAAATTTTTTCAAAAATCTAGTTCAGCACTCACGTACTAAATATATTGATATTAGACATCACTTTTTAAGAGATTTAGTTGAAAAACAGCTAGTTCTAATTGAACATGTTGACACTCTTCATCAACTAGCTGATATTTTTACAAAAGCTTTGGACCATGGGAGATTTTCTAGTTTGAAGAAATCTCTTGGTCTTTGTAATTTCTAAAAAAGTTTTTTTTGGTGAATGTCGACTGAAATGTTGTCTAACATTTCGGATGACATTTACCTATGTCATATCACTAATTGATTATTGTTGTTGTATGGTGCATAACTTTTTGTCACACAAGCATGTTCCTCCAATAAGAATATGTTATCAAAGTGATACAATTCTCTGCGATGATATATATCATAAAAATGGAGTATAAAAATAAGGCAAAACTTTTACAAATATGTGGCAACTGTGTAAAATGGGCAAAGTCCATGAAAATATATCATTCCTATTCTATAAGAGTATCAAGTGCTTCAAAAGAGATTTGAGAATACCATAAAAGTATTCTTATTTTTGACACGCAAAATTCTTCTATATGTGTTATATGATTAGACCAAGGACACGATGAGAAAATGTTACATTAGTCCAGTGGTTAAACTCATAAAGTGCATAAAAAATGTGTCTTGGTTTCCAAATCTGAAAATTCTTGTGGGATCAAAGTACTTGTGTCGTCCAAAAATGTTGCTAACATTGTTGTTGACATTTTTAAAATGTGATATGTGTTGGGATGTTGTTCTTATATGATTTTTGAAATATTAGATTTTACTCCCTATTATATGTCTTGTTTAACGAAATTTCAGAATTTAAAATGATAAGATTAAATTTTATTCCTACCGTGATGTTTATGTTTTATCTCAATAATTTAGGTGTAAGTTATTGTGTAAAATTGAAACACCTAAAAATAAGGGATTTTTATTGCTAAAAAAAGGTTTGTCATGAATATAAATATTCCTCTCATTTGCTATTATTTTATCATTTCTGATTTACCCATAAAAATAAAAAAATAAAAAAAGAGGGAAAATCACATCGAGTATACACCTACCTACCCGATGAAATCATCAAATCAAACTCCAATCTCTATCAGAAACCCTAGATTGTCAACCCTCTCCCAAATTTTCACCAATGGAAACTTCACCAATGTCAGAACAAATGTCATCCAACATCCACTCCAACACTCTAATGAGCATAAGCACTCTAATTAATACGGAGGCTTCCGAGCACAATGATCTCTAGCAAACAGAACATTCATCCTCTTCCTCAAATCTCCTAAAAAACCCATGACAATAATAGTGTTTAAAGGTTTTGATGAATCTTTAAATATTAGCTATCTTGGATATGATAATAACCCTATAGATGTTGATGAAACTGTTGACTTTTCATCTTTGGGTAAAAGGCCAAGGTCCTCTACCTTCCCTACCCGTCGATCAAGTAGAGTTTTTGAGAAAACAGTTCAAGAAGGACCGAGTAACAAAAGGTCTATATGAAATATATATACCCTCTTACTCAAGCAATGCAAGTGAAGATACATACTATGGGCTTTCAATAGAGGAGAGTGAAGAAGAACCATCTGCTTCAGTGTAGTCAAATGTGCCTCAAGAAAGGGAAATTCCAGATGACACTCCTTTAAAATGATTCTTTCCAAAAGGAGTTCCCAGACCTGCAAAGACGAGTGTTGCTCCAAATGTTTCCACTGATGCCACAATATCTCAAGAAACATCTCAGCCAACATCGGAGGAAGCAAAAACTACAATATCCTCTAGCAGTACTGAATCCACCGATTCAAACCTTGAGGTATCTGCTTACTCAGATAAATTATATTCTAAAACTAACTATGATATATGGTACTGTTACAAGAATAAAGTGATTAGACCTGAGAAAGTATTAGATATTACCTCTTGTACTGAATATGAACTGGTAGAATTCTTAAAGGACAGACGACTCCTAGGATCTGTCACTGGAAAAGAACCTTATATTGATGAAGTAGTAAGGTTGTTTAATGTTAATATGAGCCATGTCATAGAGAAGAAATCCTCAAAGAAATTTGGGAAGGTATATCTCTACAACAAGGTCTATCTGTTTACGCCTTCTATTATTATCAATGTATGAGAGTAGATGTTGGAGGTAATGTTAGAGAAGCAGAATAGGTCATAGACAATAGGGATGAAATGATTGAATATCTCACTGGAGGTATGATAAAGAAGTGGATCCCTAGATGTCCAGCCTTCAAACTCACAACCCTGTTTTCCACCCTCCACAAAATTGTTATTCACAATTGGCTTCCTTCAATGAATGAGTCAATTATGACATCTGAACAAGCCACCCTGTTGTATCCATGTACTAACTGTCGTCTGAAATGTTGAGAGACATCGTGTTCATAATCGCCTCAATATCCGTCGGTGCGTAGGTTGAAGGATGAGAGACATGTGCACTGTATGCCTATTGTGGATGTGCGATCAGGATGTCGGGCTGGGGCGGTCAGGCCAGAGGTTGGGCCCATAAGGACATCGGGTAGGGAAAAGGTGGAGCAGCCTAATCCGGTTGGGCCCATGCAGCCCATGGCGGAGGCTGCTACCACTGTCTCGCCACTGCTACTACTTCCTCCACGGCTGTCGTGGCCTTTGCAAAAATTTCACCCTTTGTGGTGATTTCGAGAAGGCGGTCGCGTTTCGGGTCATTGGGTTGTCGATAGTGTGAACATGAACTCGAGCCCCTTTTATCGGTAGATGGGCCATCGATAGTGACGAGGGCGGCCTCGTCGGTGCTCGCATTAGCCACAGCCCGCTTGGTTTTTCAGGTTTCTTTGAGCATAAGTCTCGAACGAACCTCAAAGAATAGAGGCAATGGCGTGCTTTATTGGAGGATGGTAACGACACCATCATAATTTTCATTCAAACCCGTTTTTTATATTCGGTGGAAGGCAGGCTGAAACTCTGCCACAACCAAGTGAAACAACAATTATTGATTTGTGACCGGTGCACCAACGTTTGAGAGGTGATCGACAATCATCTTAAGTTCTTGACAATAAGCCGACGCATTAGCAAAACCGTCTTGCTGAATATCCTTAAATTTAGTTTCTAAATACAAGGCACGTTGTGTCTTGTTATCATGAAAAATACTCTCCAATCGCTCCCATATTTGTCGTGGAGTGACATCGGCTTCAATGATCGTATGTAATAAATCGTTCGAGATTGTTCCATAGATCCATTGTAGAAAAACCACATTTAGGCGTGACCAAAGTTCATCATCACGACTATCACGTGGTCCAGAGGCTCATCAGTGGGCTTTGATTTATGAGGGATAATGTGGCCGATGACTTTGTACATGTAACGCCCCATTTCGACCGTAGTCGGAAACGGGATTACCGCCACATATGGTTTGATTCCTGAAATGCTTTTTAAAGGAGTCGCCACCTAATTATTATAGTGAATTAGGACACTGAAAATGTAGCATAAAATACTACAAATGATCTCCATTTTAAAGGTCTGCGAAAGCTATGTGAGATTCTAGGTAAGGGTTCTTTATTATCCTAAAGGGAAGGGGTTAGGCACCCTAAAGGATCCGCTAACTTGCGGTTATCCGTTCAAACTTAGGTTTAAAATTATTGTGCTAACATGCAATCTATAATTCTAAAAGGCATTCTAATTATTAAACTAATCAAAAGATATTTAAACTAGGCATGCAAATATTTAATATAGATATGTATTTAACAAGATAGTAATAAAAGCAAATAATCATAAAAAGGATGTAATTAAGAGAAATTAGCGATATTTTGCTTTTATTTTATTTTATGCGAATGATTTAACTTAAAAGACACTTAGTAGAAGAGTTAGTAAATGATAAATAAATTACCAAACAAACACAATATATGTATATATATAGATATATATGTAAAATATATTGTAAAAGATATATTTTTATATAGTGTGGGCTCAGCTAGTGTTATGCCAAGAATACTAAGACATGAGAAGCCAATATCGCCACTACCCTCACCGACTAGCCCCCGTGAACGATACTATGCATTCTCGTCAATCTTTTTCACTTTCCTCCTCGCCCACATATTCCGCCTCGCTACCACGGGGCCTCGATCGACTGATAAATCCTTCTTGGCCAAAGTGTAGTATCATATTCAAAAATCATTTAATACCAAAGTATAGTATCATTGATCAAAATTATTTTAAAATGGCCAACCACAAAGTCATCCGAAAATCGTAATACGCACAATACCCATAAATAGCCTCAAAGCAATAAACAACAATGATACAACGAATACAAGTGATCCGCGGAGAAACAAATGCCACCGCTCAAGACATGCGGCCACGGAGTTTCGCATCTCTACCAAAATAGGAAAGTCAATCCGCCGCCGTTACATTTTGCAACGCGATAGTGGTGGTGAAGCGGTGGATAGTGGTGCTCGCCGTGGAAGTTCGACGGAAGCGGGGTTTCTGGTTCGACGTGGTTCAACTCCGCGACGCAGAAGAGCGTATCGCAGAGATGGGATGTGTGTGTGTGAGGATGTTTCACGGAGTTGTGGGGTGGCAGGTGCGTTCGTGGAGAGGCAGGTGCGAGTGGGCGGTGCTGGTTCGCCGGAGTTCTAAAACTCCGCGCGCGAGGCGGCGAAGGCGTGGCGCGGAAGGAAGGCTGAGGTCCCTTTTTGAAAATGAAAATGGTTCGCCTTTTTTTTTTTTCCTCTTTATTTAATAAAGGTAAGGTATTTTAGGAGGAAAGAAAAGTGGGTTTGAAATTTAAAAAGAGGGGAAAATAAGAGGGTGTTTGGATGAAAATAAAAATGGTGTTGGATTGGAATGATTTGGATTGGGTTCAGATCGTTTGACAAAATGCAACGCTGTTAATTATTTTAAAAGAAAGATTATTTAAAAGACGCAAAATTATAAAAATGCAAATGCCGATTTAAAATGCAATATTTAAGACATGTTTAATGTCGATTAAAATTAAAGCAGATGTCAATTAATTATTTAAAGAGATGCAAAATATTATTATAATAGAAACATAATATTAACAAAACATAATGCTTAAATAAAAATAAAAATATGCAATGTCATTTTGTGAATAAATAAACATAGAATATTATATAAAATATGCAAAAATAACGATTAAAATGCGGTGTGCTAAAATACTTAAAATTGCACGAAATATACAAAAATGGGTCAAAATTGATCACAATAAGATGTCCTCTTTGTACGGAGATGATGGAAGAGTCTTCGACAAAGACGTTGACTCGTAGCCATTTTGTCCTGTTTCATAAACTAGAACTCAAAAGTGATACTTAGAATTGTCCCAGTGTCGAATTATGATGACACTGGGTCGTTGCGATGCTCAAGTAAAAAGTAAAGCTGATGCAGATTTAAAAAGTCCCAGTGTCGAATTATGATGGCACGGGATTGTTGCGATGCTAAAGTAAAAGTAAAGTCGATGCAGATAAAATGTCCCAAAGGTCGAATTATGATGACCGGTCATGCGATGCTAAAGTAAAAAGTAAAGTCGACGCAGATTGAAAAATGTCCCAAAGGTCGTAATTATGATGACTTTGAAAATAAAAAGTAAAGCGACGCAGATTAAAATGTCCCGAAGTCGATTATGATGACACCGAGATTCAAAATTTTGTCCTGTCGAATTATGATGACCGTCACGCAGGTCAAAATTAAAACCAAAGCGAGAAGATTTAAAAATTGTCCCAGTGTCGAATTATGACGACACTAGTGGTCATGAGGAGAGCGGATCGACATTCGAGGTACAAATCGCTTGGTCAAGAGGTAGTTCCACGCCGTGCTCGTATGCTAAGACTTAAACAAATGGTTAGTGCATAATCATAAGGCAAATGATAACGCATGAATTTATATGCTGAGTATAAAAATGCTATCCTCGCGAAAATGTGACGCCGCAATGCCGTGATTTCGCCGCACGGACGTGTTGCGATTGTGAATGCGGATATGTTGTCCTTGAGACTAAAGCTCAAGAAAGAGTTAGCATAACCGCTAAGACGGAGTAATAAAGCGTGAATAAGAAATGCAATTTTGAGAGTAGATTAATTGTCTCGCGTAGACGTGATATGTTGACGACGCTGCTTTACGTGGAGTCGCGACTTGGCGCCGCCGACTCGGCCGCTCGGACGCGACGCGAGTCGCTGACTCGAGTCGCCGACGCGAGTCGCTGACTCGAGTCGCCGACCGACGCCGTTTTGGCGCCATTTTCGACGTGGCGCCGCTGACGCGAGTCGCTTGACTTCGCGCTGGACGTCCGCCTTCCGTAGACTAAAGCTCAAGAAAGAGTTAGTGCATAATCGCTAAGATAGAATAATAAAGCATGAATGAGAAAATGCAAATTTGAGAATAGAAAACGCCCCGCGTAGATGTGATATCTTTGATAGCGCCGCTTGGGCTTGTTCGCTGACGTGGTGCCGCCGGCGCTGCGACGATAACGCCGCGTTCGACGCGCCGGGCGCCATCAGCAGACTTGTCAGGCCGATAACGCCGCTCGGACGTGCCGCCGGGCGCTATCGCGTAGACTTGATGTGCTAATAACGCCGCCGCTCGGACGTGTTGGTGCGCCGGTGCGACTTGCCGATCACGCCGCTGTTCAGACGGAGTCGCTGCGTGACTTGCCGATCACGCCGCTGTTCAGACGCGGCCGGGCGCCGCGCGGACTATCACGCCGGACTTGCGGCCGATAACGCCGTTGCCGGACGCACCACTGATAACGCTGCCGTTCGGACGTGTGCCGCTTCCCGTAGAATAAATGCTCCCGCAAGCTGCTCGAGAAAACGCAGTGTATACCGCTTAGACAAAATGATAAATACATACGAGAAGTGCAATTTTACGGGTAGATGTCGCCCCGATACGCCGGATGAATCGAGATGTTGTCTTGCGCGTCATGCGCAATGCCGCAATCGAAATCGTCATGATGCCTTTGTCGCGATGCGCGGGTTGCCAATTTGACTTTATGCCCGAGTTGCGCTAGGTTTTGTCGCGGAACTTTGAACTTTGATCCGATTGCTGATGCTCTGCTGCGACTTGATTGTTGTCATCCTCCGCCTTCGCTTTTGTCGCTTATACGACGAAACCTTTCGCCGCATTTTCTCGCTTTCGCTATTGCACTTTCGCTTCATATGGAAAGACTGCGCCAAAGAAAATTTGTGAGTTTTGGGGTCGATTCAGATCGACTTCACCGCCTTGTTCCTCGATATCTGCGTCGCCTT
This sequence comes from Przewalskia tangutica, assembly GCA_029844215.1. Taxonomy (NCBI): domain Eukaryota; kingdom Viridiplantae; phylum Streptophyta; class Magnoliopsida; order Solanales; family Solanaceae; genus Przewalskia; species Przewalskia tangutica. The sequence continues at coordinate 48,191,744 of CM056727.1, read as the reverse complement.
TGATGCAACCCATGTCCGTTTCCTACTTTGTCCCGCTGAAAAAGGTGTCGAGACCGCTGCCTATAGGAACTAAGACAGTTCCGACTGCTCCGCCTTTGATCTTGTGAAGATTGATGCTGCATTGCTTAGTCAAATACAAATCGACCTTTGGGAATATGATAAATCTTTCTAAAAATGCAACAACGGTGTTAGCACATAATTTGCGTGTATGTAGCGATATATCGCACATAGCACATTCAAACGCTTCCTAACACGCAGGACCTCTTTATGCCAGGTAAGCCTAAACGCCACTTATGCGAGATTATGACGGATTTGTCCAAGTCGTCCAACTATAATGCCTTTGTTGGAAATGGCGACCAAACGACGGCACTTTTCCCAATTTCGGCATGTCATGATTAGGCTTGGATTTGTCTCATTGCCACGCTACACATAATACGCTGGTCGTTGGGTTGAGAAACCCGTCGACAAGTTCGTGTCTTCGGCGCGATACCGTGGATCGACCCACCTAAGGTAAATGCATGCACGCCTTAAGGTAGTATAGCTCATCTTAAGTTTCTAAGATTTGGCTTTTCTAGACGCAAGGTTCCCGAGCGACAACTCGAGTGAGAAGGCTACGCGCCACCTGTTAGACCGGACACTCCACGATGTTACCAACTCTCCTAAATTTGGGTTTTGAAGAAAGAATTTTGATGCACCAAGCGCACTCGCATGTAGTGTGTGATTGTGTGAATTTTCCAGTGGAAGAAATATGAGCGGAATGTCGCTTTTAAAGCGGTAACAAATAGCAGTTAATACAATATGCAAATATTTATATGTAAAGCAGAATAATTTAGGCAAAACAATAAAAGCAAATAAGTGTAAAACATAAAGGAAGCAATTTAAGCAAAAAGAAAATAAAGCACAGTAATTAACCTATGTTTGTTATGGTTAAGAACCTAAATATCCCCAGCGGAGTCGCCATCTGTAACGCCCCATTTCGACCGTAGTCGGAAACGGGATTACCGCCACATATGGTTTGATTCCTGAAATGCTTTTTAAAGGAGTCGCCACCTAATTATTATAGTGAATTAGGACACTGAAAATGTAGCATAAAATACTACAAATAATCTCCATTTTAAAGGTCTGCGAAAGCTATGTGAGATTCTAGGTAAGGGTTCTTTATTATCCTAAAGGGAAGGGGTTAGACACCCTAAAGGATCCGCTAACTTGCGGTTATCCGTTCAAACTTAGGTTTAAAATTATTGTGCTAACATGCAATCTATAATTCTAAAAGGCATTCTAATTATTAAACTAATCAAAAGATATTTAAACTAGGCATGCAAATATTTAATATAGATATGTATTTAACAAGATAGTAATAAAAGCAAATAATCATAAAAAAGGATGTAATTAAGAGAAATTAGCGATATTTTGCTTTTATTTTATTTTATGCGAATGATTTAACTTTGGGAAGCCCTGCACTGCAAAAAAGACACTTAGTAGAAGAGTTAGTAAATGATAAATAAATTACCAAACAAACACAATATATGTATATATATAGATATATATGTAAAATATATTGTAAAAGATATATTTTTATATATAGTGTTATGCCAAGAATACTAAGACATGAGAAGCCAATATCTGAACGATACTATGATTCTCGCCCAATCTTTGTCACTTTCCTCCTCGCCCACATATTCCGCCTCGCTACCACTGGGCCTCCAGATCGACTGATAAATCCTTCTTTGGCCAAAGTGTAGTATCATATTCAAAAATCGCTTTAATACCAAAGTATAGTATCATTGTTCAAAATTATTTTAAAATGGCCAACCACAAAGTCAAATCGTAACATGCCCCATAAATAGCCTCAAAGCAATAATAATGATACAACGAATACGTTGATCCGCGAAACAAATGCCACCACCAAGACATTTCACGGAGTTTTATCGCCGTAAGCCCAAAATAGGAAAGTCAATCCGCCATTTGCAACGTGCAATAAGGCGATGGATAGTGGTGCTCGCCGTGGAAGTTCGACGGAGCGGTTCGACGTGGTTCGAACTCCGCGACGCTGGGCCCGGAGAAGGGATGTGTGTGTGTGAGGATGTTTCACGGAGAGGCAGGTGCGAGGGTTCGCCGGAGTTCTAAAACTCCGGGCGGCGGCGGCGCGGCGGCGAGGTCCCCTTTTTTGAAAAATGAAAAATGGTTCTGTTGCCTTTTTTTTTTTTTTTTTGCTGAACGTGTGGGCTGCCCCTCTTTATTTAATAAAGGGGGGTAAGGTATTTTAGGAGGGAAAGAAAAGTGGGTTTGAAATTTAAAAAAAGAGGGGGAAAATAAGAGGGGGTGTTTGGATGAAAATAAAAATGGTGTTGGATTGGAATGATTTGGATTGGGTTCCGTACTGGACTGGTTTGACAAAATGCAACGCGGGTTAATTATTTTAAAAGAAAGATTATTTAAAAAGACGCAAAATTATAAAAATGCAAATGCCGACGCAAAAATGCAATATTTAAGACATGTTTAATGTCTGATTAAAATTAAAGCAGGATGTCAATTAATTATTTAAAGAGATGCAAAATATTATTATAATAGAAACATAATATTAACAAAAACATAATGCTTAAATAAAAATAAAAATATGCAATGTCATTTTGTGAATAAATAAACATAGAATATTATATAAAATATGCAAAAATAACGATTAAAATGCGGTGTGCTAAAATACTTAAAATTGCACGAAATATACAAAAAATGGGTCAAAATTGATTGTCAACAGTACACACAATAATGGATATTGAATAGTTTCGCCCGGGAGAAATACTGGACTTTTTCCATCTCGATGGTAATAGGAATGAAGTTGTTGATGTTGTTAACAACAAGAACATGATGGAATTTGAGTTGTTCAACCATTGAAAATTTTGGGGAAGAGGAGGGGAGGAGGTTGCCGAGAAATTGAATAAAAGAGAAGGAGGAGGTCGGCGGCGAGTGTGAGGCGGTCGACGGCTTAGTGTAAGAAATTTTAGGGTTTGACTGATGATACCATAAAGGAATATGTTCCCTGACTTTTGATTGATTATTGTGTACAATATATAGTGTTACATAATTATTTACATGACTACAAATTATGTAACTAATCTTCCTAATTACAATCGAAATATAAATTAACATAATATAAAAGATATATCATACAAAAATATTCTTGTAATATCTATCATAACCATGAGAAGCTCAAACATTTCTCTCATCAAGTAGACCTTCAACCTCATCATATATATTTATATTCATATTAGTAGACACGAAAGAGATACCTATCTCAAAAATTGTACAGTTTAGAATTCAATCATGAATACATGTTGCACCAAAACGCTAAGAAGTGTTGTAAAAAGATCAGAAAAGAATATAATAGAGGTACACTATTCGACGTTTTTGCCTATATTCAAGTATTAGAGATCATACTTTTAATAGCATCAAACAATCTTATCACTTTCACTAATTTTAATCACGCTTTACCACTAATTCTAATAAAAAGTTGAATATAGTTTACATATATAAACTATGTTGGGTCCTGTGGGTTAATATTTGAAATAAAGAAAATCAAACAGCAAAGTAGAACTGAACGTATGCAGAAACAGTGTCAAATGTCAGCGAAAATGTCGTCTGACATAAGTTATGACATTTGGATAAAAACATAAAATCTTTGAAAGAGTTAAAGTGCAGCGAAAATAATTAAAGAACACCAAGGTTTAATTTTCATAGGTTATATATTAATATAACTCATGATGGTCAATGACCAAAGGTATTGTATATATATATATATATATATATATATATATATATATATATACACAACTGTATATATTCCTTCTCTTACAAGATTTACAAGATGATACAAAAGGAACAAAAAAATTTAAGTCGCAGATGACTTATGCCTGAAAAAACTATCTAAATAGAAGTGATCAACACCTCATTACAATTGCTTCAATGAAAGAACAAATCTAGAATCTAAAGAGCAATTATAATGTCGGACAGAATGTCGTCACAAATACAGGCAACACAGCGATACAATCTACTTGATCGATATTTGTGGAGATCTCTCTATATCGTTTTCACTCTGAAATTCTGGATATTGAATCCCTGAAGTGACCTTTCTATTTATAGTAGAGAATTCCCTTGAAAGACTCTTCAACAGGTCATGAAAGTTGAGCTAAAACAGGACACGTGAGGCAATAGCTTGAGGCACGAAAATCTCAACTGCTTGGACTTTTTCTTCACACGGCTTGCTCCTTAAGTTAAGCTCCCTCTTGGACTTGGTCTTCCTCGTTTGCAATCTGCTTCAAAGACTCCTTACCAAGTCAATTGTCATGTGATAAAAAAATCACACTTTCCTGAAATCTGTCTGTGAAGATAGGCAAAACAGTTACCAGAATGTCATTCCGATTGTCAAGACATTTGGTCCAACATTTTCTGATTTTAACTTAGCTCTGAAACTCTTCGTCTCTTGCCTTTGAATCGGATATTCCGATGAAAGCGGATTCTCTTTCCGTCAACCTAATATTAACAAACTACATACATATACACATAAAACATGCGCCACTACAAGAAAACGCAAGATCTGTGACAGAAAAATCCGTCACAAATTTGTTTTAGTATTTGATTTATAAAATGTACGGGATGCATGATTTTTCTGAAAGTGTTTTTTTTTCTTCAAAAGATCCATCCGTTTGATGGAGGAGTTAGATATAAAATGTACGAGAAATACTAGTCCACGGATTACATGCATGACAAATTTCAACTACATTAGAAATTTTATTAATTAATACTTAATTATTTAATAAACTCTCTTAGATAATATTTTTGGTCGGTCCCGACTTGGGAATAACATGCTAAATTAATAATTCGCTAAAATTATAAGATAATACATTTTTTATTACTCATATAGACTCCATGTAAAATATAAATTAATAATTCCTTATATACTACATAATACATGAGTGATTTACGAAAACTTCTTGAAAAATGATTCAATTGTCTTTTATTTTTTTGTTGAAATCAATGTCACATTGAATCTCATCTCTAATTTTTTTTTATCATTGTAAGAACTTCTGGTGTTGTTTTCTCATAGCTCAACAAGAAATTATTCAATGTGATTGCCGCTTTAATAGCTTCGTTTCGCGAAGGGGGCTTTACTGTAGAACTTTCATCATCATCATCATCTCTATCACCTTTATCAGTTCTCATAACGCTCTCAATTATTTCTTCATCAGTCAACGATTGTGCAACTATATTTTCTTCTGGGTAGTCCAGGACATGTTCGACATCCTTTGCATTGCGATAACCCAAATATTCGAGCAATTTTTTTTAATATCCATAAGGTAGTACATTGAACACAAGAAGCATAATAAAGTGAGATATTGAAGGATGATTTTAAATTGATACATACTTCATTTGATATAGTACATTGAACAATAATAAAGTGAAAGATTGAAGGGTGTTTGTAAATTAGATATTTCATTATAAATTTATCTATAAATGGATAAAGTATTAATTAATATATAAATTAATAATTATTAATTTATCGATTAATTAATATATCTTTTAATTAATAAATTTTGTGGTCCCAAAAATATTAATTTATAGAGTTTTTACCATATGAAACATCCTACTACAATAAGATAAAGAGGATAGCCCGTAGCATTCGACGTAGTTTCAGGTGGTAGATTGCCTCAAGAGTGTGTTCGAGCTCCTGCAGTGTGGGAGTTTCATTCCTCCTTTGTGGGGGATGACTCCTTGTAGGCACCAGACACTGTGCCTCCCACCTAGTGGACCGCTGAGTCATCATGATTTACCTCCTCAACCAATCTCTGTCGGGCCGGAAGAGTGAGGGCCCTGTGGGAAAGAGATTTCGGCTTTTTTCCCTCAAGATAAAGAGGATTTGAATATCTGTCACCAGCTGTTGTATTTAATGCCATTTAAGATTGTGATGGAATTTCTTGCAAATGGAGTAAGGCTTTCGTTGCTTGTATTGCATTCGGCACATATAGAAATCCTCCAATTCTATTCTTTCTAGAGTGGAGACAGAACATTAACCTTTACATCTTCATCACTTGCTGAAAGAATGATTAAAAGTGACTTTAGCTACATACAGGATGAACTTAGAGGTCTAATAGGCACGCAACGTGAATTTAAATTAGTCGGAACCTCTAAGCAGGTATCTGATAGAAGATATACACGGTCAAAATTTTGTATGGATCGAAAATTAATGGTATAAATTACCATATTTGTAGAATTCTTGTACAAGTTTAATTATGATATTCGTATTATATTAAGACTAGGTATTAGTCTTGTATTAAGAAAATGTATATTTATTTTCTATATTTGGATATTGTATATCATGTATATATAACTCTTCATTAATAAAAATAATCAAGAGGGTTATTTCTTTCATAGTATCAACCGTCTAGGAAAACATTTTCCTTCTCCAAAATCCCTCCTTTCGCTGCCCTACTTGCCATTGGCCGTCGGCCAACCTCCTCATCCCTTCAACGTGTGGTTTTTTTTCTCTTTCAAAAATCTCTATTTCTGCTTTTGTTCATTCCTCATGTCTTCCTCAAAGAACATGTTTCATCATGCCTTTACAGTCTCCAATATCAAGAACCACATCCCTATTGTTCTTGAGATGGAAACATCCAATACGCGACGTAGACAAAATTATTTAAAGTTCACGTTCGCATCAAGTCCTTCATCACATCATCCCCTCGGTAACAATCAAGGAGAATGTGCGTACCGCTGAGGATGACATGCGTTTGGACAACTCTTGATACTATAGTTCTCCAATAGGTTTATTTCACTATCTCTACAGACCTCTTGCAGACGATTATTGAGCCCGATGCCACTACGATAAAAACTTGAAATAGGGTGCATGATATATTCCAAGATAACAAAAATTCTCGTGTTGTCACTCTTGAGAAGGAATTTTCCCATGTCAACATGGATGATTTTCCGAATGTATCAGCCTATTGTAAAAGGCTAAAGAAATTAGGATCAACAAGAACGTTGGTGCGCCCATCACCAATGATCGTCTTGTTCTTTATATGGTTGCAAGCCTATCCGAGGCTTATAATGGCGTTGGAACGCTTTTTCGTCAAAGTAATCATCTTCCACCGTTCTACCAGGCCCGTTCTATGCTCACATTAGAAGAGGTCAGTTTGGCTAAGAAGACAGCTACCAGAGCTAATTCTGTCATGATGATGGCCACATCCATAACCCTCACTCATTTGCGGATAATTCTAGCCAAAACCGTAACAACGGTGGCGACAAAAAGGGTCAAAATCATAAAAATGGTGGCAAGAACCGCGGCGGCGGTCGGAACAGTGGCGGCAGAGACGGACGAGGGTGCAGTGGTCCGGTTGGGATTATATGTAGAAATAGATATAACATGAATTTAACAATCTAGAATTTCAAGTCAGATACTTCGCAAATTCATTTCAATCATAAGTAATGGAAGCATGAATACCTAACCTATGCATGTCAATTTTATTTAGTCTACGGGCCTGTGTACTTGCTATTTTCCACTAATCATAGACATACATACTAGAGATCCTCAGGACTTTTCAGGATTGTAATGTGGGCTTAGGCAGGGGTAGGTAAAAATAGGCATTTAGGCTCAATTTACGTACCATAAGCGTTTTTCTCATTCAATCATTTTGTTCTTCTTTTTTATATTCTTTTTAGTTCATATCTATCATTACCTTTTTCTCTTTTTGAGAACATGAATCAATTCATATAGGCACCCCAAAACTTAAGTTTTTACGTTCTTTTTCATTGGGGTGCGTCAATTTTTACTCTCTTTTTGTATTTCTTTTTCATCACTTTATTCAATTACTGCTTATGACACATGAGGGAATCATGGGATGTCAAAGAAAACAACTTATTTTAGGCTCAACGGGGCTAACTAGTGATACAATTTAGTGCAAGGTAGGCAATGAATGGTAAGAAAAGCAAGCAAAGAAATGTCTGAATTATCTCCCTAAACATGTACATCCTAACTATTTCGCTTCAAATAGCAAGTAAACAGACTTCACAAGCATTTTTCAATTAACAACACATAGGCTACGCATCCAATATTCCAAATAATCAAATTTTCATGAATTTTTTACATATCTAACTTAAGCACACAAATTTTAGCTTCTCATTCCACTACATTATCCCACTTAGTTCAGTAGGCGTTTTCAAATAACTACAACATTCATGACTCATAAAAAAATTGACTCATATAAAACACAAGACTCACAAAAATAAAATAAAATAAAGCCCCTCCAAACTTAAACTACACATTGTCTCAAATGTGTAAAGGACTCTAAAATTAACACGGGACGACTTACAGACATACAACGACTCAAAATGGTGGTGGTGGTGGCGGATACTGCATTGTCCATTGGGTGAACATGGAACTCAAATTATCAACGCGCTAGGTCAGGTGTTGATGGTCTTGCATCATTTGCTCTTGATTCTGCAGCATCATTTGCTCTTGATTCTGCAGCATCCTTTGTTGGTTCAAGAGCATCTGCTCCATCATTGGCATTGGAGGCTCTAAGGACAGGGGAGGATGATAGCTGATTTCGCCTGCTTATCAGACGCCGCTCGTGCTCTTCCTCCTCCACGTTTGTCGCCGCCGGGCCGAGCCCCTTCTTGCTGCTGGTCCTGGATGTGGGTCAAGGAAAGAGTGCATTAAACTGTAGGTCACAGTAGACTGACTCTTCTCTAGGATATCAGTGGCGAATGTTGGGACTCCATACCTATCACATAAGGCAGTAATAAGTGAACCATGTCCCAATCCTCCAGTAGTAGTCAGCCTACTAATCTTCCTTATGCTCTGCACTATTTCTCTCCCTACATCAATTGTCTTGCCCTTCATGATGCCATAAATGAGTTTGATTCTGTCTGAGGGCACATTTGTGAAATAAGTTGACGGAATCTAGAGTGCACTTATGAAATATAGTCATCCTTTAGCTGTTCTATTAAATTGGCATCGGACAAGTCTCCTGGATCCATTGCGGGCAAAACTAAACTCAGCGCCTGGGTAGCACAATGTCTGCGCAACTTCATCCCACATGATGTGGTTGACGTTTCGTGACCAACTTCTGAAATGGTTTGGATTATCGCATCGGTCCTCCACATCATAGGTCCTTAGTGTAACATTCACTATTTCAGAACTGACAGGCACATATTTCCCTCTAACAAAGCACCGCCCATCCTCTTGCTCAGGGTAATTCGCATAGAACTCCCTCATAAGGCTAGAATTTTGAAGTGGGATCCGTTCTGGATTGGTGAATCTTCTCCACCCATTTGCCTCAATCATGGCCCTAATAGGCTCGTAGTCATCATTATCACCAAATGGCATGGCCTGGTAATCCATGCCTCTTTCTGGTATCAATGTCCTAGTACTAATCTTATTGTATCGATCCTCCGCCTGTTTGTTGGTAAATCGAGTCACATCATACTCTTGGGCTGATGAAGATGGAGAAACTCTTAAAGTTCGTTTCCTAGAGGCCATAGTGAAGGTTGTTGGAAAAATTTCGGCAGCGTTTCCTTTATTTCCTCGAGGTTTCCCAACAACTAACACTTCACACAATCAACAATAACCAACCAAAAAATTGGTCCACAGCAGCAATACACAACAACTACATAACAACACTACCACCACAGTACGTACACCCCCCAAACTTGCAAGTTACTTTTCTTACTAGCCTTGAAATTGCAAGAACAATGATGAAGATTACCTTTTTCAAGAGTTGTTCTTCACCAAATTCTTGACCCAAATGGAAGGAATGATGATGGTGTAAGCTGTGAGGGTTTTCAATTGGGAGGTGTGTAGGGATTTTTGAAGAATTTGGGGAAGTTTGTGGGAGATTTTTATGGGTAGAGAAATGGATTTTTGGATTTTTTAGAGAGAGGAAGGATTTGTGTTTGTGTGGGAAAGGATTTGGGGGATTAGGGCTTTAATTTGGAAATCTCGTCCCGGCACCGCGGTGCCAAAAGTACTGTGGCCCTCTAATCTTTCAAAGACCGCAGACAGATAATCGTACCGCGGCATAAACTCCTGACTCTCTGAACATTAGGCACCGCTGGCCCTGATAATCAGACCGCTGCTTCCCGATTTCGTGTTTTCCATCCTCTTCTTTGTGCTCAGTCTCTGACTTCTTCACCTGGCATCACAACACAAAAAGAAAATACCAAAAAGTGAGACTGTTCTAATTAAACTATATTGCAAAATTTAAAAATTGGGTTGCCTCCCAAGTAGCGTTGTCTTTAACGTCTTGTAGTCGGACGCAAGTTCCTTATAAAAAATGATTGGGGTAATTTAACCTCACAACCTATCCACTTCATAATCATCCTCCTCTTTCTCATTCTATTTTTCTTTTTCACAAGAGGGGGTTCAGTAAGACTTACCTGTTCGACAACTTTCATCTCATCAATTTTCGTTTTAGCTTTTAAACTAGCATGTGGTTTACCAGCTGTCGAAATGATCTTCCTGGCTTTGGCCTGTGCTGGCTGAATTGCTGTGTCAGCCGTGCTTACTGCGAAACACTTGTTGCTGGCCTGAGATTCCATGGTGGATTTAAACACCTTGAACACCATCTCCTCCTCCTGGACCCTCAATATCAGTTCTCCCTTCTCTACATCAATTAAAGCTATCCCCGTTGCAAGGAAGGGTCTCCCCAAAATGATGGGTATCTCATCATCTTCCTCCATGTCCAGAATGAGGAAGTCCGCTGGGAAGAAGAACTTCCCCACCTTGACAAGCACATCTTCTATTAAGCCTCTGGGGTGCACTACGGTTCGGTCAGCCAACTGCAAATTGACTGTGGATGGCTTGCATTCTCCCAAACCCAACCTCTTGAATACAGACAGAGGCATGAGATAGATACTAGTTCCTAAGTCACACATGGCCCTATTGCATGTTACCTTGCCAATAGTGCAGGGCAAGGTGAAGCTTCCTGGATCTTTCAGCTTAGGAGGCAGTTTCTTTTGCAGGATGGCACTGCACTCCTCCGTCAAAGATATTGTCTCATAATCCGCTAGTCTTCTCTTTTTTCCAAGTATCTCCTTCATGAATTTAAAGTATGCTGACATCTGTTCTAGTGCTTCAATGAAGGGGATATTTTTGTGAAGCTTCATAAACACCTCCAGAAACTTAGAGAACTGCTTGTCAATTGCCTTCTTTTGTAACCTCTGAGGGTAAGAGATTCTATCAACGTATTCCCTCAAAGGTGCTGATGGAGCTTTCTCAACTGTAGGGCGGTCCTCAATGACCCCCTCATTCTCTACCTCAACTGCTTTCTCACTTACCATCGCGGCCGGGAGCAACTCGCTTAATCTGCTTTTCACTCTCAACAACACCGCTGACATCGCTCTGCAGATTGACCTCTGTATTTCTCGGGAGAGTACCCTGCGGCCTGTTGGTTGTCATGTTTGCCAGTTGTCCAACCTGCGTTTCCAGGTTCCTGAGAGCGGACCTGGTTTCAGATATGAACTGATTCTGCGAATTGGTGAGTGTCAGCAATGCAACTCTCAGATCATCATGCTTCTCCTGTTGTGTAGGTGGTCTAAACTGCTGGGATGAGATAGCCTGATTCTGTGTCTGCTGGTTCTGGTAACCACATTGATATTGCTGCTGCTGAGGCTGATCGTTCCTTCACGAAAAGTTAGGGTGATTTCTCCACCCTGGGTTGTATGTGTTGGAATTATAAAGCCTCTGAAAGTTCCCAACCGTCTGTACCTATTCCATTGGCACATTATTAGGGTCCACCGCTGTGCATCTGTCAAAGGAATGCGGTCCACCACAAATCTCGCAATTCACTGGCATCTGGACTGCATTTACAGATATGGTGTTCTGCTGCAGTTGCTTCGTCATAAGGGCCATATGTGCATTCAAGGCAGTGGTGGAATCTATTTCATATATGCCCATAGTCTTCCTGTTGTTTATCGACCTGTCATACGCCCCTTGATAATTGTTGGCAGTCATATCTTTCAGTAACTCATGTGCCTCATTGGCACTCTTTCTCATGAAAGCACCCCCTGCTGCAGCATCAATAATAGTACGAGTAGTACCACTCAGACCATTATAAAAAATGTGGACTAACATCCACTTCTTAATGCCATGATATGAGCATTTCTTTTGCAAGTCCTTAAATCGTTCCCATACATCATAGAGCGACTCACCATCCACCTGATAAAAGTTGTTCAGCTCTCCCCTTAACTTTGCTGCTTTGAAAAGAGGGAAGAACTTTGCTAGAAACTTTTGGGCCAGGTCCTGCCAGGTAGTGACGGAGTTGGCAGGCAGAGAGTTCAACCAGCTTTTGGCTCTATCCCTCAGTGAGAACGAGAAGAGCCTCAGTCTAATGACATCGTCAGTAACACCATTGTATTTGAAAGTGGCACACAGCTCCAGAAAGTTTGCAATGCATGCTGGGATCTTCACGGGCAATCCCAAATTGTATCGTGTTCGACCATGCCGCATGGCCGGCTTGATCTCAAAGTTGTTGCCCTATACCGGGAGCCCGATGCACGCCTCGCGCACCAAGAACTGGGCGTAACATAATCTCCCAAGCTCATTTCTGCAGGTGGTGGGACTTGTCCCATGGCAGGTGGTACCTCATTATTCAACACCTCCTCAGGTATCCCGTTGTTATTCTGCTGATTTTCCATGACTAGTAAATCAGCAATTCTTTTTTCACGCCTGTTTTGCTTGCACATTTTTTCGATTAAGGGAACAAGTGTATCTGCTCCTCTCCTTCTTCGCATACACTAGATTCCTGAAACAGATCAAAATCAACAAAAAAATCAAGGCACACGGTTCTCACAGTAAAAATTAAAATAAAAATAAAGTCAAAGTAGAAATAAAAATAGATGATTCGATATTAGATGTACGTCAGTCCCCGGCAACGGCGCCAAAAACTTGTTAGCGATATTTCGATTGCTCACGCAAGCATACGCATCGTTCACAAGTAATATAGTCTGTAAGACCGAATATCGTCCACAGAGACTGGTTTCTAAATACCGTTAATCTATTTTATGTTATCTATTTGGCAATCGATATTTGATTGGGGGTTTTGTTTAACTACTAGAATATTTGCAAGATTTAAACTAATAAAGTTGTAATCAGTTATGAATGAATTAGGGTTTCCAAAATCCTCGACTATCCACTTTATTCAATCATTAATGAAACTAGAATGATTCTTCTTCTTTGTTAAGATAGCGATTAACTAGACTGTCTTATATTCCGATTAGGGCAATATAATCACTCAACCCCAGTGCAGAATCCTTCTATATTTCTATGATAGGATTTACCACATATGAGGATTAAGAGCAATAACCTATAATGCTACACAAGTATCGATGTAATTTCGTCCGCGATTTTAACCTATATCTATTTAATTGCAGCATATCCAAATCTCTCCTCTCGGCTTTTGATTCAAAATCATATAGATTATGATAATTAATGGTCAGTTAACTATCAAACATTCATACCAAATATTGAATAGATCTTAATCAAGCGAAGAAGAAATCAAACTACTGCATTAATTCATGAATAAAAGCTTCAAGCGATTCATAAGGAAAGCTCTAATAAAGTGTTTAGCTCCTAGCCATAGTTACGCTAAAAACTAACAAAATATCCATACATAAACTGAATTAAAGACGAAAGAAAGAAAATTATGTAGAACAAAGTCTCCAATTTTCGCTACAAATCTGCCTTGTGTTTTCTTGTGTTGTAGAATGACCAACTCCCCTCATTAAACTAATCCTTAGGGCTTAAATATGTTGTAAATTCGTGTCATATGGACCCTTCTGCCCTTGGTCAGTTCTAACTCTGATTTGACAATTCGCGTCTAGCACCGCGGCCTGCAGTCAGACTGGCGCGGCTTTGAAAGTCCTGCAGCTCTCAGTACAAATGGAACCGCGGTTCTGTCTGAATGAAACCCCGGTGCCGAAAGTCCTGCGGTCTCGGTCTTTAGCACCCTGCTCGCTTACGCACCACGTGCTTCTTTGCCTTTTTCCGAGTCATCAATTTTTAATATTTTTCTGCCTCGGGACCTCCTTTTATGTCCATTTCTCGTTCCTTTTTGTCATTTTGCCTTTTTGCGCCGCTGTGACTCAAAAGAAAGAAAAACAAACCTACTACTATACTAAACACAACGAAAACGAGTAAAATACCAACTAAAAATGACTCAAAGGCGTATACACAATACGCCTAACAACAACCATTCACATTGTGCTTTTGTCTCAATACCAAACATGGATGAGAAACAACAAAAACATTTTGGAAGAAATACAATGGATTATGTAATCACACTATCAGGGGCAGATTTTGTTGTCAGCATGTAAGCGCAACATTTAAAGGACAAGTTCATTTAATATCAATATTCATATAGATAAATACAAAATCTAGCTTTTCGTACAAGGCCGGCCATTAAAAATTCAAAAAACGGCAAGCATAATGTACATGATGGCCACAATAATCTGGAATAGAAGCGTTCTGTCCCCCTTTCCCTGTGTCAACGGGGAGCAACCTCATTCTCGAACGAACGACCACTTATCTTTCTGTCTAGGTCTGCCTCAACGAGCTTTGCTTAGCTACAGACCCTTAGAACCAGGAATGTCTATCCATTGCAACCGGAGCTCTATTTCACCACACTCAACATTTCGCAACCTAAGAAATACATTTTGGATAACCTGGCCATTTTCATAGACAATACAGCTTTCTTCAGAATAGCAATTCTGCCTGCTTGGTATTATTCTGTAAATTATGGTTCCATTGGGGATATTCTTAAAGTGCGTCGTCCTTACTGCATCTACAAATGGTACAATGTCAAGTTCTGCATCGCCCATTTTATCATCGCGAGAAAATGTATCCTTATCATAAACTTGCTGCAATGACATGAATAGAAAGACATAAGTATCACTCTGGTTTTATTAATTGGAAACAAGTCCATAAGCTACTGAAATTGTAGAGGTCGTCTAGTAGTAGGGGTGTTGCGCTAAATTTGGGCGAGTCAAAATTGGCTATTGGACGATATATATAATTTGCATCGGATTATTGTGTTAACACTTGATGAATATTACTCCCCATACCCCTAAGAAAACACCAACTTCCAGAAAAAGAATAGGTATTTTGATTAAATTGCCCATAATTAATAAGACGTGTGCTTATTTATTGCCTTGATTAAATAGGGCTAAATATAAAAAATAAAGTTAATTCTTTTTTTTTATTTTTGTAAGTGGACACTTATTTCGAACCAAAATAAAAAGGCTAATTGGACACTTATTTTGAACCGAAGGGAGTACATTATTATAAGTAGAAGAAGCCAATTGAAATTGAAAAGTATAATTTACCTTCAAAGACTGAATTGATACAGTATTAGGCATGATATTTTCTGCTAAGGCTGTCTTTTTACGTGTCTTATTCTTTAATTTCCTCTTGGTAAAGCAATACTTATATGCAAAATGAAGGAAATTACCAGATTTATTGGGAGAATTGGTTCAGCAACACATAGTGTTAAGTCTTCATTCCATTCGGGATTTACATTGTTTTTCACCACTCGAGTCTTCAATTTCTGCTTCCAATAATAATAAATATAAAATTAACACCACTTTTAGTTAACACGGATAGAATATACACAATATTTTTTTTGATATTATTAGTGATTTTGTACATATAGTAATCTTTTGTATTAGGTAAGTGTATATTTGATTTCCTTAATTACAGCATAGACTATTGTATATCATGTATATAAAACATTTACATTAATGAAATCAGCAAGTGATTATTATTATGGTAGTAATTTTTTGTATTAGGTAAGTGTATATTTGATTTTCGTAATTATAAATGTATATACACCATTTACATTAATGAAATCAGCACGCGATTATTCTCTTTCAAACACCATCTGAAACAACACTGCTCTAAAAGTAAAAACCATTTAGAGCTCCATTTAATTTAATCAAGATACCTGTAAATCATTGAAGTTCATCTAAGATTATTCTTCTTTTTTTGTCCTTCTGTATGTCTTTCTCCCCACTTTCTATGATACTCTCTCCCCCAAATTAGTTGTCAGTTTCACTTCTGATTTAACTAATTTTTAAAATTAAATTAAATTAGATTAACTTCATATTTTACAATTAAAATTTAAAGATTAAAAAAAGTATAAAAAGTACTAAAATTTGCATTTTTTTCTCATATCAATTTAAATGTAGACCAAAATTTACATAGTTTAACCGAACGACAACTAATTTTGGTATGGAAACAGTAAGTACTGAAAATGATCAACAATTACACAATGCCGCAAACACATACAACAAAGAGAGATAAGACAATGTAAAGAATCAATTATGGGTTAACTCAACCAACCGCAAAAGTTAGCTTGATGATTGTCTAAGTCCATATAAGGAGTTCATGTTTTCATTTCATATTCGATGTGGACTTTTAATACTCTCCGCATGCTCAGACCTTGTTAATTGAAGCGTGAATAATATAATTTTGGCCAACATCGGTGAACAAAGAATTGGAATGTGTATACCATGTAAATAATGAATCTTGGGCCTAACTCAATCTCAAAAGCTTGCTCGTAGGTGAGGATTGTCCAAATCTATATAAAAAATCCAAATTCTCATTCCAGACTCTTAACAGACAACTTTATGTTCCAATTTGATTCAGAGGGGAAAAACAAAAGAGAGAAAAGAGCTGAAAGAGTGAAGAAGAGGAGGGGAAGTTACCTGTTTTCCCATCCTAACAACAACATAAGGATCACTGCTTCTCAAGTCTCTAATGGCCAAATTTATGCCTCTGATGATACGGATTCTAAGAAGACCCAATGGATTCTCCATTCAAACTACAATACAAGCTTTAATTCTACACACAATGTGTTTGTGTGTGTGTGTGATATGGAAATTGTAGTGGTGATTTTACTGGTTAATTCTGCAAAAGTGTATAGCGAGCTTTATAATGAAAGCCAAGGGTCTACAGAAATGCAGGTTAGAAAATTCAAAGTGTACACGAGAAAGGAAAGTTTATAGTGTTAAGAAACATCTAGAATGTTACTAGGAGTACTATTAATTAAAGTTATGGGTAAAGTATTACTCCATTCATTTTTATTTTGTGAAATGAATACTGACTGAATTAACAAAATATGATGATACAAAATTTTAGCCTCTCTCTATTGATATGATCTTTACTTTGTTTGCATATGCCTTATAAAATGAATTTTGATCTAACTTAATTGAAAAGTTAACTTAAAGAATATCTCAATAATTACTTAACAACATATCCAGTGAAATCTCACAATGTGGAGTTTGAAGATGATAGAATATACACAGAACTCACTTCCACCTTGATAGATAGAGCGGAATAATTATTTTAAAAAAAAAAGATGATAATTTATTCTTTTATTCAACGTGAAACACTTTTAACATTCACCTACACGTCGAAGACAGGAACATTTGAAGTGTGAATAATGTAATTCTTTCATTATATATATATATATATATATATATAATAGCTTTATTTTACACACGTATATATATATAAGTTTTTGAATTTTCTTACTTTTATGAATTCTCTTGTTTGAACAAAAAAATTGTTGTTTCTGCTATTACACACTGAAAATAACAAGAGCTCTAATTCTAGTGTTACCCAACTTAAAGGGGAGGACCCCATAGGGTCTACGAGCTATTCGTTATTCCTTTCTACACCTCTATGCCCTACACGTTTTTTTTATTTCTTTTCTATTTATTCCTCCTTCATCATTGTTTTCATTTTTTTATTAAATACTATGATTTTTAAAATACATCACTTATTTCATCGAATATTTGATACACCCCTTCAAAACTTATCGAGGCAGAAAATACTAGCATTGTTTCCAGCAGATACTTTGATGGCTATAGCTCACTAGGTGAGTTCCTTCGACAAGTGAGGTAGAGAGTTCAAATCCTATCCTTGTGAGTAATACAATGCGGTTACAAGGAAATAGGAAAAGTAAGCAACAACAATTTGATAACAAATCTGCATTTAAGAACAAGAAAATAATTTGCTGAATCAATTGATGTTCAATCACTACAAAAAAAAAGGACCTATCGTGACAGTTTGGGTAAAACCGTCACACGTTATGACGGTTTTAGCATTGACTTTCGTGACAGATGTGTGACGGTTTTATTAACCGTCACAGCTTTGTGACAGCTGTGTGACGGTTATTCAACTGTCACATGTTTTTGTGACGGTTTTTAAAATACGAATTTAATTGTCTTTTTTTTTTAAAATAATTTATACCCGACCCATTTTATTTCTAAACCCGCGATTCTAATTTTAAACCTATTTCTTCATATCTAACTGCCCTTCCCCCCTACGTGCATAGTACGTAACACTTTCTCTCCCAAATTAGGCGATTTTGGGCGACTTTGCCCTAAGTTCGCAACTTTCAGGTGCACTGGCCTCTCAGGCCACCGGCGGGCCTCCGTCGGAGGTCGGTCGACACCAACCTTCAACCTTACACCCACCATTGATGTGCGATTTTATCCACACGCTTAACGCAAGTGCACGTATCGTGACAAGTAAAATAGTCTAGGTAAGACCGAATATCGTCCTCAGAGACTGATTTTCAAGTACCGGTTATCTATTCTATGGTATCTATTTGGTGAACGTTAATTTGTTGGATTTTTAGACTAATAATTGAAACTAATGCAGAAAATAAACTAAAGATAATAAATCAGTTCTGATGGAGAATTAGGGTGTCACGCCCCGAACCCCGGGCCCGTGACTGGTGCCCTACATGGGCACCCTTCTACCTTAACAACTAAGCAAACTGCGGAATTTAAATAACACCCTTTTTTTTTTAAAACCAACATACGTACAAGGGCAAAGCCGACAAGGCTGCCATATAATATACATAAAAAGACACTACACTGTACATGAGTCCAATCCCACATATGAATACAGACCTCTAAGAGTTATACTGAACTATGACGGGACAAGGCCCCGCTGCATCCATAATCGATAAAAGCTCATCTTGAAAGAACTTATACCAAAAGATAAACTCCGAACATAAGGAGTTATCCAAAACTCGGCGGTCCTACACTGCCGATCACCAAACAACAGACCTAAACTGCGGCGTGAGCGGCCCGAAGAGTCGATCTGAAGAATGTACCAAGTATGTGAAGCGATGAAATCGTAATGAAATCATAATGATCTAAACAAAGCAGAGACATGTATGATAGCAACCTACAAGATACAATAAATAAGCGATCATATCAAGTCGTGGACGCGTGC
Organism: Przewalskia tangutica; assembly: GCA_029844215.1. NCBI lineage: Eukaryota > Viridiplantae > Streptophyta > Magnoliopsida > Solanales > Solanaceae > Przewalskia > Przewalskia tangutica. Next base: position 48,172,447 of record CM056727.1, on the reverse strand, counting down.
CTCAAAGTCACTACTCAAATAACAGTACACAGTGCCTCACTAACAATGAGAGTAATCAAAAGTATAGGTAGCAAATCCACGGGAACAGGTGGTATAACGATCTTTGGGGATTTACCCCTCATTTATACTCTTACCCTGGAGAAGGTGGTAAAGCAGGTGGTATAACGATCTTTGGGGATACACCCCTCATTTATACTCTTACCCTGAAGAAGGTGGTAAAGCAGGTGGTATAACGATCTTTGGGGATTTACCCCTCATTTATACTCTTACCCTACCTCAACTGGCCATCATATACATAAGCCTCTGCACTTATCACACAATAAGTAAGCAAGTTAAGAAATCCCCCTAACTTCTTATTAGTCTTATTCATATACACTCTCATTTTAGTTTACTTAAGGCACTAACATGACATTATAAATCCGGGAATCTAACCCGCCTCCTGGTCACATGCCTAATCCCACATCGTATAAGCATGTCCATGAGTAACACAAATAATGGAAGCATACGTGGAATCCCACATCACCGCTTCGACGCGTCAAGTAAACTCACAACAAGACAGCCGACCCTCCAACCGAGAGTCGCGGCAACGTAATAATAATACTTGTACTCAAATGCTATCACCAGCACACATTGGCAATTCTCAATTAAACAAGCCAAAGTACTTATCAAGGCACACATAGCATAATTCTCAATTAAACAAGCCAAAGTACTACGTACGTACATTCTTTTCAAAAGACTCCTTTTTATGTAAAACCCCAAGATACTAACACCCGTAGTATCACTGTATGTCTATTTATCAAAGTAAGTTACTACACTTTTAGAAAACTCTTTTCAAAGCTTGAAATCAAGTAACTTCAAATTTTCACAATCTAGGCAACTTATGCCTAATAATCAAAATAGACAACATTCTTAACCTTCCATAAAGTCGTTATAACCAACTTCCCATATAGCCGTTATAACCCTTTATGGTTTTAGACATATTCATTCTTTTTTATAACCAAGAGACTTATACTTAAAACCAAGTATCACATACTTACAAATCAAGTTTCTTAACTTTCAAAATACTTCAAGTCTCTTAATATTTAGAAAAACAAGTTTCTTCTACTTTTAAACCTCAAGTAACTCACACCTTTAAAACAAGTTACTTCTCTTAAATCATGTCATTTCTCCTCTCTTAAAACAATTAAGTAAATCACTCATTTGACTCCCCTAAAGTCATTATAACGACCCTTAGGTTTTGGAACTAAGGCACTAGCCAAAAGATTTGGAAACCACTTCCTTTTCAAGACTCTATGTACTTTAAGTAAAATACTTTCACTTTTAAGAATCCAACTTCACTAAGGCAATGGATTATACAACTTACAATTTAAACATCAAAGTACAATCAAGGAAGTACATAGAACAAATTCTATTTTAGGCAATCCAAATACAACCAAGGAATGGATCATTTAAGGAGTAGGACATACTTTCTTTATCTTAAGGAATCATGCTAGAAGAGGAGATAGTTCACATACCTTTTCGGCTAAATCCACAAGCTAAGCCGAATACGCCGCACGTAGAAGTGTAAACCTATAATGGTCACAACATGACTATCAATTTCTAGTCTCTAACGTAGAATAATACTAAGTATACGGTCTCTAATTCTACGGAAAATCGGGCAGCACTTCCTTTGTTTCTACTCACTTTGCCACCTTTTTCAAGGCCGAATACAATAACCAACACGCCACATTTAAGGCTCAAAACAACAACCAAACAAAGGGGATTACACGCCTTACAATACGTGTAAAATTCCGCCCCACAATTAATACGAAGTAGTTCCATATTCAAGCCATTCTCGGCCAACAACATAACCAACAATTCAAAGTCTTTTCCAATCCTTTTCCAATTCCAAGTTCTAAGGTCTAACATGTTATATAGTCATAACTAACTTCAACAACTACAATTTCCTTCTTATACAACATGCTACGACTTAAACCAATAAACAACTTGAAATGTAATCTTAAGGCTAAACATGCTAGTTTTCGGATTAGGGTTCCAATAGCCAATATAATTATCAAACTTCATACTATACATCTCATGCTTGCTAATAATCATAGCTACAACAACACGTAATCTCAATTACTTAAAACGACAAGAATTATACTTTTATAAGCCCTTAAAAATTCCAAGATTCAAAGTCGCGCCTTAGCAATTCTTAGCTCCTTTCCTTATGTTCCAATCCGCTCCAAGCACTCCTTAGAAGCCTATGAAGAACCCATCTTCAAGTTCCAACTTCAAAGTTGAAGAACTCCTTAAGTTTCCGCCTTGCGACTAATACGAAAACGTCGTTTTTTCGAAATTTTTCTATTGAGATATCCTTACAATACCCTTAGGGACATTGGGTTTAAGTCTTGTGAATAAAGGATCACAAACTAAATTTTTTTTGTGTGGAACACAAGGTGAACCCGAGAGCACAATGGAAGAACAAGAAATGTTGTGATATTTTCTAAGTGTTGAAGACAAGTCTTGCACTAGTAGTATGCTTATATAACACAATGGAAGGCTTAGGTTATCACAAATATATGGCTAGGATGAGTTTCACTAGGATCAAGCCCAAGTGGCAAGTTGACTTGGTCAATAATATCAAGCTTTGAAGACTTATCTTCCAAGATGGTCAATGGCCATTTTACCCTTACTATTTTCGTCCAAGACCATATGTGGGGGGTGCCACGTGTCGCCCTCTCATTCGTCCATAAAATTCCGTAACCCTCGTGGGCCCCACAAAACGTAAAATTCCTCAAGTGGGCCCCACGTGACCAAATCCGTAAAAATAAATTTCCATAATGTTAATAAGTTCCATACTCTTCAAATAATACATTTTGAGAATCCAATTCTATACAACGAACATTTTTCCTTTCCGACGCCCGGAAGATTTTTCCGTCGGAAAAACAATTCTTCCTTTCGTACAAATTCCAAGTCTTGTTTCCTTACATACATTCTCTTATACATGTCCTGGACTTACGGGGTGTAACATTCTTCCCCCCTTAGAAACATTCGTCCCCGAATGTTCTTAGTCGGTTTTCAATCTATACAAACTCCGGCATAAACTCTCTACCAAGCCTATCAATCAATACTGCACAAGACCAACGATGCCACACATGGCCACCACAACATAAGTAAACATAACAATGGACCTTCCGTCCGCGACCCCTCCTCACAAAACTCGAAGGTTACAGTCTTCTCAAACACGGGATCCTTAGAGGTTCCTTTATCTTCCTACTTGTCATACTTAACTTCTCATTCTTAGTCTGAAATAAATCTTTCTCTTATCTCAAGGTACTTCTCACCCTATCCTCCCATTCACTAGAGGTTCGTCACATAATCCAAAGTATTTCTACTGTACATCCTTCCCTATCGGTCTTACACTATTTATGGGGTAACTACAACTTGTGAACTCTACACAATTATAGTCTCAGTTCACTTATCATTCTTGTCAACATTCTTAACTTTTCACTTTACTAATCAAAGTATTCCTACCCCTGGGGGTACTATCACTTACAACTGCTAGCAACACAGGGAAAACATATACGCTAGGGCAAAATCTGAATCTAACAATGCACGTATGATTCAAAAGAATCGAGATATACCTGTAACCCCATGCGATGTCGCCTCCTGATCCGCCCAAGAGTCACGTCATCTATGCGGTTCAAGGACCGCAGAACCATAAACTCCACTGACCTCTACCACGATCGGGTGACATCCAACACGCTCGGGAACGCATGTGGAGGAAGGGAACCAACCACGGCCTCAAAGGTGAGCCACTCACCGTGCTCTTTCTAAAAGGACATACCTCCGTATATGGCGGACGGCCACAACGAAACAAACACTGCGCCATAACGACATTTCCGAATGACGCTTACACATCTGAAACATCGAGGAATAGGTGGCCTCGACCAGAAAGTCCTTCGCTCTCGAGAACCTCGACCCGGAGCTTGGACTGCTCCTAAATACCTTGTGTGGTCCAATATCCCACATGTGAGCCGCGGGTATGTACTGGGTGGGACGAATATCTCACTCATTCTTGAGTGCTCGTCCAAAAACTCACCGGATAACCAACCGGTCTAGCCTCTTCTACGCTGATCTCCGCGTTGGCCTCTACCCATGTACACTGTCTGGCCGAATAACCTCCTGATGAAAGTAGCACCGCTATCTTGGTCAATAATATAATCGCTTCCCTCGCGACATAGTCTTTTCCTAATCGAGAAACGGAGGCTCGTGCTGGGGCCTCAAAACTCGCGCAGAAGAACTTCGCATCGCGAACAACATCCGGTATACCACGGGCATAAGCCCTATCAACTCTGAGTCGACTAGTAGCTCCTACTACTCTTTGCCCTTCAAGGTGTTGCCTCCTCGAGGCATAATCAGTAACACAAAATTACGTCGGAGGAATTATCTTACTAACACGCCTCTGGGCACGATCTCGAGTGAGAAGAATGAAACCAACTCCTAAATGTCCTGTAGCCTCCTGTTTATGGGTGTGGCGCGCAATACACCGATAATCAAGATTCTACTAGACACGGCCTCAGACATTCCGGGATCGATCGCTCGATACCACTCACACGCCCGAACCCGGGCGTGATCGTGCCCTACTGGCACCCTTCTACCTTAACAACTAAGCAAACTGCGGAATTTAAATAACACCCCTTTTTTTTTTTTTTTAAAACCAACATACGTACAAGGGCAAAGACGACAAGGCTGCCATATAATATACATAAAAAGACACTACACCGTATAGTCGATCCAATCCGTATGAATACGGACCTCTAAGAGTTATCTTGAACTATGGACGGACAAGGCCCCGCTACCATAATCGCATAAAAGCACATCTTGAAAGAACTTATACCAAAAAGATAAACTCGACGAAGTATCTATCAAAACTCGAGCGGTCCTACACCGCCGATCACCAAACAACAGACCTAAACTCATGCGGCGTGAACGCATTTCCGAAGGAGTCGGTCGAAGAATGTACCAAGTATGTGAAGCGATGAAATCAGAATGAAATCATAACGATCTAAACAAAGCGAGAGACATGTATGATAGCCAACCTACGATTACACAATACATAAGCGATCATATCAAGTCGTGGACGCGTGCCTCAAAGTGACTACTCAAATAACGATTACAATTGCCTTACTAACAATGAGAGTAATCAAAAGTATAGGTAGCAAATCCACGGGAACAGGTGGTATAACGATCTTTGGGGATTTACCCCTCATTTATACTCTTACCCTGGAGAAGGTGGTAAAGCAGGTGGTATAACGATCTTTGGGGATACACCCCTCATTTATACTCTTACCCTGAAGAAGGTGGTAAAGCAGGTGGTATAACGATCTTTGGGGATACACCCCTCATTTATACTCTTACCCTGAAGAAGGTGGTAAAGCATGTGGTATAACGATCTTTGGGGATACACCCCTCATTTATACTCTTACCCTGAAGAAAGTGGTAAAGCAGGTGGTATAACGATCTTTGGGGATACACCCCTCATTTATACTCTTACCCTGAAGAAGGTGGTAAAGCAGGTGGTATAACGATCTTTGGGGATTTACCCCTCATTTATACTCTTACCTACCTCAATAGCCATCATACATAACATAAGCACTACCGGCTTATCACACAATAAGTAAGCAAGTTAAGAAATCCCCCTAACTTCTTATTAGTCTTATTCATATACACTCTCATTTTGGTTTACTTAAGGCACTAACATGACATTATAAATCCGGGAATCTAACCCGCCTCAGTCACATGCCCTAATCCCACATCGTATAAGCATGTCCAAGCGGTAACACAAATAATGAAAGCATACCCGTGGAATCCTACATCACCGCTTCATGCGTTCAAGTAAACTCACATAAGACGGTAGACCACTCCAACCGAGAGTCGCGACAACGTAATAAAACATAATACTTGTACTCAAATGCTATCACCAGCACACATTGGCAATTCTCAATTAAACAAGCCAAAGTACTTATCAAGGCACACATAGCATAATTCTCAATTAAACAAGCCACAAGATTACTACGTGCGTCATTCTTTTCAAAAGACTCCTTTTTATGTAAAACCCCAAGATACTAACACCCGTAGTATCACTGTATGTCTATTTTTCAAAGTAAGTTACTACACTTTTAGAAAACTCTTTTCAAAGCTTGAAATCAAGTAACTTCAAATTTTCACAATCTAGACAACTTATCCCTAATAATCAAAATAGACAACATTCTTAACCTTCCATAAAGCCGTTATAACCAACTTCCCATAAAGTCGTTATAACCCTTTATGGTTTTAGACATATTCATTCCTTTTTATAACCAAGAGACTTATACTTAAAACCAAGTATCACATACTTACAAATCAAGTTTCTTAACTTTCAAAATACTTCAAGTCTCTTAATATTTAGAAAAACAAGTTTCTTCTACTTTTAAACCTCAAGTAACTCACACCTTTAAAACAAGTTACTTCTCTTAAATCATGTCATTTCTCCTCTCTTAAAACAATTAAGTAAATCACTCATTTGACTCCCCTAAAGTCATTATAACGACCCTTAGGTTTTGGAACTAAGGCACTAGCCAAAAGATTTGGAAACCACTTCCTTTTCAAGACTACATGTACTTTAAGTAAAATACTTTCACTTTTAAGAATCCAACTTCACTAAGGCAATGGATTATACAACTTACAATTTAAACATCAAAGTACAATCAAGGAAGTACATAGAACAAATTCTATTTTAGGCAATCCAAATACAACCAAGGAATGGATCATTTAAGGAGTAGGACATACTTTCTTTATCTTAAGGAATCATGCTAGAAGGAGATAGTTCACATACCTTTTCGCTAAATCCACAAGCTGCGAATACGCGCACGTAGAAGTGTCAACCTATAATGGTCACAACATGACTATCAATTTCTAGTCTCTAACGTAGAATAATACTAAGTATACGATGCGTAATTCTACGGAAAATCGGCAACACTTCCTTTGTTTCTACTCACTTTGCCACCTTTTCAAGGCGAATACAATAACCAACACGCCACATTTAAGGCTCAAACAACAGCAAACAAAGGGGATTACACGCCTTACAATACGTGTAAAATTCCGCCCCACAATTAATACGAAGTAGTTCCATATTCAAGCCATTCTCGGCCAACAACATAACCAACAATTCAAAGTCTTTTTCAATCCTTTTCCAATTCCAAGTTCTAAGGTCTAACATGTTATATAGTCATAACCAACTTCAACAACTACAATTTCCTTCTTATACAACATGCGACGACTTAAACCAATAATCAACTTGAAATGTAATCTTAAGGCTAAACATGCTAGTTTTCGGATTAGGGTTCCAATAGCCAATATAAATATCAAACTTCATACTATACATCTCATGCTTGCTAATAACCATAGCTACAACAACACGTAATCTCAATTACTTAAAACGACAAGAATTATACCTTTATAAGCCCTTAAAAATTCCAAGATTCAAAGTCGCGCCTTAGCAATTCTTAGCTCATTTCCTTATGTTCCAATCCGCTCCAAGCACTCCTTAGAAGCCTATGAAGAACCCATCTTCAAGTTCCAACTTCAAAGTTGAAGAACTCCTTAAGTTTCCGCCTTGCGACTAATACGAAAACGTCGTTTTTCCGAAATCTTTCTATTGAGATATCCTTACAATACCCTTAGGGACATTGGGTTTAAGTCTTGTGAATAAAGGATCACAAACTAATTTTTTTTTGTGTGGAACACAAGGTGAACCCGAGAGCACAATGGAAGAACAAGAAATGTTGTGATATTTTCTGAGTGTTGAAGACAAGTCTTGCACTAGTAGTATGCTTATATAACATAATGGAAGGCTTAGGTTATCACAAATGTGTGGCTAGGATGAGTTTCACTAGGATCAAGCCCAAGTGACAAGTTGACTTGGTCAATAATATCAAGCTTTGAAGACTTATCTTCCAAGATGGTCAATGACCATTTTACCCTTACTATTTTCGTCCAAGACCATATGTGGGGGGGTGCCACGTGTCGCCCTCTCATTCGTCCATAAAATTCCGTAACCCTCGTGGGCCCCACAAAACGTAAAATTCCTCGGGTGGGCCCCACGTGACCAAATCCGTAAAAATAAATTTCCATAATGTTAATAAGTTCCATACTCTTCAAATAATACATTTTGAGAATCCAATTCTCAACAACGAACATTTTTCCTTTCCGACGCCCGGAAGATTTTTCCGTCGAAAAAACAATTCTTCCTTTCGTACAAATTCCAAGTCTTGTTTCCTTACATACATTCTCTTATACATGTCCTGGACTTACGGGGTGTAACATAGGGCTTCCAAGATCATCAACTATCCACTCTATTCAATCCTTAATACAACTAGACTGACTTCTTCTTCGACGTTAAGATAGCAGGTTAACTAGACCGTTTTATATTCCGGTTAGGATATATAAACCCTCAACCCCGATGCAGAACCCTTCTACCTTTCGATGATAGGATTTACCACAAAGGAGGATTAAGAACAATAACCTATTAAACTACACAAGTATCGGGGTACTTTCGTCCACGATTTTAACCTATGTGTATTCAACTATAGCATATTCACAATCTCCCCTTTAGGATCTCGATTAGAAATCATATATGTGATGATAACTAGTGATCAATTAATTACCAAGTAATCAAATCCATTATTGAATAAATCTTAAGCAAGTGAAGAGGAAATCAACTAATGTATTAATTCATGAATAAGGGTTTCAAGAGAATCACAAGGAAAACCCTAATAAAGTAATTAGTTCCTAGTCATAGTCACGCTAAGAACTAAATTACAAACCAACATAAACTGAAATAAAATCAAAGAAAAGAGAAAGAAAATAATACTGAAAAGCTTCCAAAGATGTCTTGTCTCCTTGAATGGTGTTGTGAAATATTTACAAGATGGATGAAATATGGTATGATGAGGTATATAGAATAAGGTCTAAGGAGGTATATTTATAATGAGCAGGGTTTTAGGGATTTTATAGGTTTTGTAGGTAGGAAAAGTTATTCCTTTAAGACTCTGAAAACGTGTCAAATTCGGCCCAGAACTCAAAAATCCCGCGTTGGAACCGTGGCCCTGCAGACTGGCGCCACGGCGCTGAAAAATCAGAGAAAATTAGACTTCGCAGAACATTGGGCGTCGCGGCGCTGCTGGCAGACACCACGACGCCGGAGGCGTTAATTGGACAATTTTCTGATTCTTCGTCCTTTTTTCGTTCGGATTTCGTCTGATCTCTTTTATACTTCCCGAGACTTCTTAGAATTCATTTATTGGCCCTTTTAGTGTGCAATTTCATCTCAATTATGCTCATTTCCTCTTATTTTCGCCATTTCATGGTTCACGGTTACAAAGGCTTTTTTGACCACCGAAAACCTCGAAATGAAAGCGACCATCATCCGTCGACCTCTGCGACACACCAACCATACTCTCTCACCAATCTCACCACAAATTTGACTCAAATGTCAGAAATGGATGCGACAGCGATTGGGAAACAACCTACAGAGTACTCACAATTACTCAACCCATTATCATTTGGTACATATATTTTTCCTCCTTTTGTTATATTTGTTTGATTATTTAGTTAAATATATAAGAATGTTGATAGGAGGTGTTGCACTATCTTCATGTCTCTCCTTTTAATTCTATAAAGGAGAGGAGGTGTTGCAGTTAGAAAGCAGGTAATCAACATATCTGATATTTAAGTGGTCGCAGCTTTATAATCCTGTTCGCTTTGTTAAATTTTTTTAATTTTAAATTGGACATAACTTAAATCCATTTAGAGGACTTTATTGCTCCACGTAATGCTTTATTGCTCCACATAATCAGTTTAATGGGAGAACTTACCTTTTTGGTGATATTTATTTTCCTATAACAAGTGTAATGACCCTCTTTACTCAAACTAATGTTGCAAGCCCTGATAGACACTCTCACCAGATTGCCTTATTGTAGAGTCCAAATAGTGTTTGGAACATTTTAAAATTTGTATGGTATGTGAAAGAGACTAGAGTTCTAGTGAATCCCTCCTACTGTGGCACTCATAATTTTCTGTGGGACCAATCTAGTAGGTCTTGGCGTAGTTACCGCTTCTTATTCTGCTGCTCCATTGTTTAAAGATGTCTTTTGCTAGCTGTATCTCCATTCTTCATGTTAATCTTCTCGTTTTCTTCTTGCACCTGTGGAAAATTCTACAACATTCTCATGCTAGAAGGGGTTTTGTATACAGGTCAAGCAGAAAACACTAATAATATGGGGTGAATACGATCAGATTATTGACTACAAGCTCGGAGTGGTATGTTTCTTTTATTAATAATAGAATCATGTTGACTCGGGCACATGTATTACTAAAGTGTTCATTGACTCTTACGTGCACAGAGATTGCATTGTGAGCTGCCAAATGCTATTATACGCCAAATACCGAAGTGTGGCCATATACCTCATGTGGAGAAGCTTGATGCTGTCTCCAGGTTGATAGCGGAATTTGTTCGTGTTGATCAATCACAAAGGGGAAATCCCAACTATGTCTCCACCATCTCAGTTCCAGCTTGATTGCTGGTACTTGTACAAACAGATGATTAGAATATCTCATATGTAGAGATATGACTTCCTGATTCTACTTAGTGATGAGGTTAGTTTGTCTGGTTCAATGGTGTATATGCTTTCATTCTTTGAGCAGCGCCAACCTTATTTCCCACATGTCGATTATCAAAGGTGTTTTGGTGCTTTGGCATCCAGTAGAGAAGTGTAATAAATTGAATACTTAAGCAGAGTATTAGCTGAATGCTTTAGTATTCTGGTATATTTTTCTTCCAGCACATGCTAATCTTATTTTATGTCAATAAAGGGTGCATAAATTTCACTAAAAAGAAGGATAAAAATATGTACTCGATCGACAACATTGTAAGATGTACTCAATTAGAGCTCTAAATAAGAAATGCACACAGGCTTTTGGAGATTAGTTAATCCTAGAACAGTCTCTGTTACACCATTCAATGCCAAGAACCATCTTCCCCAATATATTAGAACCTAATGATAAAATGGGATTCTCCATTTGGTTTTGATGCATTCATTTAGATTACATGGTTATACACGATTAACGAGATCAGAAGTTTGTCATTTATTTGCACTTCATTTTCCTTTTTGAACAAAAACAGTGATTTTGTATCCTTGCAGAATCTTTTATGCTCTATATGCTTTTAGTTTTTTGCTTTAATGCACTGGTACCCTAATATTTTCCTGCTTGTTTCCTGACATCTGTAGGTTTATATGCTTAACCCAAAGCAAGATTTGTATGGTTTAGGTTATGATCCTTACAAAAATGCTCCTGAGTTTAGAGATACTTAATATCTCAACAATAGAGAAAATGTAATCTAATTTGTCTTTATCATAACATATGTAGCTGATTTGTAGCATATTGTTAGTGAATAAGTTCTTTGTTTTTTTTCTTTTCAGAAAAGAGGAGGTCGCGGCTTATAGAAAGTACGCAAACGGGGCATCAAGATAGAGTCTTGAAGGACAACCTAGTTGGATTCAAATGTAAGATTTAGCCCTTATTTTTTCTGATTTAAGCTTGCCTTCCATTTAGTACTTCTTATCTTCTTTTAAAGACTGCAAGATTTACCCCTCATGTTTTGGGATTTAAGCTTGCTTTCCATTTAGTACCTCTTAATTCTTATCTTCTTTCAAAGACTGCATTGCCGGTGTAGGCTCTTTAGCTATTTGGGTTAATTTTATCAGCAGGAAGGGTTGCTCATGGATTTGGTGTCGGGGATCTTGAAGATCTTGATGTTGAAGATGAAGATGTGTATGCATCAGGTAATGTCTTTTTCCTTTTGGCTGTAAATCCAGTTATTATAAATAAACAAATATCAGTCAGTTTCTTTTGTTGATATGCAAGTATCACTCAATTATTTAGCAATATGTGTTACATAAATTCCTATTCTTCCTTCTTTAGTTCTCTTATCAAGAGAACACCTTTATTTTCCCTCGTGTCTACTATTTTATTTCACTGCAGAAACTTTGGTGCTGCTTTATGCTTGTACCAATCACCACCACTAAGTTTATGGTCATCGACTGGCCCGGGAAAGGGGGGAGGCAGTAATGGTTGGTGAGCCAAAAGTATGGAATAGGAAAATTGAGGCATAAAAAGAATTTGAAATTCATATGTTGTCAATATGGGATTCGATTTATGCAAAAAGCACAAGTAAATTCTACGAAATTCCTAAAAATAGGAGCAATTTGTGCCTTTTTGTGCTCAATTTTGGTTTGTGTTTGCGAAACATCTCTAACTATCAGCAATTTATGCCTTTTTTGTGCTCAATTTTGGTTTGTGTTTGCGAAACATCTGTAACTATCTTCTTTCCTTATTTGCATTTTTCAAGAAAGTAGTTGGATGCTATGGTTAACTTTCTTAGTTCTTTAACTACACCGTGAAGTTCTTTTTCTTGATGTACTTAATCATAAATAAGTCATTATAGACAAATACATAAATAAGTAATAAATACATACTGTGTGATCAATTTGACCAAGTCTTGATAAATAATGAGACATATAGATCCCAATATTAAGAAAATGGCAAGGCAAATTGATCTCTATTGTGTGTTACAGTACAATGACAAAGAATATTTTTCGCGGCATAACCTTGATGAAGTTCGGATCGAGTGGGCGCAACATGTTTCAAAGATTCTCCGTGATGCATAGCTGTGTCATTTTTATGATGATTTAGACAATATTTGTACTTTTTGAAGTTAAAATAATATTATGTCTTTTTTGTTGTATTTGATGATAACATTAGATGTTTTGAAAAATAATTTGTAATGTTTCGATTTAATGTATTAGAACAATTTCATCATGTGGGTAACATTTTAGTTATAATATATTTGCAATTCTAATTTTTTTATTTAATAAATTAAAATTAAAATATAAAAAATGTCAAAAACTAATTTTCCCTCCAATTTAAATCAAATTTAATAAAAAAATCGACAATTTAAATTAATTTTGTTTAAAATTTTCCGCACAAAAATATTATTTAATTAATAATTTCGCGGGAAAATTTAAAAAAATGAGGGAAAGTCAAAGTCCAAGTCAAACATCACATACCTAACGTGACACTTAGAAAACCGTCACAAAACCCCTTTCGTAACGGTTTTTAACCGTCACGGTAGGCCTTTTTTTGTAGTGAGTCTTTCCTTAAGATTATATTGCCCCGTATAAATCCCTTAACGGCTAATGACAACTTATCTTCCAAGATAAAACACCAACAAACAATTGAGCAAATGATAACTCAAGAGTTTACTAGAAAAAAAGAACTTTGAATGTGTGGATGTATGCTAGAGAGGAAGAAGAACTTAGAAATTCTGAGATTGTGTGTTCTTCAATTGTGCCAATGGCATAAATTTATAGTGTGATCAAGATGTCTTCCCAAATAGCCAAATAATGGCCATCAATGCCATGTAATGACCTTTAATTTGAGGTTACAATTCAGCCAAATAATGGCTGAATTCATGAGGCAAATAATGGAGAATTAATGCTCCAAAGTCAGCCCAAAAGTCAGTTAATTTCGTCCCCAATGGTCACACTGGTGCCGAGGCGCCGCGGCCCTTCGGGAGGGCGTCGCGACGCTTCTCGTCCAGTAACTCACTGGAGCCGAGGTGTCGCGGCCCTTCGGGAGGGCGCCGCGACACTTCTCATCCAGTAACTCACTGGAGCCGAGGCGTCGCGGTGCTTCTCGTCCAGTAACTCACTGGAGCCGAGGTGCTGCGGCGCTCCAGGCTCTGCGGCCCATCACGTCTCTGCGGCGATTTCTGACTCGTTTCATCTTTTACACATTGTAAACTTCTTCTTTCATTTACCAATGTGAAACCACTTGTTATTTGGCCAATAACCATCTATCATTTCATGTCTCAAACATTTTGTTTACGTGTCAATATCTCTTTCACTAAGAAAATTTACAATCATTGGTACAACATGTGCACGTCTGTGGAAATGATGTTTCCGACGTGCGGGACCCCAATTGTTCGAGTCATAAATAATTGGATTAACTTTATTTCACGTTAATAAATTTCCAAAAATCCCCTCTTGAAAGAGATTTTGGCACACGCACATGGTGTCTTTCTAGCAATCTTCCGTCGGATCGATGTTGCATCTAGACAGGTAGCCATAGCTTTGAACCTTCCATAGTAGAATACCGTCGGACTTACTTACTGTGCGGTGAACATGATGTCTTGAACCATCAGTGTTCAGTGTAAACCAAGACAATGATACCCACACAACACATTTCCTTATTATGTCCTTCTTTAAGGTTGTGTCCGTTGTGGCCATGTACACGTCTTGGATTCTTAAGAGCGTACGATTTGAGGTCGGCCAGTCCTCACACTTAAATAGGTGGTATCCTACAAGGTATCCTGCTACCCCACTCCACGAATGTTAGGAACCATTAAAAATTTCCCCAAACCTAACCTCAACTGTTGAGGATCATTAAAGGTTTTGGAAACTTAACATTTACCCACTCTGCAGGTAGCACTTAATGTCTATTACGGGAACAACCTTGGATCCATGTTTCTATACATAAATCATTATCCGAAGTGCTCTTGTTTCCACCGAAGCGATCAACTGAATTTCTATGATTTAGTTTTCTCATTGAACCTCATTCCTAGGATCTCCAGTCTGTAAGGTTCGGTGTCCATCATATCAGTCCTTATTGTTTGGGTTTTAGGCTCATTCCCCTAGACAATCAGAACATCTGATCTCTGGGTATACCCTTCGTCAAGGGATTTGCTATGTTTTCCTTTGATTTTATATAATCAATGGAAATGATACCCGTGGTGATCAGCTGCCTAACGGTCTTATGTCTCCGTCTAATGTGACGAGATTTGCCATTGTACGCAGTACTACGTGCCCTTCCTAAAGCCGACTGGCTATCGCAGTGGATCATTACAGAAGGTAGGAGTTTATCCCAACATGGGATATCCTCTAAGAAGTCACGAAGCCACTCAGCTTCTTCTCCTACTTTGTCTAAAGCAATTAAGTCTGATTTCATCGTGGATCGGGGGATGCAAGTTTTCTTAGAGGATTTCCAAGACACATCCCCACCACTAATTGTAAATATATACCCACTAGTGGACTTGGTGTTCTGTAAAATCCGGAAAAAAAATAATAATATATAGTTGTGGTTGAGTTAATAAAAATATATATATATAAGAAAACAAAGAATAAATTGCATGGAATAGAGTTAGTGTTAAAGTTGGATAAATAGATAGATAAAATGAAAATAAGAAAACAAAAAAAAAACAAAAGAAAAACAAAAAAAAAAACAAAAAAAAAATCATGCAGCACGTACGTCTCTTCCCTTCACCCCTTCCCCCCTTTTCATTTCCCCTCCAACTCTTGTCATTCCACCTCCCATAGGTTATAGAAAACTCTTCTACTTATACATTGTAAATGACACAAATAAAATACCTAGCACAAAGAATAGAAAATCAGAAAAAAAACAAGTGAAAAGAAGAGGAAAAAAATACCAAGAGGGCAAGAAGAACAAGAATCAAAATACTAGAGAGTAAGGATAATTTTAGCAACCACACAACAATAATCTTCACACTTACAAGGTGAGTTTTCTCACTCAGAAATTCTTGGTAACATCCTTTATTTTAAGTTCAATACATGTTAGAATAAGAATTGAGTGTTGAAAAGAAATATTGAACTTTTGATTGTTTAGACAACTAGTTGCGTCATGAACTTTACGAACTGTTCTCACTGAGTTATAATTGTTAGAATTTGATGAAATTCGGAAGAGTGGTACACCTCTCTAATATGATCATATAGGACCAAAAATGAGGTAAAATGGACATACGGTTTGAAAGTTATCATAGTTCAAAGTTCCTGCCTTAGATTTGGCCGAAATTCGGAAAGACATAATTACGGACTGTTTTTATTGAGTTTTACTTATTAGAATTATATGAAAATTTACATGGTTGTAAATCTCTCTGTTACGGACAGATATAGATAAAGAGTTATTAAAAAGGACTTACGAGTTGAGAGTTATTGTAGTTTGAATTTGCTGCCTCGGATTCATCGGAATCCAGAAGGGCAGGACGTTGAAACGTAAAACTGTACTAATATTTGGGGAATATGAAAATTGTTGCTAAATGAAAGTTCTATATCTCTCTGTTTTGGACATTTTTAGACCTTACGGGGGTCTATCCGACTTACGGATTGAGAGTTATAGCTATTTAAAATTTCTGCCTCGGATCTATCGAGATCCAGGAAGGGCAGCGAATAAAAGGGTAAAACTGTACCAAATGGTACAGAATATGAAAGAATGGTTCACATGGAGACGTGTAGCTCTCTGTTCTCGTCGTTTTGAGATTTTATGGGGCTTGAACGGGTTTACAGATTAGGAGTTATGACTATTCTAAGATTGAGTTCTGTTTAATAAGAATTCTGCCGAAACAAATTTCATGTGGCTGTTTTGAGGATAAATTTGTGTTAGTTACCCAAAGTAGTTTTAAATGAAATTTGGTACAGTGAAAGATCCCCGTCTTACCTTAGTATCCGCTTGAGAAACACCTTAGTTGGAGTTATGGTTAAAAAGTTATAATCGTTACAAGTATGAATGACAGAATGTTGGGAAAGAGAATATTATTTATTCGATCTTCTGAAAAATATGAAAATTGAATACGTGTTCACATAAATATATAAATATAAACATAATGGATCGGGTTGCACGCCGCAACAAAACGTAAAGTGACTACGTGTTCACAAATACGTAAATATAATGGATCGGGTTGCACGCCGCAACAAAACGTAAAGTGAATACGCGTTCACAAATACGTAAACATAATGGATCGGGTTGCACGCCGCAACAAAACGTAAAGTGAATACGTGTTCACAAATACGTAAATATAATGGATCGGGTTGCACGCCGCAACAAATATGAAAGATGAATACATGTTCACCTATATATAAATATGAAAAGTGAATACGCATTCACAAATATATAAATGTAATAAACATGTGGAAATGCAGGGGAATGTCTTAACGTATAATACGAGATAAAATGAAGTGTTAGTTAAACCGAGAATTTCCTATGAGTTGTTGCATATTTAAAAATGTTGTAACTTCGATATGTTTTGCAATATGCTTATTACGTTATAATGTGATTTTAATTGGAATATTGTGGTGTTACTTTGAATCAGGTGGTAATTTCACCAAATTTCGTACGGTAGGTCGACTTTATTTAACATGTTTCAGGAAAGCGTGATAGAGGAAAAGCTCCACGCCAAGGCTAACGATAGTTCTGCAGCCTCTTGTCATACCAAGTCCATTGCCGCTTGGTATTCACGAGTTCAGGATGTCGCCCAAAGGTCTCGGGAAATGCCCGTGTGGAATGGTCTCCCTTCCAACTTAGAATAATATTTGTCAGTATGTCTATGTAGAAACAATATTTGCATGAGCATGGGCTCGCGTTATGTTTTCAATAAAGTCATAAACAAATTTCTTTATTGTTATTTTTATTAATAGATACGTATTTGGATATAAGTTTAAATTTCTAAATAAAGATAATTAAATTGTGCTCCTGGTGGGAAACAATTGTCCATGTGTCATCACGCCCTAAGTAAAGGCTTAGGAAAAGTCGGGGCGTGACAAGTTGGTATCAGAGCTAAACCAGGTTAGGAGATTCTAGGAAGTTTCTTCGAGTTGGGTGTTTGAACGGTTACTTATTGCGACGGTGTGCGCGCCACCCTAGTAATAAGTGAACAGAATAACATCCTAAAGTTTCCCTTCTTTCATACTCCTCTCGTGCCTATCTTGAGTCTTTTTCAAGACTTGATTCTTGTAATACATCTTTCACGCGGGTTAGGAAAAAGATTGTACAACGTTATACTGACCAATAATTGTTGTGTAGATGGTGATTATAAGACGAGTTCCAACAAAGAGGGAAGTACTCGAGGAACAGGCAAATGAAATGCAAGCTCAGAGGGAATTCATGCGTCGTAAGATGAACTCGGGAGATGATTTTACCGAGTATATGTGCGACACAATCGTACTTTGTGCGTATTTGCTTAGGAGTAGACATAAGAGGCGTTCCTACGACCCAACCTTCTTCAACTTTCCGATTGGAGTCATATTACAGATAATATTCAACTCTGTCCCGGAAAAATTTCGATCCTCATTCAGAGTGGCAAAGATGCTAAGAGGAGATGTTACAGAATGTTCCTGGATCAAATTTCTATTTCAGGTAATAGTAGTAGGGGAAAGAATGAGCGAAATGGAAAGGGAAGCAAGGAAGAAGGTTCACAGAGAGTTGAACGCCAATCAGCAGAATAGGCGAATTATGCGGTTAAGCCCTTTAACGTGTCAGTAGAGTGCGTGTTCGAGTAAAGAGAGCTACAGGAATGACATAGAATGACATGCTCACGATGTATTGTAATGTCATGAAATATTTTCAAATATGAGAATGAAACATTATTAATGCAAGTTATGAGTTGTCATTATTGTTTAGTTAATCTGCTTTCTTGTGGTGTGCATGATTATGAACTATAAGAAAATTTTAAGAGCTGAGTAGACATTCCGCCTTCTAAAATATGAGTGTGTTTGTCTTCACGTAAAATAGTGAATTCACAAATCCCGGCTCAAGAGAGGTTCATCACGAAGCTCATGTACCTCCAGCTGACGTAGTGGTGTCCGGCGGAGCGAGAAAATGTTGGAGAAAATATTGGAGAGAACGAGAGTCAAATGGTCCAAGAAACGGTGGGACAAAACTAGATAGACTCATAGAGTTAATGACAGCTGCAGTTCCACACATGGTTCCGCCCGCCCCTAGTGTCTCTGGCATAGCCCCGAACCGCAACTGCAACGACCCAGGATCGATGCATCGCACTACGGACCGAGAGTGTAGAATCTCAAGCAGTACCTGATAGGCTATGGGCAAATTTTATGTGGAGAAGAGAACCACTATACTCAGGGAAGGATCCCAAGGCCGGCCCGATGGTATTCCTCGATGAAGTTGAAGACTTAATGTTCACATCGATGCGGAGACGCAGGCGCCAACTTGGCAGCGCATCGACTAGTGGATGACGCAGGGGTGTGGTGGAGGAATTTTAGAAAAATCGTCCCCGATGTCACCACCAATGACTGGGGAGGTTGAGCGACATTCATTGAGAAATTTATGCCTAATACGCGCAAGGATGCGCTCGACGGAGTTTGAACAATTGAAGCAAGCGTGACCGCAGCAGGTACAAGAATATGATACATTCGTGAGGTTATCGGATACAACACACATGTCGTCCCTACGAAATGGATAGAGTCAAGCGATTTGTAGAGGTTTAAACCCAACATAGCGAAGAAGGTGGTGGCGTTAGCCAACGATCGAACTTATCTTCGATTGTCGATATGGCTTTGAGGGTAGAAGGTTTCGCTAAAGCAAAAGATAATATTCGCAGTAAGAGATTTCGGACGCCAAGATCATTTAACGAGTCAAATTCGTAAGGGGAGTTTAGTAAAGGATCTTCAGGACCGAACCAATCGCGGGCGATCTTATTTCAAGCCTAAGGGCACAATGGTCTAATTACCAAGGTAAGGACAAGGCCACCAACCCTAACACAGGAGGTGACAAACCGATTTGTAAGATTTGTCAAAGGAAACACACTGGAGAATGTCGGATCTTAACGAAGACATGTTATAACTGTGGAGAGTCAGGCCACTATGCCAGGGATTGCAAAAAGAGGACCCAAACTCAATCTATTCAGAGGAGGTCAGAAGCAACCACACCGCCATGTGGAAATCAGGGAAACCAACCCCGCCAGAGTCAGGGAGGTCAACAACCCAACAATTCTAATTGGCTCTACGCTTTGCCCCAGAGGAATGAGGCAGAAGCATCTAATGCGGTGGTCACATGTATTTTACTAGTCTCGAGTATTCCTGCATTTGTATTATACGATCCCGGCTCTACATCTTCATATGTGTCAATGGGCTTTGCTAAGAATTTACACGTAGAACCTTCTTATTTAAGTGAACCTTTGAGGTTATGACACCGCAGGGCCTCAATTGGGCCTCTCGGGTGGTAAATAATTTCATTAGAAGTGAATGGCAGGAACAATGGTGAACCTAGTACTACTTGATATGGTAGACTTCACGCCATTTTGGGTATGGATTGGTTTGGCATGTTATGCCATGTTAGATTGTCGCGAAGATAGTGAGATTAACTTTTCCCTGAGAACCGTAAGTTGTTATAAGGGTAGGTTGGAATATCCTCAGTCGCTTTATTTACTACCTGGGCTCAAAAGTTATTGAGAAGTCACAGAGTGAGTATGATATATGGCTAATATAGTGGATACCCAAAAAGAATCCTCAATGTGAATGATGTTCTATTGTTCAAATTTTCCGAGGTTTTTCCCAAGATCTTTCGCATTCCTCCTGATAGAGAAGTGGAGTTTGCTATAGAGTTAATTCCGCACAAGACCCATTTCTATTCCTCCATATCGAATGGCCCCAATCGACCGGGAGGAGTTAAAAGAACAATTGAAGGATCTTCCGGATAAAGGCTTTATAAGGCCTAGTGTTTCCTTCAGTGCACTCATCTGTTTGTGAAAAAGAAAGAAGGATCGCCCGAATGTGCATCGATTATCGCACTCAATAAGGTCACGATCAAGAACCGATTCCCATTACCAAGAATCGATGATCTTTTGACCAACTTCGCGAGCTAGCTATTTTTCCAAGATTGATCTCGTCGATATCATCACCAAAATAAATCCAGATGATATATCCAAAATGCCTTTAGAACCCGATACGCCATTATGAGTTCTTGGTCATGTCTTTTGGGTTAACCAATGCCCCCAAATGGCTTTTATGGATTTAATGAACAGAATCTTCAAACCATTCCTAGACTTGTTCGTGATTGTGTTCATAGATGATATCCTAATCTACTGAAGAGTGTCAAGAACATGAAGAGCATCTGAGGGTAGTGCTTCAAGTCTTGAAACATGAGAAACTATATGCTAAATTTTCAAAGTGTGAATTTTGGTTGGAAAAGATAGCCTTTTGGGTCATGTTGTGTCAAGGGATGAAATTATGGTAGACCCCGTAAGATAGAAGCGGTGAATCGCCAAACCGACCACTCCGGCAGAGGTTAGAAGTTTCTTGGGTTTGGGGGTATTACGTAAGATTCGTAAAAGGTTTTTCTTGTCTCACGCTCCTTGACCGGTTGACTAAAAAGCGGTTAAGTACCATGGTGAAGCATGTGAAGCAAGTTTTGAAACTAAAGGAATTGTTGACTCATCGCATCCCCTAACCTTACCATCCGGGACAGAAGGGTTCATGCTTTTGCGATGCCTCTAGAGTTAGGTTAGGATGTGTCTTGATGCGATTTGGAAAGGTTATCGCGTATGCATCTAGACGATTGAAGATACATGAGAAGAATTACCCAACTCA
The DNA here is from genome assembly GCA_029844215.1 of Przewalskia tangutica. Taxonomy (NCBI): domain Eukaryota; kingdom Viridiplantae; phylum Streptophyta; class Magnoliopsida; order Solanales; family Solanaceae; genus Przewalskia; species Przewalskia tangutica. The sequence goes on along the minus strand of CM056727.1, from coordinate 48,150,968 downwards.
TGACTTGGAATTAGTCTGCGGTGGTGTTTGCCTTACGAATATGGAGACATTATTTGTATGGTGTGCATGGACATATTTACGCATCATAAGAGTTTGCGATATAACCACGCCAAGGATTTGAATCTCCAAAGAAGATGGTTAGAGTTGCTTAAGGATTATGACCTTAGTATTCTTTACCATCCCGGGAAAGCTAACGTGGTGGCCGACGATTCAAGAGGAGATCAACGGGCGTCGCCCATTTGGCAATACAAAAGAGGGTATTGTCGTGAGGTACAAAGATCGGGAAACCTCGGGTTAGCTTAACGAGATCGGTGAAGGTAGGGTGGTGGTACATGATACCTCGCATGCGCTTTAGCTTCGTAAATAAAAGAAAGTCGGTTTGAGGATACGGAGTTTGTTGGATTTCGGAGAGGATCCAACAGGAAAACCTTCACAATTTACATTGGGAGATAATGACGGAACCTTCTGTATAAGGGTAGGTTATGTGTTCCTAAGGTAAATGATCTAAGGAGGAAGATCTTAGATGAGGTCACAACACAAGATATTCCATTCATCCAGGTCAACAAAATGTATCAGACCTCAAGGCAAATTCATCGTGGGGACGGGATGAAGAAAGACGTCATGAGTTTGTCGAGATGTCTTATATGTCGCCAGTGAAAGTCGAACATCAAAACTCGACGGATTACTTCAGACATCGAGTCCCCATGTGGAAATGGGAGGCGATTCATATGGATTTCAGAATCGCCCACCGAAACTCGAGAAGGGTATGATTCTATTTGGGTGATTGTTGATCGGCACAAATTCAGCCCATTTCTTACTGTCAAGACTACGACGCGCACCACAAGACACACAGATTTATTTGAAGGAGATTGTGCGGTTACACGGATTCCCTTACAAATTATTTCGATAGGGTTCCCGCTCACCTCACACTTTTGGCAAAGTTTCAGCAGGTCTCGACAAAAGTTAAGTTAAACACAACTTTCCACCCGCAAATGATGGGCAAGTCGAGCGAACAATTCAAACACTTGAGGACATGTTGTGATCTTGTGTGTTAGATTTTCAGGGAAGCTGGTTGGACCATCTATGTCTAATTGAGTTCGCCTACAATAATAGTTTTCACTCTAGCATACAAATGGCCCCGTTTGAAGCATTATATGAACGAAAATGTAGGTATCCACTTGGATGGTTCGAGGTGGGTGAGACGCAACTGTTCGGACCTGAAGTCATTCAAGAAACAAATGATAAGGTACAGATGATTCGGGAGCGGATCAAAACAGCTCATAGCCGTCATAAGTCCTATGCGGATCACCGGAAAAGAGATCTTGAATTCCAAGAGGGGGAGAAAGTATTTTTAAAAGTGTCCCCAATGAAGGGAGTGATGCGGTTTGGTAAGAAAGGGAAATTGAGCCCAAGGTTTGTTGGGCCTTATGATATCTTGCGAAGAGTGGGGAATGTGGCTTACGAATTAGCACTTCCACAAGAGATGGAAGCAGTGCATCCGGTATTTCATGTGTCAATGTTACGAAAATACTTGCACGATCCAAGTCACGTCATTCTTCCCCAGGAGATAGTTCTTAATAAACAGCTTCAATATGAAGAGGCTCCGGTAGAAATACTTGATAGAAATGTCCAACACCTTAGAAATAAAGATATTGCTTCCGTGAAAGTCCTGTTGACACCCAATTTTGTCCCATCTTTACTGAACATTTCATTTAGATCGTCTTTTTATCTCCAATTAATTTTACTATGCTTCTCAGTCTTGAAAATCGTCGAAAAATAAGTAGTTTTAATATTCTTCACTAATTATCGCATAATTTTACAATATCGAGTATTACATTTTTTATAATTAAAATATAAGCAAAACAATTTTAATATCTCGTCGTCAGTATTGATGATCAATTTTCTCTTAATATGTTCTTCAATTACTAAATTAATCATTTTTTTATGAATATTATATTCAAATTAAATACATATATTAAATCTTTTGTATCGTGTTTTATGCGTGCGCATTTTTAAATTAATTATGTCGAAGAAGCAGGTTTTAATTAATTAGGAGAATTGGATTAGTTACCAATTAATTCATCATTTGAGTCAATTAGTTTCCCAACTTTTAAACCCCATTTCACCAATTCTACATTAATAAACAACCCAAATTCCGTCGACCGAGCCCAATATCTATTCTCAACTAAATACCCCACTCCCTTTAATCCTAAACTAGATCCTAAATACTCTTACCCTCCCATCGTAAACCAACCAAACTCTCTCAAAACCAGAGATGGTTGCAAAGAACCATCATCTCCCATCACCCCCACGCCTTTTACCCACGTGATTAACCCCATCTCGACGCCAAACCCCAACACGCCACCTCCATCACCGCAACCCGCCTCTTTTTCTCGAATATCGCTGGAACCATGAATCTTGTTTTAACCAGAATCAAGGTATGAATGAAAGTCCGCGCTTCTAGACCTTCCTCTCTTCGATTGATGGTAAAACATCGATTCAAGTCGCTCAAAGTTTAATCCAGAGGAACAAGTCAATACCTGTCCCAACGTTATTCACATAAAATCCAAATCTTTTCCATGTGTTTTCTTTTGAATTTAATTTTCAATTTCGAATCCCCTGATTTTGGGGGGTTATAAATACAACCCTTTGGTTGCATTAAAAGGATCAGTTTTTTTCCCCCTTAGAAAGCCCAGAACAGAGCTCCATTTTTTGAGAAAAGACTCTCCTCCTAAAAAACCAAGAAATCTTTACTCTTATTCTTGACTCAAATCGCAAATATTCAAGCTTAGTTTATCTTCAGTAGCGCACAACTCTAGACACCTCCAAGCGGACTCGACGACTCGAGACGACGCCTGTCACGCCTGCAGAAGGTAACTCCTTTCCTTTTAATTTCCGCTTTATATGTATATAATCTGATTTATAAGTTTATGTATTTGTTAATTGTCATTTGAACCAATGTTGGTTGTTGAGTATGTATAATCGTGCTGGGACTATTTAAGACCATTAAGTTGAGTGTTAAACAGAGTTTAACTGAGCTATGTATGGATTAACCTCCCATAATATGGTTGTTTGTGCTCACTGCATTAATGTCTAGCACGTTCCGCTGGTGTAAGCATTTTTCAGAGCATATTATGATAATTATTGAGGTTTTAATATATATATTTGACCATCGGTGATTCGTTTAAATGTCTTTGAAATGTTTGGTGTGCTGGTTCAACTTGTCTTTCAACCTATCTGTGATTTATTTTAAGCGTTAAAGAGCTACCAACATGTTAAGTTGAGCTATTATTAGTATATGAACTAATTAAGGTATACTTGATCTATGAACATGCATGTTAGGATCATGAAGAGTGCAATGAATATATGGATTAGTTACCTCTTAAAATGGCATAAAATTAGTAGCTACTATAGCCTTCGAACATTTAGTGTATGCCCATAGGAAAATTCCTTTATGGCAGTTTTCGTCTCAGCCTACCTTGGTTAGCTTGAATATTTTCGTCTCCTCTACATGTCTCTGAAGTGTTGCATAAAATGTGGGTTCGTGCCTACTGCCATATATTGGATTGACTTATTTCTCCTCTTAAATATGAGAATTCACAATTATTTGGGCCTACTTTCATTCCTGCGTTTTATTTGACTTATCAAGGCCCAATATTGAGTTGAACAATGTTGAGATTTCATTTGCTTGAACTTGTCATTTATTTTGGGCTGCTATGGTTATTAAAAAATAAAACATACACATCAAATTTATATGAGCATTTTATCTAGTTGCATTATTAAAATTTCGAACATATACTAATCCTTATCTTTTCTTTGTTTGCATGAAATATATCGGGAGCAACGAAGAGTCTTACTATGAGACTCATCGCATTTCTCATCAAACGAAGATCCGCGTCTATGTTCCTTGCATCCTACGACCTCGGGATTCCTAAACAAAATGGGCTGGATGACAATATCGTCCGCCCCGGTCATTCTTCATTATTATTCTTTAATTCCGTCAATTACTCTTATTGCAATTTAATTATATAATCTGGTATGATTTTTTAAATGCTTAGAATAGGTAAACTTAGGATTAATAAATTAAGAGAGTAGTTTTAGAAATCGGAAATCTCCATTAGTCTATTTTAGGCTCGTCACATTTATTTTCGCCATATAAAGGCATATCTTTATCAAAACCCAATTTTACATACAAAATATACTTTCCCAACAAAAACCATTTTCGTGCATTTTACTAAACAAAACTTCATGCAATTTTTATGGAAAATATATATGTATTTCAAGTAATTATTTGCAACATCTTTTCTTTATGCTTTCAAAACATGTATTTTTATATATTAAACCTAAGTTTGAACGGATAACCGCAAGTTAGCGGATCTTAGAGGGTGTCTAACCCCTTCCCTTTAGGATAATAAAGAACCCTTACCCAGAATCTCACATAGTTTCACAGACCTTTAAAATGGAGATCATTTGTAGTATTTTACTACATTTTTAGTGTCCTAATTCACTATAATAATTAGGTGGCGACTCCTTAAAACACATTTAGGAATCCAACCATGTAGCAGTAATCCCGTTTCCGACTCCGGTTGAAAATGGGGTGTTACAGCATGGCGACTCCGCTGGGGATATTTAGGTTCTTAACCATAACAAACATAGGTTAATTACTGTGCTTTATTTTTCTTATCTGCTTAAAATTGCTTCTTCTGTGTTTTACATTCATTTGCTTTTATGTTTTGTCTAAATTATTCTACTTACATATAAATATTTGCATATTGTCTTAACTGCTATTTGTTACCGCTTTCCTTAAACTGACATTCCGTTCATATTTCTTCCACTCTGGAAAATTCACACAATCACACACTACATGCGAGGTGCGCTTGGTGCATCAGCAAAATTCTTTCTTCAAAACCCAAATTTAGGAGAGTTGGTAATATACGTGGAGTGTCCGGTCTAACCGGTGGCCGCGTAGCCTTCTCACTCGAGTTGTCCGCTCGGGAACCTTGCGTCTAGTAAAGCCAAATCTTAGCAACTCAGGATAGAGCTACACCACCCTTTATTTTAGTACGATGCATTTATCTTGTGGGTTGATCTCTGGTATCGACGCCACAATTAGGAAAACACCAAACTTGTCGACGGGTTTCTCAACCCAACGACCAACCAGCATATTATGTGTAGCGTGACAATGATAGACAAATTCAAGCCTAATCATGACATGCTGAAATTGGGAAAAGTGCACCGTCATTTGGTCTCCATTTCTAACAAAGGCATTACAGTTGGACGGCTTGGACAAATCCATCATGACCTCGCATATGTGACGTTTAGGCCTACCTCTGGCATAAAGAGGTCCCAAACATATTAGAGCACACGCTTGATTTGCAATTTGCTTATTATTATTGCCTGCAATTCTTTGCATATTATACTAACTTGGTTTGCTTCATTTGTTAAAGGATTATTTTTGCCTAGCTTATCCCCAAAAGGTTGATTCGCGTTGACTGGTAGAAGCACAATCATAAATGACTAATCCAGAGGCACCGGAACGAAACAACTTAGGACTCGCCCCGCCTCGCAGGATGCAGAGGCGTTAGAAAGGAGAAACAACGACGATCAACACCTCGCCAAACTATTGCAGCAAATGGAAATCATGCAAGCCGAAATAGAGAGGCTCCGAAATATCATAAACCTGTCTTGGAACTACGTGTGACCTGATTCCCACGGCGGGATACGTAGGCGGCCATTTCGGTCTCGGTCCCACCTTTTAGAAAAATCCTAATTTTTCATCTATTAAGAATCTCCTTATTTTGTCACACTTATGAACTACGTCATGACCTGATTCCCTCATGAGGATACGTGTTATACCCCGTAGTTCTGACCCTACGTATGGGAACGTACGAAAGTATGTAAGACTTAAAATTTCCAAAGGATAGGTTGACGGGTCGTTCCGGACGGGTTTTAGTCAACTTTGAGGCGGATTATGACCCGGTACATTGAGAGTTCCTAAGTGTTTTAAAGGCATAGGGCGTAGTTCGTTGAGTCTGGATTCCAACGCAACCAACCGTTCGTCGATAGGATGTCGGAGTAGAAAGTTATGAGAGTTACAAGTTCAGAGGCGCAATGCGTGATGCGTTCGGACTGGCGCGGGCGCGCAGCGCGGCGCGGATGCAGCGCGCGCCTAAAGTATCGAGGGTCGCTGAGTTGCAGCGGCGCGCCGGGATGTTATGCGGCGCGAAAGTTCAGAGGCTGCGGAGGTTTCACACATGCCGCGGGCTGGCGCGCCGAGGCGGAAATTTGGGCTAAAACTTAGAAAATCTGATTTTGTTTTAAAGAGACTATGGGAGGTGACAAGTGTCCCCATCTGATTTTCTCACAGATGCAATATATTGACCAAGACTTGGTCATTTTCTATCTTTCATCTTCTCTCTCTCTCAAATTGCTCCTTCTCTCTAAAAACCCTTAGAAAAATCTGAAAGTTAAGAACAAGAAAAGGAAGCTTGTAGCTAGCTTGTTGGCATTGTTGTGGTAGTGTTCTTGGCAAGGACGCTAGCAATATTTGGAATAAGTTTTGGCTAAAACTTTAAGGTAACATTTCTTCCTTTAGAATTAGTTCTAGTATTGCATGCTTAGAAGTAAGATCTTGTGGTAGTAAAATAATGCACTTAGAGTCATTGCATGCAAGTAAATGTGGGTTGGATATGAAGAATGGGTTAAGAAGAGATTATGAGCATGTTGTAGCCTAAAAACCACCTTAGAATTGTTAAGTGAATTGTTGTAAACTTATGGGGCGTAAATTTTGGGCATGGAATTCCCTTTGAATTGTTGGATTGATTGAGCCTTAAATGTGGTGTTTTTGATGCTAAATTCGGCCTTGAGAAAGGTGGCAAAGTGAGTAGAAACAAAGGAAATGCTGCCCAATTTTCCTTAGAATTTAGTGACTTTGAACTTGGATTGTTCTACATTAAGATTAGAGGTTAATAAACGTATCATGACTATTATAGGTTGAAATATTACTTGCGGTAGTTTGGACTTGGCAAGTGGATTGACCAAAGAGGTATGTGAAGTTTTCCTATCTCTTGAGCATGAATAGATAAAGCTATGTAGTACTGCAGACGACAAGATTTGGTATTCTTACTTGTTTTGAGTATAAAATGACTTGTTTCGTTTTAAGAATGTATAAGTCCTCGTTAAGGGAAAAGTATGATTTTACTAAAGTATAGAGTTAATATAACAACTTTATGGGAAGTTGGTTTATTAGCTTCATAAAAGGTTAATGAGAAGGGATTTACTCTAAGTAAGATAATTATATGAAGAGGCAATTTGATTTAAAGGCATCAATTGCCCAAAGGCTTTTATGTATAAGGAAGAGTCACTTTGAAAGAGATGAAGTATGTAGTACTTGGGTTAAATTCCTTTCTTTTATTTAAAGACATGATGAAGTGCCTTAAGTAAACTAAAATGAGAGAGTATATGAACAAGACTAAAAGAAGTTATAAGTTCTCTTAACTTATTTATGATATGATGACAATTTGAGATAGGTAAGAGTATGTCCGGCGGGCAAGCCCCAAGATCGCCATACCACCTCCTTCAGTAAAGAGTATGTCCGGCGGGCCACCCCAAGATCGCCATACCATCCGCCAGCAAAGAGTATATCCGGCGGGCGATCCAAGATCGTTATACCATCCGCATCAAGATAAGAGATATCCGGCGGGCAAGCCCCAAGATCGTTATACCATCCGCCCAGCAAAGAGTATATCCGAGGTACCCCAAGATCGTTATACCATCCGCTTAGTGGTAAGAGTATATCCGGCGGAAAGTCCCCAAGATCGTTATACCACCTGCTCCGTGGATTTGCTACCCATGACGCGAGGAATACCTCACGCGAGTCCCATGGGCTTACGCGGGTGAAATAGTCCCACGCCAAGCAGTACCGATGCGGTGAGTACCTCACGCGGTCCACGGGACCCACGCGGTGAAATAGTCCCAGAGTAGGATGGTTTTATTGGTACTACGCGCAGGTACCCTGCTTTGATCATGAGCCTCCTATTTTACGCAGATTATATATATATACTTGTCACTCTATCATAGTAAGGCACAGTAAAAGGTATTTTATTGTATTTCATGACTCCATCTTTCTTTTAGACTTATGATATCATATTACAATATTTTTTCCCAGCTTTTCATACTTGGTACATATCAGGTAATCGACTCCCTTCCTGGGCCGCTCATGCCGCAGGCAGTAAGGCATCAGGATCCTCATTCTGGATCACTCTTCCAAAGGTCGTAAGCTCCATCCTCCTGACGCTTGTTATTTTGGTACCTGATTTCCGAGGCTATAGGTACTTTGTATATTCAGTGGTATGGCGGGCCCCGTCCCGCCACAATTGTTATCTTTAGGTCCGTGGCCACCTATGTGTTTGGGGCTATAAGAACCTTGTACTATTATACTTTTGTTAAGTATGTTTTATAAGGCAGCTTCACTGCCGCTGATGTTACTTTTTATGCGTATGTGTTGTGTATGTTCCGCTGCTATTCTCTGACATATACCGACATGGTACCCTGCAGGTACCAGCCGCGCCGGTCAGTCGTGACAATACGTAGGCGCCTAAATCGCTGGCCACACCATTAGAAACTTTCCTTCGTATGAAAATAACGAGAACACACATAATATACAAGCAACCCTACGAAACCCACTTTTAGGCTAAACGCCCTTTGCAAATTCAAAACTGGGACAAAGTAGGAAACCAAGCAGGGGTTATGAGTCCAAACAAGGCAAACGTCCGAGCATCAAGAATCAAAACTACAAAGTCAATGCGAATCAACCACCCCCCCCCCCCCCTCAAACTCACAAATTTTCTTTGAGCGCAGGTTCTTCATATTAGCGTATGCATGACATCAACAATCAAATCCTACAACAAAGTCTAGCGATCACCGGGCCTGTAGTCAAATCAATCCATGCAAAGGCACAAACGCACAACAAAGACATCATTACAACAACATCTCAAAGATTCACATCATCCGCATATCGTGACGACATCTCTACCTATATAGTTGCCTTTCTCAAATATTTATCATTCGCTTTAACAGCTTATACACTAATTTTTCTCGCTTAGCTTCGCAGGAGCATTTATTATACGAGCAAAGAAGAATAAGTCAAAACGACGCCACGTCCAAAAACGACGCCACCAAAACGACGCCAGTCCAAAACGACTCAGTCCGGAAACGACTCCACGCCCGAAACGACGCCACGCCCAAAAACGACGCCAAGTCCGAAACGACGCCACATCCGAAACGACGCTTAAGTCCAAAACGACGCCAAGTCCAAACGACGCCACCCAAAACGACGACGAGTCCAAAACGACTCAGTCCGGAACGACTTCACGCCCAAAACGACGCCACGCCCAAACGACGCCACGCCCAAAACGACGCCACGCCCAAAACGACGCCACGCCCAAAACGACGCCACCAAACGATTTACGCCCGGAAACGACGCCACGCCCAAAACGACGCTAAGTCCAAAACGACGCCACCAAACGACGCCACCAAACGACGCCAGTCCGAAACGATCGAAGTCCGAAACGACGCCACGCCCGGAAACGACGCCACGCCCAAAACGATGCCACGCCCAAAACGACGCCAGCCAAAACGACGCCACCAAAACGACGCCCACCCAAACGACGCCACCAAACGACGCTGAAGTCCGAATGACTCAGTCCAAAACGACTCCACGCCCAAATGACGCCACCAAAACGACGCCGATAAAACGACGCCACGCCCAAAACGACGCTTAAGTCCAAAACGACGCCACCAAAACGACGCTAAGTCCAAACGACGCCACGTCCAAAAACGACGCGAAGTCCAAAACGACGCCAGTCCAAAACGACGCCGAAGTCCGAAACGACTCCAGTCCGAAACGACGCCACGCCCAAAACGACGCCACGCCCAAAACGACGCCACCCAAACGACGCCACCAAAACGACGCCGAAGTTCAAACGACTCCAGTCCGAAACGACTCCACGCCCAAAACGACGCCACGCCCGAAACGACGCCACGCCCAAAACGACGCCACCAAAACGACGCCACCCAAAACGACGCCACCAAAACGACGCCGAGTCCGAAAACGACTCCGAGTCCGAAAACGACTCCACGTCCGAAAACGACGCCACGTCCGAAAACGACGCCACATCCGAAAACGACGCCACGTCCGAAAACGACGCCAAGCTCGAAAACGACGCCACGTCTGAAACGACGCCAAGTCTGAAACAACGCCACGTCCGAAAATGACGCCACGTCCGAAAACGACGTCATGAGCATATCACATCTACGCAAGGACAATTAATCTACTCTCAAAAATTGCATTTCTTATTCATGTTTTATTACTCTGTCTTAGCAGTTATGCACTAACTCTTTCTTGAGCTTTAGTCTACAGGGGCAGTTGCAGCAAGGACAACATATCCGCATTCACAGTCGCAACGCGTCTGTGCAAGGGAGAAATCACAACATTTGCAGCAGGCATCGCATTTTCGTAGGATAGCATTTTCTACTCGCACAGTTACATTGCTTATAAATTCATGCGTTATCATTTTGCCTTAACAGTTATGCACTAACCGTTTGTTTAAGTCTTAGCATACAGGAACAAGAGCACAACGTGGAACTACCTCTTACGGCGAACCGAAGCAATTTGTACCTCGAACGTCGATCCGCTCTCCCAAAGATTCGCAACACCAATGACCCCAGTGTCATCATAATTCGACACTGGAATAAATTTTAAATTCGCGTTATCCTTGGTTTAATTTTTTTTTTATTATTATCACAGAACCCAGTGTCATCATAATTCGACACTGGGACAAATTTTTCCGCTTTGGTTTTAATTTTCTAGTGTCACAAAACCCAGTGTCATCATAATTCGACACTGGGACAAATTTTGAATCTACGTGCATCCGCCTTTAAATTTTTCAAAGATCACCATGGTAGCCTGTCGCCATAACTCGACATCGGGACAAAATTTTGAATTTTGCGTCATCTCGCCTTAATCGCCCAACATTTTTAATTCTAAGGATCGAGACTAAATTGGCTTTAAGTCAACGCTTTGTCCAAGATTCTTCCATCATCTCCATACAAAGAGGACAAGTCGTTGACACCCAATTTTGTCCCATCTTTACCGAACATTTCATTTAGATCGCTTTTTATCTCCAATTAATTTTACTATGCTTCTACTTGAAAATCGTTAAAAATAAGTAGTTTTAATATTCTTCACTAATTATCGCATAATTTTACAATATCGAGTATTACATTTTTATAATTAAAATATAAGCAAAACAATTTTAATATCTCGCCGCAAGATTGATGATCAATTTTCTCTTAATATGTTCTTCAATTACTAAATTAATCATTTTTTATGAATATTATATTCAAATTAAATACATATATTAAATCTTTTGTATCGTGTTTTATGCGTGCGCATTTTTAAATTAATTATGTCGAAGAAGCAGGTTTTAATTAATTAGGAGAATTGGATTAGTTACCAATTAATTCATCATTTGAGTCAATTAGTTTTCCAACTTTTTAAACCCCATTTCACCCAATTCCACATTAATAAACAACCCAAATTCCACGAATTCGAGCCCAATATCTATTCTCAACTAAATACCCCACTCCCTTTAATCCTAAACTAGATCCTAAATACTCTTACCCTCCCATCGTAAACCAACCAAACTCTCTCAAAACCAGAGATGGTTGCAAAGAACCATCATCTCCCATCACCCCACGCCTTTTACCCACGTGATTAACCCCATCTCCGACGCCAAACCCCAACACGCCACCTCCATCACCGCAACCCGCCTCTTTTTCTCGAATATCGCTCGAACCATGAATCTTGTTTAACCAAATGAATCAAGGTATGTATGAAAGTCCGCGCTTTCTAGACCCTCCTCTCTTCGATTCAGGGTAAAACATCGATTCAAGTCGCTCAAAGTTTAATCCAGAGGAACAAGTCAATACCTCTGCCCCAACGTTATTCACATAAAATCCAAGCGTTTTTCCATGTTCCCCCCTCTTTTGAATTTAATTTTCAATTTCGAATCCCCTGATTTTGGGGGGTTATAAATACAACCCGTTGGTTGCATTAAAAGGATCCGTTTTTTTCCCCCTTAGAAAGCCGAGAACAGAGCTCAATTTTTTGAGAAAAGACTCTCCTCCTAAAAATACCAAGAAATATTTACTCTTATTCTTGACTCAAATCGCAAATATTCAAGCTTAGTTTATCTTCAGTAGCGCACAACTCTAGACACCTCCAAGCGGACTCGACGACTCGAGACGACGCCTCGTTCGCACGCCTGCAGAAGGTAACTCTTTTCCCTTTTAATTTCCAGTTTTATATGTATATAATCTGATTTATAAGTTTATGTATTTGTTAATTGTCATTTGAACCAGTCAGATTGGTTGTTGAGTATGTATAATCGTGCTGGGACTATTTAAGACCATTAAGTTGAGTGTTAAACAGAGTTTAACTGAGCTATGTATGGATTAACCTCCCATAATATGGTTGTTTGTGCTCACTGCATTAATGTCTAGCACGTTCTGCTGGTGTAAGCATTTTTCAGAGCATATTATGATAATTATTGAGGTTTTAATATATATATTTGACCATCGGTGATTCGTTTAAATGTCTTTGAAATGTTTGGTGTGCTGGTTCAACTTGTCTTTCAACCTATCTGTGATTTATTTTAAGCGTTAAAGAGCTACCAACATGTTAAGTTGAGCTATTATTAGTATATGAACTAATTAAGGTATACTTGATCTATGAACATGCATGTTAGGATCATGAAGAGTGCAATGAATATATGGATTAGTTACCTCTTAAAATGGCATAAAATTAGTAGCTACTATAGCCTTCGAACATTTAGTGTATGCCCGTAGGAAAATTCCTTTATGGCAGTTTTCGTCTCAGCCTACCTTGGTTAGCTTGAATATTTTCGTCTCCTCTACATGTCTCTGAAGTGTTGCATAAAATGTGGGTTCGTGCCTACTGCCATATATTGGATTAACTTATTTCTCCTCTTAAATATGAGAATTCACAATTATTTGGGCCTACTTTCATTCCTGCGTTTTATTTGACTTATCAAGGCCCAATATTGAGTTGAACAATGTTGAGATTTCATTTGCTTGAACTTGTCATTTATTTTGGGCTGCTATGGTTATTAAAAAATAAAACATACACATCAAATTTATATGAGCATTTTATCTAGTTGCATTATTAAAATTTCGAACATATACTAATCCTTATCTTTTCTTTGTTTGCATGAAATATACCGGGAGCAACGAAGAGTCTTACTATGAGACTCATCACATTTCTCATCAAACGAAGATCCGCGTCTATGTTCCTTGCATCCTACGACCTCGGGATTCCTAAACAAAATGGGCTGGATGACAATATCGTCCGCCCCGGTCATTCTTCATTATTATTATTTAATTCCGCCAATTACTCTTATTGCAATTTAATTATATAATCTGGTATGATTTTTTAAATGCTTAGAATAGGTAAACTTAGGATTAATAAATTAAGAGAGTAGTTTTAGAAATCGGAAATCTCCATTAGTCTATTTTAGGCTCGTCACATTTATTTTCGCCATATAAAGGCATATCTTTATCAAAACCCAATTTTACATACAAAATATACTTTCCCAACAAAAACCATTTTCGTGCATTTTACTAAACAAAACTTCATGCAATTTTTATGGAAAATATATATGTATTTCAAGTAATTATTTGCAACATCTTTTCTTTATGCTTTCAAAACATGTATTTTTATATATTAAACCTAAGTTTGAACGGATAACCGCAAGTTAGCGGATCTTAGAGGGTGCCTAACCCCTTCCCTTTAGGATAATAAAGAACCCTTACCCAGAATCTCACATAGTTTCACAGACCTTTAAAATGGAGATCATTTGTAGTATTTTACTACATTTTTAGTGTCCTAATTCACTATAATAATTAGGTGGCGACTCCTTAAAACACATTTAGGAATCCAACCATGTAGCAGTAATCCCGTTTCCGACTCCGGTTGAAAATGGGGTGTTACAAGTCCTATGGAGGAATCACTCCACAGAGGAAGCCACCTGGGAAGCTGAAGAGGCGATGAAAGTCAAATATCAATTCATATTTGACTAAGGTAATAAAAAAAATGCGTTACATAGTACTTCATATGCGTGTCATTTGCGTGTCTATATGCATGTGTTACAACCTTATTCTCATTCGAGGACGAATGCTTCTTAAGGAAGGGAGAATGTGAAACCCCAAATTTGTTACAATAACAATAAACATTATTGTGTCTATGTGATTATGTTATTATTGTGTCTATGTGATTATGTTACGACCATATTCACATTCGAGGACGAATGTTGCTTAAGGAGGAGAGAATGTAAAATCCGGAAAAAAAATAATAATATATAGTTGTGGTTGGGTTAATAAAAATATATATATATAAGAAAACAAAGAATAAATTGCATGGAATAGAGTTAGTGTTAAAGTTGGATAAATAGATAGATAAAATGAAAATAAGAAAAGAAAAAAAACAAAAGAAAAAAAAAACATGCAGCACGTACGTCCCTTCCCTTCACCCCTTCTCCCCTTTTCATTTCCCCTCCAACTCTTGTCATTCCACCTCCCATAGGTTATAGAAAACTCTTCTACTTATACATTGTACATGACACAAATAAAATACCTAGCACAAAGAATAGAAAATCAGAAAAAAATAAGTGAAAAGAAGAGGAAAAAAATACCAAGAGGGCAAGAAGAACAAGAATCAAAATACTAGAGAGTAAGGATAATTTTAGCAACCACACAACAATAATCTTCACACTTACAAGGTGAGTTTTCTCACTCAGAAATTCTTGGTAACATCCTTTATTTTAAGTTCAATACATGTTAGAATAAGAATTGAGTGTTGAAAAGAAATATTGAACTTTTGATTGTTTAGACAACTAGTTGCGTCATGAACTTTACGAACTGTTCTCTGAGTTATAATTGTTAGAAATTGATGACATTCGGAAGAGTGGTACACCTATCTAATATGATCATATAGGACCAAAAATGAGGTAAAATGGAGATACGGTTTGAAAGTTATCATAGTTCAAAGTTCCTGCCTTAGATTTGGCCGAAATTCAGAAAGACATAATTACGGACTGTTTTTATTGAGTTTTACTTATTAGAATTATATGAAAATTTACATAGTTATAAATCTCTCTGTTACGGACATATATAGATAAATAGTTATTAAAACATACTTACGAGTTGAGAGTTATTGTAGTTTGAAGTTGCTGCCTCGGATTCATCGGAATCCAGAAGGGCAGAACGTTGAAACGTAAAACTGTACTAATCTGTGGGGAATATGAAAATTGTTGCTAAATGAAAGTTCTAGATATCTCTGTTGTGGACATTATGAGACCTTACGGGGGTCTATACGACTTACGGATTGAGAGTTATATCTTTTTAAAGTTTCTGCCTCGGATCTATCGAGATCCAGGAGGGGCAGCGAATAAAAGGGTAAAACTGTACCAAATGGTACAGAATATGAAAGGATGGTTCACATGGAGACGTTTAGCTCTCTGTTCTCGTCGTTTTGAGATTTTATGGGGCTTGAACGGGTTTACAGATTAGGAGTTATGACTATTCTAAGATTGGGTTCTGTTTAAT
Source organism: Przewalskia tangutica (assembly GCA_029844215.1). Classification (NCBI taxonomy): domain Eukaryota; kingdom Viridiplantae; phylum Streptophyta; class Magnoliopsida; order Solanales; family Solanaceae; genus Przewalskia; species Przewalskia tangutica. The sequence continues at coordinate 48,135,284 of CM056727.1, read as the reverse complement.
AAGAATTCTGCCGAAACAAATTTCATGTGGCTGTTTTGAGGATAAATTTGTGTTAGTTACCCAAAGTAGTTTTAAATGAAATTTGGTACACTGAAAAATCCCCGTCTTACCTTAGTTTCCGCTTGAGAAACACCTTAGTTGGAGTTATGGTTAAAAAATTATAATCGTTACAAGTATGAATGACAGAATGTTGGGAAAGAGAATATTATTTATTCGATCTTCTGAAAATATGAAAAGTGAATACGTGTTCACATAAATATATAAATATAAACATAATGGATCGGGTTGCACGCCGCAACAAAACGTAAAGTGAATACGTGTTCATAAATACGTAAATATAATGGATCGGGTTGCACGCCGCAACAAAACGTAAAGTGAATACGCGTTCACAAATACGTAAACATAATGGATCGGGTTGCACGCCGCAACAAAACGTAAAGTGAATACGTGTTCACAAATACGTAAATATAATGGATCGGGTTGCACGCCACAACAAATATGAAAGATGAATACATGTTCACCTATATATAAATATGAAAAGTGAATACGCATTCACAAATATATAAATGTAATAAACATGTGGAAATGCAGGGGAATGTCTTAACGTATAATACGAGATAAAATGAAGTGTTAGTTAAACCGGTTAATTATTATACTAAGAAAATGCATGTTTTAGGGTGGTTTAAGAAAAGATCTTTGTAAAAAAAGATGTGTTCTTAAAAAAAGAAAAAGATTTATCTTGAAGCCAAAGCCAAGGTTAGTTTAGAGAATATCTATTCATAAAAAAAATACTTTAATATATATATATATTATAGCAGACATTTATAGTGAAAAATAAAAATTATGATTATGGCAAAAGTATGCCTAGAATGCAAATGCAAATATTTATTACTTTTTCTCCTCTCTATTAATAAAATATTAAGAAATAGGTTTTTATGCTGCTAGGATTTATATATATATATCGTAGCTACTAAACAATTAGTAAGTGGAAATGTAAAATGATAAGACTTAATGATAAGAATTACTAGCTATTAATTAATTAGCTAATTAATTAATCTAGTTTTAATTGTTCTAACGTTTCTACAATTTATTTAAATTAAAATAAATATATATTTAATAAAAAAAATAATTTAAAGGGAGTTATTGCGAATAAGAAAATAATAAGAGAAAATAATAAGAGCTTAGGCCAAATGGGCTTAGCCCCGCCAAACATACATATAGGAAAGGACTTTATTATTCTCTAGAGAAATGCGGTGAAAGGTTAAATAACCCTCGATGTATTGGTCATGCTTTAGGATCACGTGTTAGTTTCTTAAATCGGACACTTAAGTAGATAGGATTAGATCGTAATCGATTTACATGTGACCTTTATCATAGCAACCATTTATATGCGAGTATGTTTTATCCCAATTGCCTATACATCTTCATATCAAGCATGTATTTTATGAATGCAAAATAATCCTAATTAGACAAGAAATATGACATGCGATATAGGCGTGAGGCATTACACTAACAAGAACCAGTTAATATCAAGGCGGAGGAATAGGATCGTCTGAAGCGATGGCATGCCAGGCTGCACCACCAATTCTTGATAAAAATATTAAGTTTGGAGAGAATATATGACTTAACCAAATACCAAGACATTTGTATAGATCTTTGGGCGTGGGCGATGGCAATATAGTAAGACTAACCTAAATACCACCGCTAACCACTTATAAGATAATCCTACATAGCCAAACTTGAAGCCAAGACAAGATAATACACAAGCAATCTAGACATGTATACAATTAAACCAAGTTCTGATTTAAATGGGACATATTTAATAGCTATTTTCTCAATAGCATTTCAGATTACCAGGATTCATTACGCTAACTAAGCATACACAAACACATTCATATTGTTCATCGAATAGAAGACGCTTCAAACAGAATATAGTATTTGTCGAGCAGATTATAAAATTGAATAATTCTCATAACATAGTTAATTTAAACTGAACACTTAGGGGGGATAATAAATTAATAAGTAAGCACTGAGATGGCATACACATTATGCAATTTCTGATATGTCCTACAAAGGCGTACAAACAATATGAATTTTCAATATGTTAAAGCAAGAAATTTTAACAGGGTTAGGCATTACCTTGTATTAAACATTAAGTTAACTAAATGGCTTCTATATGAACTGAACTAACACGTAATTAACCAACACAAACAGATGGCAAACCACAGTATGCAGATAGACTAAGATTAGGTGTGAGTCAAGTTTACCTTCTCCGGCGGCGAACCGAGGCAGCGTATCAAGTCGTCGAAGCCACTCGGAGGGATTGCTAATGCAATGGAAAGAGGAAGGGTTTCGCGAGAATGGTTAACTATTGATTCTCGATTGTTTTCTGAATCTCCTAATCGATGAACTCTTGCTGCTATTTGTCTCCTCTCTCTGCCCGAGCCCCCCTGTTTCGATGCTATCCCCCCTAAAAACCACCGTGCTATTGCATGCATATAGCCTCTGTATTTATAGCCCTCATTCGGGTTCTAAAATTGGTAAGGCTGAGAATGGGCTAAAATTGGTGCTGATTCGACCAGATTTGTACTCATTTCGTGTGATTCGAATCGGGTTGATAAGGTAAACGATTTGGTTAGTTATGGTAAGAGGAGTTGTCTGGGGTGCGTGGGTAAGGAAGGCCCCCGGATTCTCCGGCGAGAATCTCGGGGTGTGCTGGTGTTGGTGCGGCGATGGAAGGAGTTTCTAGGGTTTCTTGTTGTGGGCTTTTACGTTGAGGACGATGGGTATAAGGTGAAAGGGAGAATGAGGCTGGGTCGTGGGTTTCAGGTAATAAGGAAAAAATAAGTAAAGTGAGGGTGTTTTGTGAAGCGGTGGCCATTTGCGGATCATGTGGGCGCGTGGTGGGCGGTTTAAAATTAGTTAGGTAGTTTTAATTAGCTTTTAATTAATAGTTTTAGGCTAGTTAATTCTAGGTAAGTGTATTATTAATTAATTAACAAATGTGATTAAATTAATTAGGTGCTTTATTATAATTATCTAGGTGCTACATTAGTCTAATTATTTAGGTGCTAAATTAGTCTAATTATTTAGGTGCTAAATGCGGGCGCGTTATTTAATTAATGCTTAATACTTTAGAATGCGGCGCTATTTATTTCAAAACTTATTATTATGCATTATTGCGAAGTTAAATTAAAATTGAATTGAGTTTAGATTAAATTATTTAAATGCTAAATGCAAGTATGATATTTAAGAATTATTTAAAGCCCTTTTTTATAAATGCGACGCTATTAAATGCATGTATTAGATTAAAATTGATTACAATGCGGATATGCTACTTGACACGACGTTATCGCTAAATTATTTATTTTATGCATTTATTAATTATTTAAGAATTACGCCAAAGCTTAAAGTTAATTAATGCGAGCGCGAGACTCTAAGTGCTTACAACTCTACGTAAGACGCGATGCCATTATTAAATTGTTTACTTATGCCGACATTTATGTTTTATTCGCTGCATTTTATTATAAAAAATCATAAAAATTATTTTACAAAATTAGTCTAATTTTATGGTTAATGGCTGGACGGGAGGGTCAAAATTGGGTGTCACAGTGTCCTCTTTGTATGGAGATGATGGAAGAATCTTCGGACAAAGACGTTGACTCATAGCCAATTTTGTCTCGATCTTCACTGCGAGAAATCTTTGGCGGTAAGCGGTGTGACGCAAAATCAAAAGCGTCGATGTCGAGTTATGACGACACTGGGATACCAAGGTCAAAACACTACGGCGGGCTAACGCGGACTCAAAGCTGTCCCAGTGTCGAGTTATGACGACACTGGGCTACCATGATCAAAACATCAAGGCGGGCTAACGCGGACTTAAAAAGCATCGATGTCGAGTTATGATGACACGGGTTATGGTGCAAAAAGTAAAAGAAAATAAGCGGCGAACACAGGGTGTCTTGTTATGGCTTGTAGTCTTTGGGTTCTACGGTGATGTGGGCGAGTGGACTGACGCTGAGGCCGCTACGCAATCGTTGGGAAGGTTGGCCCCAACATTGCCCGTTATTTGTAGAGAAAATCCACGTTGTGCTCCTGCTGCTGCATGCTAAGACTTGAACAAACGGTTAGTGCATAACTGCTAAGGCAAAATAATTTTTAAAAACAATGTAACTGTGAATAGAAAAGGTTATCCTGCAAAACGCGATGCCTGTTGTGTTGATGCGATGTTGCGAATGCTGTGATTTTCGTCCTTGCACAGACGTGTTGCGATTGTGAACGCGGGTATGTTGTCCTTGCTGCAATTGTCCCTGTATACTAAAGCTCAAGAAAGAGTGAGTGCATAACTGTTAAGACAGAATAATAAAGCATGAATGAGAAAAAATGCAATTTTGAGAACAGAGAAAGTCGTCCCTGTGTAGATGCGATATGCTGATGATGGCGTCGTTTTCGGACTTGCTGTGCTGATAACGTCGTTGGCTGGACGTGTTGCTGCTGGCGTCGTTGCGTAGACTTCTTTGTCGATAACGCGTCATTATGCGGGCGTATTCGCGGGCGTCGTTGCATGGACTTCGATTACGCCGTTGTTTGGGCGATATTCTTCGGGCGTCGTTGCATGGACTTGCCGACACGCCGTTATGCGGGCGTGTTCTTCTGGCGTCGTTGCGTGGACTTGCTGATAACGTCGTTGTTTGGACGTATTCTTCTTGGCGTCGTTGCGTGGACTTCTTTGTCGTGATAACGCCGTTGTTTGGACGTATTCTTTGCGGCGTCGTTGCATGGACTTCGATTACGTCGTTATGCGGGCGTGTTCTTCGGCGTCGTTGCATGGACTTGCTGATTACGTCGTTATGCGGGCGTGTTCTTCCGGGCGTCGTTGCGTGGACTTGCTGATTACGTCGTTATGCGGGCGTGTTCTTCGCGTCGTTGCGGACTCGCCGATTACGTCGTTATGCGGGCGTGTTCTTCTTGGCGTCGTTGCATGGACTTGCTGATTACGTCGTTATGCGGGCGTGTTTGCGGTGTCGCGTGGACTTCGTGATTACGTCATTATGCGGGCGTGTTCGCCTGGCGTCGTTGTGTGGACTTCTTGATTACGTCGTTATGCGGGCGTGTTCTTCGCTCCTGTAGAATAAATGCTCCTGCAAGCTAAGCTTGAGAAAAGACGTTAGTGTATACCTGTTTAAATGAAATGATAAATACATATGAGAAGTGCAATTTTATGGGTAGAGATGTCGTCCCTGATATGCCGGATGAATACTGAGATGTTGTCCTTGCACGGACTGACGAATTGCCATAGTGTCCTTGTTGTGTGCGTGGGTTGCAACTTTGACTTTATGTCCGAGCTGATGCGCTAGGTTTTGTTGCGGAACTCTGAACTTTGACTGCTGATTGTTGATGCCCCTTTCTGCTGCTGCTGCTCTTGCTGCGGACTTTGGATTGTTGTCATCCTCTGCTTTTGCTGCTTTTCCTGCTTCTGCGAAGAGACTTTTCGTCGTATTTTCTGCTCATTTGTTGCACTTTCATACGTTAATATTAAAGACTGCGCACAAAGAAAAATTTGTGAGTTTGGGGGGGGGGTCGATTCATATTTGACTTTGCTGCCTTGTTCCTTGATATCTGCGTGCCTGGCTTGTTTGGACTTACTGACCGCATGCAGTTTCCTGCTGTTCCAGGTTTGAAAAGGGTGTCGGCCTAAAATGGGTCTCAATGTAGTTCTTGTAGGCTATGTGTATTCTTGTCATTTTTAAAGCAAAGGAAAGTTTCCTAATGGTGTGGCCTGCCGATTTAGGCGCTACGTATCCCCAGTGAGGAATCGGTCGAACGTAGTTCATTACTGGCGAATATTGGGAAAATTAAAATTCTAGGTGTGGGGCCGGCGAGACGGCGCCACGTATCCACTAAGGAATCAGTCAAGCGTAGTTCATTACAAGCAAAGCGAAAGAAAACATTATTAAAGCTTAAATATGAGTTTATAAATTATTCGCTAAAATAAATCGCTTTTTCCTATCCGGGCTCTGGCGGACCAAGACGAGTGCAAATCCAATCAATATGCCTTCATGCTCGCCGTGGATGGGCCGGGTCTTCATGCTCGCTATCTCCTTCTTCGGCCTGCGTGGTGCGTGCTCGGATAAATGACCGATTCGAGGCGGAATGGGCATAGCGAAGTGTATTCCTCATCTAAGGTTATCAGTGCACATTGACGTGGCGTGGTTTGGCAATGGGTTATCATGCACATTTGGGGCGAGATCCTTTAGCCGATACCGCCTCTCGATCGTTGTCTCGATTCGTCCCACGAGGAGTGGCAACCTTCGGTGTCATGTCACGGCTATTGGGTGATACGCGCGCTTGTTCTCATCATACCATCTTGGGATAGGTCGTGATCCTTCCCGAATCGGTTGGATTAGGCTGCACTCATGACCTTTCATATATTTGAGGTATGGGTTCGGCTAGTGGGGTGCGCACTTTGGGTGGTTTTCCTTGTAATTCTTATTTGCTCTGGGTGCATTGGGTGCTCTATTCTGTTGGCGGGCTTGATGGGTGGATCTATGTGGGGCAGGATAAACGGGTGCTTGTGAAGTTTTATATATAGGCTGTGTGTGGTATGATGGGTTTTGGTATGTCATAAATGCTTCGGGTTTGCGTTCTTGTACAAACATGGAAGGGGAAACTGTCTCTTTCTTCCTCTGTGAAGTACTCCCAGTGTCCTCGATCAATCGCCTTATTAGTTGCACTGTAATCTTTGCGGTTGTAATCCTACCGCTTTAATACCTTAACCTACGGTCGCCCATTCTAATAACTTCCGCAAAATTCCGCCCGATGACGCTTATCATCCGCTCATAGTAGGTTGCATCCTTCAAAGATTGTACGAATAATGTGGTCATCTCACTCTCCACCATGGGTGGTTGCACTTTCGCTGCCTCTGAACGCCACCTCATGGCGTATTCTCTGAATGTTTCTGTAGTCTTCTTCTCCAACTTCATTAAGTAGAACCTGTCCACAACGGTTTCTGTGTTGAACCTGAACCGCTCCACAAAATCTTGGGCCAATGCATTCCAGCTATGCCATTTCCGCGGATCTTGGCTGGTATACCAATCTAGTGTCTCACGGCCAAGCTCGAATGAACAACTTCATAATGACCATTGGGTTCTTCCTACCCGATTAGCTTGTCGCAATATGACCTCAGGTGTGCACGGGGGTTCCCTTTTCCATCAAATGGTTCAAACTTCGGCACCTTGTACCCCATAGGCAGTTCCACGTCTGGATGCATGCAAAGATCCTCGTAGTCTAATCCTTCGTGACCTTTGTCCGATCGCATGCCCCGAACCGCTTCTTTCAGACTATGAATTTCTTTGGCCACGTCCTCGTCCATTTTGGCTCGGACTTCCTCTCCATTTCTTCGTAATGATCCCCCTTGGTGAAGCACGGACGGTAAAAAGGCGGGTTTGTTTCATAAGTCAATTTATGCAGGTTGTTCTTTGAAATTTGGTAATGGGTGTGGTGCGTGGGTGTTGGTTGGCTGGCGATTAGGGCTGATTATGGTGAAATGTGGGGCGAGGTATATGGGTAGTGGGAGGTCATTTGAAGGTGGGGTTGAGGTTGGTGGGCGGGCGGTTTGTTCGTGTTGGTGGCCTTTGTGGAGAGTTCGGGAGATATGTGGTGGTGGAGGTCGATCGGGATGGTTTGTGAAGTAGTGGCCCTTTGATCGGCATAGGGGTATTCAAGCTAATGGATAGGTTGGTCGATTCGTAGCCTCTCCATCTCAACTGCATATCGCGAATTTGTTCGCGGTATGTGCAATACATTCTTCCCCGTCGTGATATTCCTCCTTCCGAAGGTTCTGTTTGACAGAATAATTCCCAAACCATTTGGCTCGACGCCTTGAGCCATATCATCATTTCTTGCCTTGGACACGTGAAGTGTGGATGCTCCGGCATTGTTGAGTCAAATCTGAACCGACCTTTGGGGAGAATGATAAATTTTCTAAAAAATGCAACAAACGATGTTAGCATAAAGCACATAATTTGCAGGTATGTAGCAGATATATCGCACATAGCACATTCAAACGTTTCCTAACATGCAGGGGGACCTCTTTATGCCAGAGGTAAGCCTAAACGTCACTTATGCGAGATTATGACGGATTTGTCCAAGTCGTCCAACTATAATGCCTTTGTTGGAAATGGCGACCAAATGACGGTGCACTTTTCCCAATTTCAGCATGTCATGATTGGGTTTGGATTTGTCTGTCATTGCCACGCTACACATAATATGTTGGTTGGCCGTTGGGTTGAGAAACCCGTCGACAAGTTTGGTGTCTTCCTAATTGTGGTGTCGATGCGACCGACCACCTAAGGTAAATGCATGCATGCCCTAAAATAAAGGGTGGTATAGCTCTATCTTAAGTTGCTAAGATTTGGCTTTTCTAGGCCAGAGTTCAGCGGACTACTCAGTGAGAAGGCTACGCGCCACCGTTAGGCACCGCACTCCACGTATATTACCAACTCTCCTAAATTTGGTTTTTGAAGAAAGAATTTTGCTGATGCACCCAGCGCACCTCGCATGTAGTGTGTGATTGTGTGAATTTTCCAGAATGGAAGAAATATGAGCGGAATGCCAGTTTAAGGAAAGCAGTAAAGCAAGTAGCAAAAATAAACAAAATACAACACACAAAATTAAATGCAAAATAATTGCCAAATAATAACCCTAAGTCTGTTGTGGTTAAGAACCTAAATTCCCCAGTGGAGTCGCCATTTCTGTCGCGCCCTTTTCCGGCCGCGACATTTTTAAATAAATAGCGAACCCTGCTCAAAAAATGCAAAATGTTAGAAAATAAATAATAAAAATGCTAATAGAGTTTAAGAGGCTTAAAGGTTCTAAAAATGCTAAAAGGATGCTAAAATTGCAAAAGATGCTAAAGTTTAAAAGGGTGCTAAAATGCTAAAGGGTTGCTAGAATGCTAAGGGTTCGCGGAGTCGCCACCTAATTAATTGGGTGAATTAGGACACCTAAATGTTTAACTAGTTTGAAGTAAAACATTAACTCCATTTTAATGGTCTGCTAAACTTAGTGAGATTCTGAGTAAGGGTTCTTTATTAATCTAGAGGGAAGGGGTTAGGCACCCTCTAAGATCCGCTAACTTGCGGTTATCCTGCCAAACCTAGGGTTAATTATTATACTAAGAAAATGCATGTTTTGAAGGGTATTTAAGAAAAGATCTTTGTAAGAAAAAAGATGTGTTCTTAATAAAAGAAAGCTGTAAGATTTATCTGCAAAAGCCAAGGTTAGTTTCAGATGAGAATATCTATTCATAAAATACTTTAATAAGGTATATATATTGCATAGCTTTGATTATAGTGAAAAATATTGATTATGGCAAAGATACGTTTATGGAGTATACCTAGAATGCAAGGGGTTTATTACCATTTCTCCTATATGAATATTAATAAGAAAGTTAGTATAAAATAGGTTTCTTATGCTAGGATTTAGTAATATATATCGTAGCTACCTAAACAATTATAGGAGTGGAAATATTAAATGATAAGACTTAACTAATGCCAAGCTACTAGCTAATTAATTAATTCCAGTTTAATTGTTCTAAGCATTCTATTGACTAGAGTAATGTTAAACAATTAATTTACAATAAATAAATGAATGGGGCGGGTAGAAAATAATTTAAAGGACTCGAGGAATGGCGATGTCTTTCGCCTGCGGCTTTGGAATTCCGATGCGGATAGAGAGATGCACATAGATGCGGGTACTAATTTGCCACGATGAGTCTCGCCATGAGACTCTTGTTGCTCCAATGCGTTTCATGTAAAAAGAAAAGAAAGATAAAGATTAGTAAATGCCCAAAGTTATGGGATCATAAAATCTAAATGCACATATGCGTGACAGTGATCTTTACAAGAATAAGCAAATAATAAGAGTTATTGCACGAATAAGCAAATAATAAGAGAAAATAATAAGAGCTTAGGCCAAATGGGCTTAGCCCCCTGCCAAACATACATATAGGAAAGGACTTTATTATTCTCTAGAAGAGAAATGCGGCTGAAAGGTTAAATAACCCCTGATGTATTGGTCATGCTTTAGGATCACTGTGTTAGTTTCTTAAATCAGACACTTAAGTAGATAGGATTAGATCAGAATCGATTTACATGTGACCTTTATCATAGCAACCATTTATATGCGAGTATGTTTTATCCCAATTGGCCTATACATCTTCATATCAAGCATGGATTTTATGAATGCAAAATAATCCTAATTAGACAAGAAATATGACATGCGATATAGGCGGCGAATTACACTAACAAGAACAGTTAATATCAAGGCGGAGAATAGGATCAAGCGTCTGAAGCGATGGCATGCCGATTACGGCACCACCAATTCTTGATAAAAATATTAAGTTTGGAGAGAATATATGACTTAACCAAATACCAAGACATTTGTATAGATGCTGGGCAGTGGACAGTGGCAATATAGTAAGACTAACCTAAATACCACCTGCCTAACCACTTATAAGATAATCCTACATAGCCAAACTTCAGAAGCCAAGACAAGATAATACACAAGCAATCTAGACATGTATACAATTAAACCAAGTTTACAGTACTTAAATGGGACATATTTAATAGCTATTTTCTCAATAGCATTTCAGATTACCAGGATTCATTACGCTAACTAAGCATACACAAACACATTCATATTGTTCATCGAATAGAAGACGCTTCAAACAGAATATAGTATTTGTCGAGCAGATTATAAAATTGAATAATTCTCATAACATAGTTAATTTAAACTGAACACTTAGGGGGGATAATAAATTAATAAGTAAGCACTGAGATGGCATACACATTATGCAATTTCTGATATGTCCTACAAAGGCGTACAAACAATATGAATTTTCAATATGTTAAAGCAAGAAATTTTAACAGGGTTAGGCATTACCTTGTATTAAACATTAAGTTAACTAAATGGCTTCTATATGAACTGAACTAACACGTAATTAACCAACACAAAGCGGATGGCAAACCACGGTATGCGAGATAGACTAAGATTAGGTGTGAGTCAAGTTTACCTTCTCCGCGACGAGCGGTGTATCAAGTCGTCGAAGCCACTCGGAGGGATTGCTAATGCAATGGAAAGAGGAAGGGTTTCGCGAGAATGGTTAACTATTGATTCTCGATTGTTTTCTGAATCTCCTAATCGATGAACTCTTGCTGCTATTTGTCTCCTCTCTCTGCCCGAGCCCCCCTGTTTCGATGCTATCTCCCCTAAAAACCACCGTGCTATTGCATGCATATAGCCTCTGTATTTATAGCCCTCATTCGGGTTCTAAAATTGGTAAGGCTGAGAATGGGCTAAAATTGGTGCTGATTCGACCAGGTTTGTACTCATTTCGTGTGATTCGAATCGGGTTGATAAGGTAAACGATTTGGTTAGTTATGGTAAAAGGAGCTGTCTGGGGTGCGTGGGTAAGGAAGGCCCCCAGATTCTCCGGCGAGAATCTCGGGGTGTGCTGGTGTTGGTGCGGCGATGGAAGGAGTTTCTAGGGTTTCTTGTTGTGGGCTTTTACGTTGAGGACGATGGGTATAAGGTGAAAGGGAGAATGAGGCTGGGTCGTGGGTTTCAGGTAATAAGGAAAAAATAAGTAAAGGGCTGAGGGGTGTTTTGTGAAGTGCGGTGTGAAGCGGACGATTGAAATTTGGTGGTGTGGGCTGCGGGTTAAGGGTATTAGTTAGGTAGTTTTAATTAGCTTTTAATTAATAGTTTTAGGCTAGTTAATTCTAGGTAAGTGTATTATTAATTAATTAACAAATGTGATTAAATTAATTAGGTGCTTTATTATAATTATCTAGGTGCTACATTAGTCTAATTATTTAGGTGCTAAATTAGTCTAATTATTTAGGTGCTAAATGCGGGCGCGTTATTTAATTAATGCTTAATACTTTAGAATGCGGCGCTATTTATTTCAAAACTTATTATTATGCATTATTGCGAAGTTAAATTAAAATTGAATTGAGTTTAGATTAAATTATTTAAATGCTAAATGCAAGTATGATATTTAAGAATTATTTAAAGCCCTTTTTTATAAATGCGACGCTATTAAATGCATGTATTAGATTAAAATTGATTACAATGCGGATATGCTACTTGACACGACGTTATCGCTAAATTATTTATTTTATGCATTTATTAATTATTTAAGAATTACGCCAAAGCTTAAAGTTAATTAATGCGAGCGCGAGACTCTAAGTGCTTACAACTCTACGTAAGACGCGATGCCATTATTAAATTGTTTACTTATGCCGGCATTTATGTTTTATTCGCTGCATTTTATTATAAAAAATCATAAAAATTATTTTACAAAATTAGTCTAATTTTATGGTTAATGGCTGGACGGGAGGGTCAAAATTGGGTGTCAACAGTCTCCCTCCAACTTAGAATAATATTTGTCAGTATGTCTATGTAGAAACAATATTTGCACGAGCATGGGCTCGCGTTATGTTTTCTATAAAGTCATAAACAAATTTCTTTATTGTTATTTTTACTAATAGATCCGTATTTGGATATAAGTTTAAATTTTTAAATAAAGAGAATTAAATGGTGCTCCTGGTGGGAAACAATTGTCCAGGTGCCATCACGCCCTAAGTAAAGGCTTAGGAAAAGTCGGGGCGTGACATGTTCTCTATATCATATATTCAGTTTGCATCACTGTACCCCTCTAGTACAACTGAATATCTTGAATAATATAACCCATGGGTTTGCGTGTATTTTAGGTATCGTAGTACCCGAGTTAACGCTTTCCAGTGATCCTCACCTGGATTATGGGTGAACCTGGCCAACTTGTTGACCGCATAAGTGATATCAGATCGAGTGCAGTTTGTGATGTACATCAAACTACCAATCACCTACACATATTGTTTCTGACGTACGGGCACACCATGATGTTTATCAATATTTTGATTTGCATCCAGTAGTGTCGTTATTGGCGAACTGTCGAATACCTCAAATTTCTTCAGCACATCCTCGATGTGGCGAGATTGAGATAAGATCAGTCGTCAGACGTCTTAGAGATATTAATCCCTAAGATGACATATGCGATACTCATATCCTTCAGGTTAAAACATTATTTCAACATGTTCTTAGTCACTAGGATTATCCTAGGACTGCTCCATGTGATCAACATGTCATCTACGTAAAGGCAGATCATGATGAACGAGTCGACATTTCCTTTCGTGTAGACACATTTGTCACTCATTAATGGCAAATCCTTCGATAATAAAGTATTATCAAATTTCTCGTGCCATTGCTTTGGGGCCTGTTTCAGCCCGTACAGAGATTTGACAAGCCGACAGACTTTCATCTTTTTTCCTGGAACCGCATACCCCTCGGGTTGGTCCATATAGATTTCTTCTTCCAAATCACCATTTAGGAAGGCTGTCTTGACATCCATTTGATGTATTTCAAGATCCTGCAAGGCGGAGATACCTATGAACATGCGTATGGATGTCATCCTAGACACCAGAGAATATGTGTCAAAGTAATCAAGACCCTCTTTTTGTCGATAGCCCTTGACTACCAACCTGGTCTTGTACTTGTCTATAGATCCATCTGCTTTCATCTTCCATTTGAGTATCCTTTTACACCCCAACAATTTGTTTCTCGGAGGAAGATCAACCAACTCTCAGGTATGGTTGTGCTGGATGAAGTCTATCTCACTTTCTATAGTTTCTTTTCAGAGCGGTGCTTTTGGAGTTGACAATGCTTCAGCAATTGTCCAGGATTTGTCATGAATCATATAAGCTAAAAAGTCTGGACCGAAGGACTTATCTTGCCTGACCCTTTTTCTTCGTCTTGGTTCCATCTCTGGACCCTCCAAGTCCTAAGAATCTGGAATATTGTATTCCGGATAATCAACCACTTCAGAGTTCTCTTGATCTGAACCGCTTAGATCTGGGCAGTCAATGACTCCTGAATCATGTGAAGTTTGTTCATAACTTCGCTTGCGAGAGGTTATGTCTCTTTCCTTTCCAGGAAACGAGTCTTCAAAGAAACTGACGTTTCTTGATTCCATGATTGTACCCACATGAATGTCTGGTACATCACACGTATGCACTAAGAAGCGATAAGCACTACTGTTATTTGCATATCCGATGAATATGCAATCTATAGTCTTAGGCCCAATCTTGACCTGTTTTGGCTTAGGCACTAATACCTTGGCCAGACAACCCCACACCTTCAAGTATTTGTAGGCGGGTTTATTTCCTTTTCATAATTCATATGGAGTCTTGTCTTTACCCTTGTGTGGGACTATGTTAAGAATCTTACTAGCGGTAAGGATAGCTTCTCCCCACATGGTTTGGAAAAGACCTGAATAGATGAGTAGTGCGTTTATCATTTCTTTCGACGTACGTGCGTTCAACAATACCATTTGATTGAAGTGAGTAAAGAGTCGCCGTTTGATGAAATATACCCCCATTGAGTACAATATTCTTCAAAAGGCACTACATATTCTCCCCCTCTATCGCTACGGATTTGTTACACCCCGGAAATTGTTTCTTGTTACCGAGACTACAGACGACAGTGGAGGCCATATGGTGTAAGTTAGTTAATACGTTACTTGACAAATAGCCCTCATAACCGTAAGTTAAGGTGGGGCTCACATGTCGAGATTTTATAAAGGGCATATGACAAGTTATATGAATATTACATAGGAAGTTTAGAAAGTCTTAAGAGGGACACTTAAGCCAAATATGAGTATAAGCACTCCAAAAGGATGATTTAAGGATACATTTTCGGGTGATCTAGCTTTACGAGGCCAACACACCATTATAAGTTGCGAATTTGGGAAAACACAAAACATGAAAGTTGTATATAATTGAAATACCTTTCCAACCATAGGTCTTGGGTCTTATTGAGACATAGGGATAAAAAGTTATGGATGTTTTAAGTAGGAAAGGTCAAACTGGCAGTGGGTTCGGCCCAACCCGACTCCAAGTCGGGTCAGGCCCACTTCCTTGGCTATTTAAGGAATATTTTCACCCATTATCTTCCTCATTGCATACCAAAAGATCTATAATATTTTAGAGAGAGATTTAGAGAGATAAAGCAAGGGTTCGATCAAGTTCGAGGCCCCGAATCCCGAGGCTCGTGAAGGATATAGTGTAATACGAGTTATTGTCGTCGTTTCAAGCTAAATATTGAGCTTGGGGATGATATTTTCATGGTTGAGCTGCTGCTAAGGTATGTATTATTTTCTCATCTTTGTTATTGAGATGATTACATGGAGATTTAACGGATTAAAGTGTTAGAAATATAGTTATAATTATCGTATACCGAATATTAAGGCGTTGTGGTTTAGGGGCTGTTTTGAATAGAATTGTAAGATGAGTTTAGTCATATTATTGTTGTAAATTGTTAGATTTGCGGTTGTTGTTGGTTATTAGCTTAATTGGAATTGTTGGGTTGGTAGGATTATAGGGGAGATGTTGTCCAAATCCCGTCAGGCGACAGAACAAATGATTAGTTAGAATACTCTTGTTGGCCTAGTCTTAATCCCTATATTGTTGATGGTATTTTAATTGATTAAGCTCGGAAAGGGACTCGAGGATTAGCTTGAGGCATAAATAAGGTATGTAAGGCTAACCCTTCTTTCATATTTTGGCATGATCCCTTTTATATGACTCCTAAAGAATGTAAAACATAAGTACTCTATTCTTAGTTGGATTTGGAGTCGATATCCAATGTCTTGTTTCGTTCATGCTATAGTCTTGTTGATAATTCGAAGGAAGCTTCTGCAGTGCATTATACTTACATGTTCACTACAAAGTAAATGGTAAATGAAGGAAGCTCTAAACCTTGTTCTCAAAATCTCTCCAAAGGGAGTTGTAATAGAAACCACTTTGAAAGGGGTGCAACGTTTTGTAACTTCATTACATATTCATAATGTATATCATATGTATTGTTATTGTTCCACCTGGTCAGCTGGATTATGATATTCTTAAGCCGGAAGCGGCTGCCCGAAAGGGCCACCCTAGCTAAGCCGGAAGCGGCTGCCCGAAGGGGCTATCATGACTACGCCGGAAGCGGTCGTTCGAAGGGACTGTTGTGTTATTAGCCGGAAACGGCTACGAGTAGGATATTCTATATTTATATTGTGTATGCTAGAATTTGTGTAAGGGACCATATGACATGGTTCAAAGTGTTGTTCCAGGTTACTCCCAGGTTGCTTTCTAAACTTGCTTACTGTTACGTTTTCCTTGTTTTATGATCCAGTATGGCCTTACATATTCCGTACTGACCCCCTTTCTTCGGGGGGCTGCGTTCATGCCCGCAGGTTCAGGGATATGGTTAAACGATCCAGCCACCTAGAAGGAGTCAGCATTGAGAGTCAGACAACTCCACTTGTTTCGAAGACTGTTCCTGTTTTGGTATAATTTTATTTGTATACATCCTGGGTCCGACGGGGCCCTGTCCCGTCACTTATGCATGGTCATACTCTTCTAGTAGTCTGCGGACAGCGTGGATGTCATGGGTATTGTTTGGCCTTGCCGGGCATTATTGTGTTGTACAGAAGTATCTGCAGCCTCGTTGGCTTACCTTGTGACATGTTACGTATATATAAGTATGTTTTGAGATATTTTGAGTTACAGTTGGACTTTGGTATTCTATTTACAGCTTTCAAATTTAGTTAAAAAGACCCTATTGAATGTCATGTGTGAGTACATGTAACATAAGTTGAGTTATCTGGCAGGTTAAGCTCGATCACTCGTCATGGCCCTAAGTTGGGTCGTGATAGGATTGATTTAATTCGTCCGCTTAGTTGGTTCTCAACTTCTGCTTTGTAGCGTTTGAATGCTTCAAAGGCTTCATCTTTACTTTTTAGTAAGTAAAGGTAACACTACCTTGTGCTATCATCTATGAAAGTCACAAAGTACTTTGTCATGACCCGACCCCGGGCTCGCGACTGGTGCCCTACCTGGGCACCCATTTCAGGTATACATCAGAGAATAGCAGCGGAACATACACAACACATATAAATACTTAGACAATAAACATCAACAGGCTAGCCGATAAGGCCACCTTCCGTAGAATGTACATAATCCAAAAATAAATCAGTACATCTCTGTTCTTAAAACCCAATCCACAAATATGACTACAGACCTCTAAGAATAACAACTGTGGCGGGACAGGGCCCCGCCATACCCCTGAATGTACATAAATCTACAACATCAGGGAAACCGTACCAAAGACAAGCCTCGAGAAATGGAGCTTCGACACTGATCGGTGATCCTAAGAATGAGGATCCACCACCGCTTACCCTACTGCGGCGTGACGCAGCCCCAGAAAGGGGTCGATACATGATATGTACCAAGTATGTAAAGCGGAAAATACCGCAATTTACATCATAAGTCTAAAATAAAAGTGGAGACATGTATGATAATCAAATTACTGATGCTTTGTGCCTTACTAATGATGAGTAAACAAGTGTATACTTTCTTTGCATAAAAATAGGAGGCTCATGATCAAAGTAGGGTCACTTGCGAGTATCATTAAGCAATCCTACTCCGGGACTATTTCACCCGCATAGGTCTGTGGACCCATGATGAGGTCATCCGCCTCGCGTGAGACTATTTCACCCGCATAGGACTATTTCACCGCGTGGACCGGTGGGCCGCGATGAGCACAAACGCCGCACTCGCGTCATGGGTAGCAAATCCATGGAATAAGTAGTAACGGGGTCTACCGTAAGAATACATAACCTAGCACAACCGGCTATCATCGTAACATAAGCACTTCTGAACATCATACATAACATAAGCACCAACGGCTTATCATACATAACATAAGCAAGTTAAGAAATCCCCTAACTTCTTATTAGCTTTGTTCATATACACTCTCATTTTAGTTTACTTAAGGCACTAACATGTCATTATAAAATCCGGGAATTTAACCCAAAGTACTACGTACTTCTATTCTTTTAAAATGACTCTTTTTCATATAAAACTTCCAAGATACTAATAACCGTAGTATCAAGTCATATCACTTTTCAAGACAAGTCACAATACCTTTTAGAAATACATTTATAGGCTTCTAAATCAAGTGACTTCTTTCTTTTAAAACCTTAAGCAATTGATGCCTTCAAATCAATTTGTATTTCATTATTTCAAGTCATTTATCATTATTTACATTACTAGAGTGAACCACTCTTTCATCTTTCCATAAAGCTATTATAACCAACTTCTCATAAAGTCGTTATATTAACTTTATACTTTAGGCAATTACATTCTTCCTTATATCCAAGGGACTTATACTTTCAAACAAAACAAGTATCATATACTTTCAAAATACTTCAAGTCCCTTAACTTTAGAAACTAAGACATCCTTAATCTTTTTAACAAGTGAGTTAATTCCCTAACTCAACCAACTTGGACATTCTTAAAACAAGTCAAGGGTATCAAATGAAATTATATTCATCAAAATCGCGTACGTCTACCGTACTATATATTTACAACTACTCATGCTCAAGAGAGAGGAAAGTTTCACATACCTCTTCGGTTCAATCCACTTGCTAAGTCCAATATGCCGTACGTAGTATGTCAACCTATAATGACCATAATACGTCTATTAACTTCTAACTTCAAACGTAGAATATTCTAAGTGCAAAGTCACTAAATTCTACGGAAAATCGGACAGCACTTCCTTTGTTTCTACATACTTTTCCACCTTTTTCAAGGCCCGATTCAATAACCCAACACGCCACATTTAAGGCTCAACAATGTAGTTAACAATAGGGGATTACACGCCTAACAAGACGTGTAAAATTCCGCCCCACAATTGATATCAAACTAGTCCAAAAAGGCAATGCCATTCACGGCCAAAAGGTGTAACAACATATCATCCTTTCCAATTCCTTTTTAATCCAAGTTGTTTAATATAACATGTTATCAAGCCACAATCGATTATAACAACTACAATCTTCAAGTAGATAACATGCGACGATTCTAATTATCGACCAAATTGTATTTCAATTTCAAATGGCTAGCAATGTCATTTCGGATTTAGGCTTCCAATATCCATAACACTTATCAATCTTCAATACATATACTTCATGCTAGTTAAAAAGTAAGGCTACAATAATATGTAATCTTATAACACTTAAGAGAACAAGATTGTTACCTTGACGAGCCTTAATCCAACTTCAAGATCCGAAGTCGCTCCTTAGCAACTTAGAGCCTCTCCTTGACACTCCAATCCGCCACTTGAAGCCCTTAGAAGATCACAAACAACTTTCCTTTAATTTCCAATCCAAACCTATGAAAGCGACTTTAGGTTTTCACCTTGCGACTAATACAAAAACGACACTTTTCCGGGATCTTTCTATTGAGATACCCTTACAATACCCTTAGGAACCTTGGTTTAAAGTGTGGAGATTATAGAACAACAAACGAAAATTTTTCTTCTTGGAACCCTAGTGAACCCGAGAGCAACAATGGAGACTTCAAAGTTTTCTTGAAATTTTCTAAGTGTAGAAGCCTTGTCTTGCTACTAGTATGTTTAAATAACATAATGGAGGGTCATGATTAGCACATATGGGTGGCTTGGATGCATTCTACTAAAAGATCAAGCCAAGTGGCTCTTGACTAAGTCAACAATATCAAGCTCTAAGCCTAGCAAGACTTTGTCATCTTAACCTTGGTCAAATGACCATTAAATCAATGTCCATTTCATCCAAGACCAACTAAGGGGGGTGACACGTGTCACCCTTCCGTTCGTCGCAATATTTCGTTTCCCGACATTTCCATAATTCCGATGAATTTTTACTAGTCTCAATTCTTAACATTTTTTAGTTCTTACGTACGTTCTTATACACATGCCCTGGAATTACGGGGTGTAACATTCTTCCCCCCTTAGAAACATTCGTCCCCGAATGTTCTTTCGGAGTCAATCTATAATTAGCGACATAGTTCTCCTTTTACAACCCCTACAAAGCAATAATACCCCACGTGGCCACATAATAGCACTTAAGCAAAATACTTCAATTAAAACTTGACAAGTAAGGGAAATGAATTACCTGAAGGTGTAGGGAATAAGTGAGGATACTTCCTCAACATGTCCTCCTCCGCTTCCCAACTCATCTCCTCCCTATTATCATTCTGCCACAAGACTTTGACGGAAGCCACATCTTTGGTCATGATCGCTGACACAGCGATCGAGTATCGCTATGGGACTCTCCTCATACGATAAACCCTCTATCACATGGACCTCTCTAGCTGGCAAAACTCTCAATGGGTCTCCGATACCACTAGCACCTCACTAGCCTAAAACCAACATTCACCAACAACGGTCCAAAAATTAAATTTCTTCAAATTTCTGGGACATGCATCACCTCCTTTAGAGTAAGCTCCTTACCAGAAGTCATCTTCAGGATTACCTTTCCTACCCCTAGCACCTCTGAAGAAGCATTGTTGCTCATGAATAACTTCTTATCTGTGACTGGTGCATATGTGGAGAAGGCATCATTGTCGGAACAGATGTGACGGGTAGCACCCGTGTCCATCCACCACTGCATTGGATTCTCAACGAGGTTGGCTTCAAGTACCACCGCTGAGAACTCATCAATCATATCGTCTACGAGCTTGTCTTCGACGATGTTAGACATAGCCTTGCCTTTGACCTTATTCTCACTCTTGTGTTTGCGGAAATCCTTTACCATGTGACCAGATCTACCGCAGTAATGGTAAGTCCCTTTAAACTTTTCAGTTGTTGGGCCCTTACCGTCTTTCTGGAGTTTTCTCTTCTTGCTTGGATTCCCTTTGGCTTCCGCCAGGTTTGACTTAGCCTCAGTGAGTTGTTTCCCCTTTGGCATGGCCTTCTTATTATCTTCCTGAATCTGGAGTTTGATAATAAGTTCCTCTAGGGTCATCTCTTTCATTTTGAGTTTTAGGTAACTCATAAACTCATTCCACGAGGGAGGTAGCTTCTCAATCAATGATACAACCAAAAATTGCTCGTTCGGTTTCAACCCTTTCAAATCCAGGTGATGTAGAATCATTTAAAATTCCTGGACTTGGGATGACACAGTTTTGTTGTCCACCATTTGAAATTTGAGAAATTTCCCAACGATGAACTTTTTAGATCTCGGATCTTGGGCGTTGTATTTTTTCTGAATTTTATCCCACAATTCTTTGGAAATGCCAACTGTACAGTATACCGTGTAAAAAGGATCGGATAGACAATTCATGATATAGTTCCGATAAAGGAACTCACTATGACTCCAAGCATCTAAAGTCATCTCCATGCCATTAATGACATGGATATCTTGGTCTCCTCCCGCCGTTTCATTAGGTTGAGGGTCCACTTCATCTCCAACCTTTGGAGGATCTTCGGTTAGGAACCGAGACATACCCATCACAGTCAGGAAGAACAACATCTTCTGTTGCCACCTTTTAAAATTAGAGCTCATGAACTTTTTTGGGCGTTCATGGTGAAACCCAACAGGTGGTGGAACAGTGGCGTTCCCATTAGTATTGGCAAAGGCGTTTGGAATGACTTGAGCAGCAGTGGTGTTGGAGGCATTGGGGTTGTCTTGAGCAGCGGCGGATGATTCAGCGTTGAATTTAGTAGTTCCAGTCATGATATTGTTGCTAACAACAAATATAGTCTTAAGATTGTGAGTAATACAATGCGGTTACAAGGAAATAGGAAAGTAAGCAACAACAATTTTGATAACAAATCTGGAATTAAGAACAAGAAAATGGTTTGCTGAGTCTATTGATGTTCAATTTTTCCTTAAGACTATATTGTCCCGTATAAATCTCTTAACGGGACAACTTGTCTCCCAGGATAAAACAACAACAAACAATTGAGCAAAGGATAACTCAAGGTTTACTAGAAAAGAAGAACTTTGAGTGTGTGGAAGTATGCTAGAGAGGAAGAAGAACTTAGAAATTTTGAGATTGTGTGTTCTTCAATTGTGCCAATGACATCAATTTATAGAGTGATCAAGATGTCTTCCCAAATAGCCAAGTAATGGCCTTCATTGCCATGTAATGACCTTTAATTTGAGGTTACAATTCAGCCAAATAATGGTACAAATAATGGAGAATTAATGCTTCAAAGTCAGCCCAAGAGTCACCTAAGTTTCGTCCCCAACGGTCACACTGGTGCCGAGGCGCCGCGACCCTTCAGGAGGGCACCGCGGTGCTTCTCGTCCAGTAACTCACTGGGGCTGAGGCGCCGCGGCCCAGGTTGGGTCGCATCGCGGCCCATCACGACTCTGCGGCGATTTCTGACTCGTTTCATCTTTTACACATTGTATATTTCTTCCTTCATTTACCAACGTGAAACCACTTGTTATTTGGCCAATAACCGTCTATCTCATGTCTCAAACGTTTTGTTTACGTACCAATATCTCTTTCACTAAGAAAATTGACGATTATTGGTACAACGTGTGCACGTGTGTGAAAACGACGTTTCAAATATGCGGGGCTCCAATTGTTCGAGTTATAAATAATAGAATTAACTTTATTTCACGTTAATAAATTTCCAAAAATCCTTAGCTAGTGTAGCATTCCATTCTCATTTCCTCCCCTTCTCCTAGCTTCGATGGAATAAAAAAAATAGCTTAGGAGCCGTTTGATTGCTTGAGTAAGGAGAATTAATCTTCGTACAAAATAGAACATAACTCTTACCTTGTTTGGTTACCATTTTACTTCTTCTATTGTGCATGTATTTATTATTTGATGCAAGATAGAATCATATGAAATAAGATACATATATATTAATAATGGATGGACGAAAACTAAAATGACAGAGAATGATATATTACTGTAAAAAGAAAATATTCAGATGTGGACAAATGAAAGGATCTAAAGGTGTTAGGTTGCATTACAATTCAGAATATCTTGCTAAGATAGAGGATGATAATTTCCCTAAAAGTCAGAAGTCAAGTCGCTGGCACTGGGGTACATATCTGTTAGTATAGGGCCTCAAAGCCTAGCAGTCCACGGAACATCAGTGCAGTGGGGCCACCGTGGTGTCTTCCCTTTTCCCTCCTATATTTAGTGAATATTAAATTTATATTTATACATTTTCCCTTTCATATTTAGTAAATATTAGATTTATATTTATACATTAATTAAGAGTGTAATAAGAACATAATTATAAAATTAGTCTTCAAATAAAATAGAAATTTATAGGTAGAATAGGAAGAAGATATTTCTAGTGTAACTTATATATATATGTCTTTCATTAATAAGAATAATCAAGGAATTATTTCTTTCATGGTATCAGAGCTGTTGGTAATGACAGTTCTATTCTAATTAAGGGTTATGGTAATAAAACTCTGTCTCCTCCTCATCCACCACTTGTCCTGAAAATACCCTTAATTCCCCAAAATTGATTAAAAATTTGGTGGTTGTCTGTAAATTCACCACTGATAATTGGGTTTCTATTGATTTTGATCCATTTGGGCTTTATTCAAGACGGGGAGTCCTCTAATGAGGTGTGACAGTAGGGGGATCTTTATCCAATCACACCAAGTCTCAGCATCTCGCATCAAACTATGTCAACCACTTTTGCAGCTCTTGCTCCTTCCTTGTGACATGCTCGTCTAGGTCATCCAGGGTCGTCAATTTTATCTGTTTTAGATAAGAATAAATTTATTTTTTGTAAGGGTACGCGTAGTACTCCAAATTGTCAATCTTGTTCTTTAGGGAAAATTATTAAGTTACCGTTTGTAGTTTCGAATTCTCATATTTCAATGTCATTTGATATTATTCATAGTGATCTATGGACATCTCTCGTTCTCAGTTCTATGAGTCATCGTTATTATGTGTTATTTTTGGATGACTATTCTAAATTTTTATGGACCTTTCCAATTGCGAAAAAATCACAAGTTTATTCCATCTTCACAAAATTAAGAATTTTCATCAGAACCCAATTCGAACGAAAAATAAAGAACATTTAATGTGATAATGGTAAAGAGTATAGCAATGGGGAATTTATGGAGTTTTGTGCACAAAATGAGATAAATTTTTATTTTGCTTGTCCTCATACGTCCTCACAAAATGGAAAAGCAGAACGAAAAATTTATACCATCAATAACATTATTCGCACTTTATTGGTTCATTCTTCCGTCCCTCCGTTGTTTTGGCATCATGTGCTACAAATGACTACTGATCTACTTAATATTCTTCCCTCTAAAGATTTGACATATTCCTCCCCTCTTCGAGTCTTATATATTCATATTCTCATCTTAGGGTCTTTGGATGTTTATGTTATTGTTAGGCATATTTTGTATACACTTGAGTCATTTTTAGTTAGTATTTTACTCATTTCGTTTGTGTTTAGTATAGTGTTAGAGTTGTTTTTCTTTCTTTTCAGTCGCAGCGATTCTAAATGGCAAAATGACAAAAAGAAGCTAAAAGTGGGCAGAAAATGCAGGAAAGGAGCTCCCGGAGAAAAAAGGACGAAAGTTGGCGGTCGGGCGAAAGACGCGGTCTTGAACTACGAGGACTGCGTACCTGATGCGAAAAGTCGTAGTACTTTCGGCACCGCGGTGCCATTCTGCAGGACCGCGGTGCCGATGCGGGAATTTCCAATCCGAAATAGAATTGGCAAGGGGCAAAAGGGTCCAAGGCACACATTTTTGACAACATAAATAAACTCTTGAGACAGATTTTGGGGTATCACCCATCACATATCATCTATCAGAACGCAACACAACTTTGGAGGCTACAATTGGAGACCTAGTTCTAAGTAATTTTTCTTTCTTTAGTTTTCAATTCAGTTCATGTTGGGATTTGTATTAGTTATTAGCATGTCTATGGCTAGGAGCTAAACACTTTATTAGGCGCTTTCCTATTGAATCGCTTGAAGCTCTATTTCATGAATTAATGCATTAGTTTGATTTCTTCTTCACTTGAGTAAGATTTATTCAATATTGGTATGAATGTTTGATAGTTAATTGATCACTAATTATCATAATCTATATGATTTCGAATCAAGAACCGAGGGGAGAGATTTAGATATGATGTAATTGAATAGACATAGGTTAAAATCGCGGACGAAAGTACCCCGATACTTGTGTAGCATTATAGGTTATTGTTCTTAATCCTCCTATGTGGTAAAATCTATCATATAAATATAGAAGGTTTCTGCACTGGGGTTGAGCGATTATATATCCTAACCGAAATATAAGACAGTCTAGTTAACCGATATCTTAACGTAGAAGAAGAAGTCATTCTAGTTGCATTAATGATTGAAAAGAATTGATAGTTGAGGATATTGGATGTCACGACCCGACCTCGGGCCCGTGACTGGTGCCTTACCCCGGACACCCTAGTGATACAACATCAGAGAAAAACCAGCGGAAGTAAACTCATAAACATGAAACAATATAACTTAAGAAACAGGCTAACCCGAAATGGTTACCTTTCGGTAATTATACATAACAAAACTGAACAGTTACATCCTTTACAAAACCCAATTACAACAGGACTACAGACCTCTAAGAGTTGTAACAACTATGACGGGACAGGGCCCCGTCATACCCATGAATGTACCTGAATCTACAATGACAGGAAAACATACCAAAGATAAGCCTCCGGAGAAACGGGGCTTCCCAAAAGCAGAACGGGAATCCTAAGAGCGAGGATCAACAACCGATGTACCTCGACCTGCGGCATGAACGCCGCCCCCCGAAGGAGGTCAGTACAACAGGTACCAAGTATGTGAAACTGAAAATACTGTAATGAAATCATAACATTTCCAAACCAAAATCCACATATATGTATGAAAAACCAATTAACCGCACATGGTGTCACAACATAAGCAAGAACAATCAGGTGTAACGTAACCGGTCTTTCCTAGGCCGCTAATGATCGAAGCAGGACCACTCGCCCATGGTATCATTACGCGAGCCTAATCCTGAACTTCCGTAGTCCGCATAGGCCACCTGGGCCCGCATGAGGTACTCCTCGCATCGGGGGTAGCTAACCCGCGGTATTTTCTCGACTCCGCGATCGCATGGCCACTGGACGCGTAGGTATTCCTCACATCGGCGTAACACACCCGGAGTGATTCCTGGACTACCGTAGTCCGCATAGGCCACCTGGGCCCGCATGAGGTACTCCTCGCATCGGGGGTAGCTAACCCGCGGTAACTTAACAATTCAGGGGGGTAAGTGATATAACACAAGCACAACCGGCTCATCGTAAACAACATAAGCACAATAAGAGAAACCCTCTTACCACAAAAAATCTCAAGACACTAACACCCGTAGTATCACAACATATTTACTTATCAAGCCAACTTACCACACATTCAGAAATCATTACAAGGCTACTATAAAGCGAGTAAGTAAACCATTCTTTTTATCTTTCTTAAGTCGTTATGACTAACTTCCCATAAAGCTAGTATAACACTTAAACTTTGTAATAACTCAAAACATCCACACTTGTTTGAAAAACCACAAGAAACTTATTCTTTTAAACCCACGTATTAATTTCCTTCAAAAATAATGATTCATAATTCTTTTTGAAGTATTTCAAGATTCTTAACATTTTTGGACTCAAGTCAAAAGACCTCAAGGGGCAACCAAACTTAGTGAAACACGTACGTCTACCGTACTATATATTTTACAAATATCATGCTCAAGAGGATAGGAGGAATCACATACCTCCTCGGCTAAGTCCACTTGCCAAGTCGAATATGCCGCGCGTAGAGTATCAACCTATAAAAATCAAATACTTCTATTAACGTCTAAACTTCTTCGTTGAATATTCTAGCATAAAGTTCCTTATTCTACGGAAAATTGGGCAGCACTTCCTTTGTTTCTACGTACTTTTCCACCTTTCCAAGGCTCGAATTCAATATCCAAACGCCATTTAAGGCCCAACAATCCAATCAATTCAAAGGGGATTACACGCCTAAACTTGGACGTGTAAAATTCTGCCCCACAATGTATAACAACTAATTTAACAACTCTAAGGTAGTATTTTGGCTATAACATGTTCACATGCTATCCTTATTCAATTCTTTCAAATCCAAATCATATTCTTACATGCAATATAACTAAAAGCAATATTGTCCACTACAAGTCTTTTCTTCCTCACATGCAACACAATTTACTCAAGAATAAAGAAGAGATTGTTACCTTAGAGCTTACCCAAATTAATCCAACAACTTTCAATTGTCTTCTTTCCACAATTACCTCCACAAAACTCCTACAAGCTTGCCAACAAGTTTCCTTCTTGCCACCTTTTTCAGAATTTCTCTAGGCTTAGGTTTCTTCTTGAATTTCTAGAGAGAAGGGAGAGGAAATTTAGAGAGAAGGAAGAGCTTTTTAGAGAGAAGAAGAAGCTTTGAAAAATGACCAAGTCTTCAAGACTTGGTCAATAAATAGGACATGCAAAATCAGATGGGGGGGACACTTGTCACCCTCCCATGGCCTTTTAAAAGAAAATGTCTGACTTTTCCTCGCTTTCGCAAAAACTCCGCCTCAGCGCGCTGAAACTTGCGAACTTTCCGGAACTTCCGCGGCTGCAACTTCAGCGAACCCTCAGAATATCCGTGCGCCTGCATCTGGCGCCATGGCCCAGCCTGACGAAATTTGCTTCCGCTCCACAGCGCACTGAACTTGCAACTTTCATAACTTGCTACTCCGGTATCCTATCGACGAACGGTTGGTTGCGTTGGAAACTAGACTCAACGAACTACATACTAGGCCTTTGAAACACCTAGGAACTCTCAATGTAACAGGACATAAGCCGCCTCAAGGTTGACTAACAACCCGTCCGAAATATTTCGTCCACCCATCATTCTCAAATTAAGTCTCCATTCCTTTCGTACGTTCTCAAAAGCATGACCTGAACTACGGGGTGTAACATTCACCCCCCCCCCCTTAGAAACATTCATCCCGAATGTTCCTTCTAGGCTTACTCATATCACAATATCAAGATAGACCCTCTTAACTACCCTTCTTGCAAATAAAGACGCTCCACATGGCCACAACACTACTCAAGCATATACGCCAAATTAAACTAATAAGCAGGAAAGTGGGTTACCTGGAGGTGTAGGGAACAAGTGAGGATACTTCTTCATCATGTCCTCCTCTGTTTCCCACGTCATTTCTTCCCTGTTCTCGTTCCGCCATAAGACCTTGACGGAAGCCACATCCTTCATCCGTACTCGCCTAACCTGACGATCGAGTATCGCTATGGGACTCTCCTCATATGATAGCCTCTCTGTCACCTGGACATCACCAATCGGGTACACTCTAGATGGATCTCCAATACACTTCCGCAACATAGACACATGAAATACTAGATGTACTGCCTCTAGATCGGACGGCATATCCAATTCATAGGCAACCTTGCCCACCCTACGGACAATCTGATAAGGCCCAATGTACCTTGGGCTAAGTTTCCCTTTCTTTCCAAACCTCATTACTCCCTTCATGGGCGATACTTTCAGGAAGACCTAATCATCCACCTCAAACTCCAAGTGTCGACGCCGATGATCTGCATACGACTTCTGTCGACTCTGAGCTGACAATAACCGCTCCTGGATAAGCTTCACCTTATCCATCGATCACGAATCAAGTCCGCCCGACTAATCGAACTTCTCCCACCTCAAACCAGCCTATCGGTGACTGCACTTCCTCGTATAAAGCCTCATAAGCGCCATCCGATACTTGAATGGTAGTTGTTGTTATCGCAAACTCCACAAGAGGTAAATGATCCTCCCGGTACCCACAGAAATCAATAACACGGGCCCGCAGATATCCTCGAGTGTATGCGGATCGTGCGCTCGGCTTTGTCCGTGCATGCGAGGATGAACGCAGCGATCGAGACTCACTGTGTCCCTAATCCCTTCGGAAAGACCTCCGAAGTTAGCCGAACCGGGCTCCTGCATGCGAAATAATCGATATAGGAACTCCGTGCAGTCTCACAATCTCTCGGATATACAATCTAGCGTAATCCTCGGCCGAAAAAGTCGTCCTGACGGGAAGAAAGTGGGCTGATTTCGTCAGCCTGTCAACAATAACCCAGATGGAATCATGCTTTCTCTGAGTGTGAGGTAACCCTGTAATAAAGTCCATATTGATCACCTCTCACTTCCATGTCGGAATATCAATAGCCTGCAATAGCCCACCGGGCTTCTGGTGCTCAACCTTGACCTTCTGACAATTAGGACACTGTGCAACAAAACCCGCCACGTCCCTCTTCAGGCCATCCCACCAATACATACATCTGAGGTCATGGTACATCTTAGTCGATCCCGGATGAATAGAATAACGAGCACTGTGTGTCTCCCCCAGAATCTGCTGACGAAGTCCTGTCACATCGGGAACACACAACCGGCCCTCAAATCTTATCACCCCATCAGGCGCTACCTCAAATAGACTATTCTCCTCCTGAAGAGCTGCATCTCGATACCGTACCAACACTGGGTCCTCATACTGTCGCCTCTTCACCTCCTCGGCGATGGAAGACTCGGCAACCTCTCGAACCCGAACTCCATTACTACCAGAATCAACCAAACGAACCCCAAGGCTCGCTAGCTGATGTAACTCGCGGACCATGTCCCTCTTCTCTGGCTGCACACCTGACAGACTACCCATCGATCTGCGACTAAGGGCGTCTGCAACTACATTGGCCTTCCCTGGGTGGTATAAGATATCGACATCATAATCCTTAAGTAGCTCTAACCACCGTCTCTGCCGCAAGTTCAGCTCCCTCTGGCTGAAGATATACTGGAGACTCTTGTGGTCGGTGTAAATATCCACATGAACTCCATATAAATAATGTCTCCAGATCTTCAAGGCATGAACCACTTCTTCCAACTTTAAGTCATGTGTGGGGTAATTCTTCTCATGCTTCCTAAGTTGTCGAGATGCATAAGCTATAACTTTACTGTGCTGCATCAGCCCGCACCCGAGCCCAACACCCGACGCATCACAATAAACCACATATCCGTCTAAACCCTCTGGAAGAGTAAGAACTGGGGCGGTCGTCAATTTCTCCTTTAGTAACTGGAAACTCTCCTCACAAGCATCCGTCCACCTAACATACCGCTTCGAGTCGGCTAGTCAAAGGTGCTGAAATGGAAGCAAACTTCTCCACAAATCTCCGATAATAACCCGCAAGGCCCAAAAAGTTGCGCACCTCCGTTGGTGTAGTGGGTCTAGGCCAAGTCTTGACTACCTCAATCTTTGCTGTATCAACCTGAATACCCTCGGCCCCGATAACATGCCCTAAGAAAGCCACTGAAGCCAACCAAAACTCGAATTTCGAGAACTTGGCATACAACTGCCGGTCCCGGAGGACTCCCAATATCGCCCTCAAGTGGTCTGCATGTTCCTGCTCTGTGCGCGAATAAACCAAGATATCATCAATTAATACTATAACGAACATATCCAGGAATGGCTTGAACACCCGGTTCATTAAATCCATGAATACTGCTGGGGCGTTGGTCAACCCGAAAGACATCATCCTGAACTCATAGTGCCCATACCGGGTCCTGAATGCAGTCTTTGGGATATCTGCCTCTCTAACTCGCACCTGATGGTAACCAGACCGCAGGTCTATCTTGGAGAACCACCTCGCACCCTGCAACTGGTCAAACAAATCATCAATCCTGGGGAGGGGATATTTGTTCTTGATAGTTACCTTATTCATCTGCCTGTAATCAACACACATCCGTAGCGTCCCATCCTTCTTCTTTACAAATAACACTGACGCTCCCCAGGGAGAAACACTAGGCCTAATAAAGCCTTTTTCCAGCAAGTCCTTCAGCTGGTCTTTCAATTCCCTCAACTCCGCAGGTGCCATCCTGTATGGTGGAATAGATATCGGTCGAGTATCTGGCGACATATCAATGCAAAACTCAATCTCCCTCTCAGGAGGGATACCTGGGAGCTCGTCTGGGAATACGTCTGGAAACTCTCTAACAACCGAATCGATCAAGGTCCGTATCACCGCCTCGATGTCGAATACCCGAACCATATGGTAGATATACCCTTTCTGCACCATCTTCCTAGCCTTGAGGTAAGAAATAAACCTACCCCCGGCGCGATGTTCCCTTCCACTCGATAACCTGGCTCAGAAAGCGGAATCGTGCAATCTCCCTCTACAATCCACGTTGGCATAGCAGGACGCTAGCCAATCCATACCCATAATCACATCAAAGTCCGTCATATCCAACTCTATCAAGTCGGCTAGGGTCTGACGACTGTAAATAGTCACAGGGCAAGCCTTATATACCCTCTCCGCCACCACCGAATCACCTACTGGTGTAGCCACCTCAAAAGGTTTTATAGACTCAGGCTTTATCCCTATTCTACCAGCAATATGAGGAGATATATAGGACAAGGTAGAACCTGGATCTATCAAAGCATATACATCACAACATGAAACCAATAATGTACTTGTGACGACATCTGGCGACGCCTCCTGGTCCTGACGGCTGAACATAGCATAAATGCGGTTCTGAGGACCGCTGGAACTGGGACCCTTTCCACGACCTCTGCCGCGACCTGCTGGCCCATGAGCACCTTGCCCTCCAGGGTGAGTAACCGTAGGAGATGAAGACTCGGCGAATGACCACCTGAGGTGAACCACCATCTGCGCGCCTGCCTGACAGTCCCTCGAAATATGACCCTGCTGGCCACAAGTGTAGCAAGGCCCCACAGTATTACCACAACTCCCGAAATGGGATCTACCACATCGGCCACACCGAGAGGGGGGTGGTCTCGATCGGGTAGCATCCCTGCTTCCCTGGAAGCCCGAAGCCCTGGGGCCCTGACCTGTCCCTGAATACCCTGAACGCCCGGAAGACGGTGGAGGAGTGATCTGAACCGGCTGAGATGCAAATCCGGTCTGCTGCTGAGGTCGTCCGCCTCGAAAACTACCAGAGGACCCTGCTGTCCTGGCCCTCTTCTGCTGATATCTATCAATCCGCCGTCCCGTACGTTCCTCACACCCAAGTGCATAAGCCTACATGCGGGCAATATCCATGTCCGGCTGAAGAGCTACTCCCGTGTAACTCTCTGCTAAGTAATCATTGAGCCCTGTGACATAGCGGTGTACTCTGTCCTCCATGTCTTCCACTAAAGCGGGTACATACCGAGCCAACGAGTCAAACTCTACGTTGTACTCCCGGACCGTCCGCCCACTGCCTCAACGTCAATCTATCGACCGAGCTCTCCTCATCTGCGAGGCAAGAAATGGCGAAGAAATGCCTCCGAGACCTCGTCCCAAACAGCTGGACGCGCATGCTCCCCCCGGGACAATTCCCATGAATCAAACCAGTCAACTGCAGTATCACGCAGCCGAGGTGAACCCAATACTACCGACTCTGTCTCCGAGGCCTTGATCACCCTCATGATCCAGAATCGCTTCGGATAAACTCCTGAGGATCATCCTCAGGCCTCGACCCATAGAACTCTGGTGGGCTGCAACTCAAAAAGTCCCGAAGTCTCAAGCTATCAGATCTGGGGTGAACTACGGGTACAACTGGAACCGCTGCCTCCCGTCTGTCCTCCTGCCTTGCCACGATCCTGGCTAATAACTGGGCCATCTCCTTGTAGCCCATATCCTCTGCTCCAGTGTATCGAGGCTCGAGCATCGCGATATCGATGGCCGCCGCCGCTCCAAACTCTCTTTGGTGGCCACGTCGTGGAACTCGCCGTCCGAAACATCACCTCCGGTAAGGACTGGGCATGTGCCCTCGTAACCCTCTGTGTCTTCTGAGCAGCTCCTCACTGCCTTGCCTTCGGCCCGCGGTTGCCTTGCGTGGAGGCATAACTGGTACATAAAAATATGTCAGAGGGAGTTCAACCTATAACACAACTCTATTGCACGATCTTAGAGTGAAAAGAATGGAAACCAATCCTAAATATCCTGTAGCCTCCTGATTATAGATGTGGTGCACAACACACCGATAATCAAGACTCTACTAGATACGGCCTGTAGACCCTTTCCGAGGATTAACTGCTCTGATACCACTTTTGTCACGACCCGACCTCGGGCCCGTGACTGGTGCCTTACCCCGGGCACCTTAGTGATACAACATCAGAGAAAAACCAGCGAAAGTAAACTCATAAACATGAAACAATATAACTTAAGAAACAGGCTAACCCGAAATGGTTACCTTTCGATAATTATACATGACAAAACTGAACAGTTACATCCTTTACAAAACCCAATTACAACAGGACTACAGACCTCTAAGAGTTGTAACAACTATGACGGGACAGGGCCCCGTCATACCCCTGAATGTACCTGAATCTACAATGACAGGAAAACATACCAAAGATAAGCCTCCGGAGAAACGGGGCTTCCCAAAAGCAGAACGGGAATCCTAAGAGCGAGGATCAACAACCGATGTACCTCGACCTGCGGCATGAACGCAGCCCCCCGAAGGAGGTCAGTACAACAGGTACCAAGTATGTGAAACTGAAAATACTGTAATGAAATCATAACATTTCCAAACCAAAATCCACAGATATGTATGAAAAACCAATTAACCGCACATGGTGTCACAACATAAGCAAGAACAATCAGGTGTAACGTAACCGGTCTTTCCTAGGCCGCTAATGATCGAAGCAGGACCACTCGCCCATGGTATCATTACGCGAGCCTAATCCTGGACTTCCGTAGTCCGCATAGGCCACCTGGGCCCGCATGAGGTACTCACCGCGACGGGGGTAGCTAACGCGGTATTTTCTCGACTCCGCATCCGCATGGCCTTGGACGCATGAGGTATTCCTCGACGGCCAGAAACACCGGAGTGATTCTGGACTACAGTAGTTCGCATAGGCCACAGGCCCGCATGAGGTACTCTCCGCGACGGGGTAGCTAACGCAGTAACTTAACAAGTCGTGGGTAAGTGATATAACACAAGCACAACCGGCTCATCGTAAACAACATAAGCACAATAAGAGAAACCCCCTTACCACAACAAATCTCAAGACACTAACACTCGTAGTATCACAACATATTTACTTATCAAGCCAACTTACCACATATTCAGAAATCATTACAAGGCTACTATAAAGCGAGTAAGTAAACCATTCTTTTTATCTTTCTTAAGTCGTTATGACTAACTTCCCATAAAGCTAGTATAACACTTAAACTTTGTAATAACTCAAAACATCCACACTTGTTTGGAAAACCACAAGAAACTTATTCTTTTAAACCCAAGTATTAATTTCCTTCAAAAATAATGATTCATAATTCTTTTTGAAGTATTTCAAGATTCTTAACATTTTTGGACTCAAGTCAAAAGACCTCAAGGGGCAACCAAACTTAGTGAAACACGTACGTCTACCGTACTATATATTTT
The DNA here is from genome assembly GCA_029844215.1 of Przewalskia tangutica. Lineage (NCBI taxonomy): Eukaryota > Viridiplantae > Streptophyta > Magnoliopsida > Solanales > Solanaceae > Przewalskia > Przewalskia tangutica. Next base: position 48,100,931 of record CM056727.1, on the reverse strand, counting down.
ACAAATATCATGCTCAAGAGGATAGGAGGAATCACATACCTCCTCGGCTAAGTCCACTTGCCAAGTCGAATATGCCGCGCGTAGAGTATCAACCTATAAAAATCAAATACTTCTATTAACGTCTAAACTTCTTCGTTGAATATTCTAGCATAAAGTTCCTTATTCTACGGAAAATTGGGCAGCACTTCCTTTGTTTCTACGTACTTTTCCACCTTTCCAAGGCTCGAATTCAATATCCAAACGCCACTTAAGGCCCAACAATCCAATCAATTCAAAGGGGATTACACGCCTAAACTTGGACGTGTAAAATTCTGCCCCACAATGTATAACAACCAATTTAACAACTCTAAGGTAGTATTTTGGCTATAACATGTTCACATGCTATCCTTATTCAATTCTTTCAAATCCAAATCATATTCTTACATGCAATATAACTAAAAGCAATATTGTCCACTACAAGTCTTTTCTTCCTCACATGCAACACAATTTACTCAAGAATAAAGAAGAGATTGTTACCTTAGAGCTTACCCAAATTAATCCAACAACTTTCACTTATCTTCTTTCCACAATTACCTCCACAAAACTCCTACAAGCTTGCCAACAAGTTTTCTTCTTGCCACCTTTTTCAGAATTTCTCTAGGCTTAGGTTTCTTCTTGAATTTCTAGAGAGAAGGGAGAGGAAATTTAGAGAGAAGGGAGAGGAAATTTAGAGAGAAGGAAGAGCTTTTTAGAGAGAAGAAGAAGCTTTGAAAAATGACCAAGTCTTCAAGACTTGGTCAATAAATAGGACATGCAAAATCAGATGGGGGGGACACTTGTCACCCTCCCATGGCCTTTTTAAAAGAAAATGTCTGACTTTTCCTCAGTTTTCCGCAAAAACTCCGCCTCGTGGCAGCCTGAAACCTGCGAACTTTCCGGAACTTCGTCGCGGCCACGCCCTCGGCGCGCGGCCTGCAACTTCAGCGAACCCTCGAATATCGGCGTCGCGGCCTCGCATCTGGCCGCGGCTCGATCAGAAAATTTGCTTCCGCTCCACAGCGCACTGAACTTGCAACTTTCATAACTTGCTACTCCGGTATCCTATCGACGAACGGTTGGTTGAGTTGGAAACTAGACTCAACGAACTACGTACTAGGCCTTTGAAACACCTAGGAACTCTCAATGTAACTGGACATAAGCCGCCTCAAGGTTGACTAACAACCCGTCCAAAATATTTCGTCCACCCATCATTCTCAAATTAAGTCTCCATTCCTTTCGTACGTTCTCAAAAGCATGACCTGAACTACGGGGTGTAACATTGGAAGCCCTAATTTCTTCATAACTGATTAAACATCAATAATTTAGTTTAATTTTTGCAATTACTCTACTAGTGTTAGATAAAAACCAAATCAACTTATCGTTTGCCAAATAGATAACCTATAATAGATGTTCGGTAATTAGAAATCAGTCTCTGAGGACGATATTCGGTCTAGTAAGACTATATTACCTGTAACGATACGTACACTTGCGTGAGCAATTGGAAATCGGCCAAACAAATTTTTGGCGTCGTTGCCATGGACTGACGTACTTCTAATATCGAACCATTTATTCTTAATTCTACTTTGGTTTTTATTTTTCTTTTTAGAACTCTGTTGCCTTGATTTGTTTGTTGATTTTGATCGATTTCAGGACGTAGTTTATGCGAAGAAGAAGAGGAGCAGATACACTTGTTCCTTTTAATCCTGAAATTGAGAAAACTTGCAAGCATAACAGGCGAAACAAGAAGATATCTGATTCAGTGACCATGGAAAACCAACCGAATCAGAATGGGACGGACAATGAGGTTCCTGAGAATGTAGGGGAGCCAATACAGGTCCCAGCAGAGAAAAGTTTGGGGGACTACGTTTTGCCCACGATTCACAGTGCATACGTGCATCGACTCCCGAATAGGGGCAAACAAATTTGAGATCAAGCCAGCCATCTTGAGCATGATCCAGAACACAGTACAGTTTGAGGGATTGTCGTCTGAAGACCCCCACATGCACATTGCCAATTTTCTGGAGCTGTGTGCCACCTCCAAGTACAATGACGTTACTGACGACACCATTAGATTGAGGCTCTTCCCGTTCTCACTTAGGGACAGAGCCAAGAGCTGGTTGAACTCATTGTCTGCTAACTCCGTCACCATCTGGCAGGATTTATCCCAAAAGTTTCTTGCAAAGTTCTTTCCTCCTTCAAAGGCAGTAAAGTTAAGGGGAGAGTTGAACAATTACTATCAGGTAGATGGAGAGTCGTTGTATGATACATGGAAGCAATTCACGGATTTGCAGAGAAAATGCCCACATCATGGCATAGAAAAGTGGATGTTGGTCCACATTTTTTATAATGGGTTGAGTGGTACTACTCGTACCATCATTGATGCTGCAGCAGGGGGGGCGTTCATGAGGAAGAGTGCCAATGAGGCACATGAGTTGCTAGAAGACATGGCGACGAATAATCACCAAGGGGCATATGACAGATCAGTGAGTAGCAGGAACACTATGGGCATACATGAGATAGATGATATAACTGCATTGAATGTGCAGGTGGCCCTTTTGACAAAGCAGCTGCAGCAGAACACTATGTCTGTAAATGCAGTCGGATCTGCGGTGGTGTGAGATTTGCGGGGGCCCACACTCATTTGACAGATGCACAACAGTGGATCCTAATAATGTGCCCATGGAGCAGGTTCAACCAGTGGGGAACTTTCAGCGCCCTTATAACTCCAATCAGGCTACATCTTCCCAGCAGTTTAGACCACCTCCCCAACATGAGAAGCCTGATGAACTGAGAGCAGCTATGCTTACACTCACCAATTCGCAAAATCAGTTCATGTCCGAAACAATGTCCTCTATCAGGAACTTGGATACGCAGGTGGGACAACTGGCGAAGATAATAAATAACAGACCGCAGGGTACTCTCCCAAGCAACACAGAGGTTAATCCGAGAGAGCAGTGTCATGCAGTTTTGTTGAGAAGTGTAAAGTAGTTGGAGCAGGTTGCTCCCCAACCAACAGTAGTGAATGAGAAATATTGTGAGAAGACATTTGATGTAGGAAAGGAGGAAGTCACTGAGGACCACCCTACAGTGGAGAAAGCTCCACCGGCACCTTTGAGGGAATACACTGACAAAATCTCTTATCCTCATAGGCTCCAAAAGAAGGCCCTAAACAAACAGTTCTTCAAATTCTTGGAGGTATTTAAGAAGCTCCACATCAATATCCCCTTCATTGAGGCGTTAGAACAAATGCCCACATATTTCAAATTCATGAAAGTGATACTTGGGAAGAAGAGAAGATTGGCGGATTATGAGACAATAGTGCTGACAGAGGAGTGCTGGGCCATCTTACAAAAGAAACTGTCTCCTAAATTGAAAGATCCAGGAAGTTTCACCCTGCCCTGCACTATTGGAAAGGTAACCTGCAACAGGGCACTTTGCGACTTAGGGGCTAGCATATATCTTACGCCTATATCAATATTCAAGAGATTGAGTTTGGGGGAAGCCAAGCCAACCACAGTTAATCTGCAGTTTGCTGACCGATTTGTGGTACACCCCCGAGGTATAGTGGAAGATGTGCTAGTCAAGGTGGGCAAATTCTTCTTCCCAGCGGACTTCCTCATTCTTGACATGGAGGAAGACAAGGACATGCCCATTATTTTGGGAAGACCATTCCTAGCCATGGGCAGAGCTCTCATTGATGTGGAGAAGGGAGAGTTGAGACTCAAGGTTCAGGAAGAATAAATGGTATTCAAAGTTTTCAAATCTACCATTGAATCCCAGGCCAACAACAAATGTTTTGCAGTAAGCACAGCTGACACAACAGCTCATCAAGCACAAACCAAAAGTAGGGTAATCATTGCGACAGTTGTGAACCCACAGGTTAGGTGGATTGCTGAAACAAAAGTGGATGAGATGCAAGCTGACAAAAAGGTAAACCTTATTGAACTCAATCCTGCGAAAAAGAAGAATAGAGTGAGGAAAAGGAAAATGATTTTTAAATTGATAGGTTGTGGGGTTAATTTACCCAAGTGATTGTTTAAGGAACCGGCGTCCGGCTAAAAGACGTTAAAGACAGCGCTACTTGGGAGGCAACCCAAGGTTTAAATTATGCAATTAGTTTAAGTTGAACAGTCTCCCTTGATGGTATGTTTGGGTTGTGTTGTGATGACAGGTGAGGAAATAGGAGACTAAGCATGAAGAAAAATATGGAAAACACGGAATCGGGTCGGCATCGCAGTACTATTTTGCACGCCCACAGTGTCGAATGTTCAGAAAGGTCATAGTACTTTCGGCACCACGGTGCCATTCTGCAGGACCACGGTGCCTGGGCGCGATTTCAGAAAAATAAAAAGCCCTAAATCACCAAATCCCTTCCCACAGATACCGTGTCAATGCAACATCCGTCGCCACCACCATCATTTTGAACCGCTATTGTCTGTAAGTCGTCCCTTTTATTTTTTTTAAGTCTTACACATTTGGGACAATGTGTCGTTTAAGTTTGGGGGTCTTATTTTATTTTTGTGTTTCTGTTTTGAGTCGTTTTGATTGAGTTTTTGTGTCTTTTATTGTGTCTATATGAGTTAATTTTTTTTATGATCATACATGTTGTAGTTGTCAAAGATACCTAGTGAATTAAGTGGGATAATGTAATGAAATTAGAAACAAAAATTTGCGTGCTTGAGTTAGATATGCCAAAAATTCATGAACATCTAATTATTTAGGATATTTGTGTTTAGCCTATGTGTTGTCAATTATGGAAAGAATGATTGAAAAATGTCTATGAAATCTGCTTTTTTGTTATTTGAGGCGAAATAGTTAAAATGTACATATTTAGGGAGATGATTCAGACATTTCTTTGTTAGTCCTTCTTACCATTCAATACCTATTTTGCAATAAATTATATCTCTAGTCAGCCCCTTTGAGCCTAAAATAAGTTAATTCATTGACACCATGTGATTCCCTTATGTGCCATAAGCAGTAATTGAAAAATTGGGATTAAAAAAATGTGAAAAAAAATACGAAAAGAGAGTGAAAAATTGATGCACCCCAATGAAAAAGATGTAAAAGCTTAAGTTTGGGGGTGCCTATGAGAATGTGTTTCATACTCTCAAAAAGAGAATAGAGGAATGTTAGGTATGAACTGAAAAGAATACCAAAAAGAAGGACAAAATGGTTGAATGAGAAAAACTCTTATGGTACGTAAATTGAGCCTCAATGCTTACTCTTACCTACCCCTGTCTAAGCCTACATTACAATCCTGAAAAGTCTTGAAGATCTTTAAATTGTATGTCTATGATTAGTGGAGAATAGCAAGTAAACAGGCCCATAGGTCTTTGGGGAAAATGGAACGAAATTGACATGCATAGGGTAGGTGTTCATGCTTCTATTGATTATGATTGAAATGAATTTGCGAAATATCTGGCTTGAAATTCTATATTTCTATATTCATGTTATATATGTTCCAGCATATTATCCCAACTGATATTCATGATTTTTTAACTAACCTTGTGCAGTTGTTTGATTTGAGTCTTTGAGTCTTTTTGTTTTTTTTTGTTTCTTTGATTTTGTTTTGATATTTGTTCGAGGGCGAGCAAATGTTAAGTTTGGGGGTATTTGTTAGGCATATTTTGTATACACTTTTTGAGTCATTTTTAGTTAATATTTTACTCATTTCGTTTGTGTTTAGTATAGTGTTATGGTTGTTTTTCTTTATTTTGAGTCGCAGCGGTTCTAAATGGAAAAATGACAAAAAGAAGCTAAAAGTGGGCAGAAAAAGCAGGAAAGAAACTCCCAAAGCAAAAAAGGACGAAAGTTCGCAGATCAGGACGAAAGACCGCGGTGCCGAACTGCAGACCACTGTGCCACAATTACTGAGAAGCCGCAGTACTTTTGGCACCGCGATACCATTCTGCAGGACCGCGGTGCCGATGCGGGAATTTCTAATCCGAAATAGAATTGGCAAGGAGCAAAAGAGTCCATGGCTCACATTTTTGACAACATAAATAAACCCTTGGGACAGATTTTGGGGTATCACCCATCACATATCATCTCTCAGAACGCAACACAACCTTGGAGGCTACAATTGGAGACCTAGTTCTAAGTAATTTTTCTTTCTTTAGTTTTCAATTCAGTTCATGTTGGGATTTGTATTAGTTCTTAGCATGTCTATGGCTAGGAGCTAAACACTTTATTAGGGCTTTCCTATTGAATCGCTTGGAACTCTATTTCATGAATTAATGCATTAGTTTGATTTCTTCTTCACTTGAGTAAGATTTATTCAATATTGGTATGAATGTTTAATAGTTAATTGATCACTAATTATCATAATCTATATGATTTCGAATCAAGAACCGAGAGGAGAGATTTGGATATGCTGTAATTGAATAGACATAGGTTAAAATCGCGGACGAAAGTACCCCGATACTTGTGTAGCATTATAGGTTATTGTTTTTAATCCTCATATGTGTTAAAACTTATCATAAAAATATAGAAGGTTTCAGCACTGGGGTTGAGCGATTATATACCTAACTGAAATATAAGACAGTCTAGTTAACCGCTATCTTAACGTAGAAGAAGAAGTCATTCTAGTTGCATTAAGGATTGAAAATAGTGGATAGTTGAAGATATTGGAAGCCCTAATTCCTTCATAACTGATTAAACCTCAATTATTTAGTTTAATTCTTTCTATTACTCTACAAGTGTTAGATAAAAACCAAATTAACTTATCGTTTGCCAACTAGATAACCTAGAATAGATGTTTGGTAATTAGAAACCAGTCTCTGAGGACGATATTCGGTCTAACTAGACTATATTACTTGTAACGATACGCACTTGCGTGAGCAATTGGAAATCGTCCTAGGGTTATCCACTGTTTCCATCCACTACGATCAACAAACTTTAGGCACGGTCTACTCCTTGTGTGTTTTTGGGTTATCCGTCAAATCATCGTGGTTATAAATGCTTTGATTTGTCCTCTAAATGAATAATCATTAGTCGTCATGTCATGTTTGATGAGTCCCAATTTCCATTTTCTAAAGTAGAAAAACCCGTGCCTAGTTCTTATGATTTTTTGGAGGATGCTATCTCCCCACATGTTCTCCGTCAGTTTTCAGAATTTTCAGAAAATACGTCGTCAGTGCCACGTCCCTCAGGGGAGGCGTCTGCCAGCCAGTGACCAAACAGTTTTAATCCCGTCATTAGCGCCGCGGCGCTAAAACTTCAGAGAGCTCTGCAGTTTTTCCAGCGCCGCGGCCCCTACCTCCAGCGCCGCGTCTCTTCCGACGGTAATTTCCAACACTTCAAAAAATTCCCAAAATTCACCCAGTCTAGCCCAAAGTCAAGGTCCAATCACTCGTAGTCAACGGGGTATTTTTAAACCAAAGAGACATTTTCATTTAAATTCTAATTTCTTAAATCACCCTTATCCCGTAATCATGTGTCTGTCTTAAATGATCATAATTGGAAAATTGTCATGGCCGAAGAATATAATGCTCTTATTGATAATAAGACGTGGGAGTTGGTACCCCGTTCATCTGGTGTTAATATTATTCGGTCTATATGGATTTTTGTTTATAAGGAAAATTCTGATAGTTCTTTTGCAAGACATAAGGCTAGACTTGTAGGTGATGGTAAGACTCAGTATGTTGGTGTGGATTGTGGTGAGACATTTAGCCCAATGGTCAAGCCGGCTACCATTCGCCTCAGCTTGGCTCTTTCAAAATCATGACCTATTCATCAGCTAGATGTGAAGAATGATTTCCTACATGATGATCTTCAGGAGACAGTATATATGCTTCAGCCAATAGGGTTTAGGGATACTAGATATCATAATCATGTTTATCTATTGAAGAAGTCCTTGTATGGGCTTAAGCAGTCTCCTCGAGCTTGGTATAAGAGGTTTGCTGACTATGTTTCGACTATGAGTTTTTCTCACAGCAAGTCTGATAATTTCATTATTCATATATCGTCGGGGTTCTTCCATGGCTTATATACTCTTATATGTAGATGATATTATCTTGACTTCCTTTTCGGATGCTTTGTGAAGGTCTATTATGACAATGCTCAGTTCTGAGTTTGCCATGAAAGACTTGGGCTCCTTGAGTTATTTTTTGGGCATTGTTGTCATTCGTCATGCAGGTGGATTGTTCTTATCACAGAGGAAGTATGCAACAAAGATCATTGAGAGGGCTGGGATGTCATCCAGTAAGTCTGCATCTACTCTAGTTGATACTAAACTCAAGTTGGTTGCTACAGCTGGCTCTCCTTATGAGGATCTGACCCGCTATCGTAGTCTTGTAGGCGCCCTTCAGTATCTTACGTTCATGCGACCACACATTACATATGCAGTCCAGCAGGTGTGTTTGTTTATGCATGAACCCAGAGTTGAATATATGAATGCGCTCAAACGCATCCTTAGGTACATTCAGGGAACACTTGATTATGGTTTGCATTTGTATCCTTCGTCGACGTCTACACTAATCTCCTATACACATGTTGATTGGGGTTGTTCCGACACCGCATTTGCCCACGCCGCTATTGTATATTTTTGGGTAATAACTTGGTGTCCTGGTCTGTCAAGCGTCAATCTACACTTTCACGTTCAAGTGCAGAAGCAGAGTATCGAGGGGTAGCTAACGTGGTCTCCGAGTCATGTTGGTTACGAAATCTACTTTTAGAGCTTCATTGTCCTATTGAAAAGGCTACCTTAGTATATTGTGATAACATAAGTGTCATCTACCTTTCTGGTAATCCTGTTCAGCACCAGCGCACTAAACACATAGATGTTGACAGTCAATTTTGACCCGTTTTTCATATATTTGTTGCAATTTTATGTGTTTTAAGACACCGCATTTTAATCGTTATTTTGCATATTTTTACCTAATATTCTATGTTTTATTATTCACAAAATGGCAATTCATCTTAAATTAAGCATTATGTCTTTGTTAATATTATGTTTCTATTATTATTATGTTTGCATCTCTTTAAATAATTAATTGGCATCCCGTTTTTACTTTTAATTAGACATTAAACATTTCTTAAATATTGTTTTTTATTATTATCGCATCGGCGTTTTCATTTTAATAATTTTGCATCTTTTTAAATAAATTTTCTTTTAAATAATTAATCTGCTTTGCATTTTGTCAAAACAGTCTCAATTCGAGGCTTAATTCAGATCAGTCCAATCCAACACCCTTTTTATTTATTTTTTATTTTAATCCAACACTCTTTATCCCCCCCCCCCCCCCAAATAATATCACTTTTCATTCTTCCCCCCCCCCCCCCCAAAATACCAAAACACTACCCCCCATTCTAATTAAAAAAGATGCAGCCGCCCATCAGCCAAGACCCTTTCTTTTACATCTACTCTTCCATTTTTTAATGTTTTGCTCCCTGACCCTTAAGCCCCTGCTTCCCGACGCCGCCGCCGCCCTTCGCCGGAGCTCCAAGCTCCGACGAACCCCCTTCTTCAACACCACCACCGCACATCTCACCCCCTGTGACCCTCTCCCGTCGACTTCAACAACCGACACCCACGTCGCCGCCGTTCGCTCCGCCGAATCAAACCCCATCGCCTCATCGCTTCGGCGACCAATAACCCACACACACGCCGCCTCGCTTTCATCGCCGAGCTTGAAGCTCCGGCGAACCGTCAATATTTACCCACCAGCATAAACACACACCCACACCATCGCTTCTATCTCGCCGCTCGCCACTACCATCGTTATGTCGTAACTTACATCCTGCCGAGTTTTTGCCTCACCGAGTGACCACCTGCCATCGCGGAGGACTCCGGCGAGTCCTTTCATTTAAGGACCTTGTCGCTTGTTGCTTATGGATCGATTTTCTCGGTATTTTATCCGCCGAGTTTTGAAAACTCCGACTACGGCTTTTTATTTTTCCAGTTTGTTGTCGACTATTGGACTCATTTTCTGATTTTTGGGATTTGTTCTCTGTTGTTGATGTCGGACTGATTTCCTTTCTTTTGGACATGATCGGAGTTCGTTTAAGCTCTGGCGACTGTGTTTGGTTTCTTGTTGGGAGTTTTGTTGGCTGTTGCTGGCGGATATTTGATTTTTTTTATTTTTTTTTATATCTCGCCGGAGTTCTAGAAAACTCTGGCGACTGTGTTGATTTTGTTTTGTTGGATATCTGTTGTTGGTTTTTTGGTATATCTGTTGGTATTTGTTCTGGCTATTTGAGGGTTTTTCGGGGAACCGAATTTCTCGAACTGTTGTTGTCGATAATCTGCTTTCTTCTGCGGTGGTGGCCGATCTCCTGGCTCGTGATTCATTGACCACTGCTTCTGCAGTGTCGATGACCGATTTATTGTTGTGTTGATGTGGTGCCGATGTTGTTTCATTTTTTCAAACTGGTTTTGGATAATATTACCCTCTGATTTGTGTATTAACTGATTTGGACAAGATACTACACTTGTTTGGCCAATGAAAAAGTTATCCGTCGATTTTTGAGGCCTCCACAGTTGCAAAGACGGAAAATAAAATAAATGAAGCTTTCTGGGAGTTGATGATTTCTTCTACTTACACAGGATAACCAACATGCGCTGGCAGGACGAATTCTCGCAGCCGCACTTGTTTAGGATGTGCCACTTTATTTTTATATATATCTGAGCCCTCCGTGTTTAAAACTATTATTGTTTTTGTCACGACCCGTTCCGGGGCCCGTGACTGGTGCCTTACCCGGGCACCCAAGTAGTCATACATCAGAGAAAATCAGCGGAATATAAAACAAGACATGAATCAATGAAAATTGAGACACATTTTATATGAGAAAAGTCGTCTTTCGGCATAATATATATAAACCCAAAATCTGGCAGTTACATCCCAACTGTACAATAGGACTACGCACTTAAGGAAATAAACAACTATGGCGGGACAGGCCCGCCATACCTCGATCAGACAAAACTATCCATAACAGGGAGATCATACCCAAAAGTCGAGCCTCCGGAGAAGATGGAGCTCCTGACACCAACGCAAAAGATCCTAAGGATGCGGATCTAGCACCGCCGCCTTACTCGCAGATGAACGCATCCCCGGGCGAGGTCAAGATAACAGGTACCAAGTATGTGAAACTGTAAAGTACTTAAATGAAATCATATCATTTTAAACCAATTTTACAAATATGTACGAAACAACCAATGTAACCGCACATAGTGCCACATCACAAACAAGAGTAATAATGTAAATCAGAATGTGTCTTTTCTAGGCCGCGAATGATCGCAAGGCCAATCGCCCATAGTATCATTATGCAAGCCTAATCCTGGACTCCCGTAGTCCGCATAGGCCACTCACATAGGCCCGCATGAGGTATTCCCCGCATCGAGGGTAGCTACTCCTCGGCATCGTCCTGGACTCGTAGTCCGCATGGCCACATAGACCGCATGAGGTATAACCCCGCATACTAACTCGAACTCTCAGAGCTCGCATAGTCCTGGACCCGCATGAGGTATTCTCGAATCATGGTCCTGCATCACCGAGACATACCCCGCATCCGAGGCGCTTAACCCCTGTATCATGTCAAGAGGTGAGTGATGTAATACTAGCATAACAGCTTATTGTTAAACAACATAAGCACAAATAAGACTAACCTCTTTACACAAACGTTACAAGATACTAACACACGTAGCATCATAATATGTCTACTCAACAAACCATTTTATCAGATTACTTTCGTAAATCAATACAAGTCTTTTATAAACACATAAGTAAATCGCCTTTTATCTTGCTTAAGTCGTTATACTTAACTTCCCATAAAGCTAGTATAACTCTTAAGCTTCTTGTTTTAAAAACAAATATTCTTCTTTCAAAACTGATTTATAATTCTTTTGAAAGACTTTAAGATCTTTATTATTCAGGCTTAAGTCAAAAGACATTGCCGTACAACTACGTTCAGTTAACACACATACGTCTACCGTACTATATATATATATATATACTTTAAAATATCATGCTCAAGAGTATAGGAAGAATCACATACCTTCTCGGCGAAATCCACCTGCCAAGTCGAATATGTCGCGCGCAGAGAATCAACCTATAATAGTCAGATACATCTATCAATATCTAGACTACTCTGTAGACTATTCTAAGCAGAGGGTTCTCTATTCTACGGAAAATCGGGCAGCACTACCCTACCCTAGTTATACAAGTCTCATCAGAAATACAATTCATGTAAGTACAGTTCAATCTTCTTTACAAGTTCTGATGTGATTAGTTCAATTCTCTTCTGTAATATCCTTCTAAGTATTTTATACTTAATTCTATACTTCTTCAGTATGTATTCTCCAATACAATAGAAGGATAAGATATTTACCTCGATAAGCCCAATATTATCCAAGATATAAGTCGATCCTGAGCGAGGTTTAGCTCCTAGTCTGAACGCTCCGATAGCTCCAAGAAACCCTTAAAAGTTTCTACACAACTATTACTTACTACTTCAAACAACTATGAAGTTTCCTCCTAGGGTTTCGTTTAGTGACTATAGGAATATAAGGTAGTATTTTCCGGACTCTACGTATAGAGGTAACTTTGGAAATACTAAAGGATATACGGCTAGGGTATTTGAGGATAACAACAATACTTGGAGAGTATTTCTACCAAGAGGGGGTATGTTTGGACGAGAGCAATACCAAGGGAAGGGTGTCTCATTAGAACACCACAAAGGGAGAGGTGGTTTCGCCAAGGCCTTTTCAAGGGGAGGATGGCTTGGACGAACACAACACAAAGGGAGGGAGGGATTTTAGGCTTGGAAGGTTTGATTTGTGGATGAAGAACTCTTCATCAAGAGGGGGGTATTTATAGGGCTTTTAAGGGCTAGGATGAAGCCAAGTGCAAGGCAAGTGTATGGTGGGGATTTTCCCAAGTGCACCCTAACCTACTCCACAAAACATCGACCCATGTTTTAAGCCCCAAAACCATGTTGATCGCCCGCCGAGCCGCCCCACTTGGTCGCCCACTGAGCGGTGACAAGTGTCACCTCCCGCTGGTCTAAAATGTTTCGCCTCTCTAAAAATCCGCAAAAATTATAAATGACATAGCCGTAATTTACCCTACGCAGTTTTGTTAAACGCTTCGCCTGAAACCATTCGCTTTGTGAGTTGTGCCCAAAAATGTCCTATGCCTAAACTTTAAGGCTAAACTTTTGACGCACGCCTCACGCACATACTGGAAATACGGTATAACATTCTCCCTTCCTTAGAAACATTCATTCCGAATGTTCCTTCCCAAGACATACAACGATAAGGTTCTTCAATACTTAAACAGTTTGCAAATGCCACACATGGCCACAATACAACACTCAAACAGATATGTTAATGAAAAATTTACAAGTAGGAAAGTGAGTTACCTGGAGGTGTGGGGAATAGGTGAGGATACTTCTGCCTCATGTCCTCCTCAGCTTCCCACGTCATCTCCTCCCTGAGCTCGCTCCGCCACAAGACTTTGACTGCCACGCCCCGTCCGCAGACGCCTAACCTGACGATCGACTATCGCTATGGGAATCTCCTCATACGATAACCCCTCGGTCACCTGTACATCGTCAATAGGATGCGCTCTAGATGGATCCCCGATACATCTCCTCAGCATAGAAACATGAAACACCGGATGCATCGCTTCCAGATCGGACGGCAGATCCAACTCATAGGCAACCTTGCCTACCTCGCGACAACTGACACGCCCAATGTACTGGGCCGAAGTTTCCTTTATTACCGAATCTCATCACACCCTTCATGGGTGACACCTTCAGAAAACCCAATCATCAACCACAAACTGGATGCCGACGACGATGATCCGTGATATGACTTCGCCGACTCGAGCCGCCAAGAACCGCCTCGATAAGCTTCACCTTATCCATCGCTCGTTGCACCAAATCGTCCCACTAATCGTACTCGCCACATCAAACCAGCCTATCGCGATCCGCACTTCCTCCCATACAAGGCCTCATAAGGCGCCATCCGAATACCGAGAGTGGTAGCTATTATTATACGCAAACTCAACTAGAGGCAAATGATCCTCCCGCCTACCCTCAAGTCGATAACACAAAGCTTGCAGATATCCTCAAGAGTTCGATAGTGCGCTCCGCCGTCCGCTCTGTCTCGAGGATGGAATGCAGACTCGTGCTCACTCGCCCCCAAACCCTTTTCTCGAAAGACCTCCGTAAGTTAGCCGAAATCGGGCTCTGTCTCGATATGATCGAAATAGGGACTCCATGCAAATCGACGATCTCTGATATAAAGTCCGCATAATCCTCACCAAAAGTCGCCCCGACCGGAAGAAAGTGGGCTGATTTCGTCACCGCCGACGATAACCCAAATAGAATCATGTTTCTGAGTGCGAGGTAATCCCGTGATAAAGTCCATGTTGATCACCTCCCACTTCCAAGTCGGGATCTCTATCGCTCGCAACAAACCATCGTGCCTCGTGCTCTACCTTCACCGCCGACAACACGCACCGAGCTACAAACTCGCAACGCCCCTCTTCAAGCCATCCCACCAATACACGTATCTAAGGTCATGGTACATCTTGGTCGACCCGATGGATAGAGTAACGCGCACGCGGTGCTTCCCTAACTCCGCCAAGTCCTCAAACATCCGGAACACACAACTCGCTTCTCAAACCTTAGCACCCCATCAAAGCTACTCAAAAGGACTCTTCCTCACGAAGCCAGACACGATACCGAATCAAAACCGGATCTCAAATCCGCTTCTTCACCTCCTCGACGATGGAAGACTCGGCAACCTCTCGAACTCGAACCCCTCTGCTATCCGAATCAATCAAACGGACACCAAGGCTCGCTAACTGATGCAAATCGTGAACCATGCCCCTCTTCTCCGGCTGCACATCCGATAGGCTACCCATCGACCTACGACTAAGGGCATCCGCCACAACATTGGCCTTCCCCGGGTGGTACAGGATATCAACGTCATAATCCTTGAGTAACTCTAACCACCGCCTTTGTCGTAAGTTCGCCTCCTCCGTCAAGATATACTGTAGGCTCTGTGGTCTCAGATAAATATCCACACGAACCCCATACAAATAGTGCCTCCAGATCTTCAAAGCGTGAATCACCGCCGCTAACTCCAAATCACGGGCGGGTAGTTCTCTCGTGTTGTCGCCGGACGCTGACGCTATGACCTTACCCACCGTGATCAACACACATCCGAGCCCAACGCCCGACGATCACAATACACAACATAACCGTCTGACCTCCGAAGAGTAAGAACGGGCGCCGCCGCCTCTCCTTCAAGAATCGAAACCCCGCCACAAGCATCACCCATCAAACTTAGTTGCTTTCTCGAGTCACCTAGTCAATGGTGCAGATATAAGCAAACTTCTCCACGAACCGCCGATAAGAACTCGCAAGGCCCGTAAAGCCGCGCACTGCTCTGAGTAAGAGGTTCAGGCCAAGTCCTCGACCGCTTCGATCTTGGCCGATCCACCCGAATACCATCACCGACAATATGCCCAAGAAAGCCACCGGCCAACCAAAACTCACATTTGGAAAACTTGGCGATAATCGCTGGTCTCCGAGAATCACAAGATAGCCTCTAAATGCTCCGCATGCTCCTCGCTCGAGCGAGAATAAACCAGATATCATCAATGAACACTATCACAAACGTGTCCAAAATGGTTTGAACACTCGTTCATCAAATCCATGAATACCGCGAGCATCGTCAACCCGAAAGACATAACTCAACTCATAGTGCGCACGTCCGAATGCATCCTGTGACATCCGCCTCGACTGCACTGATGATAGCCCGATCGCAGATCAATCTTGAGAAACATCTCGCCTCGCAACGGGTCGAACAAATCATCAATCCTCGGGAAGGGGGTATTCGTTTAATGGTCACCTTGTTCACCGTCAGATCAACACACACATGCGCAGCTGGCCCCGCCCTTCTTCTTCACGAACAATACCGCGCTCCTGTGGAGAAACACTAGGCTCGATGAAGCCCTTTCTCCAAAGAAATCTCTCACCGTCCTTCAACTCTCTCAACTCGCAAGCCATTCAGATGGCTGAATGGAAATAGCCGAGTGTCCGCAAAGACATCTATACAAAACTCAATTTCCTCTCGTGAGGGATACCCGAGGTCGTCTGAAACACATCCGGGAACTCTCTCGACTATCGAACCGATCAAAATCTGTATCGCAGCCTCGTGATCAAACACCCGAATGAGATGGTAGATATACCCTTCTCGCACCATCTTCCTAGCCTCGAGGTAGGAAATAAACCTACCCTCTACGATACAAAGTTGTTCCTCCCACTCAACAACCGCCTCAGAAACCGAATGTACTACTTTCCTCGCTGCCTACATTGGCGTAGCAAGAAGTTAGCCAATCCATACCCATGATCACGCCGAAATCACCATATCCAACTCTATCAAGTCGGCCAGGTCCGACGATCAGATACGGTCACCGACAAGCCCTATATATCCGCCGCTACCACCGAATCACCCATCGCGTAGCTACCTCGAAAGTGGTCTATGGACTCGTGCTCTATCCCTATCCTACTAGCAATAAGGGGAGATATATAGATGAGTAGAACCCGGATCTATCAAGGCGCATACATCATAACCGAACCGATAAAGTACCCGTGACGACATCAGCGAGGCCTCCCGTCCCGCCTACCGACAAGGCATAAATGATGTTTCGAGGACCGCTAGAATCGGGACCCGCGCCACGACTCGCCGCGACTGGCCCATGAGTACCTTTCTCCGGGCGAAAATCAGAGGAGATGGCAAGATCCGCGAAAGAACTCAGTAGTCGACTCCTACCATCTGCATCGCCTTCGTCTGACAAGCCACAGTGACTCGCTGGCCACAATCAGAACAAACTCCCGTAGCGCATTCACACTTCCCGTGAATGGATCTACCGCATCGCCACACCGGCGGGTGGTCCCGATCGTCCGCGACTCGCTACTCGACGCCTCAAGTCCTGGGCCCCGGTCCGCCTCAAAACGGTGCAGAGTGCTCGAGCCGGCCGTGGTGCACCCAGATCTGGGCCACCGAGGCCGCCCACCCCGAGCTACCAAAAGACCCTACCGCCCCGCCTTCTTCTCGCTGCTCACAACCCGCCGGCCTCTACGCCTCGTATCCAAGTGCATGAGCTCGCACGCGTAATGTCCATACCCGGCCAAGAGAAACACCCGCACAAGACTCGCCATATAATCATCTAGCCCGTGACGTAGCGTGCACCCTATCCTCCATATTCGCTACCAACGCCGGGACATATCGAGCCAATGAATCGAACTCAACGCCAGACTTCGATCGCGCGCCTCTCTCGTCTCAAAGAACAAAAATCGTTTACCGCGCCCTCCTCATCCGCGAGGCAAGAAGTGAGGAAAGCCTCCGAGAACTCGCCCCAAGTAATGGGACGCGCGTTTCCCGAGATAACTCCCACGAATCAAACCAATCGATCACGGATCACGCAATTTATGTGAGATGAATACCACGGACTCTCAAGCCTCGATCACCCGTGACGATCCTCTCAGAATCGACGGATAAACTCCTCGCGATCATCCTCGTGCCTCGACCAGAACTCGCGGCTACAACTCGTAAAATCCCGTGAGCCTCAAACTGTCTCGATTCGTGAACCACGTGCATCGCTGAATCGAATCGAATCGAATCGCCAGATTCAAATTATCTCATGTTCGCCACGATCTCGCCAAGAATCGCCATTCTCTTGTAACCCATCTCATCTCGCTTCCACGCTGAGGGACCGAGGCGCAGTATTGTGGTCTCATCGCCACGGCCGCGCTCTAAACTCGCTGGGCCGGGCGGCTGTGGAACTCGCTGCCTGTATAGATCTGGCTCGAGCCTCGTGACTCGGTGTCATACTAGCAGCCTCGCCGCTTTGCCCTTCTCGGGCCCGGTTGCCTTTACGGGAGGCATAATCAGTTAAAAGGAATACGTTAGAGGTCCAACTTATAACACTTCTAAGGCACGATCTCGAGTGAGAAGAATGGAAACCAATCCTAAATATCCTATAGCCTCTCGATTATTGGTGTGGTGCACAACACACCGATAATCAAGACTTCATCGATACGGTCTGTAGACACTTTCGAGGATTAATCGCTTCGATACCACTTTTGTCACGACTGCCCGGTTCGTGAATGGTGCCTTACCCGCACCCAAGTAGTCATACATCGAGAAAATCAGCTAATATAAAACAAGACATGAATCAATGAAAATTGAGACACGCTTTATATAAGAAAAGTCGCCTTTCTGCATAATATATATAAACCCAAAATCGCAATTACATCCCAACTGCATAATAGACTACTGCACTTAAGGAAATAAACAACTATGGCGGACAGGGCCCCGCCATACCCCGATCAGACAAAACTATCCATAACAGTGGAGATCATACCCAAAAGTCGAGCCTCGGAAGATGGAGCTCCCGACACCAAAGCAAAAGATCTAAGGATGCGGATCTAGCACCGCTGCCTCTACTCGCGGATGAACGCAGCCTCAAGGAGGTCGATAACAGTACCAAGTATGTGAAATCGAAAGTACTTAAATGAAATCATATCATTTTAAACCAATTTTACAAATATGTTAAACAACCAATGTAATCGCACATAAGCCACATCACAAACAAGAGTAATAACAGATAAATCAGAATGTGTCTTTTCTAGGTCGCGAATGATCGGGCAAGGCCAATCGCCCATAGTATCATTATGCAAGCCTAATCTCGACTCCGTAGTCCGCATAAAGCCACTACATGCCCGCATGAGGTATTCCCGCATCGAGGGTAGCTACTCCTGCATCGCCCCGACTCGTAGTCCGCATGGCCACATAGACCGCATGAGGTATAACCCCGCACACTAACTCGAACTCGTAGCCCGCATAGTCCTGGACCCGCATGAGGTATTCTCGAATCATGGTCCTGCATCACCGAGACATACCCCGCGTCGGAGGCGCTTTAACCCCGTGATCATGTCAAGAGGTGAGTGATGTAATACTAGCATAACAGCTTATTGTTAAACAACATAAGCACAAATAAGACTAACCTCTTTACACAAACGTTACAAGATACTAACACACGTAGCATCATAATATGTCTACTCAACAAACCATTTTACTGCATTTCCTAAATCAATACAAGTCTTTTATAAACACATAAGTAAATCGTTCTTTTATCTTGCTTAAGTCGTTATACTTAACTTCCCATAAAACTAGTATAACTCTTAAGCTTCTTGTTTTAAAAACAAATATTCTTCTTTCAAAACTGATTTATAATTCTTTTGAAAGACTTTAAGATCTTAATTATTCAGGCTTAAGTCAAAAGACATTGTCGTACAACTACGTTCAGTTAACACACGTACGTCTACCGTACTATATATATATATATACTTTAAAATATCATGCTCAAGAGTATAGGAAGAATCACATACCTTCTCGGCGAAATCCACCTGCCAAGTCGAATATGTCGCGCGCAGAGAATCAACCTATAATAGTCAGATACATCTATCAATATCTAGACTACTCTGTAGACTATTCTAAGCAGAGGGTTCTCTATTCTACGGAAAATCGGCAAAGACTACCCTACCCTAAGCTATACAAGTCTCATCAGAATACACCCATGTAAGTACAGTTCAATCTTCTTTACAAGTTACGATGATTAGTTCAATTCTCTTCTGTAATATCCTTCTAAGTATTTTATACTTAATTCTACACTTCTTCAGTATGTATTCTCCAATACAATAGAAGGATAAGATATTTACCTCGATAAGCCCAATATTATCCAAGATATAAGTCGATCCTGAGCGAGGTTTAGCTCCTAGTCTGAACGCTCCGATAGCTCCAAGAAACCCTTAGAAGTTTCTACACAACTATTACTTACTACTTCAAACAACTATGAAGTTTCCTCCTAGGGTTTCGTTTAGTGACTATAGGAATATAAGGTAGTATTTTCCTGACTTCACGATGAGGTAACTTTGGAAATACTAAAGGATATACTGGCTAGGTATTTGAGGATAACAACAATACTTGGAGAGTATTTCTACCAAGAGGGTATGTTTGGACAAGAGAAATACCAGGAAGGGGGTGTCTCGGCTAGAACACCACAGGGGAGAGGGTGGTTTCGGCCAAGGCCTTTTCAAGGGGATGTCTTGGACGAACACAACACAAAGGGAGGGAGGGATTTTAGTCTTGGAAGGTTTGATTTGTGGATGAAGAACTCTTCATCAAGAGGGGGGTATTTATAGGGCTTTTAAGGGCTAGGATGAAGCCAAGTGCAAGGCAAGTGTATGGTGGGGATTTTCCCAAGTGCACCCTAACCTACTCCACAAAACATTGACCCATGTTTTAAGCCCCAAAACCATGTTGATCGCCGAGTCGCCCACTTGGCCGTCCACTTGAGGGTGACAAGTGTCACCCTCCCGTTGGTCTAAAATGTTTCGTCTCTCGGAAAAATCTGCAAAAATTATAAATGACATAGCCGTAATTTACCCTACGCAAGTTTTGTTAAACGTTTCGTCGGAAAACCATTCGTTTTGTGAGTTGTGCCCAAAAAAACGTCCTATGCCTAAACTTTAAGGCTAAACTTTTGTACGTACGCCCTCACGTACATACTCTGAAAATACGGGGTATAACAGTTTTGGCGCGGATCTGAAGATTTTATTTATTTTATTGTTTTTAACAATATTGGCCGATGAAGGAATCTCCGTCTGATTTCCAAGGCCTCCTCTGTGCAAAAGACGGATTTATTTTTTGGTTTTACTTATTAATTCTTGTCATTGCTTTAAAATTATTTATTCTACTACTAACACTTTTACTAAGTGTTTATGCAGGTACCCGGAGATCATCTTGTGCAGAAGGCCCTAAAAGGGCTAAAAGATGTCCCGGAGTTTTATTTTATGTCGCATTTAATTTTAGTTTTATTATTCTGTATTGCACTTTATTTTAATTATAAATTATGAAAAAATGCTTAGAATAGGTAGAATAAAAAGGCAATAAATAATTAACCTAGGTTTGAACGAATAACCGCAAGTTAGCGGATCTTAAAGGATGCCTAACCCCTTCCCTTTAGGATAATAAAGAACCCTGATTCAGAATCTCATTAATTTCGCAGACCATTAAATGGAGATTAATTGCAGTATTTTTATTGCAATAAATCAAGTGTCCTAATTCACTTAAATAATTAGGTGGCGACTACTTAAAAACAACATTATTGCTCCATCCAGAGAACCGCGCCAAAGAGCAACGTTGCGGATACCGTTCAGACCCCGAGGTCAAAAACGGGCGCGACAATAGAGATGGATATTCACCTTATTCGAGAGAAGGTAGCTAAAGGACAAGTATGTGTTTGTCATGTCCCTTCCAGTTATCATATTGCAGACATCTTTACAAATGGTCTTCCCTCGGTCCTTTTTGAAGATTTTAGAGACAGTCTCAGCGTACGAAGTCCGTCCACTATGACTGCGGAGTGTGTTAAAGTATAGGGGCCTCAAAGCCCAGCAATCCACGGAACATCTGTGCAGTGGGGCCACCGTGGGCCCCTTCAATTTCTCTCGTATATTTGGTGAATATTAGACTTAGGTTTGTACCTTAATTAGGAGTGTAATATTATCATAATTATAAAGTTAGTCTTCAAATAGAATAGAGATTTATAGGTAGAATAGGAAGAGGATCTTCCTAGTGTAACTTGTATATATATTCATTTCATTAATAAGAATAATCAAAGGATTATTTCTTTCAATATCCACAAGCAAAAGACTAATAAAGAGAAATTGACCAAAACGTGAGTTCAGACATCACAATTTTGTGTATGGATGGAGTCTTCCCATGCATTGTCAGTAAGACAGTCTAGTACACACTACTGCTAATACATATGTACATAGGGGTGGCAATGGACAGGTTAGGACGGGTTAGGGCAGGGCCAAAATCTTGACCTGCTAAGATGTTAACCCGCCCTGTCCTGCCCCGTTTAACATCTTTTAAAAATTTGCCCTGTCCTGCCTGCTCCGCCCTACCCAGTTTATGTTATTTTTCATTTTTCACTTTCAACTTGGTATTTATTTTGTTAACTTCTTTTATTTATTTTTAAAAAAATGGATGAACAATCAGTCTATTGTCATAATTTCTTAATATCAAGTAATTTATGAACTGAGTTTATTTTTTAAATGTTATTCCTTTCTTTCAACCTTTCGCACTTCCCACTTATATGAGTTACAAGTCTCAAACCGTAATCCCAAATAAGGTATTTCTTATATCGAGCTGAAGGTAACACGGAGAGCTAACACTATCCCAAGTTTACTATTGAAATACTTAGGGTGCGTTTGGTTCGGGGTAAACAGGAAAGGGAAAGGGAATGGAGGAATGAAATTCCCTTTGCTGTTGTTTGTTTGGCCTTATTTTTTCATTCCCATTACCCCTTTTTCACTTTCATTCCCTTTCCTTGATTCCCCCCACCCCACTAGATATTTGGATTCCCTTTCCCCAACCCGGACCCCGGACATCGGACCCCGGACCACTCGGACCACCCCGGACCCCCGACCCCGGACTCCGAACCCTGGACCACTCAGAACCGAACATGTAGGGACAATCAGGTAATTCCTTTCCTTACCATTCCATTCCATTCCCTTACTGGATTTCATTCCGTTTACCCTGCGCGAACCAAACACACCCTTAGTGTAACTAGTACAAATTTACGCAAGAACAACCCTATAAAAATTGTCTTGCCATAATTTGTATTAAATAAGATACAGTCTTAAAACAGTCATACATTCCTAACCGTAAGTCAGATTAATCCTCATAAAGTATCAAACTGCCGAGAACAGAGAAAACTAGAACTTTTATTCAGCACAAACTTTAAGATTCTTTACCTATGTATACATTTTTTACGTTATACATTCTACCATTCCAGATTTCGATTGATCTGAGTCAGAAACTTTAAACACTTATAACTTTCAAACCGTAAGTCGGATTTATTCCCGTAAAGTCTCAAACTGTCTATAACGGAGTAATCTAGAACTTTTATTCAGCAAAAACTTTCATATTCTTTACCAATTTGTACAGTTTTTACGTTATACATTCTGCCCTTTCAGATTTCGGTTGATCCGAGACAGAAACTTTAAATAGTGATAATTTTCAAACCGTAAGTCGGATTAATCCCCGTAAAGTGTTAATATGACCGTAACAGAAAGATGTACAACTATATAAAATTTTATCCAATTCTAACAAGTACAACCTAGCGTAACAAATTATATCTTTAAATTTGCACAAAGAAAGCTTTGCCTATTAACTGCCTTGCCCTATTTAGAATTTTCTAAAAATGTATTTTGACTTGTCTCGCCCTGCTCTATCCCGTTTAAGCATTTCCCTACCCTGCCCCGTTTAACGTTTGACCTGTCCTACCCCGCCCTGCACTACCCCATTTGACATCCCTGTATGTACACACCTAACCTAAAACTGTTGCAAAACCTTAATTGTAATGTCAAAGAATGGCTTGAGATTATGAGAAAGTAGGAAAATTTTGGTAGAAGCAGTGGCCGAGTCAGAAAATTTGGTAAGAAGACTCTAGAAAAAAAAATGAAAATGACACACTTAAGATAAGGAGGACATGAGTTCAAGCCGTTGAAAACAGCCTTGCAGAAATGTAAGGTAAGACTATGTACAATAGACTCTTGTGGTCCGGCCCTTTCCCTGACCCCACGCATAGCGGGAGTTTAGTGTACCACACACTTAAGATAATGTAAGGATAAAATAGTTATTTTAAAAAAAACAATTAGAACAAATGGGTAGGATGTCTATTATCCAAAGTTGAGGAGGAGGGTTCGAATAAAAGTTTGTACTGAATAAAAGTTCTAATTTGCTCAGTTCTCGATAGTTTGATACTTTATGGGGATTAATCCGACTTACGAATAAGAAGTTATGACTGTTTTAAGATTGTGTCTTGTTTCGTAAAAATTCTGGCGAGATAGTTTTTATAGGGTTATTCTTGTGTGAATTTGTACTAGTTACACTAAGTATTTCAAGAGTAAATTTGGGATAGTGTTAGGTCTTCGTGTTACCTTCAGCTCGGCGTAAGAAATACCTTATTTGGGGTTACAGTTTGAGAGTTGTAACCCTTACAAGTGAAAAGTGAAAAGTGCGAAAGGTTGAAAGAAAGGAATACCATTTAAAAAATAAACCCATTTCATAAATTACTTGATATTAAGAAATTATGACAATAAACTGATTGTTCATCCATTTTTTTTAAAAAAAAAATTTAGAAGTAGTTAGCAAAATAAATACCAAGTTGAACGTGAAAAATGAAAAATAACATAAACAAGGCGGGTTAACATCTTAGCACGTCAACGCTTGCCCTGCCCTAACCCGCCCTAACCTGCCCCATTGTCACCCCTACTAGGCAGTGGCGGCCCTGAGCAGGGGCAATTATCCTGGGCCCAAAATTTAGAGGGGCCCAATTTTTTTTTAGTAAGTATTATATTATATTTATTATAACTATTAACCCTAGTCCCTAAACCAACGATGGTTTGTTCCATTTCCACTCATAAAAAAGAAGAACGCTTTTGTGCATCTGTTTCACTCCTCTATGTTGCTTTTCCTTCTTCTTCTTCTTGGAAATATCAAATTTGTTTTTGTGGAGAGAGATTTCTCGAAGGGGTTTCTCAAATTCCAGGTTATGTTGTTTTTTGTTTATTCTTTGAAGTATTAAAATTACATTGGCTTTCTTTGTATATTGTTTCTGTTTCAAGTAACAATGTTCTTTAAGAAACACTCATCTGGAAGTCAAAAAAGAAAAAGAAAAAGGCAGAGAGAAGAATTAACTCAATCTCAAAAGTGAGCTCTGGATAAAAAAAAATCAAAACAAAACAAATAGTTCATTTGATAACTCAACTGAAGATTTAGTCAATGAATCTGTTGGCTGGTTGCTTATTGGTGGATGAAAAAGAACTTATTGAATTGTTATAAGTATTTATCTTGTTTATATATTACAACTTTTTATTCTAAATTTTAATATATTAAAGTTTGAATCGATACAATTTATTTGGCTTGAATGCTAATTTTTTATTAATTTGAACAAGTTAGATCTTGGTTGAAAAATAAAAGTGAGTTTATCACTAAGTTTAAATATATATAGGACCTAATTTTTATTTTTGCCCTGGGCCCTGAAAAATTCAGGACCAACGCTGCAACTAGGAGTAGAAGAGGCAAGAATAGTTGGGAATTTATTATAGCAATTTTAATAGGTCTGATTTATAGCATTTGGAGGGCAAGAAATGATGCTGTGTGGAATAACAAAGTTCCTATACCAAGAATAGTTTGTGACAGGTTAAGAGAGGAGATGTATATACGAGACAGACACAAAAGAAGAAGAAAAGAGTACAGACAAGGAAGGCAATGGATAGATAGTTTGTTTAATACTTAGTTAATATATACTTATAATAGTAGATACACAATGAGACAGAGGGATGCCTCTGGTCTCAGCACAGCATAAATAGGTTGGATTGGACTCAATTTTGTAATGATTTATTGTGGTGATCAATAAAACTATTTCTTTTCACCAAATTTGTTTTTGAAGAATAGGGAGAAGAAAGGTGTACAGAAGAAAAATAAAAACGTCAAAATGAAGTTGTATAGCATATTTAAATGATGGAGCCTACTGTTTGTGATCTGAAAGGAAGGAGATTCTCTTTTTAAATTATAAAAGGAAGGAGGATTCTTATAAGAAAGCATAAAAACAAACAAATTTATTGGAACTACGGGGGCAGATGGGTTGTTTGGGCTGAAGTTGAGCGGATTAAGATGAACTGAAGTTCTAGATGAGTCAATGTCCAACCCGCTCAAAACTTACATGGGCTAAGATAGAAGGGTCAAGATGAGCTAAATGATGCGTCATAACCCAAATTACCCAATTTGACCCATTTCTTTTAAAATTTCAAACTTACCTTCTATGATGTTATTTTATTTTGTATGATATTTGATATTTTCAAATCTTTATTTTTAAAATAAGAATAATATTTTTAAGAATTTTTTCATTTTTTATAAAAACGAAAAAAATATGAAATATAATTTGGGGATGAGGTGGAGGTGGAAGGTATGTGTGAATAGGAGCAGAATAAAAAAAAATCATATTTTAGACGGGTCATTTGGATTTGGGCTAATTTTGACACCCCTAGTTGGAACCAAAAAGTTGGCACAGAGTTTTACGTTGGAGTTAAACTCCTTCCTACATAACGCATGAAAATATTGGGTTAAAAGGTACTTTTATCACTTTTTATTTTTATGAGGTATTTTGGTGATTTTTTTTGGTCATTTAGGTTCATGACTCGTAAATATTAGTGGATAAAACTTAAATTCAACTAAGGGTGGGTTAGGTATGGAGGAAAATATTTTTTAATTTTTTTATATTCGTTTGATCAATAATTTTGAAAAATATTTTCTTTAAAAAATCAAGTTTCTTAAAAATTAGGAAAATGACTTCTTTAATAAAGTAGAAAAAATAAGTCTCACAGATAGCATTCAACCGACTACCACACCACCATGACACCATCCAACCCACCCCACCAAACCGCAACCACTCCCACCACCCCGTGCACCCCCACCCAATCAGCCCCTTTCCCCTGTTGTGAACCCCACACCCACCACCCTCTGAAAGATTTTAATTTTTAAAAAAATTTACACCACTCGCCAACACCCCTCCAAAAATATTTAATTTTTTTAAAATGAATTTTTTATTTATTTTCTACACCACCCACCAATCTCCCACACCCCTACTCCTCTGGAATTTTCTAGTGTATATATTTTATTTTACTTTCATAAATTTTTTATAAAAAAATAGAAAATTTGGGTGGTTAAGTTTGGCGTGGATGGGTTGTAGTTGGGCCGCGGAGGAGGAATTGTTGTTGCCCCTCACAAACAAAATGCTCTTTAGCCCTTCAAACAAAGTAACAGATCCATTAAACTAGCCAATAGAATAGGTTGAACAATCATTTCTTCCCGGACTACATGCATAAAATCTGTCATTTATGGCCTATCGGTGTGTTTGATATAGAGGAACATATTTTTCATGTTTTGTTAGTTAATTTTTTTTTTAATGTTTTCTCTAAAATAAAAAAAAATCCTACAAAATGAAAAAAATATTTTTTCTAACAAAAAAATAGAAAAAATAAGTTTCATAAATGACATTCCACATTAATTATCTCTTTACCACCCTCCAACTATCCAACATACCTCACTCCACCCATCCCCACACTCCTAAACTCCATCCTCACTCCACACTCATTGTGTTTACTTAGAGTATATAAAATATTTTTAAGATAGTATTTTTTGCTAATTTACTAAGTATTCTAGAAAAAAAATGTAAAAAACTCAATTATTTTCCAAAAAAACATATTTCGTCATACCAAACAATATTTTGGCTGCCTCATTAAAAATCTTACAAGGAAAACCCAATGGGACAAAATCTTATACGGAAAAAAGAGTACAACATGTATTAACTCCCCTTGATGAGAACTTCAGTCCAAATGTTTGAGTCTTCGCATTCCAATATTGTGCACCATCTTCTCGAAAGTTGTTATTGATATAGACTTAGTGAACAGATCAGTCATATTATCACTTGAATGAATTTGTTGCACATTGATATCACCATTCTTTTGGAGCTCGAGTGTGAAGAACAACTTTGATGAAATGTGTTTTGTCCTATCTCCTTTTATGAATCCCCCTTCAATTGAGCAATGCATGCTGCATTATCTTCATATAAAGTTGTGGATATTTTGTCATATTTCAAACCACATTTTTCTGTATTAAAAAAACGTTGTCTAACCAATACATCCCTCGGTCTTTTGGACCATGGGGAGAGCATGTGATAATTGTTGGGTTTTCATATTAGTGAATGAGAAATGATGGGATGAAAATTAAAGGGAGTAAAAGACTCTTTTGTCCCACATCGAAAAAGAGAAGGAAATAGAGGTGTATATATTACATTACACCTTCTCTAGTTGCTAAAAGGGTTGAGAGGCGCGACCACTCGCCGTCGTCGCCGCCGCTTCTACGCCGAATTCGATTCGATTCGGATTTGTCAAAAGATTGATTGATAATCTTTTTGGACAAACGTTTCTTTAATTATTTAATTAAAAATAAATCCAAACGGATCGACCCGCGACCGACTCGTCCGGTTTAAGCCCTTTCTTTTCGAATTTCCCTCCAAAATTTGGTGACTATTCTGAATAGTTGCAAACATTCAGAATCAGTACCTCCAAAACCTATAAATTCTTGATTGTTCAAAGAATTTATTCATTCAATTCTTCTCTGAGAATTCAGTCTTCAACTCGAAAAATTTATCTTCATTCTGTGTGATATACTGCCGTTGAGTGGTTCGCTGCTACCGGAATTTGGAGTACTACTATTCTGGTAAGATAATCGTTCTATCCTGGGAGTCGATATTCCATTAACCTCGAGTACTGTGAGGGGAATAATTTCCTTAAGGACACACTTTGAACTAAGTGGGCTCGATTATATTCTGAAATTATTTTCCAAAACAGATTCTGTTTTCGTTCACTGTTTCATGATTAATTTACTGTTAAGTAATTTTTATACTGTGTAATCTGATTTTACTAAGTGTTTAACAGATTGTGTTTGAAACATTATTTTGGCCATATACTGATTATTATACCAACAATAATAAGCCTATTCTAATAATATTGTACATTTGAAGAGATCGTGGTTCCCGTGAACCTCAATAACTAGTAGATTCACCACTGGTCACATTATTTGGAGTTACGAAAATTGTTAAGTATTATCCTTGATCTGTAATTGCAATATTCCATGGAGTCCTTGATGAGTTTAATTTATACCGTTATCGTAAGCAACATGATTAGTAGAAATAATGTGACCACCTGCATGTTTAGAGTAAATAGCAACCTCCAATAGTGTAAGGTAAAGCTATACATGATTTAAAGCTTGCTCACTTATATACTCAACAAATCTCTTATATTTTATATGAAATCTTTCTTTATAACAATTAAAAATTATTAGAACAAAAATATCGTTATAAAAAGATTTAATAGTATGTTATGAAGTTAAAGAAGAAAATATTTACCCTCGGTCGCTTTTTTTCCCAAGCTGGGACAACTCGCCCATATCAGAAAAGGCATCTCTTCCTGCCCCCGGTAGACGATCATGTGCTTCTTCCACTTTTACATGACTCAGATATATTAATTCACCAAATGTAGCTCTGATGAGTCAGAAAAGTGGACATTTTTTATAAAAGGAAAGGATGGTTTCCCGCGTGGCCGTAGCTCAATTGGTTCTAGAGAATGTCCCAAATAGTCAGGTTCGAGCCCTGTCAACTGCAGTGTGAAATTTTCATTCCTCATTTGTGGGGAATGACTTTTTATGTGTACCAGACACTATATCTCCAACTTAATGAATCACTTTTCTCCACCAATTTCTGTCGGACCGAAAAATAAAGCCCCGGATAAAGGGAGGTTGAATAGTAACTTTTTTTTCTTGGTTTTCAAACTTTATGATATGTTGATGATTGACACCTGTCTTAGCTCGTACTTGGCGCATAGATTTATGGAGTAGAATTTATCCCACCAATTAAAGTCCAAAGAGACCTTTTGTTTTTCCAAGGAGTTTCAACTTTCAAGTAGGACTGGCCAGTGGGCCGGGCCCACCGGGGTCGGGTCGGGGCGGGGTCGGGGCGGAGAAAAGGGGCGGGGTCGAGCTGGGGCGGGTCTGGCGGGGTCGGGTCGGGCGGGACCATAACGTGTCTGGCCCCGCCCCGTTTGCAGTAGGCCTGACGGCCTGACGGACGGTTGGCGGGTTTTGTTTTTTTTTTTTTTTTAATTTTTCACTAAATTAAAAATACTAAATTACTAACAAAGTAACATTAACATATATTTGTCATATAGTCATATACATATACTATAATATTATAGACTTATAGTATTATAATTATAGTATTATACTCATATATATAATATATTTATAAACTATAAAGTAAAGGTGTCTAACTGTTGACCTTCCGACGACCTGAGCCCAAGGTTAATTTGCCGGTTCGCGATTCACGCCCGCTTCACGGACTACGCCAACCGGTCAGGTTATCGGATTCCGAGTTGGCGCATGTTCGGTCGAATCAGTCCAACTGGTCCAACCGGTCCTAGCTTTTATTTTTTTATTTTTTTATTTCTAGTATTTATTTTCTATAATATAAACTAAATTCAATTTAAATATGTAATATAATAATATAATATATAATTTAGTTGTATATATTAAAATTGAAACTTTAAAGTTAACTTTTTATTTTATAGTTTATAACTTTATACTTTATAGTTTATAACTTTATATTGTAAATTTGTAATTATACTTTTATTAATTTATTAGATTAGTAGATATAACTTATAAGTTAACAAATAAGTAATAACAGATTAACAACTAAATAAATAGTAAAATTAAAATTAATGATAAGATGTAAACTTTTGAACTTTCATAACGTTAATAAGAGTACATAATGAAGTAATAATAATCTTATTTACATATTATGCATCATTTTTGCAAGTTCTTCGTAATCTATAGGTTGATTGAATTGGTTATGCTCCATAGCCTCTAAATCTGGAGTATTAATTCCAGTCCCGCCTCCGCTCCCGCCTTCCAAAATATTGCCTATTTCTTCATCTTCCGGAGAATTAACGTCTCCACATCCTTGATTTCTTCTCTCTGATCTGATCCAATCCCTGCGCACTAACACTTAATGTGCTTCCACCCAACGAGTGACGCGTGTCTCTATTTGATCTCGTGCTTGGCTAAATGCACTTTCGTAAGCCACCGCTGAGATCGACACATTAAGAACATCCCGGGTCATCGCTGCAAGTACCGGGAATTGCCTTTTGTTATCCTGCCACCATTGTAAAGGGTCAAAAATTTTCTTCGGCTCCGCTGGCTTTTGCAAATAAAATTGCATCTCATCGCAAGATCGGCTTGTGGTTGGTTGTGTTGTAAAAGTGCTCCATATGTCTAAAGATTCTTCTTCATCGTCATCATCATTGAATCCTGCAGGTGTAGACACAGAACCAGAACTAGAAGGAATATTAGTAGCAGAGTTGGTGTTATCATGTAATGTAGCATAATATTCATATAATGTAGTTAAATTAGTATCAAGTTTACTTATGCAATCAAATGAAGATGGAGTTTCTGTTTGACCTATTTCCATATAAGTATATAAACTAAATATTAAATTATGACAATCTACTTTTTTAATAGAAGGATTTAAGATCGCACTAATACAATAAACATCGTGAATAAGAAAAAATATTTTTAAACTTTTCAAACATAATCAGAATCGCATCTTTATATTTCACATTTGATTTTAAACCATAAAGTAAATATGAAATTTCAGCTATATGAGCTAAAGCATTACAAACTGTTGGGTAATAAGATCCTGAAAATTCAACAGTTGCAGTGTAAAATTTACGTAAAAATTTTAAAAGTTCACCAATTGATTTCCAATGTTCGCTTGTTAACATATACATCACGTCTTACAATGCGCATTTGCAACATGTGTTATGGGTCTTTATACTTATAACATTCTTTTAAAAATAAATAAGTATAATTCCACCGTATAATAATCTCTTCCGCATGAATTTAGGTCTCAAATTAAATTGTTTACATTTTTCTTTAAATTCTATAATTCTATTTTTCCTATTATTACCCGAATAACTCCAATGACTCTTTTGACAAGTTTTATTTCAGTGAAAATAAATCAAGACCACTTTTAACAATTAAATTATAAATATGACAAGCACAACGAACATGAAATATATCAGGAAGTGGTGGTTGTACTTCCGCTTTTAAAAGATCTACAGCAGCAGTATTATTAGATGCATTATCGAATGATACACAAAGTATTTTATTATAAAGATTATATTTTTGGGCATAAAAACAAATAGTTTCGCTTATATATTTTCCATTATGACTTTGATCCTCGTCATACGCAAAAGCAATAATACGTTTTTCCATTCTAAAATTTTCATTAATCCAATGACAAGTAATTGTTAAATAATCATAACTGCTCAACGATGTCCAATGTCTGAAGTAAAACTAACATGACATGGAAGGTTAACAAACAAATATTGCAAGAAAATAACATAATCATTATGAAGTCTAAAAATATCGGCTCTAGTAGTACTACGAGGAACACCTTTAAAAAAAGGATTATATACTCTTTGAATATATGTAATTAAATATGAAGAAAGCGAAAGAAAAAGCAAACAACCTCCGACAATCATTTTTGCTAATTCAATGCGATCTTTTTGGATCGTATTTAGCCAACCCCCGCTTAATGGATTAAGTTGTTGTTGATCGGGTTCTAAATCGATGACATTCCATCAGGCCGTATGATCGAATTTTATATGTCTAGCTATAGTGTCCGCCCCGCCACCACCCCGCCTTATGTTTATAAGTTCTCCCACAAATATTACATTTAACTCTATCAGTACCCACAACTTTATCATAAAAGATCCACATTTTACTCATTTTTTTTCTTGCTACTGGTTCTGGTAAAGGAGGTCTACGACTACGACTACCACTAGTAGTACCAACATTGACAGAAGGAACACTAGTAGGTGTATGAGGTTTTTGTTCTTCAAGTTCAACAATATTATCTAATTGAACGTTATCACATTCATTATCTTCTATTCCAAAATCTTCTTGCATTTGATCATAATCTATATTTTGATTAGATGATGAAGAACCTCTGATTTTACCCTGAACTAGATTTACTACATTCCGACGCAATTCCCCTTAGTAAAGACATTATAAAATATTTAAATAATCAACAAATAAATATGACAATTTAATAAAATAATTAGAGAATGAAACGAGTGTACCAAACTTGGATTCGAATTCAATAAACTCAAGCTCAAGTCTCGTCTTGCTACTTTGAATTTGAAAACTAATAATATTAATAACTTGAAAATTGATAATAAAGATGATTAAGAGAGTATGAGAATAAGAGAATTGAGTGAAATGTTGTGTGATAAAAATGAAGAAAATGTAGAGAATTTATAGATTTTTTAAAGGGTAAAAATGGAATTAAAATAAATAAGTAAACAAAACAAAAAACAAAAAAAATAATAAAAAAATAGTGCCAACGGTCGAACAGTAAACCGTTGGGCAAAATTTTTAATTTTTTTTTTTGTTACGATCGGCCCGGTTAACCGTAATGGAACCGTTTTCCGTTCACGGCCTAACTGGATCCGCCTTACTGGTTTTTTATAACCTGCGGGTTGGGTTGAGGCCAACCCAACCCCAACCCAGATGCCCTACCGGTCCGGGCCGGTTAAACTACCGGGTCAACCGGTCCGGTTCCGGGTCAACCCGGACCGGTTGACAGGTATACTATAAAGTATAAAGTATAAACTATAACCGTATAAAGTATAAACTAAATAATTAAACAAAGACAAGAAGAGTGTAAAAAAAACATCCCAAGACTGTTTTTGTGCCTCTTATATTATTAATTATTTCATTGAAATATTCAAGATTCAAAATTACAACATTGTAGTGTACTGTTGTTGAAAAAAATTGCAAAAGACATAGAAAAATTAAAAAATTGCAATGAAATAAATTACCAATTTGAAAATATTTTTTCTAGTTTCTTTATAATTTTTGTGGTTCTTCGGTTGGAATTGGTATATCTTGGTCAAATTGTTCCACGTCGCTACTCATGCCTTCAGATAAAATGTCGTTGTAGTTGTCATCTTCTTCTTCGTTAATCTCTGGTTGACCGCACCTCCTTCGCTCCGCTCGTATCCAATCTCTGAATAGTACCGCCATCTCAAAGTTGTCTCCCGCTAATGAGTGTCTGTGCTCTCCTATTTGAAATCTGCCTGCAGAAAAAGCGCTTTCAGAAGCGATTGATGACGCTTGAATGTTCAAAATATCTCGGGCCATCATTGAAAGTGTCGGAAATATCTTCTCATTCTGCATCCAATATTTCAGCAAGTCTTCCTTTCCTTCTTCATTGATAACTGCTTGGTAAGGTAAATTACCCTGCAAAACAAAAACATCGAACTCGCTAATTTGGTTAGCACAGGTACCACCGCACATTCTATTTCTGAGGCTTTCAATAGAACTAATAATACTAGCCCCAGAAACAGCATGCCTTTTTTTAGGCTGTGTTGAAAAAGAAGATGGTACAAAAGTCGGTTGGTTACTAGCACTTTCTTGCTGGTAATGCCGATATACTTTTTTGCATTCATCTTCTACGCTATTCAACACTTCTTCTAGCGTTAGTTCAATAGGTGGCTCAACATTTAAATTTTTGGGAGTTGGAGGTGGTAGTACGTCCATACAGTTATAAATATTTTCAATAAGACTTTTACAACCCTCTACTTTAATAGTCGGGTTTAATACAGCACCAATAATATAAATAGGGGGAATAGGAATAAAATATTTCTTTAATTTTATAAACATTTTTTTAATAGCTGCAGTATAAGCAGGTTTTTTCATATATTCTTTAATAAGTAAAAATATTATAGCTATATAAAACAACATAGTTGAAATAGTAGGATAATATAAAGTAGAAAATTCTTTTGTTGCTCGTTGAAAATTTTCTAAAAATACTATAAGTTCTCTAATTTTCTCCCAATCATTATCCACAATCATATCATTTGGATTTTGATTATGGGCGTTAAAAAATAAAGTAATAGATTTTCTATAGTCATAAGCAACAACTAGTTGGTCATATAAAGAATTCCACCTAGGTACTTCTTCTGAATTTTTCTCGTAAGATAGTCCACAATCGTGACAAGTTTTTTTATATTCTTTTCTCTGTTGAATTCTATTATTTTTAAAAATAAAGTGTATAGCAAATTGTATTTTTCAAGAATATCTTGAAAAGTGAAAGACCATCCTTTACAACTAAGTTATAAATATGGCACGCACATTTAATATGAAAATGTTTTGGAAAAGATGAGTTAAAACATCTCTTAAAATACTAATAGCGTAATTGTTAGAAGATGCATTATCTAATGTAATACTCATAACTTTATCGGTTATTCCGTAATAATCGCAGATCGAATAAATATTTTCTCAAATAAACTCACCAAAGGTGCCTACTATCTATATATCTATATGCTAAAATACGTTTTTGCATAGACCATTTATAATCTATCGATGACAAAGTTACCGTTAAATAATCATGGCGTTAGTACTACGACTATATCGAAGTTAGAGCGACTTTACAATTTAAATGATATAATGCATAACGTAAATCTGTTGATATTCATGTGCAAATTTAAATACATCTCTTTAATTGATCTAGGAAAACCTTTATAAGCGGATTATACATATCTCTAATATAATGAATAAAACCAGGAGATTCAGGAAATGAAAAAGGCAAACCCTCCACAGCAACTAATTTTGCTAGTGATTCCCTATCTTTATGTTTATCGTATTTAGGCCTACAACTCCCCCCGTCATAGGTTAATTTGACCTGCATTTTTCCAAACAAGATGTGAACCTTGTTCCGATTGAGAGGACGCTTTCACCATCTTTTCAATCATGTATTGGGCGTACAAGGCTTTGTGTTTTTGCAATAGGTGTCTTCCTAAACCCCCCGTCCCACCATGACCTTGTTCAGTTTTAAAAGAATAAACATTTTTACAAGTTTTACATACAACTACTTGATTAGCTACGTCCTGTCAAAATATTTCCATACAACCGATTTTAATGGTCGTTTTGTTGACTCATCTCATAGTAGGGGGGATAGGAGACATTTCACTAGTGGGTGTATCATCATCTTCATTAGTAGGTGTATCATCATCTAGAGTGTCATCTAAATTAAAATCTTCTTCAATTTGAGGATAATCATTTGTGTCAAGATCATATGGTATTTCAGGAAACATTTGGGATCTATAAAATCATCTTGTCTAGGAATAGTGGAACAGAATACTAGAAGAAGTACTTGTCCTTGTTACTCCTACTAGAAGAAGTACCCTTGTCGAAAAGACTTTTTGCTCTTTTCATTTTAATTATGATAATAAATAGTTAAAGACTTAAAGATAATGAAATTAAATGTGCTAAATGAAATAAAAACAAAATAATAATTTAATGAGAGAACGAATGTACCAAACGCCGACGTAGAGTCGACGTGTAATCGAGAGGTTGAAAATTGAAACTTTGCTCGATAGATAATCCTCAAGCTAGTTGCCAACTTCACTCCCAATTCTCAAAATTAATAAATAGATTGAATATATAGTAGACAATGTTGTATAGAGATTGATTGATAATTGATTGAGAGATTAGAGAGTAGAAAGATTTGTGAAAATAATAAGAAGAGGAATGATGTATTTATAGTTGAAAATTGGGTTAAAGTGTAAATATAATAACTTAGGGGTTAAAAATAAATATAAAGGGGTGTGGGAGGCAAAATGGCCGTTGTCCAACGCCAAATAAAACGCCGTTGGACAACCGCTATTTTCTCGCAGCGGCCGGACTGGGGGTCGGGCGGGCCGGCCTGATCGGGTTCGGTCGGGGACCAGACTGCCCCGCCTGCTCGAGCCCCTGCAGCTTTTTATTTTTTTATTTTTATAAGCGGGCCTGACGGTCGGGTCGTCGGGTCGCCTGACCGGATTTGTCGGTCGGCCCGCCATCGCCAAATCTACTTTCAAGTACAACTATGAGTCATTTTTAAGTATTACAAGTACCATGTTGTTCATTTTTATTTGTTTACTGTGTTAAAAGTAGTTTTTTTTATTTGTCACTTTTAATATATTAAGAGAAGATAATTTTTTTCTATTTTACATTAATTACTCATTTCAAATCATTTTTAAGTCCATTAAAATTATGCACTAATTAATATGGATATATGTTAAATTATACATTTAATTTATTATTTCTTAAGGGCGTGTAAAGTCAATAGTGGACAAGTAAAAGTGAACGGAAGGAATAGTAAATACTCCTTCCGTTTCATAATAAGTGGTTTTTAAGCTAATGTACACCCCTTAAGAAATTGCTCATTTCTAAAAAATTATGAGTGTTTTTACTAACTAATAAAGATTTACTATTTTCTTGAAAATGAAAAGGTAGTTAATGAATCTTCACTACTCAGAACCTAAGCTTGATTGAGTGTGTCATGAATAATCAAATAGATGAGTTATAATAATCAAATCATTTGGATAGACACTTGACAGAACCTAAGCTTGATTGAGTGTGTCATGAATGAAGGGATTTTATCTTCTCACATATAGGTTCAGTTCACATATTTTGTGTAGCTAAACTTTACATATTGGGTTCGTCTTTCGGCGCAGTCTAGGAGTTCCATGAAGATCCTAATGTTATTAGTGACGATATGTAAAAGCCTGAAGGGTAACACTAAGTCAAATGTTCCGTCGATTGAAGGATGTAATTAGAAGGAGATTATACATAAATGTTCGGTTGATGACCGGGACATTAAAATGGGAAAATGAGCAGAAAATAGGACGGCACCGCGGTGTCTTAATTCAGGACCGCGGTGGCAGGACCACGTGCCAGCACCGCGGTGCCTCTTCGAGGACCGCAGCGGGCGTGTCTCGATCAAGTTTTGCCTACCGCTTTGGTTGGGCCTGGTCCAACTAAAACACTTAAACTCTTATTCTCAACTATAAATAGGAGACTTACCTCCCATTCCAAACACACTGAAAACCTAAGAGAGGTAAATCTCTTCTAAAGCTCTGTCAGAATCCCTAGCATTCCTGACTTAGCAATTACATCATAGTTTTAGAACTTACAAATCGAGGAACGTTTGCGTGTGCACCCTCGGACTACACAGAACACAAAGATTCAATCGCTTGGTGATTCTTTACAAAATGTAAGTCTTCTGTCGAAGTTTTACATTACTACTTTGTGTTTGTATTTTCATTACTTATCATACTGCAGTTCGATCGTCGTCGGGTTTGAAACAAAAAATTTCAAATTCCGCCGCATGTACGAACCCGACGTAAACACCTACATGAACCACATACTATACATGTAATTTCATTTTGTTCGGTCCAATTCTTTCTTGAATTTGGAGCCTGGGAAACCATTACTTGGGGGCAAAAGGCGAAATCCCTCGCCCACAGGCCCCCACCCCCGACCGACAGAGATTGGTGGATGAGGTAAATCATGGTGACTCAGCGGTCCACTAGGTGGGAGGCATAGTGTCTGGTGCCCACAAGGAATCATCCCCACAAATGAGAAATGAAACTCCCACGCTGCGGCTGTCAGGGCTCGAACTGCCTATTTGGGGGCAATCTACCCCTGGAATCAACTGAGCTACGCTCATGCGAACAGATATTGGTGGAGGAGGTAAATCATGATGACACGACGGTCCGTAGGAGGCTGGGAAACCATTACTTTCTCTATCTGTCGCAACTCGCAAGTGTTTAATTTAACCAATAGACAATTAGACATTCATAAGTTGAAAACGTAAAATAGCATAAAACGAACCGTGGAAAATTGCACTACTAAAAAACGGACGTAACAGAAAGTACAAGATGCGAGGGGAAAGTAATGAAAGATCAACAGCGTAGTTACATTAATATTTGTAAAAGTTGTTCTGTGTGTAGTTCCCTTTGTCTCTATCTCTTATACGTAAATTCTACATCAATGGTGTAACCTTTTGATATTTTGGTAACTTTCAACTGCTAAGATTGTACATGGAAACAGTACAACTAATTCACCAGCTCTTTATTTAATTATTTTTTGTTTTAAATGCCAGTATGAAATTAATTATTGAACGGTACGATAAAACGAAAGATGAACATCAGCAACTGATCAACCCAGTATCAGAACTGAAGGTACGTAACATTTCAATCACCCCCACTTTTATTTTCTCTTTGTAACTTCTCATCCATCAATTATGTCTATGCATTCATACTTTTATAACTTTCAAGCTAGAGATAAGGTCTGCGTATAATTTACTCTCTCCAGACCCCACGTTGTGAGATTTCACTGGGTATGTTGTTGTTGTATTCATACTGCTTCTCTCTGTATGTGCTCGAAAATGTCATGTTAGGAATGTATATATTGCAAACAAATTACGTTATTGTTTCATGGCTGCAGATTAGGCACAAATAATGGTAAAATTCCTCAAGTATAGCACCAAGGTTGTGAATTATATCAATATTTCTAGGCCATAAAACCATTACTATTATCATGCTCACTAATCATTTCGAGGTCATAGTGTATTGCGGTTACTATTAACTTCAATAGCACCATGAATAACATCTGATTAGTCCAAAAGCATGTACGATCAAGAGGAATGAACTATTTTTTAATGGAATTATGTCGGAGAAAGAAGCAGAGTACATCAGAAGTTGTGAAGAGCTCTTTTCTGCCTATGTGTGTTGAAGTGCAAATGTTTGCTAGATGAACCAGTATATATATACACAATGTAGTTTAAATCTTGCAAACGAATGTTTGGATATCCTAATGTCATTGGAAACTAGTGGAAGATGGTTATTATACTAGCAGCAATCTGAAACTCAGCACACACATGGCAGTAAAGGATCTATTTTTCATGGATATATCGTGTTGTTTCATGACATGATTGCATTAAAAAGTAGTTCGTTTGTCTTGGTCGAACAATATGTCTGGGATGTGACGCGATGCATCCCATAAAACTTTTACTATAAATTCATCGTCAATCTTGAAAAGATCTAAGAGATAGAGGTGCAAAGGCACTTCTCATTTATTTAACTCAGTAGTCACTACTAGTCAAGTAGCATTAAAAACATGAGTGCAACTTAGTAGCAGAGGCGGATCTAGAACAGTTCAATGAGTTCAACTTAACATATTATTTCCAGCTCTATCTACAAGTACATATGCAAAATAATTTTCTTGTGTATGTGTACAGATTAAACCGATCATTCTAAACCAACCAACTATATAAATACTAGATTTGCCTCTGCTTAGAAGTTCGCACATCCAATGTGCTGAGTAAATCATTTTATAATATCTTCGTAACACAGACTTAGTTCCCGATAAAGATCTATACATCGTCTTCAGCTCAGCAACGTAAGTGAAATTGAGACTGAGATCATTGTAGTATGAATAAAGCAAATTCTTTTCCAGAAGAGTGCCTTCTTTCTCTGTGTGGTCTCTGTAACCAACAAGATGGAACAGGAAACTTTATTTACATGTGTTAGCATGTATCTTTGATTTCATGAGAGTATATATATATATATATATATATAAGAGAGAAATTACTAATTTTAGAATTTAGGACTGTGTGTGCTGCGAAAATGAGCACTTAAATTGGAAGATTGGCAGAAGAATGGAAGTTGATTCAACTTAACTCTCTCTGCTGAGATTTCTAAAATGAGCCAATAACAAATTACCCTATTGTCAAAGCTTAGGCCTTCTTTCATACTACTTGATGTTATTATTTGCAGATTGATAGAGCTTGCTAACAAGAGCATCCTTAATTTTCAACTTTTATTGCTGACTTCAGTTTTGAGTACATTTAAGTTTCAAGCAAGTGGTCTAATCACAGAGTAATAGCCTTGGTAGTTTAAAAATCTCACATTGTGTCTATTTAGGATCTAAGTTTTACACAGTAACATTATAAATAATTCTATAGTAGATTACTTACCATTTATTCTTGGTTACTAATAAATGCTTATTATATAGAGTTACATGCAATTGCCTTTTAAGTGACCAGATTATGTATAAGATTTTTACACCAAAGTAAGTCCATTGAACTTAAACAACTTATGATACTGAAACTTACATTCACAAACCCTGAGTATTCACAGTTTACTTGCTAGCTTTGGCAGAAAGAGGCAGCAATATTGCGGAAACAATTACAGGAACTGCAACAAAACTATAGGTAGTGTATTACTCTTGATACTTCAAGAAAGTACTCTTCTTTTAAGCATTACACGCTATTAGCATCACATATCATGCCTTTTGGTTCATCTGAACAACAGATACATTTCATATCAGGACTACTAGAAAAAAAAACTTGTTCAACATAGAAGTAGTGAAATCTTTGGAACCTAATCGCAGTAATCTAAATCAACTAGCAATTTCTTACAACTGATAAATCAGGCAATTCATGGGAGAACAGCTCTCTGGTTTGACTATTAAGGACCTGCTAAATCTGGAGAGTCGACTAGAAACGAGCGAGCTTAAGGGGCATCCGTGTGAAAAAGGTCAGCAATCAACACGATAATATGCATCTTGTATCATTGGACCTGAAAAAGTCAGCTAATATCCTTTGATTGGTGCAGGAACAAATATTACATAATGAGATTCAAGAGCTATCTTGGAAGGTATACAAACTAACTGAAAGGGGATTGTCGAACTTAAACTATGGAATAAATAATTTCAGCAAAGAAGAACAGAGATAAACTTAAAGACAGTAAGGAATGTTCCCAAAAATGTTCTGTGACATGAACTGGAACATTAACAAAAACGCAGAACTAAAAACCGAGTTAAGATGCAGCGGAAATAAATCAAGGACACCCAAGATTGTTTTTCATAAGTTATATAATTGTATATAACTTATAGTGGTCTCATGACCAAAAATTTATTGTATAAAAATTATACAATCTTACAAATCCCTTGAGAATGAGCGATGTCAGTAAAACAAGAAAGAGATTAAGCGAAGTTAAATCCTAACTTCTAAGCTGAAAAATCTATCTAAAATAGAAGTGAAAAACACCTATTACAATTGCTTTGAATTGAAAGAACAAGTATAGATCTAAGAAAGCAATTCGCAATTTTGAACAAGTGTAATCACAAAACCAGGCTGCTCGATCCAGCTGTGTTTTGAGGCACTATTTGAGACGTCTCAGATCTGAATTTTCTTCGCAAAAAGCGGATATAAAAGCCTTGGAGTGAACCTCTATTTATAGTGGAGAGTTCACCGAGAGGCTCATGATTCTCGGTGGAGGTTGAAGCGAGAATAGGGTTGGTCAGCTTCTTGACCTTAAAATTCTCAACAGATTTGACTTTGTCTTCCCGAGAATGCTCGCCCGTTATGCACTCTCCTTGGACTTGGTCTTGTTAAGTATTATCGTGTTTTCCTTAGCTCCTAACCAAGCCAAACATTCACGTGATAAAATTTTCTCGGCTTAAATCGCCTGAAGATAGGCAAAACTCTTGCGAAATGTCCTCGGATGTCACGACATTTGGGATGACATTTCTGTTTTACTTAACACCAAAAAGAGACATGTTACGGAAAATGTTAGGACACAGAACCTAACTAACAATCTCCCTTTTTGCCTTTCTTCACAAAACTAAATAGTTTAATGATTTTATCACGTGCAAATATCTTAACCTTGACTCAAAGCGATTATAAAGCACGATATATACACTATGTGCGATAAGTTACTCGAATCAGTATGATGCAAATGCGAGTATACATCTAAAAGATTAATGCATGAAACCATCAATATACACATAAACGATTATAGAGTAAATAGCAATATATAAGCGAATTAAAATGTCTCAAATCACAAGCCAAATAACTACGATCCTGACTAATAAGCATTCAACAAGCTACTTAGCGGCTAAACACAGCAACTTCGTAGTTTCCGACCACCGACCTCCAGATTTCATCTCGGTTTCATCTCCTCAGATCAAGATCCTCTGGTTTGAGCATTCACCGCCGATTGCTCCGCGGACTGCACTCCATCTCCCTTTTTGGGAAGAAAGCAAAAATAGTAACGTTCCTAGCTTCCACCGTGGCTCCGTGCACGGTCCACTGCGATCTGGGCATTGAGCTTTGCAATCTCTTGCACCACCAAGCGATTGTCAGGGCGGCGTGAGATATTCTGGGAGATGCAGGACATTTACGTAACAGCAATTCGGTGTATTCGTCCATGGAAGATCAATGACTTTGCTCTTGCTCTTGGGATCGTCGATTAACGACGATACTTGTGTTCTTTCGAGCAGATCCTGCAGGGCTTGGAATCCTGTGAGGTTAGTACCTTAAAGATCAATGAGGAAAGGAAGGATGATACACGTGTCCTTTTCATCATATTTACAATCATTGAAAGATTGTTTTCCTATATCAACACTAAAACCTTTTCCTATTTTGTATAGGAACAATGCTTGTTCAATTGTTACAATTGATTTGTTCAAAGAACCTGACGATTGTGTATCATTAACTTGTGCAAAACAACAAATAAAGCGGTGAGTTTGGAGGTTGGACACCTTGAAACCCATTTCTTCACAACTCACGGTGAGGTATGAAATCACCTCATCCCTGTCATTTATCACTTCCCATTTTGCCCTCTCATCATCATTCACTCTATTCAAACATTGGTTAATTGTAGTCGGTGTGAAGTCATAAAATTTGTTATAGAGAAACACTTTCCCAAAGTGTTTCGACTTGGGTTTCTATTTTACTTGTTAGATTTGCATAAAATAACTTCACCTTGTCTACATAAGGACATTTGTTATTTATCGAGTCTAGTAGATTTCTTGAAGTGAAGAAATCCACGGACAGTAGCTCTTACAAGGCCTTGATGTCCAACACTTTCTCGGTTCGAATGGCTCGACTGTTGAACCAAGACCAATGTTTTGAGTGATTGGCTGTTAAAACCTTGGGAGAGAAAGGGGTTACCTCAGATGTAGATTCAGAGCTACTGCTTGTGAGACCTCGGACACTGGAATCTGAAGTTTTGTGGATAGATGATCCAGAAGATGTCATAACATTTTTACGTGACATCTTGAGGGTTGATGATGATTTTGTTTCCCCTGAGGCATGACCAGATTTCTTGCGATAAAACTTCTTCAGCGGGGTGTCGTCTGGAATTTCATCTTCCTCACTGGATTCTGGCAGATTTGTGAAGGAAGGTGAAGCAGGAGATTCAGGTTGGGACTCAACCGAAGGAGTCTTCTCTGAATCAGCAGAACTGGAGCTTGAAGAGGGAGGAGTCGCTGACTTCTTCCTTTTGGTGGAGGATTCACCATCGCCAAAGGCCTTCAAAGTTTCGGACCGATCTGCGAGTGGGAAAAGGCTTGATTTGTCCTCTTTGGGAGGCGGAAACATCCGGGTTTCTAAGTTGATAGGATTATTTGTCTCCCTGGATAGGTGATTTCAGAGGTTCTTGGAAGTCACTTATCACCAATCGTGCCTGATGGTGGACTTGTGCTCATTAGAGTGTTCTGGGAGTGGTGACATTTTCGGTGACATGGGTGAGACATCCATTGGAGAGAAAGGGGAAGAAGAGAAGGAGAAATTAGGGTTTTCGGAGGTTACGAGAATGGGAGAAGTTTGTGAGGGAGATGTGTTGTGTGAGGGATTCATCGTGGGTAGTGTGCGAAAATTTCGTTCCCACCTTTTTTTTTTTTGTTTTTTTGTTGTTGTTTCTCGGAGGAAGTTTCTTTGGAAGTGAGAATTAGTATTTAGTGAATGGGTATTTATACACTTGACAAAACTATCTACATAAGTGTTTAAATTCTATACAAAGACTAGTTCTAAGGTTTAGAGGTTGTTTCAAAATGACATCAAAACCAAGAGAAATTTTTCAACAAAACCAACTCAACATTAATCGACACGTCTTTTGAAAAATCGAAATCGAGTGTTATCGAAATGTTAGCACATTTTGTGTAACACGGAGTCATTTTCTCATAGGAACAATGGTTTGCAACTAAACAAGACACTTTATAGAGTTTTGTCTCTAAATTAGTGGAACAATGTATATTGAGTCCAAATAGATAAGATCTTGTGTCTATCATGATATAAATTATAAGTATGTTGATACTCCTATAGAATAGGAACGGTATCAATTTTGTGGGCTTTACCAACATTTTACAATTGCCGAGGATTTT
This sequence comes from Przewalskia tangutica, assembly GCA_029844215.1. Classification (NCBI taxonomy): domain Eukaryota; kingdom Viridiplantae; phylum Streptophyta; class Magnoliopsida; order Solanales; family Solanaceae; genus Przewalskia; species Przewalskia tangutica. The sequence continues at coordinate 48,056,143 of CM056727.1, read as the reverse complement.
AAGGCTTTGCCTTATTTTTGATACTCCTTTTTATGATTTTTATATCATCGCAGAGAAACAGTATCATTTTAAAAAGGTGTTCCTTTGAGAAGTCATGACCGTTAGAAACACAAAACAACTTTAACATTTACAGAAAGAAGCGGTTCAGATTTTACATGGATGAATGTTACCACAAATGTCGTGACATTTGGATAACACACCTTGGCAGTTGTTTATTTTTATATTGAGCGAGGCAGAGAGTTTTCAAGTTTGAAAACCTCTCATGATCTAAAGCTTTGTAAAAATATCGGCTAGTTGATGAGAAGTGTCAACATAATCGATTCTAACTAGTTGTTTTCAACCAAGTCTCAAGAAAGTGATGTCTTATATCTATATGTTTTGTACGAGAGTCTTTGACCGGATTTTTAGATATATTGATGGCACTCATATTATCACAAGACAAAACTAAGATATTTTTGAAACACCATAATCGTCTAACATGTGTCTTAGCCATAATAATTGAGAGCAACAACTCCATTGCTACATATTGATTCGATTGAGAGTGAGACACAATTTTGTTTACTGTATGCAGAAACTAAGTTATTGCCAAGGTAAAACATCCTCCACTAGTACTTTTTCTATCTTCCACATCCCCAAATTCAAGTCAATATATCCTATTAGATTAGGATTAGTGTCTTTGGAATACCAAATTCCCACTCACGTGTGCGTGACATATCTTATGACACGTTTGACAGCATTTAAGTGGGAAATTTTAGGGCATGCTTGGAATCGTGCACACACACAAACACTAAACATAAGATCTGGACGACTCGCGGTGAGATACAAAAGACTACCTATCATATATTTGTATAAAGTTGGGTCAACATTCTCCCCAACATCATCTTTGGATATAGTCTGGGTTGATCCCATCGGAGTCTTCATATGTTTGGCATTCTCCAATCCAAACTTTTTAACCAGGTTCTTAGCATATTTGCTTTGTGAAATGAAGATACCCTCCTCATTTTGTTTTATCTGCAAGCCTAAGAAAAAAGTTAGTTCCCCTATCATGCTCATTTCGAATGTTGAGGACATAGCTTCGACAAAAGTCTTAAGATGAGTCAATGAAGTCGAACCAAAAACTATGTCATCTACATAGATTTGAGCAATAACCATATCTGATCCATGGTGTTTTATAAATAAAGTACAATCAGCTACACCACGTTGGAAACCAAATTCAAGAAGGAATTGAGTTAAACGACCATACCGCACGTGGAGCTTGTTTTAGTCCATCTGAGGCCTTTTTAACTTTGTATACATGTTGTGGATGGTGAGGATCTTCAAATCCTTTGGGTTGTTCAACATATACCTCCTTATCAATATATCCGTTCAAAAAGGCACCTTTCACATCCATTTGGTGAAGAGTTATCTTTAAACAACAAGCTATGGCAAGTAATACTCTAATTGATTCAATTACAGCTCTTTGGAGCAAAGGTTTCATTATAGTCGATACCTTTGACTTGAGAGTATCCTTGAGCCACTAGTCTAGCTTTATTTCTAATAATGATTCAGTTAAATCGATTTATTCTTAAAGATCCATTTAGTTCCTATTACATTAGTCTCATCGAGCGAGGAACTAGATCCCAAACCTCATTTACGGTGGTATTCTAGTTCTTCTTGCATGACTTGTATCCACCAACTGTCTTTTAGTGCTTCATTAATGTTTTTAGGTTCCAAAGTAGAAACATAGCAAGATTGACTTACCTTGTGATGTATGGTGGACATACACGCATACTTCACCATGTCTCGGTAATTTTTTGGCTCTTTTCTCCTTGTTTTATTCCTTCGAATACTTCTCCTATTACATTGGTGAGATGGTTTCTTCGATTACGGATGAGGATCCTGCGTCTTGAATCACGGTTGACTTGAATCCTCATCGAACTGCGGTGTTCTCATCTTGATTCACGGTGTTGCTGCGGATGTTGTAACATTTGGTGTAACATCTGCATTTTTACGTGGTGCGCCTCCTGTATTATTCTGACGACAACATTCTTTGGTGTATTTCTGCATAATCTGCATTATCATCAAAAACAATGTTATGATTCTTGTATGCATTTGGTTCAAGATTGTACACTCGGTAAGCATGACTATTTTGAGAATAGCCTATGAAAATTCCCTTATCACTCTTAGAGTCAAACTTTGCTCGATTATCTCTATCATTTAGAACATAACATACACACCAAAAACATGAAAGTAACGTAGATTTGGTTTATTTCCATTCAAGATCTCATAGGGTGTCATTTTTGTTTAGTCTAAGATAGACTCATTAGAGATGTGACTTGCGGTGTTTAGGGTTTACGCCCAAAAACGTTTTGTGATTTTAGAATTTAGCATGACTCTAGCCATTTCTTGTAGGGTTCTATTCTTCCTCTCTGCTACACCATTTTGTTGGGGTTTTGGGAGCGAGAAAATTCATGGAAAATACCTTTTTCTCACAAAATGTAGAAAATTGATTATTTTCAAACTCCTTTCCATGATCGGATCTTATCAGAAAAATAGAGGAATGATATAGATTTCTAATTCTAGAGTACAATATTCTAAACATGTCAAACGTTTGAGACTTTTCTTTCAAAAGAATATCCAAGAGTATCTTGAAAAATCATCTACAATCACAAAGCGAGTACCATTACCTCCTAGGCTATCTACCTCGATTGGACCCATAAGATCCATATGTAAAAGTTGAAAGCAATGAGGCGTGCACGAGAAATGTCCATCACTCTGAACAACTTTGTGAGGACACGGGTTTGCTTACCTTTGAGACAATCTTCACACACCACTACGGTTTCACTCATAGGACTTAGTTTAGGAATGCCTTTTACCTTTCATAAGATATCAATTTTCTAAGGTTGTGGTAATTGACATGTCCTAGTTTTTGATGCCACAATGTTGTGTCATCACCCTAACACTATTACATACCTTATGTTCTCGACAAGATAACAATTATCACTTGTTCTTTGTACTGTCATTATCGTTTGTTAGTTTCATCAGTCACTGTACATGCATGTTTATTGAATCTTACCTCTAAGTTGTCATCACACAGTTGGCTTATACTAATTAGGTTAGCCATCAGACCATCAACGTGCAAGACATTATTCAGTGCTGGAATTCCAGGGACATTAACAGTTCCTTTTTCCTATTATCTTACTCTTTCCACCTCCTCCATATGTAACATTTCCTCCATTTAGAGCTTCGTAGTTCTTTAGACGATCTTTTGTTCTGTCATATGGCGGGAACGACCATGTCAAAGTACCACGATCGAAGATATTGGTCCTTAGTGCGGTTATGGCTACATTACAACTTGTTTTCTTGATGGGAACCCAAACCTTTTTGTTACCTTACGATTTTTGTAGATAGAGAGTCTCTTGAAGTCTTTATGCGAAGTTCTTGTGACGATTCAGAAGACCTTTTCTTTACGAGTTTTAGTAACTTAAAGCAAAAAGGTTTTAAATGTCCAGATTTATTACAATAATTGCACACATAGTTGCTACCTTCTTACGGTTCATTTCCCATTTTTAACAAACAAGTTGGAGCATAATGTATTGATAGGATTCTTGTAGCCCAAACCAAGATGCAGTGAGGTTGACTAACACTAAGGATTTCATCTAATTTGGAGGTGCACGTGTTAAGCTTTTGAAGGTTGCTTGGCGGATCCAACTTTGCACTTATCTTTCGAATTCAAGATCTTTTTGGTAGAGTCACTTCCGGTCGGGTAATGATACTTATCAAATCTGCATTCTCACGAGTTAGAGTTTTCACCTTTGATTCAAGTTGATTAGATTCAATGATTAAGTCCTTGCAAAGGGCTTGCAATTCTTAATCATATCATCCTTAGAGTCTTGAGTCTCGTGTTTAGAATCATTTTTGAAATAAAGCCACGAAGCAATTGACATCGAAGAATTAAAAACTCATACACATCTGCATTGTTCTTTGTATCTGCAGATGTTACGGTGATGTTCGGAAATGTCATGACATTTAGTGTATCACGATCGGCTAAACCTTCATCATCGTGAGAGAATGTTCAAAAACGATGGCGGCGTTGCTTGTGACTCTATTTACGTATTCTCTTCCCTTCACCTTCATCATCACTTAGGGAAATCCATAGACTTTTGCCAACCTTTCTTAGAGTGTTTGCACACTCGTTGGCATAATGGCCCCCATCGGCGAGCATGGCATTGAATCTTTGTCGGTAGCAGGATCGAACTGGTTGATCGAATTTATTCTCCTAAGTTGATTGCCTTTTTGTGCGGTGGGATAATTCTTGGTAATTCGTGGATTGAGTCCTTGGTTTTGGTGCTCTTTAGACTTAGATTTATTCTTATCTTCGTTGAATCTTCTTAACATCGTATTGAACCTACGAGTAAGAAGAGCAACGTTAGCACCATCCCCAATTTCTTCAAGTGTTTCATCCTCTTCATTGACTTAGTCTCTAAGGATTTTGCTTGAAGGGCAACATCCTTGCCTTTGTATAAAGACCTTTGATTTTCCATGTTCATCGTATGTTTTGAGAATGCTCATTAAAGTATGTAGGTCCGTTGTGGCAGGTTGTGTGCTTCAATCGCACAAATCTTAATGTTGAACTTTTCGGGAAGAGATCGCAGGGCTTTTTCAACACGTTGATTGTTGGTCAATGGAGCACCAAGAACTTGACAGTCATTAGAGATATCAATCAACTTTTCAAAATAGGTTTTAATATCCTCCGAGTCCTCCATCCTTAAACGTTCATACTTACTCGAGCGTACGAAGCTTCGTTCGTCGAACAACGAGCTACCTTCACGTGAGTTTGTAAAGTATCCCAAGCATCCTTGGCGGTAGAGCAATTTTGGATGAGTTTGAACATATAAAGATCAACCCGTCCGAAAATAGCATTTAGTGCCTTTTCGTTGAAACTGCACTATTAGTTTCTTGAAAGTCCATTCGGCCTCGAGCTTGACCAAAATGTCGCCTTCCTCGTCGGTGGAAGCATAGGAACGATGTATCCATTTGTAATAGATCTCCATGCTCTAACATCAATGGATTTGATGTGAGCGTGGCGAATCTTCCAATAAGGATAGTTTGATCCATCTAAAATAGGAAGTCTACCAATATTTGGATTACCCGGATCCATAGTTAAGTAAAAGGACCTTAGCACTTATTATGTCAAGTGTCGGCTCTGATATCACTTGAAAGGGGATTGTCGAACTTAAACTATGGAATAAATAATTTCAACAAAGAAGAACAGAGATAAACTTAAAGACAGTAAGGAATGTTCCCAAAAATGTTCTGTGACATGAACTGGAACATTAACAAAAACGCAGAACTAAAAACCGAGTTAAGATGCAGCGGAAATAAATCAAGGACACCCAAGATTGTTTTTCATAAGTTATATAATTGTATATAACTTATAGTGGTCTCATGACCAAAAATTTATTGTATAAAAATTATACAATCTTACAAATCCCTTGAGAATGAGCGATGTCAAGTAAAACAAGAAAGAGATTAAACAGAAGTTAAATCCTAACTTCTAAGCCTGAAAAATCTATCTAAAATAGAAGTGAAAAACACCCTATTACAATTGCTTTGAATTGAAAGAACAAGTATAGATCTAAGAAAGCAATTCGCAATTTTGAACAAGTGTAATCACAAAACCAGGCTGCTCGATCCAGCTGTGTTTTGAGGCAATATTTGAGACGTCTCAGATCTGAATTTTCTTCTGCAAAAACTGGATATAAAAGCCTTGGAGTGAACCCTCTATTTATAGTGGAGAGTTCACCCGAGAGGCTCCTTGATTCTCGGTGGAGGTTGAGCAGAATAGGGTTGGCTGGAGCTGTTCTTCAGCCTTAAAATTCTCAACAGATTTGACTTTGTCTTCCTGAGAATGCTCCTTCCGTTATGCACTCTCCTTGGACTTGGTCTTGTTAAGTATTATCGTGTTTTCCTTAGCTCCTAACCAAGCCAAACATTCACGTGATAAAATCTTCTCAGCTTCATAAATCTGCCCGTGAAGATAGGCAAAACTCTTGCCAGAAATGTCCTCCCAGATGTCACGACATTTGGGATGACATTTTCCTGTTTTTACTTAACACCAAAAAGAGACATGTTACGGAAAATGTTAGGACACAAAACCTAACACTAACACTAACAACAACTTTCAGCTTTCAAGGTATTAATTTATTGCTAAGAATAATTCGATGTCTTGACTATGTTCCCATGTTTAACTCAAACAGGGGAGTCTAATGCATCAAGAAAATTTGGAACTCTTCCAGAAGGTAAACATCATTCAAGAACAAAATGTGGATTTATGTATAAAGGTACTTGGTTCTTAAATAGGACCCGCCACATCAAAATTCCCCTTTATGTTCTATACAAAAATACTTATTTGCATCCCGTGTTTACTCCAAATCAAGCAATATAACCATAAGATTCACTATTAAAGTGAGAATATACGTCACTTAACCAACATCAATTAGTCATAATTAAAAACTTATATGCATGATACAAGCGCATTTATTTGCTTGGTGGAAACACTAGGTGCGAGTAAAAAATTCTCGTTGTTCCTTCTACCGCTGAAATGTAATGGTTAAAGAGAATTTCTCAGGCTTTTGGTACAAGGGATGCAAATGCAGTGAATGGAAATTCCAGTACTCCATATTACTTCGCAATTAGTAGGGAACTGCATGCTCCCATCCATCTGCAGTTAAGCCCGCCTGAGCCACTCAACTTTGAGACTCCTGCAAGAGTATCTAACTCTAGGTAAGCCTTTGTCCTTTCATTGACAATTGCATATCTAACTTCAATCAAAAATTTGATGTGAAATCCTAGCTACAATATCTATTTCTGCTTAAAGATTGCTCAAAAATAACTTCGGAGTGTCTTTCGTATGATCAAAGTCATTTCGTAGAAAATATTTTCCACGAGAAAGTTATTTCTGTTGTTTCGTTCGTTACAACAAAATATTTTCCAAGGAAATCATTTTCCATCAGGAGGAAGAAAATGACTTCTCTCAATTATGTGCGGAAGTCATTTTCCTTACAAATATCTTAACCTTTTGACTTGGTATTATTTGCTCTAACACTTTCTCATGGTAATCATTTTCCTGAGAAATAACTTCCGTCATGTCAAACACACCAACATGTATCAACGCCAACGGAATTTCATTATTGGCTTATCTAACATAAACTGGTTTTCAACCTTTTACAGGTAAAAGCCAATGGGCAAAAATAAAGGTAAATGACTGATTAGTTTGAACTACTCAGCAGCATAACAGAAATCGCGAACAAAGCCTCTATGATTATTGTGTTGTCGTCATGTAGTAATAAAGCGAGCTCATATTATGATGTGTACTGTATATTTTGCTCATAATGGAATTATACATTAGCTATGCTGCCAATATATTTCGAGCATTTGATGTAAATACTAACAGAGCACAAGTTCATCATATGGCCAAACTGTATTTCTGAGAATAATTTACATATTCAATAGGGAATAGTTATATCTAACAGAAACTTGGACACAAAAAATCTCAAATATAAGGAACTTGCAGTGTCACTATAATTATATTCACCACAAGAAAAAACTCTAATTTATGACCAAAATTTTGTGACAGACAAGTCCGTCACAGAATGGCATGGGCTCAGTGTTTGTCATTATTTCGTATATAAGTTGTTGATAGTACATTACATGTTAAGAAATAGGTGATCAAAAAGCGATTAACCTGGTAATTGAATCTTTAACCTAACTAAAATTACAACTCATTGTTAAATGAAGCCCACAGCGTCGCGGCCCAGTCCCGAGCACTGTTCACGGAACAATATTATACTTGATGTATATTTGATATATATTAGAATTAGTCTTGTACCTTAATTACTATTGTAATATTACCATAATTGTATAGTTCGTCTCCTTATAGAATAGGGTTTTAGATGTAAAGTAGGAATATAATTCTCCTATTGTAACTTGTATATATATGTCTTTTATCAATAAGAATAATCAAGGGATTAATTCTTTCATGGTATCAAGAGTCTAGGTTCTTTTTCTTACTTCCGCTTCTCACTTCTTTCTCAAAATACCGTGACAAACCCCACCCTCGGTTTCTCTGAAAATCCGAGACCCCCTCCCCCCTCCTACAAATCTTGTCCAAAGTTTGTTCTATTTACCATGACTGATAAAAACACTTTTCATCCCGCCCTCACCGTTTCTAACATCAAGAGCGTTCTTTCTATTGTTCTTGATCTAGAGAACGTCCAATATGGGACGTGGGCAGAATTATTCAAGATTCATTCTGGCACATAAAGTTCTTCACCACATCATCCCTCCCATACTCCTACGGGGGTGATATGACGTCTACGTCTACAATGGTTTCTCCCACCAAAGCAGCAGATCCAGACTTATGGGTCATACTTGATGTCAAGGTTCTCCAGTGAATTTATGTCACTATCTCCTTGGATCTTTTACAGACGATTATGGAACCCAACTACACAGCTATGGCAGCGTGGAATCGATTGTGTGACATCTTTCAAGATAACAGTCATTCTCGCATTGTTATCCTTGAGCATGAATTTACTTAAGTTGCTATGGTGAATTTTCCAAACGTTTCTTTTTATTGCAAACGCCTTAAGGATTTGGCAGACCAACTTCGCAACGTGGGTTCTCCTGTTTCTAATAGTCGTCTAGTTCTTTAGATGGTTGTCGGTCTATCCGAGGCCTATACATGGGTTGCTTCGGTTATTCGTCAAAGTAACCCCCTGCCGGATTTCTATTAAGCCCGCTCCATGCTCACTTTGGAAGAAACGGGTTTGGCTAAAGGGGCATCGATCGGAGCAAGCCCCATCGTCATGATGACTGCTTCAAATTTTTTCCCTTCCAATCACGCCAACGTGACCCACAATCACAACAACGGTGGTGGTAAGAAGGGCCAAAATAGGAAAAATAATGGCAAAAATCTTGGCGGCAACCGGAACTGTGGCGGTGGTGGGTTAGCCACCACGGCGATCAGCGGCATCAGCGATTCGAGGCGCGGTGGACCCCACAGGCGATGGCGATGGGTCCCAGCAGTGGCCAGCGCCGCGACGCCGCCGCCACCAGTCGGCGATCGCGACCGCTTCTGCTTTCGAGGGCGATTCGGATCGAGCTCGGGGTTTGAGACGACCATGAGCGGTAGCGATCCAAAATACTTAGGCCTCATCCCCCTCAGGCTCATCACGCAACAGGACCCACACAAACCGACATTGAAGTCGCGATGCACACGCTTGGCTTGACTCAATCGGACCCTAATTGGTACATGGACACAGGCGCCACTACCCACATGACATCTGACCAAGGTACTCTCTCATCTTATTCCAATTTGAGCAGTAATCGTGGTATAATTATTGGTAATGACAACTCTATTCCAATTAAGGGTTATGGTAATAAAACTTTGTCCCCTCCTCATCCACCACTTTTCTTGAAAAATACCCTTCATGCCCCGAAATTAATTAAAAATTTGGTGTATGTCCATAAATTCACCACTGATAATTGGGTTTCTATTGATTTTGATCCATTTGGGTTTTCTGTGAAGGATTTCAAGACGGGGAGTCCTCTCATGAGGTGTGACAGTAGGGGGGATCTTTATCCAATCACACCGAATCTCAGCATCTCGCGTCAAGCTATGTCATCCACTTTTGCAGCTCTTGCTCCTTCCTTGTAGAATACTCGTCTAGGTCATCCAGGGTCGTCAATTTTATCTGTTTTAGATAAGAATAAGTTTATTTCTTATAAGGGTACGTGTAATACTCAAAATTGTCAATCTTGTTCTTTAGGGAAAATTATTAAGTTACCGTTTGTAGCTTCGAATTCTCATACTTCAATGCCATTTGATATTTTTCACAGTGATTTATGGACATCTCCAGTTCTCAGTTCTATGAGTCGTCGATATTATGTTTTATTCTTGGATGACTGTTCTAAATTTTTATGGATGTTTTCAATTGCGAAAAAATACCAAGTTTTTTCCATCTTCGTCAAATTTAGAGCTTTTATAAGAACTCAATTCGAACGGGAAATAAAGAACATTGAATGTGATAATGGCAAAGAATATAACAATTGGGAGTTTAGGGAGTTGTGTGCTAAAAATGAGATAAATTTTCGTTTTTCTTGTCCTCATACGTCTTCACAAAATGGGAAAGCTAAACGAAAAATTCATACCATTAATAACATTATCCGCACCTTATTGGTTCATTCTTCCGTCCATCCATTGTTTTGGCACCATGCCCTGCAAATGGTTACAGATCTACTTAATATTCTTCCCTCTAAAGGTTTGACATATTCTTCCCCTCTCAGGTTTTATACAATAAGACTCCTTCATATTCTCATCTAAGGGTCTTTGGATGCGTTATCCACTTTTCCAATCCACCACAATCAACAAACTTCAGGCACGTTCTATCCCGTGTGAGTTTTTGGGTTATCCGTCAAATCACCGTGGTTATAAATGCTTTGATTTGTCCTCTAAACGAATCATCATTAGTCGTCATGTTCTCTTTGATGAATCCCAATTTTCATTTTCTAAAGTAGAAAAACCCGTGCCTAGTTCTTATGTTTTTTTGGATGATGATATCTCCCCATATGTTCTCCGTTATGTTTCAGATTTTTCAGAAAATACGTCGTCAGCGCCGCGACCCTAAGGGGAGGCACCGCGAAGCCAAAATTCCAGAGAGCACTGTTCATCAAGCGTCGCGGCGCCTTCGACGGAAATTTCCGAAAATTTTCAAAATTCCCAAAATTCACCCAATCCAGCCCAGAGTCATGGTCCAATCACTCGCAGGCAACGGGGTATTTTTAAACCAAAAAAATATTTTAATTTGAATTCTAATGTTCTTAAATCACTCTTACCCTGTAATCATGTGTCTGCCTTAAATGATCCTAATTGGAAAATTGTCATGATTGATGGATATAATGTTCCTATTGATAATAAGACGTGGGAGTTGGTACTCCGTCCATCTGGTGTTAATATTATTCGGTCTATGTGGATTTTTGCTCATAAGAAAAATTCTGATGGTTCATTTGCAAGGCATAAGGCTCGTCTTGTAGGTGATGGTAAGACTCAGCAGGTTGGTGTAGATTGTGGTGAAACATTTAGCTCAGTGGTTAAGCGGGCTACCATTCACATTGTGCTCAGCTTGTCTCTTTTGAAATCATAGCTCATTCAACAGCTAGATGTGAAAAATGTTTTTCTACATGGTGATCTCAAGGAAACAGTGTATATGCATCAGGCCTTGGGGTTTAGGGATACTAGATATCTTAATCATGTTTATTTGTTGAAGAAGTCCTTGTATGGTCTTAAGCAGTCTCCACGAGCTTGGTATAAGAGGTTTGCTGATTATATTTCGACTATGAGTTTTTCTCACAGCAGGTTTGATAATTCATTATTCATATATCATCGCGATTCTTCGATGGCTTATATACTATTGTATGTGGATGATATTATCTTGAATGTTTCTTCTGATGCTTTGCGAAAGTCTATTATAACAATGCTCAGTTCTGAGTTTGCTATGAAGGACTTGGGTCCATTGAGTTATTTCTTCGGAGTTGTTGTTACTCGTCATGTAGGTGGATTGTTCTTATCATAGAGGAAGTATGCAGCTGAGATCATTGAGAGGGCTGTGATGTCATCCTGTAAGTCCATTTCTTCTCCGGTTGATACTAAACCCATGTTGGGTGCTGCAACTAGCTTTTCCTATGAGGATCTTGTTACACCCCGTAATTCCAAGACAAGTATATAAGAACGTACGTAAGAAAACATGACTTTAAGATTTGAGACTTGTAGAATTTATCAAAATTATGGAAATGTCGGGAAACAAAATATTATGACGAATGAGAGGGTGACACGTGTCACCCCCATACGTAGGCTTGGTCGAATTATTTACCAAGGTTAAGTGGTCTTGTGACCAAGGTTAAGTGGTCAAATGTGGATGATCAAGCTTGAGAAAATTGACCAAGTCAACTAAGTCAAGTTGACACAAGATATTTAAATTTCTTCATCCAGGCCACACAAGTGTTTTAATCTTGGCCCTTGAAAGTAGTATATTACTAGACTAGTAGCAAGACTTCTCCCACACTTAGAAAAAAATTCAAGAAACTTGTGTGCATTTTTTAAGAGCTCTCGGCCAAGTGAGGGAAAAGAGAGTTTTTTTCGCAATATTGCTTCTTAAATCCCAATATTCAAACCCAAAATCCCTAAAGGTATTCTAAGGATATCTCAACACAAAAATCCCGAAAAAACTACGTTTTTACATTAGTCGCAACATGAAAACCTAAGAGGTTTTTCATAGATTGAGTTGGAACTTGAAGAGGAGTTCTTCATAAGCTTCCAAGGGTTGCTTGGAGTGGATTGGGACGACAAAAAGAGGAGCTAAAGTTGCTAAGGATCGAGTTGAAGTCTTGGATAATATTTGGGATTATTGAGGTAAAACCTTCGTCTTCTTAATGTAATTGAAGATTACATGTTATAGTAGTTGATAGACGAGCATGTGATATATAGAATGAAGTTTGAAAAGATTTGGATCATGTTGAGATGTTAAAAACCAAAAATTGGCATGCTAGCCATTAAAGTTGTAAATCAATTCGGTTGTTGGTTATAATCGTTACATGTTATATAAGGAAGAAAATATAGTTGTTTTAATTGATTGTGACTTATATAACATGTTGGAATAACGATTTGGATTAGAAAGGAAATGAAAAAGACTATATGTTGTTACACATTATAACCGAGAATGGCCATTTAATATTGGACTGTTTTATACAAATTGCGGGGCAGAATTTTACACGTCCTGTAAGGCGTGTAATCCCCTTTGGATAGCTGAATTGTTGAGCCTTAAATGTGGCATGTTTGGTTGTTAAATTCAGGCCTTGAAAAAGGTGAAAAAGTACGTAGAAACAAAGGAAGTGATGTCCAATTTTCCGTAGAATAAGTGACTTTACACTTAGAATATTCTACGTTAGAAAGCTAGAAGTTGATAGACGTATTATGGTCATTATAGGTTGACATACTACGTGCGGCATATTGGACTTAGCAAGTGGATTGAACCGAAGAGGTATGTGGAACTTTTCTTATCTCTTGAGAATGAGTAGTTATAAATGTATAGTACGGTAGACGTACGGGATTTAAATGAATTCAGTTTTATTTTGATATCCTTGACTTGTTTTAAGAATGTCCAAGTTGGTTGAGTTAGAGAAGTAACTCACTTGTTTTAAGGGATAAAAAAATATGCCTTAGTTTCTAAAGCATAAAGTTGGTATAACGGCTTTATGGGAAGTTGGTTATAACAACTTTATGGAAAGTTAAAAGAATGGTTTACTCTAGTAAGGTAACAAAGATAAATGACTTGAAATGAAGGAGGGCAATTTGATTTAAAGGCATCAATTGCTTAAAGTTTTAAAGTAAAAGTCACTTGGTTTAGAAGCCTAAAAATGTATTTCTAAAGGTGTAGTGACTTGTTTTGAAAAGTAGACAAGTCTTGATACTACGGGTGTTAGTATTTTGGGGGTTTTATACGAAAAAGAGTCATTTTTAAAAGGATAAAGGTACGTAGTACTTTGGGTTAAATTGGCGGATTTTTCATGACATGTTAGTGCCTTAAGTTAAATAAAATGAGAGTGCATGCTAATTAAAGTCTAATGAGAAATTAAGGGATTTCTTAACTTGCTTATGATATTTACGATAGTCGGTTATGCTTATTTTATGATATTTATGGTGGCCTTAAGTGCTAGTGTTATGTAAATTTTGCGGGGTAAACCCCCGGGTTACTACATATTCCGTGGATTTGCTCCCCACGATGCAAGTGCGGCGTTTGTACTCATTGCGGGTCCACCGGGACCATGCGGGTGAAATAGTCCCATGCGGAGCAAATTGCTCCATTGCAGGTCCCCAGGACCTATGCGGGTGAAATAGTCCAAGGAGTAGGATTGCTTAATGATACTACGGGAGGGTGGCCCTAATTTGATCATGAGCTTCCTATTTTTAAGCAGTAAAAATATACTCTTGTTTACTCTCATTATTAGCAAGGCACAATGTACTGTTATTTTGGTCATCATACATGTCTCCAGCTTTATTTTAGACTATATGATTTCATTTCGCTGATTTCTGCACATACTTGGTACATATTTTATCGACACCGCCGCCGGGGTTGCGTTCATGCCGCAGGTAGGGGTAAGCAGGTTGCAGATCCTCGTTCCTTGGATCACTGATCAGTTCTTGGAAAACTCCATTTCTCCGGAGGCTTGTCTTTTGGTATAGTTTCCCTGATGTTGTAGATTTATGTACATTCAGGGGTATGGCGGGGCCCTGTCCCGTCACAGTGGTTATGTCAAAACTCTTAGAGGTCTGTAGTCATATTTGTGGGTTGGTTTGAAAAAAAAAAGAGGTAACTGCTTTTGACTGTATATATTTATATATCCAGGGAGGTAGCCTTATCGGCTAACTTGTTGCTTATTCCTTATTGATTTATTTTGAGTTGTATGTATGTTCCGCTGATTATCTCTGATGTATACCTGTAAGGGTGCCCAGGTAGGGCACCAGTCGCGGGCCTGGGGTCGGGTCGTGACAAAGGTGGTATCAGAGCAGTTAGTCCTCGGAAAGTGTCTACAGACCGTGTCTAGTAGAGTCTTGGTTATCGGTGTGTTGTGCAACACATCTATAACCAGGAGGCTGCAGGACATTTTGGATTGGTTTACATTCTTCTCATTTTGAAATCGTACGATAGAGCTGTGTTGTTAGGGTCGTCTCTCCCTAACGAGTTATGTTGATTGCAGCTATGAGAAAAGCAACGGTGGCCCAGAAAAGATTATTATGGATTGCGTATCCAGGTTGGTAAAAATTGTGGTATAATTGGTATAATGATGTACGACTATACAGGTTTATGTATGAGGGTCATATATGTGTTGCCTAGAATGATTTTAGATTACCAGGAATTGGTAAGGACTAAATAGATACAGGAAAGGTATGAAATAGTTTAATGAATTCTCATCAGGGTTTTACGTGCTAATTTGAGATAATTAGGAGATGATGAGTCATCTGAGAAGGTAATGAACCCTTAAGAAATCATGTTAAGGGACTTAATGGAAGACTATGTTAATAGATTAAGCTACGTAGTATGCTTAAGAGAATTGTACGGATGAGATCCGTATGGAGTAAGTATGGTTGTTGTGATCAAGACAACACGATTATGGTATTATGAGAAGCTATCTTACCCGTATGCGGGGAAGGATAATGTAGGCTTGGGGCATGGAAATTGTGAGCCTTAGAACATTGATAGCCGCCGAGTCGGGTTATGTACCTATTACGGGTCGACCCATAGCCTGTAATGAAGCGGGGTCAGTTAAGGAGTGTCCTGCTGTGTGACAGGGTTATGAGGGTGCAAGGCCCAAGTCTAGTTAATCGTTTTACGGGTTCGTGGACGCGTTCCACCGGAACTGGATCGTGAGAGTCGGAAATGGCCTTAAAATATCGGATGTAGTAACTCCAAGGATTGGAAAACAGAGCAGTGATAGAAATTATGCATGTATGCTAGAAAAAGTTTGGAAATGCGGAAGAAATGCGACCGATGAAAAGAGCAACCAAGTGTAAAAGAATAGTGCCTGAATCCATAAGAACCTTTCGAGGTAGCTACTCCCGTGAGTGATTGGGTGGTAGTTGAGCGGGTATATAAGATTTGCCCGATGATGATACAGTCGTCAGACCCTAGCAGACCTGGATATGACAGACCTTGAGGTCATTATGGGGATGGACTAGTTGGCTTCTTGTATGCCAAGGTTGACTGTAGAGAGAGATTTGTTCGATTCCAGTTTCTCGGTGAGCCGATTATCGATGGGGAAGGAATGGAAGTGTTAGTAATATATAAGTTATTCCTTCCTTCTTTGACATGATAAATTGTGGAGTCTATCTGACTTGTTTCATTGAAGTGATTGATTTGAATTTGAACGTTAAGAGACGGGGATAAGAACGTACGATTATTGAAGGAGTTTATGTTAAGTTTCTTGGAGGTACTTGGAGTTGGTTTAGTGTGGTAGTCTGGGCCACGACCTTCCGAATGGTTTCAGGAAAAATGCGCAAAACAAGAATAAGATAAATCACAGTCTTTGCTGCGGAAAACAGAAGATATCATTGGTAGGTCTTAAAAATCTATACGATTATAAGGTGGCGCTTGATGATAAAGATTGTGAAAGGGAGATAAGATCTCTCCCCCACGTAAAAGGATAGTTTTACGTATTATTGAGGGTTATGCGTACACATATTATTAGGCCATAGATATGGGACTGGTAAAGTCTCCGCCGTTATCTGATAGGTTACAATTTTAGATAACCTTAGAAAAAGGCATTGGGTTGGGGTAATTGAGGACGACACGAGGAAATGGTTTAAGAAGTGTCGTAAGGATACAAATGTGGGTAATACGCATGAATGAACCTGTATGATTAAGAATCAAGATAGAAGGAAATACGGGGAGATAAGAGACCCCAGGACAACGTGAAATGAATAATAAAGGTAAGACGAGCAGACACTCGAACGATGAGAGACATAATCATGACAAGATAAGAAATCTTGACAAGCTATTGGATTAGATAATACCATGAATGGAGGTTGAACACCGGACTATAAGCTCTAAGAGCTGGGGAGAATAATAGGATTACTACTTGATGAGGTCAAGGAAATCTCCCCCTAAAGTGCGATTGGCATGAAGTCTTAGCCATGAGATAAGCGAAGGAATTGAATCTATGTATAGTGACCAAGTCTGGTTGCAACAGAGAATTAGAAACAGGAACCATAATTGAGATTAGTGATGCCCGAATATTTCGAAAGTATGAGAAAGACTTCCAGTTATTGGAAGATAAGTTGACTACGACTACAGTTCTAACCCCTCCTGAGGGACTAGAGGGTTAGGTTATTATTGTAACACTTTGAGTGTTGGGCTAGGTTGTGTGCTAATGCAGCACTGTAAGGTTATAGCCTATGCTTCCCGGTAGCTACGGGAGCATGAGCGGAGTTACCCTAGCCACGAGTTAGAGTTTCTTAAGGATTATGATGTTGACATCCTATACCATCCGGAGGAAGCCAATGTGATTACAGATGCTCTTAGTCGTAGATCTATGGGTAGTCTGTCAGATGGACAGCCAGATAGTCAGGACATGGTCCGTGAGATTCATCAGCTAGCGAGCCTAGGGGTTCGGCTGGTTGATTCCGATAATAGTGAAGTTCAGATACGAGAGGTTGCCGAGTCTTCCCTCGTTGAGGAGGTGAAGAGGCGACAATTTAAGGATCCAATTCTAGTGCGGAATTGAGATACAGCTCTCCGATAGGAGAAGATCCTGTTTGAGTAGCACCGAATGGGGTGCTGTGATATGAGGATAGATTGTGTGTGCCCGATGCTGCAGGAATTGTCAGCAGGTTTTAGGGGAGGCACACAGTGCTCGTTACTCTATCCATCCGGGGTTGACTAAGATGTATCATGACCTCAGATGTATGTATTGGTAAGATGGCCTGGAGAGGGACGTAGCAGAGTTGTTGCTCAGTGTCCAATTGGCAGCAGGTCAAGGGTGAGCATCAGAGGCCCATTGGGCTATTATCGACGATTGAGATCCCAACTTGGTAGTGGGAGGTGATTGATATGGATTATGTTATAGGGTTGCATCGTACTCAGAGGAAGTGTGACTCTTTACGGGTTATAGTAGACAGGCTGACGAAATCAACCCATTTTCTTCCGGTCAGGACCACTTACTCGGCTGAGGATTATACTAGATTATATAGCAGGAAAATTGTGAGACTGCACGGGGTTCCTACATTTATGATGTCAGACAGATGAGCTCAGTTTACGGCTAACTTCTGGAGGTTTTCCAGAAGGGGTTAGGGACACAGGTGAGTCTCAGTGTTGCATTTCACCCTCAGACCGACGGACAGGCAGTGCATGTTATCTAGACACTTGATGATAGGTTGTGGGCCTGTGTTATTGATTTCAGGGGTATCCAGAAGGATCTTTTGCCTCTCATTGAGTTGCGTATAATACCCATTACCATTCCAGTATTCAGATTGCCCTGTATGAGGCTTTGTATGAAAGAAGTGTAGATCGTCGGTTGGTTGGTTCGACGTAGGCGAGGTTCAGTTAATTGGCCCAAACTTGATTCAGCGGGTTGTGGATAAGGCGAAGCTTATCTAGAAAAGATTATTAGCAAGCTCAGAGTCGACAGAATCTTTATGCAGAGAATCGACGTCGACACTTAGAGTTTCAGATAGATAATGGAATCTTCTTAAAGGCATCACCTATGAAGGGTGTGATGAGGCTTGGAAAGAAAGAGAACCTAAGCCCAAGGTACATTGGGCCTTATCAGATTGTCTGTAGAATAGGCAAGGTTGCCTATGAGTTAGATATGCGTCCGCTTGGGAGGCATGTACATCCGATCTTCCATGTTGTTATGTTATGGGAGGGTATCGGAGATCCATCCAGAGTTTCCCGGTTAGTGATGTCCAAGTGACGGAGGGGTTATCGTTTGAAGAGAGTCCCATAGCGATACTTGATAGCCAGACGACTACGGACTAAGGACGTGGTTTCCGTCAAAGTCTTGTAGCGGAATGATATTGAAAGAAAAGATGATTTGGGGAGCCGAGGAGGACATGAGGAAGAATACCCACACTTGTTCTCTACAACTACAGGAAATTCGCTTCCCTACTTGTCAATGTTAAATTGTCGTGTTTGCCTAAGTATTATTATGTGGCATATGTGATTATGTTGGGTATGGTTAAAGGGAACTATGTCGTTATCTAATTACATTGACTCCGAAAGAACATTCGGGGACGAATGTTTCTAAGAGGGAAGAATGTTACACCCCGTAATTTCAGGACAAGTATATAAGAACGTACGTAAGAAAATAGGACTTTAAGATTTGAGACTTGTAGAATTTATCGGAATTATGGAAATGTCGGGAATCGAAATATTATGACGAATGGGAGGGTGACACGTGTCACCCCCCTACGTAGGCTTGGTCGAATTATTGACCAAGGTTAAGTGGTCTTGTGACCAAGGTTAAGTGGTCAAATGTGGATGATCAAGCTTGAGAAAATTGACCAAGTCAACTAAGTCAAGTTGACACAAGATATTTAAATTTCTTCATCCAAGCCACACAAGTGTTTTAATCTTGGCCCTTGAAAGTAGTATATTACTACACTAGTAGCAAGACTTCTCCCACACTTAGAAAACATTTCAAGAAACTTGTGTGCATTTTTTAAGAGCTCTCGGCCAAGTGAGGGAAAAGAAGAGATTTTTTTTGCAATCTTGCTTCATAAATTCCAATATTCAAACCCAAGATCCCTAAAGGTATTCTAAGGATATCTCAACACAAAAATTCCGGAAAAACTACATTTTTACGTTAGTCGCAACATGATAACCTAAGAGGTTTTTCATAGATTGAGTAAGAACTTGAAGAGGAGTTCTTCATAAGCTTCCAAGGGTTGCTTGGAGTGGATTGGGACGACAAAAAGAGGAGCTAAAGTTGCTAAGGATCGACTTGAAGTCTTGGATAATATTTGGGCTTATTGAGGTAAAACCTTCGTCTTCTTAATGTAATTGAAGATTACATGTTATAGTAGTTGATAGACGAGCATGTGATATATAGAATGAAGTTTGAAAAGATTTGGATCATGTTGAGATGTTAAAAACCAAAAATTGGCATGCTAGCCATTAAAGTTGTAAATCAATTTGGTTGTTGGTTATAATCGTTACATGTTATATAAGGAAGAGAATATAGTTGTTTTAATTGATTGTGACTTATATAACATGTTGGAATAACGATTTGGATTAGAAAGGAAATGAAAAAGACTATATGTTGTTACACATTATAGCCGAGAATGACCATTTAATATTGGACTGTTTTATACAAATTGTGGGGCAGAATTTTACACGTCCTGTAAGACGTGTAATCTCCTTTGGATAGCTGAATTGTTGAGCCTTAAATGTGGCATGTTTGGTTGTTAAATCCGGGCGTTGAAAAAGGTGGAAAAGTACGTAAAAACAAAGGAAGTGCTGTCTAATTTTCCGTAGAATAAGTGACTTTACACTTAGAATATTCTACGTTAGAAAGCTAGAAGTTGATAGACGTATTATGGTCATTATAGGTTGACATACTACGTGCGACATATTGGACTTAGCAAGTGGATTGAACCGAAGAGGTATGTGGAACTTTTCTTATCTCTTGAGCATGAGTAGTTATAAATGTATAGTACGATAGACGTACGAGATTTAAATGAATTCAGTTTCATTTTGATATCCTTGACTTGTTTTAAGAATGTCCAAGTTGGTTGAGTTAGAGAAGTAACTCACTCGTTTTAAGGGATAAAAAAATATGCCTTAGTTTCTAAAGCATAAAGTTGGTATAACGGCTTTATGGGAAGTTGGTTATAACAACTTTATGGAAAGTTAAAAGAATGGTTTACTCTAGTAAGGTAACAAAGATAAATGACTTGAAATGAAGGAGGACAATTTGATTTAAAGGCATCAATTGCTTAAAGTTTTAAAGTAAAAGTCACTTGGTTTAGAAGCCTAAAAATGTATTTCTAAAGGTGTAGTGACTTGTTTTGAAAAGTAGACAAGTCTTGATACTACGGGTGTTAGTATCTTGAGGGTTTTATACGAAAAAGAGTCATTTTTAAAAGGATAAAGGTACGTAATACTTTGGGTTAAATTCCCGGATTTTTCATGACATGTTCGTGCCTTAAGTTAAATAAAATGAGAGTGCATGCTAATTAAAGTCTAATGAGAAGTTAAGGGATTTCTTAACTTGCTTATGATATTTACGATAGTCGGTTGTGCTTATGTTATGATATTTATGGTAGCCTTAAGTGCTAGTGTTATGTAAATTTTGCGGGGTAAACCCCCGGGATACTACATATTCCGTGGATTTTCTCCCCACGATGCGAGTGCGGCGTTTGTACTCATTGCGGGTCCACCGGGCTCATGCGGGTGAAATAGTCCCATGCAGGTGAAATAGTCTCATGCGGAGCAAATTGCTCCATTGCGGGTCCCAGGACCTATGCGGGTGAAATAGTTCAGGAGTAGGATTGCTTAATGATACTACGGGCGGGTGGCCCTAATTTGATCATGAGCTTCCTATTTTTAAGCAGTAAAGTATACTCTTGTTTACTCTCATTATTAGTAAGGCACAATGTCTTTATTATTTTGGTCATCATACATGTCTCGGCTTTATTTTAGACTATATGATTTCATTTGATGCTTTCGATTTCACATACTTGGTACATATTTTATCGACCCCGCCGCCAAGCTGCGTTAAATCTTGCGGTAGGGGTAGCGAGTTGCGGATCCTCGTTCTAGGATCACCGATTCTTGAAATCTCCATTTCTCGGAGGCTTGTCTTTTGTACCGTTTCCACGATGTTGTAGATTTATGTACATTCGGGGTATGGCGAGCTCTGTCGTCCACGATGGTTATGTCAAAACTCTTAGAGTGCAGTAGTCATATTTGTGGGTTGGTTTGAAAAAAAAAGTAATCGCTTTTATCGTATATATTTATATATCCGAGGTAGCCTTATCGGCTAACATTGCTTATTCTTATTGATTTTTTTGAGTTGTATGTATGTTCATTGATTATCTACGGTGTATAAGCGTAAGGGTGCGGGTAGGGCACGATCGCGGGCCCGGTCGTGTCGTGTGGAATCGACCGCTATCGTAGTCTTGCAGCGCCGCCCGGTATCTCTTACGTTCTGCGACCTGATATTACATATGTCGTACAGCAGGTGTGTTTTTTTATGCATGATCCCAGAGTTGAACATATGAATGCGCTCAAACGCATCCTTAGGTACATTCAGGGAACACTTGAGTATGATTTGCATTGGTATCCTTCGTCGACGTCTACACTTGTCTCTTATATAGATGCTGATTGGGGTGGTTGTCCTGACACCATACGGTCTACGTCTGGTTATTGCATGTTTTTAGGTAATAACTTGGTCTCATGGTCTGCCAAGCATCAAGCCACGCTCACGTTCAAGTTGCAGAGGCCGAGTATAGAGGGGTATCCAATGTGGTTTTCGAGTCATGTTGGTTACGAAATCTACTTTTAGAGCTTCATTATCTTATTGGGAAAGCTACCTTAGTGTATTGTGACAATATAAGTGTCATCTACCTTTCTGTTAATCCAGTTCAGCACCAGTGTACTAAACACATAGAGATGAATATTCACTTTGTTCGAGAGAAGGTAGTTAAAGGACAAGTACGTGTCTGTCATGTCTCTTAATAATAAAAGATTGATTTTAAAGTGTGTGGTCTAAAATAAATCTTAAATAATTGTATGATTTTAAACTATTTCATTAAGAATAAAAGAAAATTTAAAAATTAAATTATTTTTAATTATAAAAATCATTCTTGTTGAGACATACTGAAAAGGAAAAGATACATTACTCGTAAAGCAATCAATATGTCACTTGACGATTCATGTGTCATTCATGGCCATAGAAATAACAAATCATTAGTAGTAATACCTTTTCCACTTGGGGTGTTAATAGAGATGGTGAGAGGGCTCAAATATGTCGTATTCATATGTACTTTTCATACCCATCTACACCTGATTAGTGTAATCTCTTTTAAACTCGTCTTTCAAAAAAAACATAATATATGTATTTTTTAAATCTTTTTAAATAGTCATAAAGTACGTGAAAATTATGCAGAATAAGATTGGATTCATAATCTAATTAAATAACAATGTATAGTTTATTTATGTAAAATAATAATATTATTAGTATAAGGGACAAACTTGTCCGCATAAGCTTGTTACATAAAATTAAAAGATGGAGATTTAGATAGGAATTGAGAAAAGGCTCAAATATGACACTGGACTTACGAAATGACTCATATATGTCATTCGTAAAATGAAGAGTTTAGATAATATCACGTGACAAAATCTTATAGTGATAGAGTTATGTTGGTGAGTAGTGGCATAATACATAAATGGCCAAAAATGGTAACGGTCTAACGACGATGACATTTTTAAGCCCAACTATTAACCAGTGACATGAATAAACATTTTCTAATAGTTTGATGACATATTTGTGTTTTTCTAATACTAAATGCTACATACTGATATAAACTAAGAATACACCCTACTTTGACCAACTCGTTGACTGAAACATTTATTACACTTTTAATTGTCACTTAACCATATTTAGATATATTTGTTCTTATTATTTTACTCCATTCGTTCATTTTTACTTGTCTATTATACTAAAATAATTTTTTCACTTTTACTTATCTCTCTTAGCATATCAAGGGAAGACAATTTATTTTTCTATGTTTTACCCATAGTATTAATTATTCATTTCAAATCATTTTTCAAATTCATTAAAATTATGCACCAATTAATATGAATATCATGGTAAATTATGCATTTTATTTATTATTTCTTAAGGGGTATGCAAAGTCAATAGTGAACAAGAAAAAGTGAATGGACCGTCCATATGTTTAGTTGTTACAATAGGTAAAAATAAATTATATGTTACATAATCAAGAAAACATTAATTATTATTTTTTTTCAAATTTATTTTTATTTAGATAAGTGAGTTTTTAAATAACTAAAAAAATATATTAAATAAGTACGGTAACATAACCTCTTACTTTTTAGGGGTGAATTGATCTATTAAGAAGTAGGATCCGATTCCTCTGTAGTGCACTTCACGTAAAGTGCACAATTTTAATGTGTTGGCGTTGTTAGAAACTATTGTCACGCCCCTTTTCGACCGCGACATTACTAACTCCTGCTTAAGAAAATGTTAGAAAAATAAAATAAAATGTTAAAAGGTGCTAAAGGGTTCGCGGAGTCGCCACCTAATTAGTTTGAATGAATTATGACACCTAAATGTTAACTAGGTTAAAGTCAACACTAACTCCATTTTAATGGTCTGCTAAACTTAACGAGATTCTGGGTAAGGGTTCTTTATTATTCTAAAGAGAATGGATTAGACACTCTTTAGAATCCGCTAACTCACGGTTGTCCGGTCAAGCCTAGGATAGTTATTATTGTTAGAAAGACACACATTTTTTAAAGCATTTGAATAAGATTTGTTTAAAATATAAAGTTGGTTTCGAATAGGAGACAAATATGCATAACTTAATATGTATATATGTTGCTCTGTCTTTTTTAAATAGTAATGCAAAATTAGTTATGGCAAAATATGTATTTGTAACTAAACCTAGAATGATAGAAAATACAAAATGGTTTATTCCATAAGAGTTTAGGAAAATGGGTTAGGAGTATCGTGGCGACTAATATCTTAGCTATATGAATAATTATGTGAATTAAATGGTTTAGCAATAACTAATAAATAATGTGAGGCAAGTCTAAAGCGATTACCTTAAGCAAATTTCTAATGTCAAACTAATTTCTAATGGGGCCCAAAGTTTAACTAAATATACTAATTTTCGTGTAAAGTTGGATAATTAATTACACAAATAAACGGGGCGAAAAAAGAACTCGACAAAGTGGCGATATTTTCCCGCATGAGGTTTTGAGATTCAGGATGCGGATGCACATAGACGGGGATCTTCGTTTGAAGTAGCTCATGATGAGTCTCGCCGTGAGACTCTTCACTTTTGTTCCGATGCGTTTCATGTAAAAAAAGAAATGATGAGGATTAGTACGAACCCAAATTTCATTAAAAACATATTGAATAGGCATTTGGCAAAAACATTGACGCACACAATTCATACTTAAATATGTAGGCTGTGATTGAACATGCAGGATCGTGCAACAACGCCTTAGGAAATAAACAAAATGGGCTTAGCCTTACGTATGTAGGACAGGGACCAAGACATTCAAATGCTAGGAAAGGGAGCCTGAGGTAGTCCTTTTATACTAATTAACAGAGGACAAGTATGTTGTCTTGTCTTAACAAGGGAAAGGGAGAAACTAATCATACATCAAGTTAACATAGACATACCGACATGTTACTTAGGTGTTGTCTACTTTTTTTTTTAGATTTGGGTAATCAATTTAAAAGGTGGAAATTCCTGCAGAAACAAGCAGGGACCTGTATGGCAAAGGAACATATACACTACCTAAACAACATACACGTTAATTAGGGCTTTAAGACTTATCTAAGTATTGCCTGAATGGGTAAGTGGCTCAACAGACTTTAAATCAGATATAACATATTTTTCTCAAAACATATGATTTAAGATGCACAACAAAACTCACGAAAACATGGCAAGGTCTGAACCGATCAACAAAGTGTTTAAACTTAAAACTACCAACTATAATTCCTGAAAATTTGTGAGCTAATCGAGATGTCTTTCATGTATGATTCTAAGCAGGTATCCAGATCAGGAAGGTAGAGAAGAGTGGGATACGAACTCGTAACATAGGAGAAGCTGATTACTACTACTGATGACGATCGCTTTTTACACATATACTTAACCCTGAACACTCTAGACAGTAAGAGTAGTATTTAATCCAAGTGTAACCATTAAAGAGTATGGACAGTCACGGTAGAGGACCAAACACCAGATATCCACCTTTAGAGACATGAAATAAGTTACTAATCTAATTACAGGCATGTTTCAATTCTTTTTTTTAGCTTCAACTTAATGTTAGAGGCTGCAAGAATGTAATAAAGCATAGATTATCTAAACCCAATCTATAAGGAACCTTCACATGCTTTCCATAAACTAAATAACATGCTAACGATACAATCACATGAACAGATCCAGTTTTGGCAAATGAATGATCATAATGCACGAAAGGTCATTGTAGAAACCATCGAATGCAAAGTTTAACCCAGCAAAGTAGAGCATTAGCCTAATAAATCCAAACAAATATCAACTCTCGATTAAACATGTTCGACACTTAACTTTGTTAAACTAACTTAATTATGTCACATATTAATCTAACAGGTTCAGACAGTCAATTCAGCACACACAAATAGCCATTAACATCGCTTAACACATACTTAATCGGTCATCAAAAACACACACAGTGAATGGAATCCAAGACAGAAAGGGCGATGGATTTACCTTCTCCAGACAGCGAACCGAGGCAGCGTATCAAGTCGTCGATTCACTCAGGGTTTGGGTTGCTATGTGATTTGAAAGGGAAGCAAAGCTTGGACGATTTTGCTGGGTTGTGCGAAAATAAAGAGTTTAGTTTTCTTTCTGTTCTTGTTGTCCTTCTCCCGATTCTTGCTGATTTTCTGAATGTTTTTACTGGTTCCTGGATGGGTTCTTTGCTGTCCAATCCCCCTTTGCATGTGTATATTTGAATGGTTTATATAGCCCTAATTCGTGTTATAATGTTGGTAAGTGTTTATGGTGCGATTTTGGCTGAATTTTAGCACTGATTTTGGTGTAAAAACTTGTTGTAAGTTTGTTATGGTAAGCCAATATTTCGATTTTGGAAAGATTTGGGCGAGATTTGGAATGGTTTTGAGATTGATTTCGTGCAATTTTGGACTGATTTTTTGTATCTTTTTAGTGTGATTTAGTGCTAATTTTAGGTAAGGATTTCAGTCTGGTTATGGGTGAGCTGGCTGGGTGTGCGTGGGTAAGGGAAACCCCGGATTCTCCGACGAGGGTCTCAGCAGCTGGAGGTGCGGCGGGCTTCTCTAGTTTTCCAGGGCTCGTTTTTTTAGGGTTGCCCCATTTTTGTTTTGGACGATGGGGGGGAGATAAAGGCTGAGGGGTGTGGGCCGCGGGTTTTGGGTAGTTGGACTGGGCGATTTTAATAGGTTTTTGGGCTGTGGGTATTTAATTGGGTATTAGTTTTAGGAGTTATTTTTAGGTATTAAAAATTGATTAATGGAAAATAAATGGGGGTTTAAATTACAAATAATAATTATGAGATTGTCTTGCGTATTAATAAATGTGAATATAATTTGTAAGGAATGTTTGATGCGACGCCATTTGTTAAATTATTTATTTTATGTATTTATTTATTTATTTATCATTAAGAATTGTTTGAGTTTTAATTAATGGGAAGTAGTGCTTAAATTATGAATAATATTCATGAAATTACTTGTTATTAAAATGACGAATGCGAACGTGAGACTCAAGGTGTGCTTAATGCTCTACGTAAAAATGCGATGTCATTATTAAATCGCTTATTTGTGCATGTATTAATGTTTTATTATTATAAACTTGTTAAACTCATTTTGAAAAATTTAATGTAATTTTATAGTTAATGACTGGACGAGAGGGTCAAAATTGGGTGTCAACAACTTGTCCCTCTTTGTATGGAGATGATGGAGGAGTCTTCAGACAAAGACGTTGACTTATAGCCAATTTTGTCTCGATCTTCAGAATTAAAAATGCTGGGCAATTAAGACAAGGCTGACGCAAATTCAAAATTTATCCCAGTGTCGAGTTATGGCGACCTTTGGGCTACCAGTCAAACACGAGCGGGCTAACGCGGACTGAAATTTGTCTCGATTAATGAGTTCACGGCGACCGAGTCGACGTGATGTTAAAATGAAAATAAATTGGCTCGAACTTAGGGGTGTACCGGTATCGACTTATGATGATGATGGGCTTATTGGTGGTGTGGGATGAGTGGATCGACGCTTGAGGCCGTTTCTGCCATCTGTTGGGAAGTTTGGCCCCCCAACAAATTGCCCCGGTTCGCTGTTAGAGAAAATCCACGTTGGGCTCCTGCTCCTGCATGCTAAGACTTAAACAAACGGTAAGTGCATAACTGTTAAGGCAAAATGATAGCGCGTGCATTTATAAGCGATGTAATTCTAAGAATAGAGAGGTTATTCTGGGTAGCGTGTCGGTGATGCTGTTGACGTTGTCCTTGCGTTAATGTGGTGTTGCCAATGCCGAGATGCTGCTATTGTGAATGCGAATATGTTGTCCTTGCATAGACGTGCTGCAACTGCTCTTGTTGGCTAAAGCTCAAGAAAAGTTAGTGCATAACTGCTAAGACAAAATAATAAAGCATGAATATGTAAGAAATGCAATTCTGAGAGTAGAGAAATCGTCCTTGCGTAGATGTGATATGATGATGACGTCGTCTTTGGACGTGACGTCATTTTCGTACGGGCATCGTTTCGGACTTGGCGTCGTTTTCGGACTCGGCGTCATTTTCGGACTCGGAGTCGTTTTCGGACTCGGCGTCGTTTTCGGACTCGGCGTCGTTTTCGGACTCGGCGTCGTTTTCGGACTCGGCGTCGTTTTCGGACTCGGAGTCGTTTTCGGACTCGGCGTCGTTTTCGGACTCGGCGTCGTTTTCGGACTCGGCGCCGTCTTCGGACTCGGCGCCGTCTTCGGACTCGGAGTCGTTTTCGGACTCGGAGTCATTTTCGGACTCGGTGTCATTTTCGGACTCGGTGTCGTTTTCGGACTCGGCGTCTTTTTCGGACTCAGCGTCGTTTTCGAATATGGCGTCGTTTTCGGACTCGGCATCGTTTGACGTCGTTTTCGGACTTGGCGTCGTTTTTGGACTCGGTGTCGTTTCGGACTCGACGTCATTTTCGGACTCGGAGTCGTTTTCGGACATGACGTCATTTTCGAAATTTGCATTTTTTCGGACTTGACGTCGTTTTCGGACACGATGTTGATGAAGACGTCATTGTGTTGATGCTCCTATTCCTGTTAATTAATGCTCCTGCATGCTAAAACTTTATAAAATGTGCATATCGGGTAAATCAAAGTAATGAATATATGAAAAAATGAAATTTTGTGAGTTGAGATGTCATCCCTGTATGATGTGTAGGACGCTGCGAATGCTGATGCCGTCTCTGCACGGACTTGCGGGATGCTGAGAATGTCGATATCGTCTCTTCACGGACTTGCTGGATGCTGCGAATACTTGCTGAATGTTGATGCTGATGTAGCCTGCCGCGACTTGCTAGATCTTTGTGAATGCTTTCTTTGAATCTGCGATTCTTGATAGTCCCCGCGGACTTCTTTGGGTGATGTGAATGTTTGCTGAATGTCGCGATTTTTGAGATGTTGTTGCTTGTTGTGTTTGCAAATCGCCTGGTTGCCATGATGCCTTCGACCTGGACATTGTGCGTTTGTGAACCGCATGGACACTTGTGCGTTTGTGATCCGCATAGCTGAAGTGTGATCCTGTGACTGAGTTGATGTGTTAGACTTTGGCTGTTGCTTTTTTTCTATCTCTGCTAAGTTGAAGAACCTGCGCTCAAAGAAAACTTGTGAGTTTGGGGGGGAGGGGGGGGGGGCGGTTGATTCGCATTGACTTTGTAGTTTTGACCCTTGATGCTCGGACGCCTGCCTTGTTTGGACTCATAACCCCTGCCTGGTTTCCTACCTTGACTAGTTGTTAATGGTCCTAGTTTTGAATATGCAAAGGGCGTTTGGCCTAAAGTGGATCTCAATATGATTGCTTGTCTATCATGTGTATTTTCGTTATTTTCAAAATAAGGGAAGACTTCCTAATGGTGTGACCGAAGCCGATTTAGGCCGTCTATGTATCCCTACGAGGGAATCAGGTCATGACGTAGTTCATTACAAGCGAAATTTGGTAAAGCTAAAGGTGGGACCGAAACCGGTATGGCCGCCTACGTATCCGCCAAGGGAATCAGGTCAAACGTAGTTCCATTACAAGCAAAATTGGGTAAAATTTCTAAAGGTGGGATCGAAGCCGATATGGCCGCCTACGTATCCGCCAAGGGAATCAGGTCAAACGTAGTTCCATTTTATTACAGATAAAGGGCAAAATATATTAAACTAACTATTTTTAGCTTCTCGGAGGGCCAAGGCAGGGGCACGAGTCCACTTGTTCAAAATGTCTTCTTGCTCTGCGTCTTCAATGGCTGAGTCTTCAACAGGATCATCCCTTGATGCACACAACTAAACGAATGACTTATTCAACGGTTAAACAATCTCCGGTAAGGAGCACCTCCTTCTCTCTAGCGGTTGGTCGATGATTCAACTTTCTTCCCTTTTCGGGCTGGCGTAATAGTCCCTTCCAGACTGTTTTCTTCATCTTTAGATATCATGTTCACATGGGCATCTTCATAACCGGGAAGAAGGTTATTGTTTACATTGAGAGGAGCATCTTTCAGCTGAATGACTCCCTATTTGATTAACTCCTCTATTCTGTTTTTGAGTGTATAGCAATTTTCGATGTCGTGTCCCTCGGCACCGGAGTAGTATGCACAATGTTTGGTTTTATCGTGCCCTCGGAAAGTAGACCTGGGAGTATTTCTGGGAATTGGTTGGAGTATTCCTGCGACTTTCATCTTCTCGTACACTTGGGTTATGGGTTCGGCTAAAGGTGTATAGGTTTTGGTTGGTTTTCTTTCGGCATCTATGCGGGGTTTGGGTCCGTTTGGTGTACGGGTTCGTGACTGTGGTGAGTATGAGGGATATGGATATGCTGGTTGGGTATGGTAAACAGGATATGGGGTAGCCTTGATCTTGATAATCTGTTGTGGATTTTGAGTGTTTTGGTTATAGTAAGAAGGTGGTGAGCTTTGATACACTGGAAGTTGTTCTAGCCTATGTTTCTGAATGACCATGACAGAGGGTGATGCATCTCTTTTCCTATGTGAGGTACCTCCGATGGAATCTGACTGCATTACTCTGCTAGTTGCTTGTAGGGCTGCTAGGTTTGTAATCATGCCTGTTTTAATGCCTTCTTCCGCGAAGTCGCTCATTCTTACGACTTCTGTAAAACTTCGCCCAATTACACTGATCATCCTTTCATAATATGTCGCGTCTCTTAAAGACTGCACGAACAAGGTGGTCATTTCTCTCTCTGCCATTGGAGGTTGGACCTTTGCTGCTTCTGACCGCCACCTCAGGGCGTATTTCCTGAAAGTTTCTGTGGATTTCTTTTCTAGTTTCATAAGATAAAATCTATCCAGGAAAGTGTCAGTGTTGAATCTGAATCTATCCATGAAATCTTGTGCCATGGCATTCCAACCGTCCCATTTTCGAGGGTCTTGGCATGTGTACCAGTCCAGCGCCTCGCCGGTTAGACTCCTGATGAATAGTTTCATGATGATTGCTTGATTTTTCCCAACTCCAATCAATTTATCATAATATGACCTTAGATGAGCTCGGGGATTCCCCTTCCCATCGAACATGTCAAATTTGGGCACCTTGTACCCCACAGGTAATTCAACGTCGGGGTGCATACATAAGTTTTCATATTCTAACCCTTCCTCCCCCTTGTTCATCTGAATGCTTTTGAATGCCTCTTTCAAGCTACAGATTTCTTTTGCCACATTTTCATCAGCTCTAGCTCGAGTCTGCCGCTCCACTTCCTTGTATTGATCTGTCTCTTGAAAGGATACATGCATAATCAATGGTTGGCTTTCGGTCGGATGTGCTAATCCCCCATATTGTTTGTTAGGACTAGTGATGTGTGTCGTCTGCTCATATTGGGTGGCTTGACAATTTGGACTGAGTGGGGAGATATAAGTAGGTGGAGGTTGGGATATGTACGTAATAAACGGATCATTTTGGAGGTCGGCTTGCAAATTGACCGGGCGGGTGACATTTTGGTGTGAGCTGGTATGTTGCGGCCTTTGCGGGAAGCTTTGGGGAAGTGGAGGCTCAAGGGCTTGTGATATGATTGCATTTGTCCTTTGTCCCGGGAGTGGTGCATTCAAGCTAATAGATAGTTTTGTGATATTTCGGAGTCTTTCTATTTCGGCTTGCATGATTTCCCTTTGCTGCATTAATTTGACGAGGTGTTGATCATTGGTGTTTCTCCTTTCTAACGCCTCTGCGTCCTCTACAGGAATGGGGACGAGTCCTAAGCTGGTTCGTTCTGGTGCTTCTGGATTAGTCATTTATTGGATGATTGTGCTTCTACCAGTCAACGCGAATCAACCTTTTGGGGATAAGCTAAGCAAAAATAATCCTCTAACAAATGAAACAAACCAAGTTAGTATAATATGCAAAGAGTTGCAGGCAATATATAATAATAAGCAAATTGCAAATCAAGAGCGTTCTCTAACATGTTTGAGACCTCTTTTATGCCAGAGGGAGGCCTAAAACGTCACATATGTGAGGTTATGATAGATTTGCCCAAGTCGTCCAACTGTAATGCTTTTGTTGGAAATTACGATCAAATGACGGTGCACTTTTTTCCAATTTCGGCATGTCATGATTAGGTTTGGATTTGTCTATCATCGTCACGCTACACACAATATGATGGTTGGTCGTTGGGTTGAAAAACCCGTCGACAAGTTTGGTGTTTTCCTAATTGTGGTGTCGATACCAAGGACTGACTCACCTAAGGTAAATGCATGCATGCCTTAAAATAAAAGGTGATATAGCTCTATCCTAAGTTTTTTAAGATTTGGCTTACTAGACGCAAGGTTCCCGAGCGGACAACTCGAGTGAGAAGGCTACGCGGCCACCGGTTAGACCGGGCACTCCACGTATATTACCAACTCTCCTGAATTTGGGTTTTGAAGAAAGAATTTTGCTGATGCACCAAGCGCACCTCGCAGGTAGTGTGATAGTGTGAATTTTCCAGAGTGAAAGAAATATGAGCGGAATGCTAGTTTAAGGAAAGCAATAAAGCAAATAGCAATTAAAACAAATAAAACAAAATACAACAAAAAAAAATTAAATGCAAAAATGATGCCAAATAATAACCCTAGGTCTGTTGTGGTTAAGAACCTTAATTCCCCAGTGGAGTCGTCATTTCTGTCACGTCCCTTTTCGACCGCGACATTCCTAACTCCTGCTTAAGAAAATGTTAGAAAAATGAAATAAAATGTTAAAAGGTGCTAAAGGGTTCGCGGAGTCGCCACCTAATTAGTTTGAGTGAATTAGGACACCTAAATGTTAACTAGGTTAAAGTCAACACTAACTCTATTTTAATGGTCTGCTAAACTTAACGAGATTCTGGGTAAGGGTTCTTTATTATTCTAAAGAGAAGGGATTAGGCACTCTTTAGAATCCGCTAACTCACGGTTGTCCGGTCAAGCCTAGGATAGTTATTATTGTTAGAAAGACACACATTTTTTAAAGCATTTGAATAAGATTTGTTTAAAATATATAATTGGTTTCGAATAGGAGACAAATATGCATAACTTATGATGTATATATGTTGCTCTGTCTTTTTAAAATAGTAATGCAAAATTAATTATGGCAAAATATGTATTTGTAACTAAACCTAGAATGATAGAAAACACAAAATGGTTTATTCCATAAGAGTTTAGAAAAATGGGTTAGGAGTATAGTGGCGACTAATATCCTAACTATATGAATAATTATGTGAATTAAATGGTTTAGCAATAACTACTAAATAACGTGAGGCAAGTCTAAAGCGATTACCTTAAGCAAATTTCTAATGTCAAACTAATTTCTAATGGGACCCAAAATTTAACTAAGTATACTAATTTTCGTGTAAAGTTAGATAATTAATTACACAAATAAACGGGGCGAAAAAAGAACTCGACAAAGTGGCGATATTTTCCCGCATGAGGTTTTGAGATTCAGGATGCGGATGCGGATGCACATAGACGGGAATCTTCGTTTGAAGTAACTCATGATGAGTCTCGCCGTGAGACTCTTCACTTTTGCTCCGATGTGTTTCATGTAAAAAAAGAAATGATGAGGATTAGTACGAACCCAAATTTCATTAAAAACATATTGAATAGGCATTTGGCAAAAAAGTTGACGCACACAATTCATACTTAAATATGTAGGTTGTGATTGAACATGCAGGATCAGCAAACAACACACAGGGAAATAAACAAAATGGGCTTAGCCTTACGTATGTAGGACAGGGACCAAGACATTCAAATGCTAGGAAAGAGAGCCTGAGGTAATCCTTTTATACTAATTAATAGAGGACAAGTACGTTGTCTTGTCTTAACATGGGAAAGGGAGAAATTAGTTGTCACGACCCAGCCCCGGGGCCATGACTGGTACCCTACCGGGGTACCCTGTTAGGTATATGTCAGAGAATAGCAGCGGAACATACATAACACATAACTTAGAGAAAAGGGTAACATTATCGCCACCGATAAAGTGCTTTATAAAACATACTTAAACAAAAGTATAGTAATACAACTGTTCTTATAGCCCAAAACACATAGGTGACCACGCACTCTAAAGATAACAATCGTGGCGGGACAGGGCCGCCATACCTGAATGTACAAAATACATATAGCATCGTGGAATATCCGTACTATAGACAAGCTTCCGAGGATGGAGCTTCGACCTTTGGAGTAGTGATCCTAAGAACGAGGATCCTCAATGCTTACCACCCTGCGTGAGCAGCCCGGAGAAAGGGGTCAGTACAAATATGTACCAAGTATGTAAAGCTGGAAAATACTATAATAATGATATCATAAGTATGAAAGTAAGCTGGAGTCATGGAAGTCAATAAAACACCTTTTACTGTACCTTACTAACTATGAGAGTGACAAGTATATATATACAATCGCATAAAATAGGGCCTTAGGATCAAAAGGGTACCTCGCCGTAGTATCAATAAGCACCCTACTCGGGACTATTTCACCGTGATAGTCTTGTGGACCCGCATTAGGTATTCCTCGCATAGTGTACTACCGCGCACGGGACTATTTCACCGCATAAGCCCATAAGGACTCGCATGAGGTATTCCTCGCATCATGGGTAGCAAATCCACTTTAACAGTGGTATAACGATCTTGGGGACTTACCGCCGGATATACTCTTACCAAGCGGATGGTATAACGATCTTGGGGACTTTCCTCGTATATACTCTTACAAGCGGTTGGTATAACGATCTTGGGACTTGCCCGCCGGATATACTCTTTACCGAAGAAGGTGGTATGACGATCTTGGGCTGGCCCGCCGACATACTCTTACCCCGGGAGAAGGTGGTATAACGATCTTGGGGCTTGCCTCGATATACTCTTACCCTAGCTCAAATCACATCATATCATAATCATAAATAAGTTAAGAAAACTTATAACTTCTTATTAGTCTTGTTCATATACCCTCTCATTTTAGTTTACTTAAGGCACTTAATCATATCTTTAATAAAAGAAAACCGGGAATTTAACCCAAGTACTACATACTTCAACTCTTTTAAAAATGACTCTTTATACATAAAACTCTTGGGCAATTGATGCCTTAAACTAATTTGCCTCTTCATCTACTTATCTTACTTTTAGAGTAAATCTCTTCTCATTAACCTTTTATGAAGCTAATAAACCAACTTCCCATAAAGTTGTTTTATTAATTCTATACTTTAGTAAAATCATACTTTTTCCCTAACCAAGGGATTTATACATTCTTAATACGAAACAAGTCATTATATACTCAAACAAGTAAGAATACCAAATCTTGTACGTCTACCGTACTACATAGTTTCATCTATTCATGCTCAAGAGATAGGAAAACTTCACATACCTCTTTGGTCAATCCACTTGCTAAGTCCAAACTACCGCAAGTAATATGTCAACCTAAAATAACCATGATACGTTTATTAACTTCTAATCTTAATGTAGAACAATCCAAGTTCAAAGTCACTAAATTCTATGGAAATTTGGGCAGCATTTCCTTTGTTTCTACTCACTATGCCACCTTTCTCAAGGTCGAATTTATCATCCCAACACCACATTTAAGGTTCAACAATCCAACATTTTAAAGGGGATTACACACCTAAACTTGGGTGTGTAAAATTCTGCCCCAAGTTTACAACAATTCACTTAACAATTCTAAGGTAGTTTTTAGGCTACAACATGCTCATAATCTCTTCTTAACCCATTCTTCATATGCAAACCACATTTTCTAGCATGCAATGACTCTAAGAGCATTATTTTACTACCACAAGTTCTTTCTTCTAAGCATGCAACACTAGAACTAATTCTAAAGGAAGAAATGTTACCTTAAAGTTTTAGCCAAACTTATTCCAAAGATTTTGCTAGCTTCCTTGCCAAGAACACCACCACAAGCTAGCCACAAGCTTCCTTTTCTTGTTCTTAATTTTTCAGATTTTCTTAGGCTTGAATTTCCTTTGGAAATGTAGAGAGAAGGAGGAGCTTTTGCTTTAGAGAGAGAGAGAAATTGGAAGATGACCAAGTCTTGAAGACTTGGTCAATATATTGCATGCAAGAAATCAGATGGGGGGACACTTGTCACCCTCCCAAGGTCTTTAAAAGAAAATCGACTTTTCCTAAGTCTTTCCGCCCAAAATCCGCGCGGCCCGCCACGGCTGCGCGGCGCTGAACCCCCTGCAGCCCCTCTGGACTTTCGGCGCCACGGCGCTGCAACTACAGCGACCTCTCAGCACTTTCGGCGCCGCGGCCCTGCATCCGGCGCGCGCCGCTTTGTCGAAACATATTTCTGTCCGACTGCGCACTGAACTTGTAACTCTCATATCTTTCCGACGTCCTATCGACGAACGGTTGGTTGCGTTGGAATCTAGACTCAACGAACTACGCCTTAGGCCTTTGAACCACTTAGGAACTTCAATGTACCGGTCATAACCCGCTTAAAGTTGACTAAAACCCGTCCTAATAATCCACAACCTATCCTTTGAAAATTTTAAGTCTTACGTGCTTTAAATGCGCTCTCATCGTAGGTCGAACTACGGGTATAACATTCTCCCCTCCTAGAAACATTCGTCCGAATGTTCCTTCTAGGCTTACTCAAACACAACATCGACATAGACCTCTTAACTATCATTTTGCAAATAAAGGAAGCTCCACGAGCCACAACATCTTGAAGCGTAAATGCCAAGTCAAAACTAACAAGCGGAAAGTGGGTTACTGGAGGTATAGGAAATAGGTGAGGTATTTCTTCATCATGTCATCCTCTGCTTCCCACGCCATTTCCTCCTGTTCTCGTTCGCCATAGACCTCGACGGAAGCCACATCTTTCGTCGGTGGTCTAACGACGATCGAGTATCGCTATGGGACTCTCTCATACGATAACTCCTCCACTTGGACATCATGAACCGGTGCACTCTAGATGGATCTCCAATACATTTCCGCAACATGGACACATGGAAGATCGATGTACCGCCTCCAAATCGGACGGCAGATCTAACTCATAGGCAACCGCCTACCCTACGGACAATCGACACGCCCAACGTACCTTGGGCTAAGCCCTTCTTTCCAAATCTCATCACGCCTTCATGGCGATACCTAGAAAAACCCAATCATCTATCTCAAATTCCAAGTGTCGGCGCCGATGATCTGCATACGACTTCCGACTCGAGCCGCCAACAACCGCTCTGGATAAGCTTCACCTTATCCATCGCTGAACTAAGTCCGCCCGACTAATCGAACTTCTCCACTCGAACCATCCTATCGGTGACTGCACTTCCTCGTATAAGGCCTCAAGGCGCCATCGAATCTTGAAATGGTAGGCATTGTTGTAAGCAAACTCCACAAGAGGCAAATGATCCTCCTACCCACGAAATCAATAACACAAGCCCACAACATATCCTCGTGTTCGGATAGTGCGCTCGGCCTTCCGTCGGTCACGAGGTGAAACGCCGTCGAGACTCACTGTGTCCCTAATCCTTCGAAAAGACCTCCGAAGTTAGCCGAAGCGGGCTCCTCTATCGATATAATCGACACCGACTCGTGCGGTCTCACAATCTCTCTAATATATAATCGCGCATCCTCACGTGAACGCGTCGTTCGTAGGAAGAAAATGGGTGATTTTCGACCGTCGACAATCACCCAAATGGAATCATGCTTCCTCCGAGTGGTAGGTAGCCCGTAATAAAATCCATATTTATCACCTCCCACTTCTAAGTCGGAATATCAATAGCTGCAATGTACCAGACCGCTTCGTGCTCAATCTTAACTCACGACAATTCGGGCATCGTGCCACGAACTCCAGCGTCCTCTTTAGGCCATCCCACCAATACACGCATCTGAGGTCATGATACATCTTAGTCGACCCCGGATGAATAGAATAACGAGCACTGTATGCCTTCCCCGGAATCTGCTGACGAAGTCCTGTCACATCGGGAACACACAACCGACCCTCGAATCTTAGCACCCCATCAGCGCTCACTCAAATAGACTCTTCTCCTTCGGAAGGCTGCGTCGATGCCGTGCAAAACCGGATCCTCATCTGTTGCCTCTTCACCTCTCGACGATGGAAGACTCGGCAACCTCTCGAATCGAATTCGTCACTATCGGAATCAACCAAACGAACCCCGAGGCTCATTGGCGATGTAACTCTCGGACCATATCCTCTTCTGCGGTGAACATCGATAGACTACCCATCGATCTGCGACTAAGGGCATCTGCAACTACATTGGCCTTCCCGGTGGTACATAATATCAACATCGTAATCCTTAAGTAGCTCCAACCACCGCTCTCGCCGCAAGTTCACTCCTCTGGTGAAGATGTCTTGGAGACTCTTGTGAGTCTGTAAATGTCCACATAAACTCCATATAAATAATGTCTCGCATCTTCAAGGCATGAATCAACTGCTAACTCCAAGTCATGTGTGGGATAGTTCTTCTCATGCTTCCTGCCGAGATGCATAAGCTATAACTCTGCGTCTTTGCATCAAGACGCACTCCAAGCCCGACACACGCAACAAGCGTCACAGAAACCACATATCCATCTAAGCCTGCGGAAGAGTAAGAATCGGGCGGTCGCCAACTTCTCCTTTAGCAACTGAAACTTTCCTCACAAGTATCATCCACGAACATAGCTTTCCGAGTCGCCTTAGTCAAAGTCTTTGAAATAGAAGCAAACTTCTACAAACCTCCGATAATATCCTGCAAGGCCCAAAGCTGCGCACTCCGCGGTGTAGTGGGTGCAGGCTAAGTCTTCGCTTCAATCTTAGTCAGATCAACCGAATACCGCGGCCCAGATCACATGCCCTAAGAAAGCCACGGCTAACTGAACTCGCACTGAGAACTTGGCATACAATCGCTGGTCTCGGAGGACTCCAACCGTCCTCAAATGATCAGATGCTCTCGCTGCGCGCGAATACACCAAGATATCATCAATAAACACTATAACGAACATATCCAAGAATGGCTGAACACCCTATTCATCAAATCCATGAATCTTCTTTGGGCGTTGGTTAACCCGAAAGACATCACCGAACTCATAGTGCCCATACCGGGTCTGAATGCGATCTTTGGGATATCTGTCTCTCTAACTCGCACTGATGATAACCGCATCCAGTCTATCTTGGAAAAACACTTTGCACCCTGCAATCGTCAAACAAATCGTCAATCCCGGGAGGATATCTTCTTGATAGTTACCTTGTTTAGCCGCACAGTAATCAATACGCATCAGCGGCCCCATCCTTCTTCTTTACAAACAACACCGTGCTCCCTGCGGAGAAACACTTGGCCTAATAAAGCCCTTCTCCCAAATCTTTGGTGGTCCTTCATTCCTTCAACTCGGCGGGTGCCATCCTGTATGGCGGAATAGATATCGGTCGAGTGTCCGCGCCAACTCAATACAAACTCAATCTCCTGGGAGGATACGGAAGCTCGTGCGG
Organism: Przewalskia tangutica; assembly: GCA_029844215.1. Classification (NCBI taxonomy): domain Eukaryota; kingdom Viridiplantae; phylum Streptophyta; class Magnoliopsida; order Solanales; family Solanaceae; genus Przewalskia; species Przewalskia tangutica. Next base: position 48,016,711 of record CM056727.1, on the reverse strand, counting down.
GAATACGTGCGGAAACTCTAACAACCGGATCGATCAAGATCCGGTACCTCAACCTCGATGTCGAATACCGAACCGGATGGTAGATATACCGCCGCACCATCTTCCTAGCCTTGAGGTAAGAAATAAACTTACCCCTCGACGATGCAGTATTCCCCTTCCACTCGATAACCGGCTCACCAGGAAACTGGAACCGAACTAATATCTCTCTACAGTCCACATTGGCATAGCAAGATGCTAGCCAATCCATACCCATAATCACATCAAAGTCTGTCATATCCAACTCTATCAAGTCGGCTAGGGTCTGACGGCTATCTATAGTCACAGGGCAAGCCTTATACACCCGCTCAGCTACCACTGAATCACCTACTGGCGTAGCCACCTCAAAAGGTCTTATGGACTCGGGCTCTATCCATATTCTACTGGCAATATGAGGAGATATGTAGGACAAGGTAGAACCTGGATCTATCAAAGCATATACATCACAGCAAGAAACCAATAATGTACTGCGGACGACATCCGCGACGCCTCGCAGTCTGTCATTGGACGCATATATGCGATTCGAGGACCGCTAGAATCGAACCTCTACCACGACCTCTGCCGGCTCTTTGGCCATAAGTACCACGCCTCGGCGTCTAACCATCGAAGATGAAGATCCGAAAGAATGCACGTCGGTGAACCGTAATGCTCCGCCGCTGGGGCGGACAATCGCTTCATATGGCCTGTTGGCCACAAGAGTAACATGCTCTCGAACCCATACGGCACTCGCCCGGATGGGACCTACCACATCGAACACACCAAGAGGTAGGTGGTCTCGATTGGTGCTGGTCTCTGCCTCCCTGAAAACCTGAAGTCCTGGAGCCTCGACCTGCTTCCCGAATAACCTGGCGATCGGACCTCCCGCCGGAAAATCGAGAAGGAGAAATCAGTCTTTGGCGGAATGTGGACCTAGTCTGCTGCGAGGCCGCCGCCTCAGCGCCACGAGAACTCGCTGTCTTGGCCTCTTGGTGGCCCAAATCTAGGCGATCCTACTCTCTCTGTCGCCGATCCTCGTGCTTATGCTGCATCCCGCAATATCCATCCCTGGCTGAAGAGCCACCCCCAAGCATGCAATAATCATATGACGGTCTAATCCATCACATATCGATGAACCCTGTCTGCCATGTCAGCTACTATGGTGTGCGCATATCTGGCCAAGGAGTCGAACTCCAGGCTGTACTCCCTGATAGTCCTCCCGTCTTGTCTCAAGGTCAAGAACCTATCTACACGGGCTCTCACCTCGTGAGGCAAGAAGTGGTCTAGGAACGCCTCGTGAACTCCTCCCAATCACCGGAAGAGCATCCTCACCCTCGACAATACCCATGACTCAAACTAGTTCAACGCAATATCGCGTAATCGTAGAAGCTAGTATAACGGACTCGGTCCCGATGCCCAAGGACTGCGTGGTCCAGAATCGCGGACAAACTCCTGCGGATCCTCTCAAATCTCGAACCATAGAACTCGGGTGGGTGACAACCCGAAATCCGAATCCGTAAGCTGTCGGCTCCTGGGTTGGCGCTGCTCTATCGTGCGCCGCCACTATCTTTGATCGATGCAAGAATCTGTTCCGTAATCTCGTACTCGTGCCACGATGTGGGATCGAGCTCGTCTGCATGGTCTCGATGGCCGCGTCCGCCTCAAAATCTGCGAGGTGGCGGCGACGTGGAACTCGCCGCCCTAAACATCATCTCGTAAGGGCCCGGGCGTGCCTCGTGACTCTCCGCGTCCACTAGCGGACCTCACCGCCTTGCCGCCTCGGGCGCGGTTGCCTTGCGTGGAGGCATAATCGATACATAAAGGAAAACATCGGAGGAGGTTCAACCTATAACTCGGCTCTATTGCACGATCTTAGAGTGAAAGAATGAAACCAATCCTAAATATCCTACTGACCTCACGATTATAGATGTGGTGCGACACACCGATAATCAAGACTACTAGACACGGTGCATGGACACTTTCCGAGGACAACGGCTCGATACCACTTTTGTCACGACCCGGCCGGGGCCATGGCGGTACCCTACCGGTACCGTCGGTATATGTCAAAGAATAGCGGTGGAACATACATAACACATAACTTAGAAAAGGGTAAACATTCGGCGGTAGATAAAGTCGCTTTCTATAAAACATACTTAAACAAAAGTATAGTAATACAACGGTTCTTATAGCCCAAAACATAGGTGACCATGCACTTAAAGATAACAATCGTGGCGGGACAGGGCCGCCATACCTGAATGTACAAAATACCTATAGCATCGGGAATATCCGTACTAATAGACAAGCTTCCGAGGATGGAGCTTCGACATCGGAGTAGTGATCCTAAGAACGAGGATCCTCAATCGCTTACCGCCTGCGGCATGAACGCGGCCAGGAAGGGGTCGATTACAATATGTACCAAGTATGTAAAGCTGGAAAATACTATAATAATGATATCATAAGTCTGAAAGTAAGCTGGAGTCATGGAAGTCAATAAAACACCTTTTACTGTACCTTACTAACAATGAGAGTGACAAGTATATATATACGATACTGCATAAAATATGGGCCTTAGGATCAAAACGGGGTACCTCGCCCGTAGTATCAATAAGCACCCCTACTCTCGGACAATTTCACCCGTGATAGTCCCGTGGACCCGCATGAGGTATTCTCGCATAGTCAGACTACCGCACGGGACTATTTCACCCGCATAAGCCCATAAGGACTCGCACGAGGTATTCCTCGCATCATGGGTAGCAAATCCACTAGCAGGTGGTATAACGATCTGGGACTTACCCTCGATATACTCTTACCCCGAAGCAGATGGTATAACGATCTTGGGGACTTTCCCCTCAGATATACTCTTACACTGAAGCAGTTGGTATAACGATCTTGGGGCTTGCCCCTCAGATATACTCTTACACTGAAGAAGGTGGTATGACGATCTTGGCGTTGGCCCCTCAGACATACTCTTACCCTGGAGAAGGTGGTATAACGATCTTGGGGCTTGCCCCTCAGATATACTCTTACCCTAGCTCAAACTGTCATCATATCATAATCATAAATAGGTTAAGAAAACTTATAACTTCTTATTAGTCTTGTTCATATACCCTCTCATTTTAGTTTACTTAAGGCACTTAATCATATCTTTAATAAAAGAAAACCGGGAATTTAACCCAAGTACTACATACTTCAACTCTTTTAAAAATGACTCTTTATACATAAAATTCTTGGGCAATTGATGCCTTAAACCAATTTGCCTCTTCATCTACTTATCTTACTTTTAGAGTAAATCTCTTCTCATTAACCTTTTATGAAGCTAATAAACCAACTTCCCATAAAGTTGTTATATTAACTCTATACTTTAGTAAAATCATACTTTTTCCCTAACCAAGGGATTTATACATTCTTAATACGAAACAAGTCATTATATACTCAAACAAGTAAGAATACCAAATCTTGTACGTCTACCGTACTACACAGTTTCATCTATTCATGCTCAAGAGATAGGAAAGCTTCACATACCTCTTTGGTCAATCCACTTGCTAAGTCCAAACTACCGCAAGTAATATGTCAATAACTGTAACACCCCATTTAAACCGGAGTCGAAACGGGAGTACTACGTATGGTTGATTCCTAAATGTATTTAAGGAGTCGCCACCTAATTATTTAAGTGAATTAGGACACTTGATTTATTGCAATAAAAATACTGCAATTAATGATCTCCATTTAAAGCAACCGCAAAGCTATGTGAGATTCTAGGTAAGGGTTCTTTATTATCCTAAAGGGAAGGGGTCAGGCATCCTATAGGATCCGCTAACTTGCGGTTATCCGTTCAAACCTAGGTTAATTATATATTGGCTTTTATTCTACCTATTCTAAGCATTTTTTACATAATTTATAATTAAAATAAAATGCAATACAAAAGTAAAACTAAAATTAAATGAGACATGAGATAAGAATCCGGGACATCTTTAACCCTTTTTAGGCTTTCTGCACAAGATGATCTTCGGGTACCTGTATAGACACTTAGTAAAAGTGTTAGTAATAAAATAAATAATTTTTAAAGTAATAGCAATAATTAATAAATAAAGCCAAAAATAAATCCGTCTTTGTACAGGGAAGGCCTTGGAAATCAGACGGAGATTCCTTCATCGGCCATATTGCTAAACATAATAAAATAAATAAAACTTTCAGATCCGCGCCAAAACAGTAATAGTTTTAAACACGGAGGGCTCAGATATAAAAATATAAAGTGGGACAGCCTAAACAAACGCGGCTGCGAGCATTCGCCTTGCCAACGCATGTTGGTTATCCGGTGTAAGTGGAAGAAATCATCATTGCCCAGAAAGCTTCATTTATTTTATTTTCCGTCTTTGCAACTATGGAGGCCTAAAAAATCGACGGATAACTTTTTCATTGGCCAAACAAGTGTAGTATTAGTTCAAATCAGTAAACCAGCAAAATATATGTCAAAATCAGTAGCAACGGGGCCAAAATCAACCCGACAAAATGGCAAAAATCAGTAGCAAACTGGCCGAAAATCAGTGTCAACATGGCCAAAAATCAGCCCGACAAACGTGGCCAAAACCAGTCCAGCAAATAGCCAAAAATAAGTACCAAAATAGCCCAAAAAATAAGTAGCAAAATAGCCAAAACATCAGTCCAGAACATGGCCGAAATCAGCCAACAAACATGGGCAAAATCAGTCAAGAGCATGGCTAAAATCAGCCTAACAAATCCGAAAATCAGTAGTAACAATGACCAAAATCAGTCCATTAAAATAACTAAGAATTAGTAGCAACAATGACTGAAAATCAGTCCATCAAACATGGCGAAAATCTGTAGCGAAATAGCAAAGCATAAGTAGTAAAATGGCCAACAAACATGGCGAAAATCAACCAATAAACAGGGAGAAAATTAGTGGTGGTAGCTCATTGTGGTGGTGGTCGACGGGCTGTGGGCGACGAGAAACGAGGGTGTGGGGTCGACGGGTCAGTGGGGTGTTAATGGACAAGTCAGGGGGTGTTGCGGGATGGTGGTTTCGCCGGTGCTGGGAGAGTAGTGGTGGTTCGCTAGTGGTGACTGGCGGCGACGGGAAAGCTAAGGGGAAAGGGTAGGCGGCTAGGTTTTTGTTGTGGAAAGGAGAGGGAGGATAGGGACGGCTGGGTTGTGTTGGTGAAGTAGGGTGTTCGCCGGAGCTTGGAGCTCCGGCGAAGGGAGGCGGCGGCGACAGATGAGTTAAAGGGATAAAGTGAGGGTGGAGGCTAAGTAGAGAGAGGGTGAGGGCTGCTGGGGTTAAGGGCTGATGTTAGTGTGCGGTGGCGGTTGTGTGGGGTTTCACGAGTCACGGGCGACGGAGAGGAGAGTGAGGAGAAGAGAGAGAGGGTGAGGGAGAAGAGAGGGTGAGGGAGAGGGTGTGTAATGTTGCATGGGTAAAGGGGTTTCACGGAGTTTTTAGAACTCCGAGAATGGCGGCGAGGCGCGGGGTGGCGGAGGAGAAGAGGAGAAATGGTTTTCCTCTTTTCAAAATGAAAATGGGCTAAAGCCTTTCTTTTCAGGTTTGAACGTTATTTTTCTCACGTTTAACGCGGCTGCCTCTTTTAATGGGGTGATGTTTAATAAATAGGGGGTAGAATTAGGGTGGGATGATTTTAATAAGTGAGAGAGATAGGGTAGGTAAGGAAAATGTGGGGTTGATATTGATGTTGGAGTGTAGAAATGGTGAAAGTATGGGGTGGAGTGTGGTAAAGGTGAAAGAGGTATGGGGTGAAATAATAAAAAAAATGTTGGATTGGATTAATTTGGATTGGGCTTCGGACTGGTTTGACAAAATGCAAGGCGGGTTAATTATTTAAAACAAAATTATTTAAAAGGATACAAGATTATAAAAATGCAAATGCCGACGCAATGATACTGAAATTCAATATTTAAGAAATGTTTAATGCCTGATTAAGAGTAAAAACGCGGTGCCGATTAATTATTTAAAGAGATGCAAAATATTATAAAAATAAAAATATAATATTAACAAAGACATAATGCTTAATTTAAAATAAAAAGATGCAATGTCATTTTTGTGAAGAAATAAACATAGAATATTATGTAAAAATATTCAAAATAACGATTAAAATGCGGTGTGCTAAAATACTTAAAATTGCACGAAATATACAAAAAATGGGTCAAAATTGACTGTCAACAATAACCATGATACGTTTATTAACTTCTAATCTTAATGTAGAACAATCCAAGTTCAAAGTCACTAAATTCTATGGAAATTTGGGCAGCATTTCCTTTGTTTCTACTCACTATGCCACCTTTCTCAAGGCCGAATTTATCATCCCAACACCACATTTAAGGTTCAACAATCCAACATTTTAAAGGGGATTACACACCTAAACTTGGGTGTGTAAAATTCTGCCCCAAGTTTACAACAATTCACTTAACAATTCTAAGGTAGTTTTTAGGCTACAACATGCTCATAATCTCTTCTTAACCCATTCTTCATATCCAAACCACATTTTCTAGCATGCAATGACTCTAAGAGCATTATTTTACTACCACAAGTTCTTTCTTCTAAGCATGCAACACTAGAACTAATTCTAAAGGAAGAAATGTTACCTTAAAGTTTTAGCCAAACTTATTCCAAAGATTTTATTAGCTTCCTTGCCAAGAACACCACCACAAGCTAGCCACAAGCTTCCTTTTCTTGTTCTTAATTTTTCAGATTTTCTTAGGCTTGGATTTCCTTTGGAAATGTAGAGAGAAGGAGGAGCTTTTGCTTTAGAGAGAGAGAGAAATTGGAAGATGACCAAGTCTTGAAGACTTGGTCAATATATCGCACAAGAAATCGGATGGGGACACTTGTCATCCTTCGAATTTCGGCGCCGCTGCCCTGTCTCAGCCGCGCGCTGCAACTTCAGCGACCTCTCGGACTTTCGCGCTGCCTCGCATCCGCGCCGCTTCGCGCTTTGTCCGAAACATATTTCGTCGATCACGCCGAACTTGTAACTCATATCTTTCTACTCCGACGCCCTATCGATTTAATCTGGTTGCGTTGGAATCTAGACTCAACGAACTACGCCTTAGGCCTTTGAACCACTTAGGAACTCTCAATGTACCGGGTCATAACCCGCCTTAAAGTTGACTAAAAACCCGTCCGGAATAATCCGTCAACCTATCCTTTGAAAATTAAGTCTTACGTGCTTTCGTACGCTCTCATACGTAGGGTCAGAACTACGGGGTATAACACTAGTCATACATCAAGTTAACATAGACATGCAGACAGGTTACTTAGGTGTTGTCTACTTTTCTTTTTAGATTTGGGTAATCAATTTAAAATGTGGAAATTCCTGCAGAAACAAGCAGGGACCTGTATGTCAAAGGAACATATACACTATCTAAACAACATACACATTAATTAGGGCTTTAAGACTTGTCTAAGTATTGCCTGAATGGGTAAGTGGCTCAACAGACTTTAAATCAGATATAGCATATTTTTCTCAAAACATATGGTTTAAGATGCACAACAAAACTCACGAAAACATGGCAAGGTCTGAACCGATCAACAAAGTGTTTAAACTTAAAACTACCAACTATAATTCCTGAAAATTTGTGAGCTAATCGAGATGTATTTCATGTATGATTCTAAGCAGGTATCCAGATCAGGAAGGTAGAGAAGGGTGGGATACGAACTCGTAACATAGGAGAAGCTGATTACTACTACTGATGACAATCGCTTTTTACACATATACTTAACCTAGAACACTCTAGACAGTAAGAGTAGTATTTAATCCAAGTGTAACCATTAAATAGTATGGACAGTCACGGTAGAGGATCAAACACCAGATATCCACCTTTAGAGACAGGAAATAAGTTACTAATCTAATTACATGCATGTTTCAATTCTTTTTTTTAGCTTCAAATTAATGTTAGAGGCTGCAAGAATGTAATAAAGCATAGATTATCTAAACCCAATCTATAAGGAACCTTCACATGCTTTCCATAAACTAAATAACATGCTAACGATACAATCACATGAACAGATCCAGTTTTGGCAAATGAAGGATCATAATGCACGAAAGGTCATTGTAGAAACCATCGAATGCAAAGTTTAACCCAGCAAAGCAGAGCATTAGCCTAATAAATCCAAACAAATATCAACTCTCGATTAAACATGTTCGACACTTAACTTTGTTAAACTAACTTAATTATGTCACATATTAATCTAACAGGTTCAGACAATCAACTCAGCGCACACAAATAGTCATTAACATCGCTTAACACATACTTAATCGGTCATCAAAAATACACAAACAGTGAATGGAATCCAAGACAGAAAGGGCGATGGATTTACCTTCTTCGGATAGCGAACCGAGGCAGCGTATCAAGTCATCGATTCACTCAGGGTTTGGGTTTCTATGTGATTTGAAAGGTAAGCAAAGCTTGGACGATTTTGCTGGGTTGTGTGAAAATAAAGAGTTTAGTTTTCTTTCTGTTCTTGTTGTCCTTCTCCCGATTCTTGCTGATTTTCCGAATGTTTTTACTGATTCCTGGATGGGTTCTTTGCTGTCCAATCCCCCTTTGCATGTGTATATTTGAATGGTTTATATAGCCCTAATTCGTGTTATAATGTTGGTAAGTGTTTATGGTGCGATTTTGGCTGAATAGTAGTACTGATTTTGGTGTAAAAACTTGTTGTAAGTTTGTTATGGTAAGCCAATATTTCGATTTTGGAAAGATTTGGGCGAGATTTGGAATGGTTTTGAGATTGATTTCGTGCAATTTTGGACTGATGTTTTGTATCTTTTTAGTGCGATTTAGTGCTAATTTTAGGTAAGGATTTCAGTCTGGTTATGGGTGAGCTGGCTGGGTGTGCGTGGGTAAGGGAAACTCTGGATTCTCCGACGAGAATCCAGCGAGGGTCTCGGCAGCTGGAGGTGCGACGGGCTTCTCTAGTTTTCCAGGGCTCGTTTTTTTAGGGTTGCCCCCTTTTTGTTTTGGACGATGGGAGATAAAGGCCGGTGGAGCGTGGCCGGGTTTTGGGTAGTTGGACTGGGCGATTTTAATAGGTTTTTGGGCTGTGGGTATTTAATTGGGTATTAGTTTTAGGAGTTATTTTTAGGTATTAAAAATTGATTAATGGAAAATAAATGGGGGTTTAAATTACAAATAATAATTATGAGATTGTCTTGCGTATTAATAAATGTGAATATAATTTGTAAGGAATGTTTGATGCGACGCCATTTGTTAAATTATTTATTTTATGTATTTATTTATTTATCATTAAGAATTGTTTGAGTTTTAATTAATGGGAAGTAGTGCTTAAATTATGAATAATATTCATGAAATTGCTTGTTATTAAAATGACGAATGCGAACGTGAGACTCAAGGTGTGCTTAATGCTCTACGTAAAAATGCGATGTCATTATTAAATCGTTTATTTGTGCATGTATTAATGTTTTATTATTGCATTTTATTATTATAAACTTGTTAAACTTATTTTGAAAAATTTAATGTAATTTTATAGTTAATGACTGGACGAGAGAGTCAAAATTGGGTGTCAACAACTATTATATCATTTTGATCTTTATTTTTTCAATTGATCTAATGATTTCTAACAACGTCAACACATTAAAATTGTGCACTTTAGCGTGAAGTGCACTATATGTTTAAACTAAAAACATAGTAATATAATATGGAAAGGAGGGAGTAACTGCTAAGTTTAAATTATTTCAGCAGCATCTTTGTCCGATCACTTTCACTTCGTCAAATGAAGAAAAAAAGCCACCAGTTCCTCGGACACATTTCAGTGATAGTGCCTCGGCGTTATAAGGCGTGTGGGTCGGTGCAGCGTGAGTTCGATCCCCGACAAGCACTCTGGACTTTGTATCCAGAGATTAAAGGGGGTCAACCTTGTGTCCGAGATCCGTTGTACGCTCTCAGACACTGACCACTGGAGAACATCCCGCGATTTATCTGGTAATAGTGCTGAGGGACCGGTGCTATTACCCCATGAGCCTAGTACCAGTACTAGGGAGGCGCAAGCCTCGAGATATGGGCATCAAAAAAAAACCACCTAAGTTTTGTGGAAATTTATTTCAAACCAAATTAAATGCGGTTGATGAAAAATAGCAGGATCTGTCGATCAACGAGTCACTAACGTTTTTCATAGTAACAAAAACAATAAATATGTCTGCGAGATGTCCCCAGGCACAAACATATTAATAGTTCAACCTGAAAAAAAGGGATATGGGGATTATTTTAACTTTGCTGCAAAAAGTTTATGCATGATTCTAACATTTGAAGATATTAGTTGTTGATGATAATGCTATTTGATACTTATTAGGAGAATTTGTAGAATATAATGTAGGCTTAAAGCGTGACTATGATTTTTAAAGTTAATTATTTCTGTCCATATTATGTCTTTTAAAGTTTTGCTGGCTCCTCTTAAGAAAGATACTCCTTTCACTTCAAAATAAGTTAGTTGCTGGTGAACGGGTCTATTTGCCTTCTCGGGTGATTCGATTTAGTCAACTCTTTTTGTCACGAGGTAGATAAATAGATGATGTCTGTGCGAGTCACCTTCTTCTAGGCTCCGCTGGATGACACGACATTTTCGTTCAAATATATATAGGTCGGCCGTACTTGTGTAAGGAAAATGGCCTTCACGTTTGCGTAGCCTTTTAGAGAAATAATTACCTTTAGGTTAGCTTTCTTTCTCTGCTCTCATTTCCGTATTTTTAGCTTGAGCACACCCTTTAAGAAATCTATTCATTTCTAGAAAGTAAGAAATATTTTAATCTCAATTCTAATGTCTCTAAATCTCCACTACCACGTAACCCTGTGTCTGTACTACATGACCCGAATTGAAAATTGGCTATGACCGACGAATATAATGCTCTTATTGAAAATAAGATGTGGAAGTTAGTACCCCGTCCATCTGGTGTTAATGTTATTCGGTCTATGTGGATTTTTAATCATAAAGAAAATTATGACGGTTCTTTTGAGAAGCATAAGACTCGTCTTGTAGGTGATGGTAAAACTCAACAAGTTGGAGTGAATTGTGGTGAGATGTTTAGTCCAGTGGTCAAATCGGCTACCATTTGCACTGTTCTCAGTTTGACTCTCTCAAAAGCATGGCACATTCATCAGTTGGATGTGAAGAATGCTTTCTTACACTGTGATCTTAAGGAGACAGTATATATGCATCAGTCCTTGGGTTTTTGAGACCCCAATCATCCTCATCATGTTTGTTTGCTGAAGAAGTCCTTGCATGAGCTTAAGCAGGCCCCGCGGGCTTGATATAAAAGGTTTGCAGATTATGTATCTACTATTGAGTTTTCTCACAGCAGGTCTGATCAGTCCCTATATATATATCACTGTGGTGCTTCTCTGGCATACATTTTATTGTATGTAGATTATATTATATTGACTGCTTCTTCTGATGATCTGCGCAAGTCTATCATGTCACTTCTCAGTTCAGAATTTGCTATGAAAAATTTGGGGCCCTTGAGTTATTTATTGGGTATTGCTGTCACTCATCATTCAAGTGGTCTATTTTTATCACAGAAAAAATATGTCGATGCGATCATTGAAAAAACTGGTATGTCATCTTGTAAGTCCACTTCCACTCCGGTTGATACCAAACCGAAATTGAGTGCTACATCTAGCACACCATACGAGTATCTCACCACTATCGCAACCTTATAGGGGCACTTCAGTATCTTACTTTCACAAGACCTGACATTACATATGCAGTTCAACAGGTGTATTTGTTTATGCATGATCCACGGATTGAGCACATGCAACGCATTATATGATACATACAGTGCACACTTGATTATAGTTTGCATTTGTATCCTTTGTCTGTTTCCACACTTGTGTCTTATATAGATGTTGATTAGGGTAGTTGTCCTGATACTAGACGTTCGACATCTGGTTACTGTATGTTTCTTGGTTAGAACTTGGTCTCATGGTCCGTAAAATGTCAGACTACATTATCGAGATCCAGTGCAGATGTCGAGTATCGAGGGGTAGCCAATGTAGTGAATCATGTTGGTTGCGTAATCTTCTGTTAGAACTTCACTTTTCCATTCAGAAAGTTACCTTGGTCTACAATGATAATGTTAGTGTATTCTATCTTTCTGGTAATCTGGTCCAATATCAGCGCACTAAACATAACGAGATGGATATCCACTTTGTTCGCGAAAAGGTAGCTCGTGGACAAGGACGCATCTTGCATGTCCCTTCCAGGTACCAAATTACAGACATGATTACTAAGGGACTTTCCTCGGTTTTATTTGAAGATTTTCGGGACAGTCTCAGCGTACGACAACCGTCCGTTATGACTGCGGAGGTGTGACAAATATACTGTGTATATTAGGATTGTAATTAAACTAGTGTACAAACTTACCATAGTTGTAGAATTCTTGTACAAGTATGATTAGGATTTAGAAGTATAGTATGAATATTATTTTCCATATTTGGAGATTGTAACTTGTATATATACCTCATTCATTAATGAAAATAATTAAGAGATTATTTCTTTCAATATTCCTTTCATTTCAGTATTGTTTTTAGCTTGAGCACACCCTTTAAGAAAACTATTCATTTCTAGTAAGTAAGAAATATTTTTACTAACTTACCCGTAATCAAATGCCTTGACAAATTAAAGAAATAGTAGTAGCTCTTTTATGATTTCTTGGTTACGCAAAACTCTACTTATTTAAATAAGAATAAAATTGGAAAAAAATTAATGTCATCTTGATTTTGTGAAGCACCACTTATTTTAAAACAAAATAAAACAATAAAAACATCACTTATTTTAAAATGAATGGAGAATTTAATAGCCTTAATCATGTAAGAGTTTTTGGTTAAATATTACTCCATTTATCTATCCTTAAATGTTTCACTCAATTAACACTCTACTAATTGAAACTGTAATACTATATTTGGAAAAGAATGTGATAGATAATTGTTTGTTTTTATAAACGTTAAATGTTTTGAAACAAATTTATGGAATCATAAGACTAGTTAAAATGGACAATTTTAATATACTTCACACTTTAACCTCACAAAAGGACTTACAATCTATACCGAGAACCAGCCCTAACTGCGGATGAAATCATTGGCTAGCTTCTAATTTATGAATCTAACCTACTATTTCAATATGAACGTAGATAAATACTTTTAAAATAATGTATACCATTAACAAATTGAGTATTAAATTTTAAACTCAAGTTTAAAATATAATGAAAATCCATCTAAGTTTAATTTTTATGTTCGCCCCAAGATAAAATTGAGGAAATTAATTACTACTATCTCATTACCCATATCCCCACGTCAGGGTCGTCTTAAATATTTGGGGTCCTGTTCTAATTCGTAAAAGTGAACCCTTAATTGGGCTAAGACCTGTGGATTATGTGCTTTTACAGTAAATTATGGCTAATATTATTTAATATAAAAGGAAAAAAGAGACCCTAAAATATTTCGTTTTTCAGGAGGATCTGTGCGGTAGCACACCTCGCACGAATTCAAAGACGGTCCTGTTCACATCTTCTCTTGAAACTAAGATATTGCCATAAAGGAATAAGAAGACTACATTGAACCCATTGACTCAAATTCTAGATCTACAAGTAACCAATGCCTCCAATATACACTATCAAGATTAGTTCGTTAGGGCAGCTCAATTAGTTTCAAAGGGGATATTTGGAGTAATGATTAATGATTGAATCCCGTCAGCGGCAGTGTGGGATTTCTTCTTGAAATAAAGGAGAGTCTCTCATGCGCAGCTTTGTCAGGTCAGTATGCGGATACTCCTGCATCATTCGAGAATCGGACAGAAACCCGGACCGATAAGAGCCGAACCGATAGCTCCAGAAATACCCTGAACACCCCAACCCCAGTCCTCCATCCGTGCCCCACCACCTCCTCCTGCCAGCTCTAATTAGTTGTAAATTAATGAAACTTTAAATGGTCATAACGTTGCGCTCGGATGTCCGTTTGACCTAATGTTTTTTTGATTTCGCGTATTTTTTTGAGATAGGGTCGGACAAACAGCTATAGCAGTTTGGAGCAGCCATTTTCTCAAAAAACATCCATCTTGCCAATCAATTTCACTTTTACCCCAAATTGTTACCAATTGTTCATTTTCAAATCTAAATATCTCGCGCTATATAATATATTTCAACGTAAAATTTCGTGGTAATGTGTCCGAGAATGTCAATTTCAGTATTGGAAATTCAATTTTTTTTTAAAAAAAAATATCGTCCCGACCTGGAAAATTCTTACCGGTCCAGACCGATAAGGTTTCGGTCTGGGACCGGATCTCGTTCCAGGACCGAAACCTTATCGGTCCAGGACCGGTCCGGACCGGTAAGCTTATCGGATCGGTTCCGATAAGTGGATACCCGGACCGGTCCGGACCGATAACATCATTAGCAGCGTCTAACCTTTGAAATCAATTGAATCACCATGATTTACCTCATTCACAGTCCTGTCGGCCCGGGGTGTGGAGCTCCTGGAGTGGGAGATTCCACCTTTTGGTATCTTTCTCGATTTAAGTTAAATACATTTTAGTTTAACTTAGTATATGAAATTAATTAATTAGTCTTTCTAGCTCAAGCGAGATCTTTTAGTTTAAATTAGTATCTTTTAGCTCAAATTTATATTTGTGTCGAAAATTCATTTAAAATGTATAAATAATTAATCAGAAATTCAGTACTTTTTTTTGTTTTAGAATCTAATATTCATAAACTCAAAATCTTAGCTTTTGCTTGTGAAAAAATTACTAATAGAAACCCAAAAAGGGAAGAGAAGAAGAAGATAATCATGATTATGTTAACCAAAATTCAGCCTGGGCTTGCATTATGATGGATAGACGCTTGAAAAATATACGTAATAATTCTATATATATGCTTGATTTTAACAAAACAAAACAAAAAAAAACGTATTTACTTCTGTACATTAATTCTGAGAACTTGGTGATGACGTGGAGGAAAATCATCTTTGTTACATCCTTCATCAAAATTATGCGAGTAACTAACTTCATCATAATGAAACGTTAAAGTCTTTTTTCCATACACATTCTTCCCTTCATTAACCAACTTCTTCAACAGCTTCCTCCACGACCTCCGATAACTACCGCTATCTCGACGTCTACACTCGTTTATGCGCGAATATTCGTCGTGTACTGGAATACACGACGGGGACATACATCCGTAAAATTGCGACGCCGGCCACCGGCAAATTGAATCAGTTCCCATAGGTGCTAACAAATTAAAGAGTGTATTGGAGTTAGATGAATGTTTGTAGGTTTTCTTTTGGTTGTGTCTCTTTCTCCTATAAGGTGTGAAGGGTAATGTGACCAGTGGAATAGATTATGTAGGACTACGTAGTAGCAAGTTGTTATCCGTTGTACACCACTTTTCTGTGGGCCTAACTAATTCCTGTATTACATTGCCCCAATTTTTTTTTTTTTATGCTCACGGTGTAAAATATTTTTGTGTTGTCAGGCTACATTAAATTATAATATGTTATTCACCATATTGAGTTAAGATTACTTGAAAAATAGAGAAATAATATGCTAGAACGAGTTATGTTGTACAATTAGTGGAAAAATTATACTACTATTAATGTATATAAGTAAAAACTAAAAAATATAATGGATTTTCTTTATATACACATTGACGATATTTTTGTGAGTAAAAATGCGGTTACAAGAAAATGGGAATGAACAACAACAATTACAATCTGGAAATTGAAACAAAATGATTCTTCTACAAAGAACTTGCTGAGTCGGGTGTTAGCACCATATCCTTAAGATAATATTGCCCTGTATTGCTCCTTTAATGGTATGTTGGCAACTTGTCTCCCAAGATAAAACAGCAAACAAACAATTGAGTAAAGGAGAGCTCAAAAGTTTACTATAAAAGAAGGATCTTTGAGTGTGTGGAAGATTGCAAGAGATGAAGAAGATGTATATAAAATCTGAGTATCTTACAATTGAGCCAATGACATCAATTTATAGTGTGATGAACATGTCTTCTCAATTAGCTAAATAATGGACTTCAATGCCATGTAATGACAATGAATTTGAGGTTACAATTCAGCCAAATAATGGTTGAATTCATGAACCAAATAATGGAGAGTTAATGTTCCAAAGTCAGCCCAAAAATCAATTCATTTCGTCTCCAACGGTCTTTCTGGAACCTGAGCGTCGTGGCACCTCACGTCCAGTAGCTCACTGGAGTCGAGGCACCGCTGCCCTACAGGAGGGCTCCGCGGTGCTTCAACTCCAGTAGTTTCCCAGTGATTTACCGTTCCAAGCGTCGCGGCTCTTGGAAGGAGGCGCCGCGGCCCTGGCTGGTTTGCGCCGTGAGCCTTCACGGTTCTGCGGTGATTTCTGATTCGATTCATCTTTTACACATTGTATACTTCTTCCTTCATTTACCAACGTGAAACCATTGTTACTTGACCAATAATCATCTATCATCTTATGTCTCAAACATTTTGTATACGTACCAATATCTCTTCCATTAAGAAAATTACGATCCTTGGTACAACATGTGCACGTGTGTGGAAACAACGTTTCCTACGTGCGGGGCCCCAGTTGTTCGAGTCATAAATAATATAATTAACTTATTTCACGTTTAATAAATTTCCAACAATCCCCTCTTGGAAGAGATTTTGGTGCACGCACATGGTGTCATTCTAGCAACCTTCCGGCGGATCAATATTGCATCTGGATAGGTAGTCGTAGCTTTGAACCTTCCATAGTAGAATACCATCATACTTACTTACTGAACGATGAACGTGATGTCTTGAACCGTCAGTGTTTAGTGTAAGCCAAGACAATGGTACCAACACAACACATTCCTTACTCTATCATTCTTTAAGGTTTTGTCCGTGGAACACGTCTTGATTTCTTAAGTGCGTACATTTGAGGCGGCATGTCCTCACACTTAAATAAGTGGTCTCATATAAGGTATCCTGCAATACCCCACTTCACAAGTGTCAGGAACCATTAAAAGTTTTCTCAAACCTAACCTCAATTGTTGAGTATCATAAGCGGTTTTGAAAACTTAACATTTACCCACTCTACAGGTTTCACTTTATGTCTATCTCGGGAACGACCTTGGATTAATGTTTATAGGAAGAAAACATTATCCGGAGTGCTCTTGCTTCCACCGAAGCGCTCAACTAAACTTTTACGACTTAGTTTTCCCATTGAACATTATTCCTGGGATCTCCAGTTAGTAAGGTTGGGTATCCACCATATCAGTCATTATTATTTGGGTTTTAAGCTCATTCCCCTAGACATGCATACTGAATGATCCTTGGATATTCCCTTCGTTAAGGGATTCTCTATGTTTTCCTTTAATTTTATGTAATCAATGGAAATAATACTCGTGGTGATCAACTGTCAAACGGTCTTATGTTTCCGTCGAATATGACGAGATTTACCATTGTACATCGAACTCCATGGCCTTCCTAGAGCCGACTGGATATCACAGTGGATCATTATAGAAGGCACGAGTTTATTCCAACATGAGATATCCTCTAAGAAATCATGAAGCCACTCAGCTTCTTCCCCTGCTTTGTCTAAAGCACTAAACTCCGATTTTATCGTGGATCGGGCGATGCACGTCTGCTTAGAGGATTTTCAAGACACAACCCCACCACCAATTGTAAATATAGACCCAATGGTGGACTTGGTGTTTTCAATATCAGATATCCTGTTTGCATCACTGTACCCCTCGAGTATAACTGAATATCTCGAATAATGTAGCCCATAACTTAGCGTGTGTTTCAAGTATCGTAGTACCCGATTCAACGCTTTCCAGTGATCCTCACTTGGATTGCGAGTGAACCTAGTCAATTTATTAACTGCATAAGCGATATCAGGTCGAGTGCAGTTTGTGGTGTCCATTAAACTACCAATCACCTGAGCATACCGCTCTTGGCGTACGGGCGCACCATGATGTTTGTCAATCTTTTGAATTACATCCAATAGTGTCGTTATTGGCGAACTGTCGAAAACCTTAAATTTCTTCAATACATCCTCGATGTAATGGGATTTAGATAAGACGAGTCTGTCAGATGTCTTAGAGATCTTGATCCTTAAGATGACATTCGCGATGCCCATATCTTTCATGTAAAAGCATTGTTTTAACATGTTTTTTGTCTCTAGTATTATCCTAGGACTGCTCCATGTGATCAACATGTCGTCTACATACAGGCATATAATGATGAATGAATCGACATTTCATGTAATGTAAACACATTTGTCACATTCGTTAATGGCAAACCCTTTCGATAGTAAAGTACTATCAAATTTCTCATGCCATTGTTTAGGGGCCTGTTTCAGCCCATACAAAGATTTGACAAGCCGACAGACTTTTGTCTCTTGTCCTGGAACCACATACCCCTCGGTTGGTCCATATAGATTTCTTCTTCCAAATCACCATTTAGGAAGACTGTCTTAACATCCATTTGATGTATCTCAAGATCCCGCAATGCGGTGATTGCTATGAACATACGTATTGATTTCATCCTGGACACCGGAGAGTAGGTGTCAAAGTAATCAAGACCTTTCTTTTGGCGATAGCCCTTGACTACCAACCTGGACTTGTACTTGTCTATAGATCCATTTGCTTTAACTTCCGTTTGAGGATACACTTACAACCCAAAGGTTTGTGTCCCGAAGGAAGATCAACCAACTCTCAGGTGTGGTTGTGCAGGATGGACTCTATCTCAATCTCTATAGCTTCTTTCTAGAGCGGTGCTTCTGGAGTTGACAAAGCTTCAGCAATTGTCCGTGGTTCGTCATGAACCAGATAAGCTACAAATTTTAGACCGAAGGACTTGTCCTTTTGCTCCGTCTAGGTTCCATCTCTAGACCCTCCAAACCCTGAGAATCTGGATCCCGGATACTCAACTGCTTCAGAGTTTACTGGATCTGAACCGGGTAGTCGACGACTCCTGTATCCTTTTAGGTCTGTTCATAACTTTGTTTGTGAGAGGTTATGTCTCTTTCCTTTCTAGGAAATGATTCTTCAAAGAAACTTGCATTTCTAGATTCCATGATTGTACCTACATGGATGTCCGGTACATCTGACTTATGCACTAGGAAACGATAAGCACTACTATTATTCGCATACCCAATGAATATGCAATCCACAGTCTAGGCTCAATTTGGACCTGCTTTGGCTTAGATACTTCTACCTTAGCCAGACAACCCCACATCTTCAAGTATTTGTAGGTGGGTTTCTTTCCTTTCATAACTCGTATAGAGTTTTGTCCTTACCCTTGTGTTGAACTCTATTAAGAATCTTATTTGCGGTAAGGACAACTTCTTCCCACATGTGTTGGAGGCCTGAATTGATGAGTAAAACATTCATCATTTCCTTTAACGTTCGATTCTTGCGTTCAACAACACCGTTTGATTGAGGTGAGTAAGGAGCCGTCGTTTGATGAACTATACCCGATTGGGTACAAAATTCTTCAAAAGGCGGTACGTATTCTTCCCCTCTATCGCTACGAATTATTTTATTCGTCCGCTTAGTTGGTTCTCAACTTCAACTTTGTAGCGTTTGAACGCTTCAAAGGCTTCATCTTTATTTTTTAGTAAGTAAAAGTAACAATACATTGTGCCATCATCTATGAAAGTCACAAAGTACTTGTTCCCCCTCCAGTTTGAGCGAACTTCAAATCACATATGTCGATGTGTATGAGTTCTAGAGGAGCAGATTCCCTTTCGACGGATCTAAAGGGACTCTTGGAAAGTTTTGCCTCTACGCACACCTCACACTTACGTTAAGGGTTTATGTCGATAGACGACAATAATTCCAACTTTATCAATCTTTGGATAGATGATAGTTAACATATCCTAATCTATGATGCAATAAATTAGAAGACTCAAGCAAATAAGTAGAAGGCTCAATTTTATTGATAGTTGTAGTAGAAGACATTACAGGTGCAACATTAAACTTAAAGAGGCCTTCACAGATGAAACCCCTTCCTACAAAAGTTCTGTTTTTAGCGATTACAAATTTATTGGCCTCTAACACTAGCATAAAACCAGCATTCACCAACAAAGGTCCGGAAATTAAATTTCTTCGAATTTCTGGGACATGTATCAATTCCTTCAGATTCAGCTCATTTCCGGACGTCATCTTTAGGATTACCTTTCCTACTCCCAGCACCTCTGACGAAGAATTGTTGCTCATGAACAACTTCTTATCTGTGACTGGTGTATATGTGGCGAAGGCGTCTTTATTGGAACAAATGTGATGAGTAGCACCCGTGTCCAACCACCACTGCACTGGATTCTCAACGAGGTTAGCTTTAAGTACCACTGCTGAGAACTCCTCAATCATATCATCTAGGAGCGTGTCTTCGACGATGTTAGTCTTAGCCTTATCTTTGGCCTTCTCTTTATTCTCATTTTTGAGCTTGCGACAGTCCTTGTCCATGTGACCGACTTTACCACAGTGATGGCAATTTCCCTTAAACTTTTCAGTTGTTTGGGACTTACCAACCTTCTGGAACTTTCGCTTCTTGCTTGGGTTCCCTTTGACTTATGTCAGGTTTGCCTTAGCCTCAGCGGGTTGTTTCCCCTTTGGCATGACCTTCTTATTATCATCCTGAATTTGAAGTTTGATAATAAGTTCATCTAAGGTCATCTCATTCGTCTTGAGTTTCAAGTAATTCATAAACTCAGTCCACGAGGGAGGCAACTTCTCAATCAACGACGCAACTAAGAATTGCTCATTGAGCTTCAAACCTTCCAAATTCAGGTGATGTAGAATCATTTGATATTCCTGGACTTGGGATGACACACTTTTGTTGTCCACCATTTGAAATTTCAAAAAAATTCCAACGATGAACTTTTGGCACCCGCATCTTGGGTGTTACACTTTATCTGCAATTTTTCCCATAATTCCTTAGCAGTCCCAACGGTGCAATATACCGTGTACTAAGGATCGGACAAACTATTCAGAATATAGTTCATGCACATGAAATCACTATGATTCCATGCATTGCGAACCATCTTCACGTCGTTAACGACATGGATACCTTAGCCCCCTCCCGCTGTTTCATTTGGTTGAGGGTCCGTGTCTTCTCCAACTAGTATATGGTCTTCGGTTAGGAAACGTGACATTCTCATAACCGTCAGGAAGAACATCATCTTTTGCTGCCACCTTTTGAAGTGTGAGCCCATGAACTTCTCGGGGCTTTCATGGTAAAATCCAGTGGGTGTTGGAACAGTAGTGAAGGCGTTGTGAACGCCTTGAGTAGCAGTGGGATTGACACTAGTTGTGCCAATAGTAGTGGGTTGGAATGCATTAGGAACGCCTTGAGAAGTGGTGTTGTAGGCATTGGGATCGCCTTGAGCAGCGGAGGAATTTTTAGCGTTGAATTGATCTTGTCCAGTCATGTTGTTGTGCAAATATTGTCTTAAGTTGTGAGTAAAAGATGCGGTTACAAGGAAATGAGAATGAACAACAATAACAACAATTACAATCTGGTAATGGAAACAAAATGATTCTTCTACAAAAAACTTGCTGAGTCGGGTGTTAGGATCATGTCCTTAAGACAATATTTCCCTGTATTGCTCCTTTAACGGTATGTTGCAACTTGTCTCCCAAGATAAAACAGCGAACAAACAATTGAGTAAAGGAGAGCTCAAAAGTTTACTATAAAAAAGGATCTTTGAGTGTGTGGAAGATTGCAAGAGAGGAAGAAGATGTATATAAAAATCTGAGTATCTTACATTTGAGTCAATGACATCAATTTATAGTGTGATGAACATTTCTTCTCAATTAGCCAAATAATGGCCTTCAATGTCATGTAATGACAATGAATTGAGGTTACAATTCAACCAAATAATTGTTGAATTCATGAGCCAAATAATGGAGAGTTAATGCTCCAAAGTCAGCCCAAAATCAGTTTATTTTCGTCTCTAACGGTCTTTTCGGACCACTGGCGTTGCGCGCCGCCGGGAAGGTGTCGCGGTGCCTCACGTCGATGGCTCATCGAGCCGGCGCCGCGGCGCAAACTCCGATAACTTCCCAGTGATTTACCGTTCCAAGCGTTGCGACCGCGGGAGGCGTCGCGACCGCCACGGCCGCGATTCGACTCGATTCATCGTTTACACATTGTATACTTCTTCCTTCATTTACCAACGTGAAATCATTGTTACTTGACCAATAACCGTCTATCATCTTATGTCTCAAACATTTTTTATACGTACCAATATATCTTCCATTAAGAAAATTTACGATCATTGGTACAACGTGTGCACGTGTGTGGAAACGACGTTTCCTACGTGCGGGGCCCCAGTTATTTGAATCATAAATAATAGGATTAACTTATTTCAGGTTTAATAAATTTTTAGATGTTGGAGTTGATTTTATAAACAAAAAGTTGCCTTTTTGGATAGAAGTACTGCAAAGTTGCCTTTTTGACTAGTATGTTTCTATTAAAGGGGCTAAAATGTCCTTAAATATATTTTTAAAAGGAAATAAATTTTGAAAGTATATATGTTTACATGAAAAGGGAGCAAAATGAAATGGAGAGGGAGTTAGAGTTTTGTTTTGGGAATGACACTAGGAGGATTCACAACTATGGTGTCTAAAAGAATTCGTTACTAACTGCACAATTATGCTGGGTTATGGTATGTTATAGTCCGAACAGATATAGCAAAATGAATGTAATGAATAGTTATAATTGATCTCTAATTATTATTTAAAATTGAGATTAGTTGATTTATTGAATTAGAAACACTTAAATTGTCACGTACTTTCTGTCAAGATCATTGAAGGCTGGATCAGTGAGATTTAAGGGTATCAATGAATACATGTGAGTGATTCTACCAACTAAAGCATCATATGCTGTATCGCCATTTTTTTTCTTACTCATTAGTTTTAGGCGTATAGAATAATCAATAATATAGTGTGTGGCAAATTTGTGGTTGGCTTGATTTTTATTTAGAATGTAAATTATTCCGATTTAGATTACTATAATTGTAGCTTAAATTATAGCATTGTAATATGTATATTATTGACTCCAAGGAATGAGAATATCATTGAAATATTTATTTCATGGTATCAAGAGCCAAAAATTAACCCTAGCCGTTTTCTATGCCCTAGTCGAAACCCTGCCTTCTCTTCTCCTCCTCTTTTCTCGTTCTCTTGAAGTTGGGTAACAATGGCTGATCAAAACAAATTACATCCCGCTCTTGCCGTCAACAACGTCAAGAACTTCATTCCGGTGATTCTCGAGATAGAAAAGGGCAATATTCATCTTGGGCGGAGTTATTCAAATTCATTGCCTCGCTTACCAAGTCATTGACCATATTATTCCTCCAAAACCTCAATCGGGTGTCACGGAGAAAGACAAGTCCACCGACATTGATATGGCTCTATGGTCTCTCTTGGATGCTATAGTCCTTCAATGGATTTACAACACAATATCGAATGATCTTTTGCGTATATATTGGAATCGAATTCGACTACTCAACAAGCATAGGAGCGTTTGCAAAATATTTTCCAGGATAACAAGAATTCGTGCGGTTTATCTGGAAAATCAATTCACCATTGTTAAGATGGATGATTTTTCAAACGTCTCCGCCTATTGTCAAGAGTTAAAAATGAATGTCGATCAACTATCCAATGTTGGTGCACCAGTGTCGAATCAAACGTTAGTTCTTCAATTAATTGTGGGTGTTAATGAATAATATAATGGTGTTGCGACGTTTATTCACCAAAGTAATCCTTTGCCACCATTCTATGAGGCTCATTCGAGATTAATTCTCGAAGAAACCCAGAAAATAAAACAGGCGACGATTGCAGCCAACAATGCCGGCACTGCCCTCCTTTCCACCAACACATATGCCGATGATGTGAGGCCTCCAATTCTAGTTCAGGTAATGTAGCAAATCGCAACAACTACGGACAGAAACTGGGCCAAAATAACAACAATAACAAAGGAAAAAATAATGACGGAATGAGACGTGATCGTGGTGGTAGCAACCAAAACGGCGGTGGAAGCAACCACCAACAACATACACAGATTCAGCCCTTGAAGCACCAACCCCAGCAGCAGCAGTAAGGAAGTACCCACCGTAGGGTTGGACGCCATAACATTGGGCAGCCCCTCCATACCCGTAACCCATGTCGTCGTGGGACAGACCACCACCACCTACTCAACAGCCCGAGGTGCTTGGCAACCGTCCACAGTAAGTATATGCAGTCCATGGACTATCTTCTTCGGGGTATGATCCAACGGACATCGAGCAAGCCATGCACACTATGACTCACAATGTTCCCGATAACACCTGGTACATGGACACCGGTGCTACCTCTCATATGACGGTATCTCAAGGTACTCTCTCGTCTTATTTTAATATGAACAATAATAAAAATATTGTGGTTGGCAGTGGACAAGAAATTCCAATTTGTGGTATTGGGAAATCAAACCTCCCTCTCCCCATTACCCACCTTTACATTTAAATAATGTCCTACATGCACCCATGATTATTAAAAACTTGATATTTGCGTGTCGTTTCACCACTGACAACAATGTTTCTGTTGAGTTTGATCCGTTTGGTTTTTATGTGAAGGACATTCGGACGGGGATGCTACTAATGAAATGTGCTAGCACTGGGATTTGTATCCTATCACCACCACCACCAACCACCAAGCCACCTTTCCATCAACTTGTGCTGCTCTTTCTCCTACTTTATGGCATAATCATTTGGGACACCCGGGAATACCTATTGTTGACACCCAATTTTGACCAGTTTTTCGGTCATTTCTTACAATTTTATGTATTTTAGCACACCGCATTTTAATCGTTATTTTGCATATTTTTACCTAATATTCTATGTTTTATTTTTCACAAAATGGCATTGCATCTTTTATTAAGCATAGGTCTTTGTTAATATCATGTTTTATTATTATTACTCCGTTATTTTATTTTAATAGTTTTGCATCTCTTTAAATATTTTTAGTTTTTAATAATAAACATTATTGTATTTTTACTCAAGCAAATTTCGTCAAACCAGTCCAATTCGAGGCCCAATTCGGGTCAGTCTAATCCGCAAATCCAATTCCAATCCACATCCTTTTTCCCCCCCTAAAAATCAAACACCCTTTTATTCCCCCCCCCCCCCCCCAAATAAATATCTTTTCATTTCCACAAAAAAAACCAAACCCTAACCTAATCCTACCCTATAAATAAAATGTTTACCGCTCCATTCTTTGAACATCAGCACAGCGCCGCATCTCTCTTTACTTTTGCCCATATCCTCTCATCTTTTCATCATCAACTTACCCATCTCCCACACCCTCGTTGCCCCACAAAAACCACCGGATACCACCACACCTCGCCACTGTCGAACTCCCCATTCCGTCAGACCACCTATCCCGTCAACCACTGGCGGCGTCGCTCCGGCGATAGCTGTGAAAGTGATGCCGCCATCTCAATCTCGCCTCATTTGCACTTCGACGAGGCTATTGTTTGTTCTTCATCTTTATTGCTATATTTTGTGTTTGTTGGACTGATTGGGTTACTGATTTTTAGATTTTTTTATTGCGTATGGCCGGAATAAAAAAATCGGCGATCTTGGTTTTGCATCATTTTTGGGTTCGCTGGTTTACTCTTGTAGTTGGACTGATTTAGCACCATTTTGGTATTTTGGCCGGAGTTTTAAACTCCGTTGGACCTCATTTTCTGTTGAATTTTGGCCACTATTACTGTTCCGGCAACGCTACTGTTTGTGTTGGCTGGTGTTATTATTATTTTCGGTTTTGGACATTTAAGCCTATGTAACGGCTTCATCTATATTTCGTCTGCGTACAGCAGCGAACATCATATCGCATCTGCGGCGACGCCTTTCATTTAAGCATATGCGACAAATCATCTATGTTTAAATGCGTGCGGCGACGAATATTTGCATCGCGTCTGTGCAACGACGCCCTTTCATTTAAGTCTATGCAATGACTTCATCCATGTTTCATCTGTGCAACGACGAGCATGTGCATCGTGTCTGTGCAATAACACATTTTCATTTAAGTATATGCAACGACTTCATCCAGGTTTCATCTATGCAACGATAAACATCTGCATCGCGTCTGTGCAATGACGTCCTTTCATTTAAGCTTATGCAGCGACTTCATCTATGTTTCGTCTGTGCAACGTGGATTATCTGCATCGCGTCTGTGCAACGACGCCTTTTTATTTAAGCCTATTGATCGGTGTATTTTATATACATTTTTTGAGTCATTTTTAGTTAGTCCTTTGTCCATTTTTGTACAAATACGTGTCGTCTTAGGATAAATTTTCTTTCTTTTGAGTCAAATTGGTTAAAGTGGCTCATTGGCGGAAAATGAGCAAAAAGAGGGCAAAAACAGAGGTTCCAGAGCTCGAAATGCGAGAAAGTGGCGAATCGAGCACGAAAGCGAGCCCAGCGCGCGCCTCCGGCCAGCGGGCGGGCGCCCACTGCGCCAAGATCGAAGGACTACAAGTTGCGGCGCTGCGGCTGATTCTGAGGGCATGGCGCCGACGCGGGAAAAATCAGATATTTGAATGAATAATGAGCCAGGCCTGAGGGAAAACCTGAATGACGGTTTGGAGGCTATAAAAAGAGAACCCTAGGTCAGAATTAAGGGTTCCCTTTCTTGCCAATTCACAACACATCTTGGAGTTCAAGATTGGAGATCTTTCTTTAGTAATTTCTTGTTCTTTCTTTACTTTATTTTCAGTTTATGTTGGCTATTGAATTAGTTCTTGTCATGTCTATGGCTAGGAACTAATTCTAATATAGGGTTTTCCATGTCAATTCACTTGAACCTTATATTTATGAATTAATGCATGTTTGTGGTTTTTCTTCTAATTGTTGAGATTTATTCAATATATGTTTTGATTGCTTGGTAATTACTTGATCATTAATTATCATAACTTATATGATTTCTAACCGAAATCTGAAAGGGGAGGTTGTGAATATGCTGTAGTTGGATAGACATAGGTTGAATCGTGGATGAAAATACCCCGATTACTTGTGTAGCATTAATAAGGTTTTTGTTCTTAAGCCTCCTCTAGAGTCAACCTTATCACCAAAAGGTAGAAAGGTGTTGTACTGGGGTTGAGTGTTTATATAACCTTAACAGGAGTATAAAACGGATTAGTAAACCTGCTATCTCCAATAGAAGAAGAACCATAGTCAATTGCATTAATAAGTAAGTTAAGCGGATAGTTGAGGAGATTTGGAAGCCCTATTTCCACATTACTGAAGTAAACAACATAGTTATATTAGTTTTCATATTTAGAATCATAAACAACAACTCAAATATCGGTCACCAAATAGATAACAAAGAATAGAATTTGGTACTTGAATACTAATCCCTGAGGACGATAACTCGGTCTTCTAAGACTATATTACTTGACACGACACGTGCACTTGCGTTTAAGTGTGTGCATAAATCGTGCATCAAGTTTTTGGCGCCGTTGCCGGGGATTGGCGTAGTTCAATATCAATTTTATCTATTCTTAATTTCTAATTTGGTTTTTATTTTTGTTTTTAGTATTAAATTTTTTTATTTATTTTTGTGAAAACTAGTGTGCCGTGATCCGTTTATTTGTTTTTGATCTGTTTCAGGCACTCAGTTTATGCGAAGGAGAAGAGGAGCAGACACTCTTGTTCCCTTCAATCCAGAAATTGAGAAAACTTGTAAACAGAACAGAAGGAACCAACAAATTTCAGCCTTACTAGAGATGGAAGGCGTACAAAATAACAACGGGATGAATGAGGGGTTAGGAGATCATCAGCCTAACCAAAGAATGCATCGGAGAGTGTCAATGGATGTAGAGGAGAGAGTTCAGGTCCAAGCGGAGAGAAGCTTGGGAGATTATGTGCTGCCGATGGTGAACGGAGCACAAACTTGTATTAGGCTCCCAGCAATAGGAGCAAATAATTTTGAGATCAAACCTGCAATATTAAGTATGGTGCAGAACACGGTTCAGTTTGGAGGGTTGTCGTCGGAGGATCCTCACATGCATATAGCTAATTTCTTGGAGCTGTGTGCAACATTCGGATCTGATGGCGTTCGATGTGGCCGTCAGATTGAGGCTCTTTCCCTTCTCACTCAGGGATAGAGCGAAAGTGTGGTTGAATTCTTTGCCAGCAGATTCGATATTTACATGACAAGAGTTGGCACATAAATTTTTAGCAAAGTTCTTCCCACCATGCAAAGCAGCGAAGCTGAGAGGGGAGTTGAATAATTTATATCAAGCCGATGGAGAATCATTATATGAAGCTTGGGAGAGGTTCAAGGACTTGCAAAGGAAGTGTCCACACCACAACATTGAGTTGTGGAATTTGGTCCACATTTTCTATAATGGGCTGAGCGGAACGACCAGAACAATTATTGATGCAGCCGCAGGTGGAACCTTTATGAGAAAAACAGCCCATGAAGCTCATGACTTATTGGAGGACATGGCCACCAATAACCATGTCACAGAGGATAGACAAGTGAGTGGCAGAAGAAGAGTGGGAGTTCATGAGATTGATGCCATCACTGCCCTGAATGCCCAAGTTGCCCTTTTGACCAAACAGCTGCAACAAAATACAATGTCTGTAAATGCAGTGCAACTGCTAATGAGTTGTGAAATGTGTGGTGGTCCACATACATTCGACAGATGCCCATCAGCTGATCCTAACAATATCTCGATCGAGCAAGCAGAGTGCCAAGCTGTAGGGAACTATCAGAGACCCCAGAACAACCCATACTCAAACACCTACAATCCAGGGTGGAGGAATCACCCAAATTTTCATGGAGAGGTGAGCAAGGGCAGCAGAACCAGTTTAGAGGCCAATACCAAAATCAGCAGCCATTCACTCAGGCCTCATCTTCTCAACAATTCAGTGGCCCTATCCAACCAGAAAAGCCAGACGAGCTGAGAGCAACTTTGTTGACACTCACCAACTCCCAGACCCAGTTCATGGCAGATACTAGATCCTCTCTTAGGAGCTTGGAAACACAGGTGGGGCAACTAGCAAAGCTAGCAACCAACAGGCCACAGGGTACCCTGCCGAGCAACACAGAGATGAATCCTAGAGAACAATGTCGAAGATGCAGTGAGGAGTGGAAGCGGTTGGAGCAGTGTGCACTCGACTGTGGTTGAGCAGAGGTAGAAACAGAGAGAGAAAGGGTTGTTGAAGATCGCCCAATAGTAGAAAGCTCCAGGAGAAGACATCGAGAAGATTCCTTTCCACAAAGATTGCAAAGGAAAGTAGTTGATAAGCAATTCTCCAAGTTTTGGAGGCGTTGAGAAAGTTACATATCAACATACCGCTTCATCGAGCGTTGGAGCAAATGCCTTCTTATTTCAAATTCATGAAGGAAATTTTGGGAAGAAGAAGAAATTGGGAGAATATGAGATGGTGGCCTGGCGAGGAGTGCGTGCTATCTGCGAGAAGAAATTGCCCCTAAACTCGAGGACCCGAGCTTTACATTGTTTTGCAGGTTGGCGGGAGTAACGTCTGATAGGGCCGCTGTGATTTGGGTGAGTATAAATTTGATGCCTTTGTCGGTGTTTAAACGGTTGGAGTTAGGTGAGGCAAAACCAACCACGGTGAGCTTGCAATTAGCGGACAGAACGGTGGTGCACCCCAGGGGGAAGATTGAGGATGTTATTGTTAAAGTAGGAAAATTCTTTTTTCCTGCGGATTTCCTCATTCTTGACATGGAGGAGGATGCGGAGATTCCCATCATATTGGGGAGACCGTTCTTGACAACAGGGAGAGCCCTGATTGATGTAGAGAAGGGAGAGCTGACACTGAGGGTAGAAAGTGAAGAAATGGTGTTTAAAGTGTTTAAACACGTTATTGAGCCCCGATCGTGGCGGTGCTTTCTGCAATCAACCGTCGGAACTTAACTGTGAGCGATTGCAAGCCACAACAAGGAGATAAGCCCACTGGCAGTGCGTGATGTTGAACCTCCGCCAAAGCAGGTATGTGATACTGAACCTTCTCTTGAAAATAATTATAAGAAGAAAAACAGAAGAAGAAAAAGGAGAATGTTAAAAAATGGATTGGTTGTGGGGTTAGTTTACCCACACCTCTTGATTTAAAGAAGTTGCGTCCGGCTAAAAGACGTTAAAGACAACGCTACTTGGGAGGCAACCCAAAGTATTTTAATTTAGTTTACTTTAATGCAGTTAGTTTTCACTAAGAACAGTCTCACGGAGGTATTTGTTATATGTTGTGATGACAGGTGCAGGGCCAACAATTTGGAGGGCGAAAACTGAAGATAAGCCAAGGATTTCCAGAAAATCGGGTTAGCGCTTGGCTCAGAGCGAGGCATGGCGCTAAAACAAAAAGCGCGAGAAATTCAGCGCGGTGCAAAAGAGCAAAAGCGGCAGAAATTCAGCGCGGCTGAAGTCCAGAAAAATTCTGAATTTTGGCCGCGCTCCATTCTGGTCGCGGCGCGAGAAGTTGTAAGAGTCACGATAAATTGGCGCCATGGCTGATTCTGCAGCGTCGCCGTGAAATCCAGAAATTAAAGACGCCCCAAATCCGATTTTTCCCCAATTCCAAATCAAAACCTAAACCTTGCTCTCCACAAAAACCACGAAAATCCACACTTTACCTAAAAATCTTCCATAAACCAAACCCAAACACAACCAAAGTTCTTAAATTCCCTAAACCCTTAACCATCCTAAACAACTACCCTCATCTCATTGCCTCAAATCATCATTAGGAGCAAGAAAATCTTGAAGAACACCGTCAAAGGTAACCTTCATCTTTTCTTGAAAGCTTTACTATAGTCAGAGGAGGTAGTAGATTGGAGGAGGTGTTATATCTGTGAGGGTGTGTTGGGGTGTTGAAATTGGTTGTGAGATGTCACGACCCGACCCGGCGGCCCGGTGCCTACACAGGCACCCGTTCGTATACATCGTGAGAATAGCGGCGGAACATACACAACATAAACACGTGTGTAAATAATATACAACAAGCTAGCCGATAAGTGCGCCTTCCATAATATAAACAAAGTCAAAAGTACAACTTTACAACTCGATTCTTATATCCCGACCACGTATGTGAATACGCACCTTAGGAATAACAATCGTGGCGGGACAGGCCCGCCATACCACGAATGTACATAATTTGCAACATCGAGGACAAGCGTACCAAAGAAAGACAAGCCTCCGGAGAATGGAGCTTAGACGTCCGATAAGTGATCACAGAATGTGGATCTGCCACGCTACCACTTTCTGCGGCGTGAACGCAGCCAGGAAGGTCGGTCATGATATGTACTAAGTATGTAAAGCGGAAAATCAGTAATTACAACATAAGTTTAATAGAAAGCGGAGACATGTATGATAACAAAATTACGACACGTGCCTTACTAACAATGAGTACATCAAGAGAATACGTATAACATCACAATAGCGGTCTCCGATCATACCATGGGTAGCGAACCCATAAAAGCAGTGGTATAACGTCTTGGGGTGTACCCGCCATTTATACTCTTACCACAGGCGGTGGTATAACGTCTTGGGGTTTGCCTCATTTATACTCTTATCACTGTAGAAGATAACGCAGTGGTATAACGTCTTGGGGCTTCCTCATTTATACTCTTATCACGAAGAAGGTGGTATAGCGTCTTGGGGTTTGCCACCGATACTCTTACCTATCTCAAACCCTGCCATACAATAATTAAGCAAGTTAGCAATCCCAACTTCTTATTAGTCTTATTCATCTACATTCTCATTTTAGTTTACTTAAGGCACTTTCATGTCTTTTATAAGAATCAGAATTTAACCCAAAGTACTACATACTTCTATTCTTTTAAAAACAAATGACTCTTTTAGTAGAAAGCTTCCAAGACACTATTAACCATAGTATCAAGTCAAAGTACATTTCAAGGCAAGTCACAATACCTTTAGAATTAAAGTAGGTTTCTAAATCAAATGACTCTTTCTTATTAAACCTTGGGCAATTGATACCTTAAAATCAATTTGCCTTTTGTTAACACAAGCCATTTACCTTTGCATAAAGTCAATATAACCAACTCCCATAAAGTCGTTATATTCACTTTATACCTTAGTCAAGTACATTCTTCTCTATCGAGGACTTATACGATTAAAGCGACACAAGTATCACATACTTTAAATCTCTTCAAGTCCTTAACTTTACTAAGACTTAAGACATCCTTAATATTTCAAAGAAGTGAGTTAACTTCCTAACTCACCCGACTTGGCATTTTATAAGGCTAGTAAAGAATGTCAAAGGCTTGACGTCCACCGTACTACATCGCTAACTAGTCATGCTCAAAAGATAGGAAAAGTTCTACATACCTTGTGGTCAAACCACTTTGCCAAGTACGAAGTCCGCCTACTATGTCAACTATAATATTCCACAATACGCCTATTAAAGCCTTACTTCAAACGTAGAATATTATAAGTATTAAGTCTCCATTTTCTACGGAAAATCGGACAAAGACCTCCTTTGTTTTTACTCACTTTGCCACCTTTTTCAAGTGAAATACAATAACCAAACGACCCAATTGGCTCACAATTATATGTAGGTAGTCAATACAATTAAATAACTACATTGATTGGCTCACAATTTTATGGAAAGTAGTCCAATACAAAGGAATAACTACACAGCCCCAATTGGCTCACAATTATATAGAAAGTAGTCCAATACAATTAAATAACTAAACAATACAAACTACATTCCAAATTCGGCCACCTTGATTCAACAAATCCAATTCTTATCCAATTTCCATTTCAATCCAATTTAGTAGCATAACATGATATCAAGTCGCGTTTGAGTATCATAACCATAATCTTTAAGTAAGTAACATGCGACGATTTCTAAAAGCGACGATTAGTAATCCAATTTCCAAGCGGCTTGTATAACATTTCGGATTTAACTACAAGAAATCCATAATACTAATAACTTCAACCTATCAACATCATGCTAGCAACAAGTAGAGCTAACAACAACAATATAAATATGTAATCTTGTAACACCTTTAAAAGACAAGATTTTACCTTAACGATTCTTAATCCAACTCCAATCAAGTCGCTCCTTAGTAGTTTAGAGCCTCTCCAAGACACCTCAATCCGCTTGTTGAGACCCTTAGAACAATACCAACAATTATCCTTCAAAACTCAAGCAAAACCTAGAAAGACCCTTAGGTTTTCGTTTGCGACTAACCGTAAACAATCTTTTCCAAGATTTTTCTATTGAGATGTGTTTACAATACACCTAAGACCCTTGGTTTAAAGTGTGGAATCAAATGGACAAGAAACGAAAATTTCTCCCTTTCTTTCAATGAAGAACCGAGAGCTTTGCCTATGTTTCTTCCAATTTTGTGTGAAATTTTCTAAGTGTTGGCTCTCTCTAGCACTACTAGTATTATATAGAGTAAAGGATGGTCAAGATAATTACAAATGTGAGGCTTAGATGTGGTCTTCCAAAATATCAAGACTTATGACCTTTGACTTTAGTCAATAAACTCATCTACTGAGTTACAAGACTTAGCCTTAGAAGACTTATGGTAAATGACCATATTGGCCATGCCATTTTCGTCCAAGGCACTCTAAGGGGGTGACACGTGTCGCCTCCCATTAAATCCTAATAATACGTTTTAACAATATCAAAATTAGATAAATTTTTACAAGCCTCAAATCTTAACCTTGGTGAGTTCTTATTAACGTTCTTAAAACATGTCCTGTAAATACGGTGTAACATTCTTCCCCTTAGAAACATTCGTCCCGAATGTTCCTTGAGTCAAACTTAAAATTAGCGACTGGTTTTCTTTCACAACCCCGTACCAATAATGCCAATCATGGCCACATAATGTCATTTAGGCAAAAGAGATACTTCAATTTAAAACTTGACAAGTAAAGGAAGATGAATTACCTGAAGGTATAGGAAATAAGTGAGGAAACTTCCTCAACATGTCCTCCTCCGCCTCCCAAGTCATCTCCTCGGTTATCATTCCTCCACAGACTTTGTGGAAGCTACATCCTTGGTCGCGATCGCGACTGGCGATCGAGTATCGCTATGGGACTCTCCTCATACGATAATCCCTCTGTCACCTGGACCTCACTAGTAGGGAAAACTCTCGCTGGATCACCGATACACTTCCGCAACATAGAGACATGGAAGACCGGATGTACCGCCTCTAACTCTGATGGCAGATCCAACTCGTAGGCAACCTTGCCCACCCGACGAACGATCTGGTAGGGCCCAATGTACCTTGGGCTGAGTTTCCCCTTCTTACCGAATCTCATCACACCGCCGTGGGTGACACCTTCAAGACCAATCGTCTACACGAAACTCCAAATGCCGCCGATTATCTGCGTAAGACTTGCCGACTACGAGTCTCTCTGGATAAGCTTCACCTTATCCACGGCCTGTACCAAGTGCAGGCCAACTAATCGTACATCGCCCACGCCGAACCAACCGATCGGCGACTGCATTCGCCCATATAAAGCCTCGTATGGCGCGTCGTATCTTTGGAATGGTAGTTGTTATTATAAGCAAACTCCAAGAGGCAAATGATCCTCCCGGCTACCATGAAATCAATCACGCAGCTCGCGGATATCCTCGTGTGCGGATAGTGCGCTGCTGCCGTCGATCCGAGGATGAAATGTTGTGCTGAGACTCACCTGTGTCCCCAAACCCTTATGGAAAGACCTCCAGAAGTTAGCCGTAAACTGGGCTCCTCTATCTGATATAATCGACACCGGAACACCGTGCAGCCTCACTATCTCTCGGATGTACAATCGGCATAGTCCTTAGTCAACGTCGTCTATTTGGAAGGAAATGGGCTGATTTCGTCGACAACAATAACCCAAATGGAGTCGTACTTCCTCGAGTACGAGGTAACCTGTAACAAAGTCCATGTTGATCATCTCCCACTTCCAAGTCGGAATCTCGATAGGCAATAAACCACTGGGCCTCGTGCTCGACCTTGACTGCGGCAATTAGGACATCAGGCAACAAAACACCGCCACGTCCTCTTCGGGCCATCCGCAATACAAACATCGAGGTCATGGTACATCTTGGTCGACCGGATGAATAGAATAACGAGCACCGTGTGCCTCCCGAATCTGGCGAAGTCTGATACATCGGGAACACAAACCGCCTCAAATCTCGGACCCAGCGCCTCGAATAGACTTTTCTCCTCCCGAAGAGTTCGTCACGATGCCGTACCAACAGGTCCTCAAATCGCCTCTTTACCTCATCAACGATGGAAGACTCGTGACCTCACGAACCCGTACTCACTATCGTCGGTATCGATCAATCGAACCCCAGCTCGCTAACGGTGGATCTGACGGACCGTGTCCTGTCTCTGCACTCGATAGGCTCCCATCGATCTACGACTCAAGGCATCAAGAACTACGTTGGCCTTCCCGGATGGTATAGAATATCAACATCATAATCTTTCAAAGACTCTAACCACCGCTCTGTCTCAAGTTCACTCCTGCTGAAGATATCTGGAGGCTCTTGTGGTCTGTATAAATATCCATGAACCCGTACAAATAATGTCTCCAAATCTTCAGGCATGTATAATCGCGCAACTCTAAGTCATGGGTAGGGTAATTCCTCTCATGCTTCGCCGGGAAGCATAGGCTATAACCTTGTCGTCTTTGCGTCAAAACACACCTGGCGATGCGAGGCATCACAATAGATCACGTACCATCTAACCCTCCGAAGAGTAAGAACCGAGTAGTCAACCTTTCCTTCAAGAATCGAAACCCTTCTCAAGCCTCGTCCACCGGAACTTGGCGCCTGCGTCGCCTAGTCAACGGTGAAATCGGCAAAGCGCTCCACAAACTGCGATAATAACCCGCCGATCTAAGAAATCGCACTCGGTCGGAGTAGTAGGTCTCGGCCAAGACTTGCCTCTATCTTTGCCGTATCTGCGAACACCATCGCCAATAATATGCCCGGGAATGCCATCGAGGCCAACAAAACTCACACTGAGAACTTGGCGAATAGCTGCGGCTCCGAGAATCCCAATCACCGTCGCCGAGTGATCTGCGTACTCGCTTCTGTCGCGAATACACCAGATGTCATCAATGAATACAATCACAAATGTATCCAAGAATGACTTGAACACGGTTCATCAAATCCATAAATACAGCGTTGGTCAAACCGAAAGACATAACCACGAACTCATAGTGCCCATAGGTCTGAATGCGATCTTTGGGATATCTGCCTCTCGAACTCGAACGATGATAACGGACGCAGTCTATCTTTGAGAAACACCTCGCACCAATCGTCAAACAAATCATCAATCACGGGGAGGTACCTATTCTTAATGGTTACCTTATTCACCGCTCGTAGTCAACACAGCTGGTCCCATCCTTCTTTACAAACAATCTGGCGCTCCCGGGGAGATACACTAGGCCTAATAAAGCCTTTTTCCGGAAATCTTTCGGTGGTCCTTGACTCCTCAACTCGGCAGTGCCATCCGTATGGCGGAATGGAAATAGGTCGAGTGTCCGCAACGTGTCAATACAAAACTCAATCTCCCTCTCGGGAGGATACCGGAAGATCATGCAGGAACACGTCGCAAACTCCCAACCACTGCATCGAAGAACTGCACCTCGGCCTCGTATCAAATACGCGCACGGATGATAGATGTACCGCTACGCACCATCTTCCTAGCCTTGAGGTAAGAAATAAACCTACCCGCCGGCGATCTTGTGTTGCCCTCCACTGATAACTAGCTCGCAGAAACTGAACCGAACCAACTGTCCCTACGATCAACGTTGGCATAACAAGAGGCCAACCAGTCCATTACCATAATGACATCAAAATCATCATCTCGACAAATCTATCAAGTCTGCGGTCGACGATCAAATAAATACCGGACAACCTCTATACACCCGCCACTAACACGAATCACCAATGGCGTAGCTACCTCAAACGGCTCTATCGACCGCAAGCTCTCGATTCTACCCGATAAGAGGGGACACATAGGACAAGGTAGAACTCGGATCTATCGCATAAACATCACTGAAATTAGTACTATACCGTGGCGGCGTCGAAGCCTCACGATCTGGCGGTGGCTAGAGAATATATGCGGTTACGGGGACGCTGAATGGAACCACCACCACGACCTCTGCGCGGCTGCGTCGTGAGTACCACGCCTCCGCGCGTAACCACGAAGGAGAAGAAGACCCAACAATCGATCCGTCGGTGTCTTTGTACCACCCATCACGCTTCTAGGCCTGACAATCTCTCTTCAAATGGCCCACCGCCACAAGAGTAACAAGCTCCGGCTCTGCGACACTCGCCACAGTGGAACCTACCGCATCGAGCACACCGAGGTGTGGGTGGTCCCCGACGGTGATTCCAGTGCCTCGCGAAATCTGTAGTCCGAGCCACGACCGCTCCCGACCGACTGGTGGTCGACCTCTTGCCGAAATCGTGTGAGCACTCTGTCTTTGGTGGGCGAACGTGGACTACTCTTCTTTGTCAGCCTCGAAAGCGCCTCGAGACCGATGTCACAGCCTCTTGGGTGGCTGCGTCAATCTGGTCCTCACTCTCTCTATCCTCTATCCCTGCATAGGCTGCATCCGGCGATGTCCATCTGGTGAAGAGCCACCCCAAGCATGTTGTAATCATATGGTCTAGCCCCATCACATAACGATGAACTCTATCCGCCATGCTAGCTACAATAGTGTGAGCATGCTCGCAGAGTCAAACTCGGTGTACTCACTAACAGTCCTCCTGCTCGTCAGGTCAAAAATCTGTCTGCCGGCTCTCCTCATCTCGGGAGGTAAAAAGTGATCCATAAAGGCCTCTGTAAACTCCTCCCAAACAGTGGAAGAGCATCATCACCTCTCGAAGCAACCACGACTCAAACCGGTTCAACGCAATATCGCGAACCGGTAAGAGGCTAGTGTAGCTGTCTCTCAAGCCCTAAGAACGCATGGTCATTGTAGCCGTCGAGCGAACTCCTGCGAATCCTCGGACCTCGAACCATAAAACTTCGGGTGGATTACATCCCGGAAAATCCCTAATCCGCAAACTTGCTCACTCGTATTTGCGCTACTATCTTGGTCAATAACCGACCGCTCCCGTAGTCTCTATACTCGGTGGTGAGGCTGGAGGGCAGTATCGGAACCTCTGGAGCTACCGCCGCTCTCGCCTCTAATGTGGTGAACTCAACGACCGCCTACTACCTCGTGCATAGTCGTGACCTCTCGCCTGGTAGCTTTCGTGGAGGCATAGCCGTTTCATAAGAAGAGGTCGGAGAGGATTCAACCTAATAAGACTGACTAATGCACGATCTCGAGAGAGAAAAATGAAACCAATCCTAAATGTCCTGCGACCTCACGATTATAGATGTGATGCACAACACACCGATAATCAAGACTACTGAACACGATCAGACACTTTTCCGAGGACTAATCGCTCGATACCACTTTTGTCACGACCCGACCGGGCGCGGCGGTGCCTACGCACCCGTTCAGTATACATCGAGAATAGCGAACATACACAACATAAACACGTGTGTAAATAATATACAACACGCTGGCCGATAAGGCGCGCTTCCATAATATAAACAAAGTCAAAGTACAACTTTACAACTCGGTTCTTATAGCCCAACCACATATGTGAATACAGGAATAACAAGCGTGGCGGGGCCCGCCATACCACGAATGTACATAATCTACAACATCGTGACAAGGCGTACCAAAGAAAGACAAGCCTCGGAGAATGGAGCTTGAACGTCCGATAAGTGATCAGAATGTGGATCTGCCACGCCTTACCCTTTCTGCGTGAACGCAGAAGAGAAGACACAATATGTACTAAGTATGTAAAGCGGAAAATCGTAATTACAACATAAGTTTAATAAGCGGGAGACATGTATGATAACAAAATTACAAGACCCAAAGACATAGTTACTAACAATGAGTACATCAAGAGAATACGTATAACATCACAATAGCAGTCTCCCGATCATACCATGGGTAGCGAACCCATAAAACAGGTGGTATAACGTCTTGGGGTGTCTACCCCTCATTTATACTCTTACCCTGAAGCAGGTGGTATAACGTCTTGGGGTTTGCCCCTCATTTATACTCTTATCTGTAGAAGATAATGCAGTGGTATAACGTCTTGGCTTCTCATTTATACTCTTATCTGAAGAAGGTGGTATAGCGTCTTGGGGTTTGCCTCACCGATACTCTTACCTATCTCAAACCCATACAATAATTAAGCAAGTTAGCAATCCCCCTAACTTCTTATTAGTCTTATTCATCTACATTCTCATTTTAGTTTACTTAAGGCACTTTCATGTCTTTTATAAGAATCCGGGAATTTAACCCAAAGTACTACATACTTTATTCTTTTAAAAACAAATGACTCTTTTTAGTAGAAAGCTTCCAAGACACTATTAACCATAGTATCAAGTCCAAAGTACATTTCAAGGAAAGTCACAATACCTTTAGAATTAAAGTAGGTTTCTAAATCAAATGACTCTTTCTTATTAAACCTTGGGCAATTGATACCTTAAAATCAATTTGCCTTTTGTTAACACAAGCCATTTACCTTTGCATAAAGTCAATATAACCAACTCCCATAAAGTCGTTATATTCACTTTATACCTTAGTCAAGTACATTCTTCTCTATCCAGGACTTATACGATTAAAGCGACACAAGTATCACATACTTTAAATCTCTTCAAGTCCCTTAACTTTACTAAGACTTAAGACATCCTTAATATTTCAAAGAAGTGAGTTAACTTCCTAACTCACCCGACTTGGCATTTTATAAGGCTAGTAAAGAATGTCAAAGGCTTGACGTCCACCGTACTACATACGCTAACTAGTCATGCTCAAAAGATAGGAAAAGTTCTACATACCTTGCCTGTCAAACCACTTTGCCAAGTACGAAGTCCCGCGTACTATGTCAACCTATAATATTCACAATACGCCTATTAAAGCCTTACTTCAAACGTAGAATATTATAAGTATTAAGTCTCCATTTTCTACTGAAAATCGGACAAGACCTCCTTTGTTTTTACTCACTTTGCCACCTTTTTCAAGGCGAAATACAATAACCAAACAGCCCCATTGGCTCACAATTATATAGAAGGTAGTCAATACAATTAAATAACTACACACCCAATTGGCTCACAATTTTATGGAAAGTAGTCCAATACAAAGGAATGACTACACAGCCAATTGGCTCACAATTATATAGAAAGTAGTCCAATACAATTGAATAACTAAACAATACAAACTACATTCCAAATTCGGCCACCTTGATTCAACAAATCCAATTCTTATCCAATTTCCATTTCAATCCAATTTAGTAGCATAACATGATATCAAGTCGCATTTGAGTATCATAACCATAATCTTTAAGTAAGTAACATGCGACGATTTCTAAAAACGACCAATTAGTAATCCAATTTCCAAGCGGCTTGTATAACATTTCGGATTTAACTACAAGAAATCCATAATACTAATAACTTCAACCTATCAACATCATGCTAGCAACAAGTAGAGCTAACAACAACAATATAAATATGTAATCTTGTAACACCTTTAAAAGACAAGATTTTACCTTAACGATTCTTAATCCAACTCGATCCAAGTCGCTCTTAGTAGTTTAGAGCCTCTCCAAGACACCTCAATCCGCTTGTTGAGACCCTTAGAACAATACCAACAATTATCCTTCAAAACTCAAGCAAAACCTAGAAAGACCCTTAGGTTTTTAGTTTGCGACTAACAGTAAACAATCTTTTTCCAAGATTTTTCTATTGAGATGTGTTTACAATACACCTAAGACCATGGTTTAAAGTGTGGAATCAAATGGACAAGAAACGAAAATTTCTCCCTTTCTTTCAATGAAGAACCGAGAGCTTTGCCTATGTTTCTTCCAATTTTTGTGTGAAATTTTCTAAGTGTTGGCTCTCTAGCACTACTAGTATTATATAGAGTAAAGGATGGTCAAGATAATTACAAATGTGAGGCTTAGATGTGGTCTTCCAAAATATCAAGACTTATGACCTTTGACTTTAGTCAATAAACTCATGCTACAAGTTGCAAGACTTAGCCTTAGAAGACTTATGGTAAATGACCATATTCGCCATGCCATTTTCGTCCAAGGCACTCTAGGGGTGACACATGTCGCCTCCCATTCGTCACAATAATACGTTTCCCAATATCAAAATTCGATAAATTTTTACAAGCCTCAAATCTTAACAGTGAGTTCTTATTAACGTTCTTAAAACATGTCCTGTAAATACGGTGTAACATTCTTCCCCTTAGAAACATTCGTCCGAATGTTCCTTCTGAGTCAAACTTAAAATTAGCGACTGGTTTTCTTTCACAACCCCGACATACCAATAATGCCAATCATGGCCACATAATGTCATTTAGGCAAAGAGATACTTCAATTTAAAACTTGACAAGTAAAGGAAGATGAATTACAGGTATAGGAAATAAGTGAGAAACTTCTCAACATGTCCTCCTCCGCCTCCCAAGTCATCTCCTGCGGTTATCATTCCTCCACAGACTTTGTGAAGCTACATCCTTGGTCCGCTGACTCGCGATCGAGTATCGCTATGGGACTCTCATACGATAATCCTCTGTCACTGGACCTCACTAGTAGGAAAACTCTCGGATCACCGATACACTTCCAACATAGAGACATGGAAGACCGGATGTACCGCCTCTAACTCGATGGCGGATCCAACTCGTAGGCAACCTTGCCCACCCGAAATGATCCGGTAGGGCCCAATGTACCTTGGGTGAGTTTCTTCTTCAATCTCATCACACCGCCATGGGTGACACTTGAAGACCCAATCGACCAAACTCCAAATCCGACGCCGATTATCTGCATAAGACTTGACTCAGCCGCTAATCTCTCTGGATAAGCTTCACTTATCCACGTACTGTTCAAGTTCGCCAACTAATCGCATTCGCCCACGCCGAACCAACCGATCGGCGACTGCGTTCTCGCCCATATAAAGCCTCGTATGGCGCCATCGTATCTTTGGAATGGTAGTTGTTATTATAAGCAAACTCCACAAGAGGCAATGATCCTCCCAGAAATCAATCACGCAGCTCGCAGATATCCTCGTTGTCGGATAGTGCGCTCGCCGTCGATCTGAGGATGAAATGCTTTGTCGCGCGAGACTCACTGTGTCCCCAAACCATTCGGAAAGACCTCCAGTTAGCCGTAAACCGGCTCCTCTATCGATATAATCGACACGAACACCGTGCCCTCACTATCTCTCGGATGTACAAGCATAGTCCTCACCGAAACGTCGTCTGGCCAGGAAGGAAATGGGCTGATTTCGGCACCACAACAATAACCCAAATGGAGTCGTGCTTCCTCGAGTACGAGGTAACCTCAGAACAAAGTCCATGTTGATCATCTCCCACTTCAAGTCGGAATCTCAATATACCGCAATAAACCACTGGCCTCGGTGCTCGACTGACTCGCAATTAGGACATCGCGACAAAACGCCACGCGTCCTCGTGCCATCCACCAATACAAACATCCGAGGTCATGGTACATCTTGGTCGACCGGATGAATAGAATAACGAGCACCGTGTGCCTCCCGAAATCTGGCGAAGTCTGATACATCGAACACACAACCGCCCTCAAATCTCAAAGCGCCACTCGAATAGACTTTTCTCCTCCCAAGAGCTGCATCACGATGCATCAACACCGGGTCCTCAATCACGCCTCTTTACCTCATCAACGATGGAAGACTCGCAACCTCACGAACCCGCACTCACTATCGTCGGTATCGATCAATCGAACCCCAGGCTCGCTAATCGTGGATCTGACGACCATGTCCTGTCTCTCGCCGTACCTCGATAGGCTCCCATCGATCTACGACTCAAGAATCGCCTTGGCCGGATGGTATAGAATATCAACATCATAATCTTTCGTGACTCTAACCACCGCTCTGTCTCAAGTTCGACTCGCTCGAAGATATACTGAGGCTCTTGTGGTCAGATAAATATCCACATGAACCCCGCATAAATAATGTCTCCAAATCTTGGCATGTATAATCTGCCAACTCTAAGTCATGGGTAGGGTAATTCCTCTCATGCTCGTGAATCTTGGAAGCATAGGCTATAACCTTGCCGTCTTTGCATCAAAACACACCTAGCCCGATGCAGGCATCACAATAGATCACGCATCCATCTAACCCTCCTAAGAGTAGAACCGGAGCCGTAGTCAACCTTTCCTTCAAAGAATCGAAACCCTTCTCGCAAGCCTCGTCGGCTGGAACTTGCGCGCCTTCGTCCCTAGTCAACGGTCTGAAATCGAAGCAACCGCTCCACAAACTGCGATAATAACCCGCCCTAAGAAATCTGCGCACCTTGGTCGGAGTAGTAGGTCTCGGCCAAGACTTATCGCTATCTTTGCCGTATCTACCGAACACCATCACCCAATAATATGCCCGGGAATGCCACCGAGGCCAACCAAAACTCACACTTGGAGAACTTGGCGAATAACCGCCGCCGAGAATCCTAAGTCACCGAGTGATCTGCATGCTCGCTCTGTCGCGAATACACCAGATGTCATCAATGAATACAATCACAAATGTATCAAGAATGACTTGAACACCCGGTTCATCAAATCCATAAATACCTGAGCGTTGGTCAAACCGAAAGACATAACCTCAACTCATAGTGCCCATACCGGTCCCGAATGCGATCTTTGGGATATCGCCTCTCGAACTCGAACGATGATAACTGCATCGCAGTCTATCTTTGAGAAACACCTCGCACTTGCAATCGTCAAACAAATCATCAATCCCGGGAGGGTACTATTCTTAATGGTTACCTTATTCACCTGTAGTCAACACACATACGCAGCGTCCATCCTTCTTCTTTACAAACAATACGCTCCCTGGGTGAGATACACTAGGCCTAATAAAGCCTTTTCCAAAGAAATCTTTGGTGGTCCTTCACTCCTCAACTCGGCGTGCCATCGTATGGCGGAATGGAAATAGGTCGAGTGTCCGCAACGTGTCAATACAAAACTCAATCTCCTCTCGGGAGGATACGGAAGATCATCCGGGAACACATCGCAAACTCCTAACCATCGCATCGATCAAGAATCGCACCTCACCTCTGTATCAAATACGCGCGGATGATAGATGTACCGCTTTCGCACCATCTTCCTAGCCTTGAGGTAAGAAATAAACCTACCGCCGGCGTT
Organism: Przewalskia tangutica; assembly: GCA_029844215.1. Classification (NCBI taxonomy): domain Eukaryota; kingdom Viridiplantae; phylum Streptophyta; class Magnoliopsida; order Solanales; family Solanaceae; genus Przewalskia; species Przewalskia tangutica. The sequence goes on along the minus strand of CM056727.1, from coordinate 47,972,463 downwards.
CTCCACTCGATAATCGCTCGCCAGAAATCGAACCGAACCAACTGTCCTACCAACGTTGGCATAACAAGAGGCCAACCCCATACCATAATGACATCAAAATCATCATCTCCGGCTCTATCAAGTCTGCGGTCCGACGTAAATAAATACCGACAACCTCTATACACCGCCACTAACAGAATCACCAATCGGCGTAGCTACCTCAAACGGCTCTATCGAACACGCTCTACTCGATTCTACCCGCACAAGAGGGGACACATAGGACAAGGTAGAACCTGGATCTATCAATGCATAAACATCACAGCCTGAAATTAGTACTATACCTGTGACGACGTCAGGGGAAGCCTCCTGATCCTGGCGGCTGGCGAGAGAATATATGCGGTTCTGGGGACCGCTAGAAGAACCACCACGACCTCTACCGCGGCTGCCGTCCGTGAGTACCACTCCGGCGCGTAACCACGTAAGGAGAAGACCCAACAATCGATCCCGCTTACCTTTGTACCACCCATACCGCCTCTGACGGACAATCTCTCTTCAAATGGCCCCGCCACAAGAGTAACAAGCTCCGGCTCGCGACACTCGCCAGTGGAACCTATCGAGCACACCGAGGTGTGGGTGGTCGACGTCGGTGACGGTTCGCCTCGAATCTCAGAGTCCGGGCCACGACTGCTCGACCGACTGGCTGGTCGGACCTCTTGCGCGTAAACCGTGTGAGCACTGCGCCGGGCGATGGACTCTACTGCGAGGCCGCCCGCCTCATCGCCCTGAGACCCGGCGTCACCGCCTCTTGGCTGGCTCGTCAATCTGGTCCTCCTCTCTATCCTCTATCCACGCATAGGCTGCGTCCGGCGATGTCCATACCGGCCAAGAGCCACCCCCAAGCATGTTGTAATCATATGCCTAGCCCATCACATAACGATGAACTCTATCCGCCATGCTAGCTGATAGTGTGAGCATGCACGGCCGAGTCAAACTCAGTGTACTCACTGCGGTCCTCCCGGCTTACGCAAGGTCAAAAATCTGCCTACCGGGCTCTCATCTCTGGAGGTAAAAGTGATCCATAAAGGCCTCTGTAAACTCCTCCCAAACAGCCGGAAGAGCATCATCACCTCTCGAAAGCAACACGACTCAAACCGGTTCAACGCAATATCGCGCAACCAGTGAGGCTAGTGTAATGCTGCCTCAAGCCCTAAGAACTCGCACGGTCGAGCGAACTCCTGCGGATCCTCGCCGCACCTCGAACCATAAAACTCGGTGGATTACATCCCGTAAAATCCCTAATCCAAACCGTCATCGGGTCGGCTCATTGCCGCCGCTACTATCTTCGTCAATAACGACCGCTCCCGTAGTCTCTACTCGCACCGGGCCGGGAACTGGAGGGTGCAGTATCAACCTCTGGAGCTGCGCCTCTCGGCTCTCTAATACGGGCGTGGGTGAACTCAACGACCACTACTACCTCGGGCATAGTCCGTGCTCGAGCAGTGTGACCTCGAGTACCGCTAGCCTCCGCTGCTTGCCCTTCGGGCCGTAGCTTTCCGAGGCATAGGTTTCATAAGAAGAGGTCGGAGGATTCAACCTAATAAGACAGCTAATGCACGATCTCGAGAGAGAAAAATGGAAACCAATCCTAAATGTCCTGGCCTCACGATTATAGATGTGATGACAACACACCGATAATCAAGACTACTAGACACGGTGCGTAGACACTTTCCGAGGACTAATCGCTCGATACCACTTTTGTCACGACCGACCTCGGGCGCGGTGCCCTACCAGGCACCCTTCTGTATACATCGAGAATAGCGGGAACATACACAACATAAACACGTGTAAATAATATACAACACAAAGCGATAAGGCGCCTTCCATAATATAAACAAAGTCAAAAGTACAACTTTACAACTCGGTTCTTATAGCCCAACCACATATGTGAATACGCACTCTAGGAATAACAAGCGTATGATGACAGGCCCGCCATACCCCGAATGTACATAATCTACAACATCGTGACAAGATCGTACTAAAAGAAAGACAAGCCTCCGAGAATGGAGCTTAGACGTCCGATAAGTGATCCTAAGAATGTGGATCGCCACTGCTTACCACTCTCGCGGCGTGAGCGTGACACAATATGTACTAAGTATGTAAATCGAAAATCTGTAATTACAACATAAGTTTAATAGAAAGCGAGACATGTATGATAACAAAATTACGATTACAAAGCCTTACTAACAATGAGAGTACATCAAGAGAATACGATAACATCACAATAGCGGTCTCCGATCATACCATGGTAGCGAACCCATAAAACAGGTGGTATAACGTCTTGGGGTGTCTACCTCATTTATACTCTTACCAAGGTGGTATAACGTCTTGGGGTTTGCCTCATTTATACTCTTATCCTGTAGAAGATAGTAACGCAGTGGTATAACGCCTTGGGCTTCCATTTATACTCTTATCCCGAAGAAGGTGGTATAGCGTCTTGGGGTTTGCCTCACCGATACTCTTACCCTATCTCAAACCGCCATACAATAATTAAGCAAGTTAGCAATCCCCTAACTTCTTATTAGTCTTATTCATCTACATTCTCATTTTAGTTTACTTAAGGCACTTTCGTGTCTTTTATAAGAATCAGAATTTAACCCAAAGTACTACATACTTATTCTTTTAAAAACAAATGACTCTTTTTAGTAGAAAGCTTCCAAGACACTATTAACCATAGTATCAAGTCCAAAGTACATTTCAAGGAAAGTCACAATACCTTTAGAATTAAAGTAGGTTTCTAAATCAAATGACTCCTTTCTTATTAAACCTTGGGCAATTGATACCTTAAAATCAATTTGCCTTTTGTTAACACAAGCCATTTACCTTTGCATAAAGTCAATATAACCAACTCCCATAAAGTCGTTATATTCACTTTATACCTTAGTCAAGTACATTCTTCTCCTATCCAAGGACTTATACGATTAAAACGACACAAGTATCACATACTTTAAATCTCTTCAAGTCCCTTAACTTTACTAAGACTTAAGACATCCTTAATATTTCAAAGAAGTGAGTTAACTTCCTAACTCACCCGACTTGGCATTTTATAAGGCTAGTAAAGAATGTCAAAGGCTTGTACGTCCACCGCACTACATACGCTAACTGGTCATGCTCAAAAGATAGGAAAAAGTTCTACATACCTTGTCGTCAAACCACTTTGCCAAGTACGAAGTCCCGCTCAGATTATGTCAACCTATAATATTCACAATACGTCTATTAAAGCCTTACTTCAAACGTAGAATATTATAAGTATTAAGTCTCCATTTTCTACGGAAAATCGGACAACACCTCCTTTGTTTTTACTCACTTTGCCACCTTTTCAAGGCCAAATACAATAACCAAACAGCCCCAATTGGCTCACAATTATATGTAGGTAGTCCAATACAATTAAATAACTACACACCCAATTGCCTCACAATTTTATGGAAAGTAGTCCAATACAAAGGAATAACTACACAGCCCCAATTGGCTCACAATTATATAGAAAGTAGTCCAATACAATTAAATAACTAAACAATACAAACTACATTCCAAATTCGGCCACCTTGATTCAACAAATCCAATTCTTATCCAATTTACATTTCAATCCAATTTAGTAGCATAACATGATATCAAGTCGCATTTGAGTATCATAACCATAATCTTTAAGTAAGTAACATGCGACGATTTCTAAAAACGACCAATTAGTAATCCAATTTCCAATGCTTGTATAACATTTCTGATTTAACTACAAGAAATCCATAATACTAATAACTTCAACCTATCAACATCATGCTAGCAACAAGTAGAGCTAACAACAACAATATAAATATGTAATCTTGTAACACCTTAAAAGACAAGATTTTACCTTAACGATTCTTAATCCAACTCAATCCAAGTCGCTCCTTAGTAGTTTAGAGCCTCTCCAAGACACCTCAATCCGCTTGTTGAGACCCTTAGAACAATACCAACAATTATCCTTCAAAACTCAAGCAAAACCTAGAAAGACCACTTAGGTTTTCGTTTGCGACTAACCGTAAACAATCTTTTCCAAGATTTTTCTATTGAGATGTGTTTACAATACACCTAAGACCCTTGGTTTAAAGTGTGGAATCAAATGGACAAGAAACGAAAATTTCTCCCTTTCTTTCAATGAAGAACCCGAGAGCTTTGCCTATGTTTCTTCCAATTTTTGTGTGAAATTTTCTAAGTGTTGGCTCTCTCTAGCACTACTAGTATTATATAGAGTAAATGATGGTCAAGATAATTACAAATGTGAGGCTTAGATGTGGTCTTCCAAAATATCAAGACTTATGACCTTTGACTTTAGTCAATAAACTCATGCTACAAGTTGCAAGACTTAGCCTTAGAAGACTTATGGTAAATGACCATATTGGCCATGCCATTTTCGTCCAAGGCACTCTAAGGGGGGTGACACATGTCGCCCTCCCATTCGTCACAATAATACGTTTTCCGACAATATCAAAATTCCGATAAATTTTTACAAGCCTCAAATCTTAACACTGGTGAGTTCTTATTAACGTTCTTAAAACATGTCCTGTAAATGCGGGGTGTAACATGAGATTTCGAGAAAGAGTATACGAGGTGAGTATGGGTGTTGTGCAGGAGCTTCTTAAGTGAAGTTTGGGGGTGATAGTTGTTGTAGCTGTTTATTGGTGAGTGATAGTGTTGGTTAACGTTGTTGATACAAAGGAAAGGCTAAAAAAAAGTCATCTAAACATGTCTGCCAGAAAGAAAAGAGCTTCCACATCCACCTCAGCCCCTCAATATGATGATACTAGGTTTGTCAGCCAAAGAGCTCATGAGAGATACAAAAAACTTAGTACTAGGCCCTTAATCCCTGAAAGAGGAATGTATTATCAAAGGGAGTCGCTTGGGGAGGGGCATGTCTATGAGCCCATTCGGGCGATGATTGAGATGATGGGGTGGAAAATATTTGTGAACCCGGAAAAGATAGCACCAATGAACACAGTGATGGTGAGAGAATTTTATGCTAATTTTTCGGAGAAGGTGGACGATAGATGCTTTGTGAGGGGACGATATGTGCCTGTGACGGCAGAAGTGGTGAATGTTTTATTAAAAACAGTTGATGTTGAAGGAGGAGAGAACGATTTGAGCTATTTTAGAACATGGTCCAGAAACTCCAACAACATCGACTGGAATGCCGTCACAGGCACAGTGAGCTACCCTGGGGCTGCATATGAATTTGCTAGAAATGGGTCAAGAGGACTGAGCAGGTGTCAGTTCAACAAAACAGCCAAGAGTTGGCTGTATTTCATCAGTGCCCGCCTGATTCCATCAATGCACTTCACCAGAGTGCCAGAAGACAGAATCAAATTGATATATGGAATTATGTCGGGGAAGACGATTGATGTTGGGAAGGAGATAGTGCAAAATATTGGAGAGACCAGCAGGTTGGTAACAACAGGTGGGTTGGGACATGACTCACTTATTACATGTTTATGCTTCATAAATGGGGTCCCAACCCTACCCACTGATACTTATGAGAAAAACCAACTTCATGTGTCATACGGGATAGTGCAATCCTTCCCAGACCCAATCCCTCCAAAGAAGATGGCGAAGGAGACCAACACGGCCCGGCGCCAGCGGCAGAGAGTCGCCATGGATGAATGAGCACGAGATAGAGGCTCACCATGAGCGAGAAGCGGCCATCACCACCACGTAATCAGAACCTCCAGTGCCTATGATGGAGCAGTTGCTCCAGAACCAGAGAATGATGATGCAGAATTTTGATACGGTGATACAAGGACAACAAGAATTAAGGCAGAGAATTGACGAGATAAGTTCCTTGTTCAACCAGTGGTCAATGCACTATCCACCGCCACCGCCACCGCCACCATTTTAAACCAAGTCTGTAAGTGTCTTGTTGTTTTTATTGTCTTAGAGTCTTGCACACATTGGGGACAATGTGTGATTTAAGTTTGGGGGGTGTCTTATTTGTGTCTTATTGTTTTAGTATGTTGAGTCTTTTTAAATTGTTTTGAGTATTTTTTAGTCATAATTTTTTTTCTTTTTGAGTCATAATTTTCTGTCAAAGATCATGCATGTTGTAGTTACTAGAAACACCTAGTGAAGAAAGGTGGAATAATGTAATGGAATTAGAAACAACTATCTAAACACTTAAGTTAGATATGTCAAAAACTCATGAAATCTGTCTATTTGGGGTTTCTGCTTGAATTGTGCATTGTTAAATGATTAAAACCTGTGTGTATGATTGCTTGCTATTTGAGGCGAAATAGTTAGGATATGCATGTTAGGGAGATAACTCAGGCAATTCTTTGTTAGCCAATTCTTACCACTTTTTTCTATCCCTGACATTAAAAATATCCCTAGTCAGCCCCGTTGAGCCTAAACATGAAACTTTTTCTTTGACACCCTATATTCCCACACTTGTGTCATAAGTAAAAATGTGAAATGGTTGGAATAGAAAGTGTTAAAAAAGAGACAAAAATAGTGAACAAGTTTGATGCACCCCAATAAAAAAGTAATAAGAAATAGGCAAAAGCCTAAGTTTGGGGGTGCTTGTTATTCATAATACACTTCACTCTCTCAAAACAAAAGAGGGAAAGATAGATATGAAGTGAAGAAAGGAAATCAAAAGAAAAAGAGGAAAATTGAAAAGCTAAAGAGTTTATGGTACGTAAAATGAGCGTAAATGCCTATTTTTACCTACCCATGCCTAAGCCTACATTACAACCCTAAAAAGTCCTGAAGATCTCTTATGTGCATATCCATGATTAGTGGAGAATAACAAGTAAACATGCCATAGAATTTTTTGAAATTGACATACATAATTCAGTATTCTTACTTCCTTTAAGCATGATTAAAATGAGTTTGCGAAATATCTAGCTTAATGTGTTTAGAATGCAAAATATTCATGCTATATGTTCCTGCATATTATTCTGTTAACCTTCATGTTTTTCTAAGTAACACCAATGCAGCAAAGTGATCAATTTCATTGAGTCTTTCTATTTTCTTTTTCTTTGTGTCTTTATTTCTTTCCTTTTGATCTTTACTCGAGAGCGAGCAAAGGTTAAGTTTGGGAGTATTTGATCGGTGTATTTTATATACACTTTTTGAGTCATTTTTAGTTAGTCTTTTGTCCATTTTTGTACAAATACGTGTCGTCTTAGGATAAATTTTCTTTCTTTTGAGTCAAATTGGTTAAAGTGGCTCATTGGCGGAAAATGAGCAAAAAGAGGGCAAAAACAGAGGTTCCAGAGCTCGAAATGCAAGAAAGTGGCGAACTGTGCGCAAAGCAGGCCAGCCGCGCGCCTCCGGCCAGCGGGCGAGCGCCACGGCGTGAGATCCAGAGGGCTGCGGAGATTGCGGCGCCCGCATGGCGCTGCGAAAAATCAGATATTTGAATGAATAATGGGTCAGGCCTGAGGGAAAACCTGAATGACGGTTTGGAGGCTATAAAAAGAGAACCCTAGGTCAGAATTAAGGGTTCCCTTTCTTGCCAATTCACAACACATCTTGGAGTTCAAGATTGGAGATCTTTCTTTAGTAATTTCTTGTTCTTTCTTTACTTTATTTTCAGTTTATGTTGGATATTGAATTAGTTCTTGTCATGTCTATGGCTAGGAACTAATTCTAATATAGGGTTTTTCATGTCAATTCACTTGAACCTTATATTTATGAATTAATGCATGTTTGTGGTTTTTCTTCTAATTATTGAGATTTATTCAATATATGTTTTGATTGCTTGGTAATTACTTGATCATTAATTATAATAACTTATATGATTTCTAACCGAATTCCGAAAGGGGAGGTTGTGAATATGTTGTAGTTGGATAGACATAGGTTGAATCGTGGATGAAAATACCCCGATTACTTGTGTAGCATTAATAAGGTTTTTGTTCTTAATCCTCCTCTAGAGTCAACCTTATCACCGAAAGGTAGAAAGGTGTTGTACTGGGGTTGAGTGTTTATATAACCTTAACAGGAGTATAAAACGGATTAGTAAACCTGCTATCTCCAATAGAAGAAGAACCATAGTCAATTGCATTAATAAGTAAGTTAAGCGGATAGTTGAGGAGATTTGGAAGCCCTATTTCCACATTACTGAAGTAAACAACATAGTTTAATTAGTTTTCATAATTAGAATCATAAACAACAACTCAAATATCGGTCACCAAATAGATAACAAGGAATAGAATTTGGTACTTGAACACTAATCCCTGAGGACGATAACTCGGTCTTCTAAGACTATATTACTTGACACGACACGTGCACTTGCGTTTAAGTGTGTGCATAAATCGCGCATCACCTATACAATGGCTTCATCCATATTTTGTCTGTGCAACGACGAACATCTGCACCGCGTCTGTGCAACGATGTCATTTCATTTAAGCCTATGCAATAACTTCATCTATTTTATATATGTGCAACGACGAGCATCTGTATCGCGTCTGTGCAACGACGTCATTTCATTTAAGTCTACGCAACGACTTCATCTATGTTTTGTCTATGCAACGACGAATATATGCATCGCGTCTGTGCAACGACGCCCTTTTATTTAAGCATATGCGACGACTTCATCTATATTTCGTATGTTTAACGATGAGCATCTGTATCGGGTCTATGCAAAGACGTCATTTCATTTAAGCTTATGCAACGGCTTCATATAATGTTTCGTCTATGCAACGACGATCATCTGCATCGCGTCTATGCAACGACGCCGTTTCATTTAAGCTTATGCAACGACTTCATCGATGTTTTGTCTATGCAACGACAAACATCTGCATCGTGTCTAGGCAATGACGTCATTATCATCGCGTCAACACAATGACGCCATCAACATCGTCAACACAATGACGACGTCAACACAATGACTTCATCAACATCCTGATCGTACATCTCAGCATCTACAAACACTTTTTGCATCTTAACCTCGGGTACAAACACCCTATAGGCATTTTGGGAAGCAAACACCCCGTATTTCCAGTACCTCACTGCACTTGTAATCCAGTGTCATCATAATTCGAGAATGGGCATAATTTTGAGTCTGCATCAGCCCCGCATTTGATTTTCTAGTTATAAAACCGGACAAAATTGACTACTATTCGACATCTTTGTCCGGAGACTCTTCTATCATCTCCGTACAAAGAGGGGCATGCTGTTGACACCCAATTTTGATCAGTTTTTCGATCATTTCTTGCAATTTTATGTATTTTAGCACACCGCATTTTAATCGTTATTTTGCATATTTTTACATAATATTCTATGTTTTATTTTTCACAAAATGGCATTGCATCTTTTATTAAGCATTAGGTCTTTGTTAATATCATATTTTATTATTATTACTCCGTTATTTTATTTTAATAGTTTTGCATCTCTTTAAATATTTTTAGTTATAAATAATAAACACAGTTGTATTTTTACTCAAGCCAAGTTCGTCAAACCAGTACAATTCGAGGCCTAATTCGGGTCAGTCCAATACGCCAAAGACAATTCCAATCCACATCCTTTTGTTTCCTCCCTAAAAATCAAACACCCTTTTATTTGCCCCCCAAAAAATAAATATCTTTTCATTTCGCCAAAAAACCCAAACTCTAACCTAATCCTACCCTATAAATAAAATGTTTACCTCTTCATTCTTTGAACATCAGCACAGCGCCGAATCTCTCTTTACTTTTGCCCATATCCTCTCATATTTTCATCATCAACTTACCCATCTCCCACACCCCCGTCGCCTCACAAAATCCACTGGATACCACCACACCTCGCCACTGTCGAACTCCTCACTCCGTCGAACCACCCAATCCCGTCAACCACTGGCGGCGTCGTTCCGGCGATAGCTGTGAAAGTGACGCCGCCATCTCAATCTCACCGCATTTGCACTTCAACGAGGCTATTGTTTGTTCTTCATCTTTATTGCTATATTTTGTGTTTGTTGGACTGATTGGGTTACTGATTTTCTGATTTTCTAATTTTTTTATTGCGTCTGGCTGGAATAAAAAAATCTGGCGACCTTGGTTTTGCATCATTTTTGGGTTCGCTGGTTTACTCTTGTGGTTGGACTGATTTAGCACCATTTTGGTATTTTGGCCGGAGTTTTAAACTCCGTTGGACCTTATTTTCTGTTGAATTTTGGCCACTGTTAATGTTCCGACAACGCTACTGTTTGTGTTGGCTGGTGTTATTATTATTGTCGGTTTTGGACTGATTTTAGCCCCGTTAAAATATTTCTCGGCGGCCTCATCTCGGTCATGTTTGCTTTATGATGTTAATGTTATCATGTTGGGTATTCTTATTTGGCTATGGTTCGATATTTTCGGCGAGCCACCGCCGTTGTGATGTTGTTATTGAACGCTATTGTTTCTGCTATTTCTGGACTGATTTTGGGATAATTTCGCCTTTTGTTCTTGTTCTTAAACTGATTCTAAATAAGATAGTACATGGCCGATGAAGGAATCTCCGTCTGATTTTCAAGGCCTGTACAAAATACGGGTTTATTTTTGGCTTTACTTATTAATTTTTGTCCTTGCTTTAGAATTATTCATTCTATTACTAACACTTTTGCTAAGTGTTTATACATGTACCCGGAGATGCATCTTGTGCAGAATGCCTAAAAAGGGCTAAAAAAGATGTCTTGGAGTCTTATTTTATGTCGTTGCATTTAATTCTAGTTTCATTATTCTGTATTACATTTTATTTTAATTGTAAATTATAAAAAAAATGCTTAGAATATGTATATTAAAAATCCAATATATAATTAATCTTGATTTGATCGGATAGCCGCAAGTCAGCGTATCTTAAAGGATGTCTAACCCCTTCCCTTTAGTATAATAAAGAACCCTGATACAGAATCTCATTAATTTTGCAGACCTTTAAATGGAGATCAATTGCAGTATTTTTATTGCAATTGTTCAAGTGTCATAATTCACTTTAATAATTAGGTGGTGACTCCTCAAAACAAACATTTTGCTTCATCCAGAGGACCGCGCCAAAGAGCAACGTTGTGGATACCGTTCAGACCCCGAGGTCAAAAACGGGCGCGACAACATGGCGACTCCGCTGGGGATATCAGGTTCTTAACCACAGCAAACTCAGGTTAATTAAATATTGCGCTTTATACTGTTTTTGTTGTAAATATTTTAAATTGTTTGCTTTTAATTTTGTAATTAACTGCTTTAACTGCTACTCTCTTTTACTTCTTTCCGTAAATTGACATTCCGTTCATATTTCTTTCCTTACGGAAATTCACACTATCACACACTACACGCGAGGTGCGCTTTGTGCATCAGCAAATTTCTTTCATAAAATCCAAATTTAAGAGAGTTGACAATATACGTGGAGTGTCCGGTCCAACCGGTGGCCGCGTAGCCTTCTCACTCAAGTGTCCGCTCGGAAACCTTGCGTCTAGTAAGCCAAATCTTAGAAAACTGAAGATAGTGTTATATCACCCTTATTTTTAAGTCATGCATGCATTTACCTTAGGTGGGTCGGTCCATGGTATCGTCTCCACAATTAAGAAATCCACCAAAACTAGTCGACGGGTTTCACAACCCAATGAACAATCCGCATATTATGTGTAGCGTGATAATGATAGATGGATCCAAGCTTAATCATGACATGCCGAAATTAAAAAAAAAGTGCACCGTCATTTGGTCGCCATTTCCAACAAAACATTGCAGTTTAACGACTTGGACCTATTTATCATAATCTCGCATATCTGGCGTTCAGGCCCACCTCTGGCATAAGAGGGGTCCCAAGCATATTAGGGCGCGCGCTTGATTTGCTTGTTTTTTGTTTACTATTGTTTATCGCTAGCAACTATGTACATATTATTTAAAGCAATAATTATCCTTTCAACTCTGTACATATCATGTTATGTTCTTGTAACTCCGGGCACGAGCATTTGTACTTTGCACTTTTTGTTGTCATACTACAATCAGGAATTCTGCTGGGGCAACGCTATATATTTTTCTCTTTGCACTCTCAAACATCACGACTCGGACCTTGTGAAGCATCAACCTTCAGTCTGGTCGAACTAATCAGGGGAGTCTTTGATTAAACTATCACACTCCTATATTTTATTATTTTTATGACTTTCCTACTCTCACCCATTACTCATATTTTTACAGGAATATCGTCCTCGCAAACAGTCGGGGACGGTCATTTTAAAATATTATCTCGGAGATACTCCAAGAAAGAACAAAACAAAAGCGTCACAAAGATGACCAAGAGATATTTTCGACTAAAATGAGTCAGTCAACCTTCAGGCCGAGCAAACCAATCAGAGGAATCTTTGACTATATTATCATACTCTCGCATTTTATTACTTTTTCGTCACTTTTCTACTCTCACCCTTTGCTCTTATTTTTTGCGGCCAACACCAGATTCAACGAAGTATCACTTTGAGTTTTTTTTATACCTTTGAATTTTTATACATATTTGCAAATTCAATTGATATGATTAGCTTTAATTACATAATACATTCATATCATATATTGAATAACATATCTTCCCGAACTACGCGTGTCTGATTCTCACCACACGGTGTGATACGTAGGTAACCCATTTTGGGTTCGACACCACATAAAAAAATGATAATAATAAAAGGGATGACATATTTGGTTCACCCATGCATTTCATTCATTCTATGACATACATTCATTTTTTCATTACATTCATTCTATCATGAACATTCATTTTTCATTACATTCATCATATCATAGACCGTCATTTTACTTTGCATTCGTCTCATAGTGGACAATTATTTATTTTGCACAGTTTTTACTACTGCTATTCTATCATGGATAAAAAAAAATTAAAACATACATTTTTATAACATATCTGAATGAACTGCGTACACCTGATTTTCGTCAAAGATGAGATACGTAGGCAGCCCTATTCGGGTTCGATACCCTTTATTTAAAAAATACAAAAAAAAAATACTTTAGGTATTATTGTTTGACTTGGTTGATACCAACACAGTTAGGAGTGTGCATAAAAAAAAGAGTAATAATCAGTATGGACTGAGTTCGGGGTAAATCATAGATTCTTTTGGTACCTCTCATTCACACATGTAATGAAACTGCATTGCATGCTTTCAAGATAAGAACGAAATCAACCTCATCGTTTCATGTGCATTTTGTGGTGAGTTTTAGAATAAGTTCAATTGCATTGCATTGTGATCTAGAACTTGGCTTGAATGTTTGTTGAGGTGAAATCCTGAGTAATACTCGGTATATGAAATGATCGTAGGCTTTCTTTGACCCGTTTGAGCCTTTTCAGCCTACCAAATAACATTATCCCTAGTACACCCCTTTGAGCCTAAAACCTATTCTTTCGACAAGCGCATATTACACCTATACCCTTTCTGAGTGCATACGCACTATCCCTCTCTTGGCCCGACCTCCTTGAGCGCTTTACAAATGTGCAAGTGGCTCCAAAAGAAGAAATCTTAAGCCCCGACATTATCAAAAAAAATGATGAATGAAATGAGAGAATAACTCTGGAAAAAATGGGGCTCCAAACGAAAGATTCAAAAGAAGTCAGTACAAAAGAACTGGGACAAAAAAAAGGGAAGCATGTCAGCATTAAAGCGCACAAATATCAAACACGGACGTAGTCCAACGCTCGAGGAAGGATTAGTCACTTTTTACCCAAATGATATCCATCCCTTCCCCCAAAACCTACATTACAAGCTCATGACAAGCCCTATATGATCTTATACTGAGGGTTCTCACATTAGTGAATACTTATATGACGGTCAAGCTTATGGTATCACAATTGCATGCATTGAACATCTTTCTGAGTGTGAGTGTGTTTTTCTAAACGTCCCAAAATTTAAAATACTGAAATATATGTGTGGATGAGACCTTCTTTCAGTGAGGGCATTTGAAACATGAGGATATGTGTAGTTCGAAACCTTGGATGCAAGCAAATGTGTCGACACTCAGGTATGTTTGAGGTACCATCTGAAGCTGTATGAATTACTCTGGAGTCAGTCTCGGTTATACTGAAAGCAATAAACAAAAATCCTTATGCACAATACTAATTGTTGGTATCAACTAAAGTCAGAATGTGATGTCGCCTTCCCATTTTTCAGAAAAACAACAAAAAAATACATATATTGATAACTTTATTTTGCATCACGAACTACGTCTTGACCTGATTCCCTCTGCAGGATGTGTAGGCGGTCACATCGGCTTCAGTCCCACATCATTTTAAAATCATAAAAAATTCTTATTTTTGCATCACGAACTACGTCTTGACCTGATTCACTCGGCGGGATACGTAGGTAGCCACATCGTCTTCAGTCACATTATTATAAATATTTCTCTCTTATCTTTGCACATAACAAAATAAGTTCATCTGATCACCCTGATAGAGCAGGAAAATTGCCTACACATGACTCGATTTTGTCTAAATAAAGAGTTCATCGTCCTCATATAGAAGAAACTGGGGCATATTTTGAGGATCACATTCATGTTTGACATCTGTACAAAAGCGTCATCTTGACGTACAGGGTCTCAACTGCATTATGTCCGAACAAAGACGGTACTTTGACTCACAGGGTCATATTTTAATCTTCACCTATTCATTTTTACATTATATATATCCATGTATTAACTCTTCATCTAGATTGAGTTTGCAAGAACTTCAATATTATTCCAACCCAGGCGGGTCACAAACGCACAACGTCTATGCAACGACGTCATTTTAATCCAGGCGGGTCGCAAACACACAACGTCTATACAACAACGTCATTTCAACCCAGGAGGGTCACAAACGCACAACGTCTATGCAACGACGTCATTTCAACCTAGGCGAATCACAAATCAGATACGTCTAAAAAACAACTTCATCCATGTTTCGTCTATGCAACGACGAATATTTGCATCGCATCTATGCAACGACGCATTTTCATTTAAGCCTATGCAACAGCTTCATTCATGTTTCGTCTATGCAACGACAAATATTTGCATTGCGTCTATGCAATGACGCATTTTCATTTAAGTCTACGCAACGACTTCATCTATGTTTCGTTTGTGTAACGACGAACATCTGCATCGCGTCTGTGCAACAATGTTCTTTCATTTAAGTCTATGCAACGACTTCATCTATGTTTCGTGCGCGCGGACGAGCATCTATCAGCGTCACGTAACGGCGTCTTTTCATTTAAGCCTAACGGCGGCCATCCATGTTTCGTCTGCGCGCAACGAACATCGTATCAGACGTCACGTGCAACGACGCCCTTTCATTTAAGTCTATGCAATGACTTCATCTATGTTTCATCTGTCCAATGACGATCATCTGCATCGTGTCTATGCAACGACGTCATTTCATTTAAGCCTATGCAACTGCTTCATATATGTTTCGCTCTGTGCAACGACAAACATCTGCATCGTATCTGTGCAACGAGCCCTTTCATTCAAGCTTATGCAACGGCTTCATCTATTTTTCGTCTGTGCAACGATGAGCATCTCCATCGGGTCTGTGCAACGATGTCATTTCATTTAAGCATATGAAACGACTTCATATATGTTTCGTCTATGCAACGACGAACATCAGCATCGCGTCTATGCAATGACGGCATTTCATTTAAGCCTATGCAACTACTTCATCTATGTTTCGTACAACGACGAATATCTGCATCGCGTCTAGACAACGACGTCATTATCATCGCGTCAACACAATGACGACATCAGCATCGTCAACACAATGACATCATCAACATCATGAACGTACATCTTAGCATCTGCAAACACCTTTTGCATCTTGACCTCGGGTACAAACACCCTAGAGATATTTTGGGAAATATACACCCTGTTTTTCCAGTACCCACTACACTTGTAATTTAGTGTTATCATGATTCGACGCTAGGGCATAATTTTGAGTCTGCATCAGCCCCGCTTTTGATTTTCTAGTTCTAAAATCGGACAAAATTGACTACTAGTCAATATCTTTGTCTGAAGGCTCTTCTATCATCTCCGTACAAAGAGGGGCATGCTGTTGACACCCAATTTTGACCAGTTTTTCGGTCATTACTTGCAATTTTATGTATTTTAGCACACCACATTTTAATCGTTATTTTGCATATTTTTACCTAATATTCTATGTTTTATTTTTCACAAAATGGCATTGCATCTTTTATTAAGCATTACGTCTTTGTTGATATCATGTTTTATTATTATTACTCCGTTATTTTATTTTAATAGTTTTGCATCTCTTTAAATATTTTTAGTTTTAAATAATAAACACTGTTGTATTTTTACTCAAGCCAAGTTCGTCAAACCAGTCCAATTCGAGGCCCAATTCGGGTAAGTCCAATCCGCCAAATCTAATTCCAATCCACATCCTTTTGTTTCCCCCCCTAAAAATCAAACACCCTTTTATTTACCCTCCAAAAAATAAATATCTTTTCATTTCCCCAAAAAACCCAAACTCTAGCATAATCCTACCCTATAAATAAAATGTTTACCTCTCCATTCTTTGAACATCAGCATAGCGTCGCATCTCTCTTTACTTTTTCCCATATCCTCTCATATTTTCATCATCAACTTACCCATCTCCCACACCCCCGTCGCCCCACACAAACCACTGAATACCACCACACCTCGCCACTGTCGAACTCCCCACTCCGTCGTACCACCCATCCCGTCAACCACTGGCGGCGGCGCTCCGGCGATAGCTGTGAAAGCGACGCCGTCATCTCAATCTCGTCGCATTTGCACTTCGACGAGGCTATTGTTTGTTCTTCATCTTTATTGTTATATTTTGTGTTTGTTGGACTGATTGGGTTATTGATTTTCTGATTTTTTTATTGCGTCTGGCCGGAATAAAAAAATCTGGCGACCTTGGTTTTGCATCATTTTTGGGTTCGCTGGTTTACTTTTGTGGTTGGACTGATTTAGCACCATTTTGGTATTTTGGCCAGAATTTTAAACTCCGTTGGACCTCATTTTCTGTTGAATTTTGGCCATTGTTACTGTTCCGGAAACGCTACTGTTTGTGTTGGCTGGTGTTGTTATTATTGTCGGTTTTGGACTGATTTTAGCCCCGTTAAAATATTTCTCGGCGGCCTCATCTCGGTCATGTTTGCTCTATGTTGTTACTGTTATCATGTTGGGTATTCTTATTTGGCTATGGTTCGATATTTTCGGCGAGCCACCGCCGTTGTGATGTTGCTATTGAACGCTACTGTTTCTGGACTGATTTTGGGATAATTTCCCCTTTTGTTCATGTTCTTAAACTGATTCTAAATAAGATAGTGCATGGCCGATGAAGGAATCTCCGTCTGATTTTTAAGGCCTCCCTTGTACAAAAAACGGGTTTATTTTTGGCTTTACTAATTAATTTTTGTCCTTTCTTTAGAATTATTCATTCTATTACTAACATTTTTACTAAGTGTTTATACAGGTACCCGGAGATGCATCTTGTGCAGAATGCCTAAAAAAGGGCTAAAAAGATGTCTCGGAGTCTTATTTTATGTCGTTGCATTTAATTTTAGTTTTATTATTATGTATTGAATTTTATTTTAATTGTAAATTATAAAAAATGCTTAGAATAGGTCTATTAAAAAGCCAATATATAATTAACCTTTGTTTGATCGGATAGCCGCAAGTTAGAGGATCTTAAAGGATGTCTAACCTTTTCTCTTTAGGATTATAAAGAGCCCTGATCCAGAATCTTATTAATTTTGCAGACCTTTAAATGGAGATCAATTGCAGTATTTTTATTGCAATAGTTCAAGTGTCCTAATTCACTTTAATAATTAGGTGACGACTCTTCAAAACAAGCATTTTGCTCCATCTAGGGAACCGCGCCAAAGAGCAACGTTGCGGATACCGTTCAGACCCCGAGGTAAAAAACGAGCGCGACACCTATGTTAAACTCCCTTAGAAAAAAATTAGTTTATTGAAGGTAAACAATATATGTGTTCTTCTGTTTGTCAGTCTTGCATTTTTTTGAGAAACATGTTAAGTTACATTTCTCTTTGTCTACTTCGAGCACTGTTATGTCATTTGATATCATGCATAGTGACTTGTGGACCTTTCCGATTTTAAGTTCGGAGGGTCATAAGTATTACATTCTCATTTTGGATGACTACTCTAATTTTCTATGGACATTTTTCATTGGAAAGAAATCGAAGGTTCACGCCATTTTCAGCAATTTAGTGCATTCATCCACACCCAATTTGAGAAGTCTATTAAGTGATCCAATGTGAAATGATATGTAATTCATTAATGACCAATTTAAGGAATTTTATCGCAAAAATGATATGATATTTCATCTCTATTGTCCACACACTTCTCCTCAAAATGGGAAAGCCGAACGGAAAATACGAGTAATAAATAATTTAATTCGCACACTTCTTATTCATTCTTCTATGCCACCATCATTTTGGCATCATGTTCTTCAAATGTTTACGTACCTCTTAAACGTTCTCCCTAGCAAGCTACTTTTAAACTTCTCACCCACTCAAATTTTTTATCATCGGGATCCTTCCTACACACATTTTTGGATTTTCAGGTATTTATGTTATTCTCTTTTTCCTTCCAAAATAATAAACAAACTTCAAGCCCGTTTCAGTATACAACAAAAAAACATCAATCTCGTTTCACTATATGTGTATTTTTGAAATACCCACAAAATTATCAGGGATATAAGTGTTATGATATGTCTAGTGAGAAAATTTTCATATGTCAACATGTTATTTTCGTGAGTCCCACTTCCCGTTTGCCAACATATACACTCTTTCCTCGCCCTCATATAATATTTTGGACAGTGGGTTGCATCCCCTTTGGCGAGTTCAAATCGATAACCCAGCTGCTCAAGCCCAAACTACGGAGCCCACTGCTCTCTCTCCCTCGGTCCAACGATCTTCCCAACTCGAGCCGCGGCCCAACCCAGAACAACCCATATCCTCTTCTGCTGAAATTGGGCTGAGCTCCCTTTCTATTGAGATTGGGCCCAGCTCCCCGCAGCCCACTGCCCCAACCTATACCACCCATCAGCCTCACTAGCCTCACTGCCACAACGCCCCTAGCAGTTACTAGCGGGTCAAGCCCCATCTATGTCCATAGAAACTCGTAGCATGTATGGGATTTTTAGGCCTAAGCGTCATTTTAATCTGACATACTCGGTTACACCGTCCCCGATTTTCTGTAACCCGAAAGGTATCCTATTTGACATGAATTGGAAAGCAGCCTTTATAAATGAAATTGATGCTTATTAAAAATAAGACGTGGGAGTTGGTGCCCCGTCATTCTAATATGAACATAATTTGTTCCATGTGGATTTTTTATCATAAAATAAATATGATGGTTCATTTGAGAGAAACAAAGCCCGTCTTGTTGGTGATGGCAGGTCTCAACAGGTTGGTATGAATTGTGATGAAATTTGTATCCCCATCGTAAAATGACTACTATCCGGACCGTTCTTAATTTGGTTTTATCAAAATCATGGTACATTCATTAGTTGGATGTCAAAAATATGTTACTGCACGGTCGCCCCCATGAAACAGTTTACATGCATCAGCCTATGGGATTCTGAGACCCTATTCATCCAGATTATGTTACTTGCTGAAGAAGTCTTTATATGTTCTCAAACAGGCCACCCGAGAATGGTATAAAAGGTTTGCTGATTTTGTCTCCACACTAGTTTCTCACATAGCAAATCTGATCAGCCTTTGTTTATTTATCAAAAAGGCAATGACATGACATACATTCTTCTTTATGTGGATGACATCATCCTCACTGCATTATCTGATTATCTTCGACAGTCTATTATGTCTCCATTTGCATCTGAATTTGCTATGAAGGATTTGGGGCTCTTGAATTATTTTTTGGGCATTGTTGTAACCCAATATGCAGGTGGTCTATTTCTTTGTCAAAGAAAATATGCCGAGGAGATAATTGACAGAGCCGACATGTCTTCTTATAAGCCGTCACCCACGCCAGTGGATATGAGGGCTAAGTTGAGTACCTCTTCGAGGTCTCCATACGACGATCCTACACATTACCATGGTTTAGCAGGGGCATTGCAATATTTTACTTTTATGAGACCTGATATATCATATGTCTTTCAACATGTGTGTTTACATATGCATGACCCGAAGGATGAACATATGACTGCTCTCAAACAGATTCTGCGGTATATTCAGGGTACTCTTGATTTTGCCTTGCATCTTTACAAGTCCATCATATCTGGTCTCACTTCTTATACCGATGCTGATTGGGGTGGCTGCCCGGATACCAGACGCTCCACATCTGATTATTGTGTCTTTCTCGGAGATAATTTGATCTCATGGTCTTCCAAGCGCCAACTCACTTTATCTCGGTCTAGTATTAAAGCCGAATATAGAGGGGTTGCTAATGTTGTCTCTGAATTCTGTTGGCTCTGTAATCTTCTATTGGAGCTCCATCGTTCGATCAAAAAAGCTACATTGATTTATTATGATAATGTGAGTGTGATATATCTGTCGGAAAACCCCGTACAACATCAACACACTAAACATATTGAGATATATATTTTATTTGTCAGTGAAAAGATTGCACGTGGACAAGTTCATGTTCTTCATGTCCCGTTATCAGATTGCTGATATATTCACGAAAGGACTTCCGCGTATACTCTTTGATGATTAGGGACAGTCTCAACATACGAGAGCCTCCCGCTAAAACTGCGGGGGTATGATAGATTATGGAAATAATATTTGTGTATATTTTATTTATAATGTAAATTATTCTAATTTAGATTACCATAATTGTAGCCTAAATTATAGCCTTGTAACATGTATATTATTGACTTCAAGGAATGAGAATATCATGGAAAATATTTTCTTCAAGTATATATAAGAGATACTCAAGGTCCCTTGCACTAATCAATCAACCTCGTAGAGAAATATACTATATCATTGCGGGATTAGATTTATGAACTCCTTATAAGGCTTCCGCAATTCTCCTCTCTTCGAGCTAGTTTTTCGGTTGTGAGTTATGCCTAAGACTTAAATTGACATGGTATCAGAGTCATGTCCATCTGATATGGACCCCGAATGAGGGGGCCTCGACCAATTAAAAGGGGCGGAAATATCCAGAGTTTGTGATTGTGCACACTTCTATTGAGGTAGGCCCAAGGCCTAAATTGACAAACGTCGAGTTTATTTCTTTTATGTTTTTATGGAAAAATTGTAAAGATAATGAATTTGATGAAATAAAAATTAATTATTGTTCCTCGATTCTTTAGAAAATTATATTATTGTCTAGGAAAGCTAATCTTACTTTTAAAATTATAATATTTAATTGTATCCAGCCATTCTCAAGGGGAGAGTTTACCGTCGTGTCAATTGCAATTTTGGTGGGTCTTTCTAGTTATCTTAATTATCATATGTGAAAAGAATAATCATTTCCAGTTGAGATAGTAAGTTTTATCAGTCCATTTATATGATTATATCTATTATTTGGTGATGTTGCAGACCATTCCAGGATATTATCATTTTCTTTACTTTATCGTACTGAATATTCAATAAGTAAGATGAATAATAAGGCCAGCATATCGGAGGTGTTTGGCCAAGTAATCATTACACTAAGGGTATTGCTGTCTTAGGTCTCGAGTTCGATTCCCATGACCAGCAAGACTAGAACCAAGCCTCATAAAAAATCCCTCCATTGTTCGCCTGCAAGCCTTGCGGTACCCACTCCGTAGGGCCAGGATGGAGGTGGGGTTTCTTGTGTGTGGAGTCGCAGTGATGCGGTGAGGATGACTAGTATAAAAAGTTTACCCTCAAAATTTTTAATCCAAAGATAGTGGTTCAGTGGCCATTAGTCAAATTTGTGGCCTTAGGGTCACAAGTTCGATTCTCGGCGGATACGTTCTCCGGGGCATATGTCTCGTATTAAAGTCTGGTAGCTTAACCGCGCGGGCATGTTGCAGTGTGGGTTTGATACTCCCTCAGACAATCCCTGTTGGGGGGTCGGACCTTGTAGCATTGATCCGTTGGTGGCGATCAGACACTGAATGCGGGGCGCACATCCCGCGATTTACCTGACGGTGGCGGCTAAGAACGGGTTCCATTCGCCTCCAGGAGCATAGTACCAGTACTTGTGCAGGTACTAGCGATATGAGGGTACTAAGGTCACCCCGAGACCTGGATTATCAAAAAATAATAATAATAATAATAATAATAAGGCCAGCATGCCAGGTCATTATAGAGCTTAAACAGAAATTCATCATTCAGCTGACCTACTTCTACTATTTGAACTTTTGATGGACAAGCTTTTTCCATTGTCCTTAAAACTTTTGGCTAAAAAGTGCACAAAATTTAATGGACTAGCTGGCCATATATAGCAATCTTTATGTGGAATATTAAGTTAGTGTTGGGTTTCGGGGGTTATACTATGGAATAATAAAATGTAAACTGTAAGTAAAATATTTGTAAGCTAAAACAGTTTGCAAATGTCATTAATAGTGTCGTCTGATAGACTGTCGACACTTTAGATAAAAATAGAAAAAATCTTTGAAGGGTTAAATTGCAGCGAAAATAACAAAGATACAAAGGTTTTAATTTTACATAGGTTATATTATATATATATATATATATACAATTGAATATATTCCTTCTTTTACAATGTTACAAGATGATACAAAAGGAATAAAAAGGGTTAAGTCGCGGATGACTTATGCCTGAAAAATCTATCTAAATAGAGGTGCACAACATCTCGTTACAATTCTTTCAATGAAAGGACAGATCTAAAATCTAAGCAGCAATTATAATGTTGGACAGAATGTCGTCACAAACTTAGACAACAGTTGTTGATCCAGTTTCTAATCTAAAATCTGGAGAGCTCTCTCGATCTTTTCTCTTGTAATTTTCTGGATTTCGATTCACTCTTCTGCCCTCTCTATTTATAGTAGAGGTTCGTCCTTGAAAAGCTCATCGATTGGTTGAAGAGGTTGAGCTAAAAAAAGGCACATGAAGCAGTAGTTTGAGGCGTGAGTTTCTCAACTGATTTGACTTGTTCTTCACTCATCTTGATCTCCAAGCTTTGACTCCTTCTCCCACGTTTTTATTATGCTCCAAAGTTCCTTGCCAAGTCAAAAGTATCGTCGTGGTAAAAATCCCACGATATAAGCTTTAGTCCGTGAAGAAGGGCAAAATTGTTATCAGAATGTTGGTCCGAATGTCAAAGACATTTGTTCCAACATTTTTTATTTTTAACTTAGTACTAAAAATGTTATGTTAGGAAAAATGTCATAACATAAAATCCAACATTAACATTCTCCCCCTTTTTGTCTTTCTACACAAAATCAAACCTTTTAGTGCGAGTGACCTATGCGAATTATACAAGCTCCCCCTTAACCTGTGATATCATACATATCTGGGTCTAACTGAGACGGTCCATTAGCCCACTGGGTTTAACTGGTTCGGACGATTCTGGTCCGATTCACCGGACTCTGCCAACCCGTCCGGTTCATTATCGGTTTCAGTCGGCGGGATGCGGTCCAAGATCTCTGCGTTTTTTTTAATTTCTAGTATATATTTTCTATAATTTAAACTAAATTCAATTTAAATATGTAATATAATAATATAATATATAATATAGTTTTATATATTAAAATTGAAACTTTAAAGTTAATTTTCTATTTTATAGTTTATAACTTTATACTTGATAGATTATAGTTTATAACTTTATATTTTATCTTTATTTTATAGTTTACTTTATAGTACTGTTATAGTTATACTTTATAGTTTATAACTTTATACTTTATCTTTATTTTATAGTTTACTTTATAGTACTGTTATAGTTATACTTTATAGTTTATAACTTTATATTGTAATTATACTTTTATTAATTTATTAGATTAGTAGATATAAGATAACAAATAAGTAATAACATATTAACAACTAAATAGATAGTAAAATTAAAACTAATGATAAGATGTAAACTTTTAAACTTTCATAATGTTAATAAGAGTATGAATAAATAATAATTTTATTTACATATTATGCATCCTTCTTGCAAGTTCTTCGTAATCTATAGGTTGATTGAATTGGTTATGCTCCATAGCCTCTAAATCTGGAGTATTAATTCCAGTCCCGCCTTCGCTCCCGCCTTCCAAAATATTGCCTATTTATTCATCTTCCGGAGAATTAACGTTTCCACATCCTTGATTTCTTCTCTCTGATCTGATCCAATCTCTTAAGCAGACTAACACTTCTAATGTGCATCCACCCAATGAGTGACGTGTGTCTCCTATTTGAAATCGTGCTTGGCTAAATGTACTTTCAGAAGCCACTGTTGAGATCGACACATTAAGAACATCTCGGACCATCGCTGCAAGTACCGGGAATTGCCTTTTGTTATCCTGCCACCATTGTAAAGGGTCAAAACTTTTCTTCTGCTCCGCTGGCTTTTGCAAATAAAATTGCATCTCATCGCAAGATCGACTTGTGCTTGCTTGTGTTGTAAAAGTGCTCCATATGTCTAAAGATTCTTCTTCATCGTCATCTTCATTGAATCCTGAAGGTGTAGACACAGAAGCAGAACTAGAAGGAATATTAGTAGCAGAGTTGTTGTTATCATGTAATGTAGCATAATATTCATATAATGTAGTTAAATTAGTATCAAGTGTACTTATGCAATCAAATGAAGATGGAGTTTCTGTTTCACCTACTTCCATATAAGTATATAAACTACATATTAAATTATGATAATCTACTTTTTTAATAGAAGAATTTAAGACTGCACCAATACAATAAATATCAGGAATAGGGAAAAAATATTTTTAAAATTTTTCAAACATAAGTGTAACTGCATCTTTATATTTCACATTTGATTTTAAACCATAAAGTAAATATGAAATTTCAGCTATATGAGCTAAAACATTACAAACTGTTGGGTAATAAGATCCTGAAAATTCAACAGTAGCAGTGTAAAATTTACGTAAATTTTTTAAAAGTTCACCAATTGATTTCCAATGTTCGTCGGTTAACATATACATCACGTTCTTACAATGCGCATTTGCAACATGTGTTATGGGGTCTTTATACTTATAACATTCTTTTAAAAATAAATAAGTATAATTTCACCGTGTAATAATCTCTTCTGGCATGAATTTAGGTCTCAAATTAAATTGTTTACATTTTTCTTTAAATTCTATAATTCTATTTTTCCTATTATTACCCTGAATAACTCCAACTCTTTTGACAAGTTTTATTTGGTGAAAATAAATCAAGACCACTTTTAACAATTAAATTATAAATATGACAAGCACAACGAACATGAAATATATGAGGAAGTGGTGGTTGTATACCTTTTAAAAGATCTACAGTGATATTATTAGATGCAATATCGAATGATACACAAAGTATTTTATTATAAAGATTATATTTTTTGGCATAAGAACAAATAGTTTCGCTTATATATTTTTCAGTATGACTTTGATCCTCGTCATACGCAAAAGCAATAATACGTTTTTCTATTCTAAAATTTTCATCAATCCAATGACAAGTAATTGTTAAATAATCATAACCGTTTAAAGCATGTCCAATGTCTGAAGTAAAACTAACTAGGCATGGAAGGTTAGCAAACAAATATTGCAAAAAAAATAACATAATCATTATGAAGTCTAAAAATATCGGCTCTAGTAGTACTACGAGAAACACCTTTAAAAAAAGGATTATATACTCTTTGAATATATGTAATTAAATATGAAGAAGAAACAAAAGAAAAAGGTAAACAACCTCCGACAATCATTTTTGCTAATTCAATGCGATCCTTTTTTGGATCGTACTTAGCCACCCCCAGTTAATGGATTAAGTTGTTGTTGACCGGGTTCTAAATCAGAAGCAGCATTCCATTGTGTCGTATGATCGTGTTTTATATGTCTACCTATAGTGCCCGTCCCCCCGTCACCACCCCATGTCTTATGTTTATAAGTTCTCCCACAAATATTACATCTAACTCTATCAGTACCCACAACTTTATCATAAAAGAGCCACACTTTACTCATTTTTTTCTTGCTACTGGTTCTGGTAAAGGAGGTCTACGACTACCACTAGCAGTACCAACATTGACAGAAGGAACACTAGTAGGTGTATGGGGTTCATTTTCTTCAAGTTCAACAATATTATCTAATTGAATTATCATATTCATTATCTTATATTCCAAAATCTTCTTGCATTTGATCATAATCTATATTTTGATTAGATGATGAAGAACCTATGGATTTTTACCCCTTGAACTAGATTTACGACGCAGTCCCGACACAATTCCCCTTAGCAAAGACATTATAAAATATTTAAATAATCAACAAATAAATATGACAATTTAATAAAATAATTAAAGAATGAAACGAGTGTACCAAACTTCGGGATTCAGAATTCAATTGAAACTCGAAGCTCGAAGTCTTGCGTCTTGCTACTTGAAAACTAATAATAATAATAACTTGAAAATTGATAATAAAGATGATTAAGAGAGTATGAGAAATTGAGAATAAGATAATTGAGAGAAATGTTGTGTGATAAAAATAAAAAAAATGTAGAGAATTTATAGATTTTTTAAAGGGTAAAAATATAATTAAAAATAATAATAAACAAAACAAAAAAAATGAAAAAATGCAGCCAAACGGTCGAAATGACCGTTGGCACCCCCCACCCCCACCCCCTCCCAACGGTAACAATACCGTTTGGGTCGATCATCAATTTTTTTAATTTTTGCGTTCTGCTAATTAGCAGGTAATGTCGGTTTAGTTATCGGTCTAACTCGGGCCTTACCTAGTTTTTATCTAACCCGTGCGGGTTGGGGTTGTGGGCCAACCCAACCCCCAATCCGGTAAGCCCTTACCGGTCGGTCGATCCGGATTATCTGCAAGGTCAGGGCCGATGAAACGAGTTTAATCATACTGACATATCTGAGACAATACACATATGTTTCACATAGGATTAGTTTGAACAAAAAAAAAATAGAACTACTTTGTCCAACTATTACATCCCAAAATAAAAATATTCTAGCAGTAGCCAATTAGAGAACACCATTATTTTAATACATGCCTAAAAAGTAATATCCAGTTAGAATCATCCATTCATCAGCAACAACCATTCAGTAGTAAGTTAACCCTAGTTAGTCAATCATCAGCACCAACAATCATCTCCTCTGCATCTTCAGCAATCTCTTATGTACCTTCAGCATTCTGCATTTACTGCATTACTCCCCCTGTATCAGTACCAGGGCCACGAGCAGCAGCAGCATTGCTAGTTTCTCATTTTTCCTTCTGCACATTATCTCTCCCTTTTTGGGAAGAAAGCAGCATAAGAAATCTATCTCTCGTTAGAACCAGGGCTTCCTGAACATCAATAATCTATTAAATTTGATGATTGATTTTTGCAATTTGTTTGACAAGCCAATCTGTGATCAGTGGAGAGTTTTCTGCTTCTGTGGTGCCAGGATTGTTGGTGACATTTCCTCCAATACTGCTTTGCTCAATTTTACAGGTAAATCAATGACTCTATCCTTGCTTCTCAGAATTGCTCTATTCACTCTGTACAACTCCGAATCCTTTCTAATTTTGTCCTTTTTCTTTGGTTTATAGCCTCTTCATCAGACTCTGTGTCTGATTCCTTTTTGTTGGTAGATGCTGGTCACTGTGACAACTCAGGAGTTGGTTGAGATCTTGTCTGGAATGTTCAGGTACCTAGAACAACATTTGACTTAGCACTTGATTTCGTAGCTGGGGAAACCTTCTTCGGCCATAATTTCTTTAACGGAGTGTCATCAGGGATTTCTTCTTTCTCAGACGACTCCATTGTATCAGCAACAAGAGGCTCATACTGGGATGGTGATTCTGGGGATACAGTGTGTTTATCAACAGGAGGTGTTACCTCTGCATCATCATCAATGGACCAGTTAAAGTAAGAATCATCCTAGCTATAGCTAGGGCTGGTAGGAACAAGAGCCTCCTCTTCAACTCTTGATTTTTTCGTCACAGGTGAAGTGTTAAAATTCCTTTCAAACACCCTACTAGACCTCCTAGTAGGAAACTTAGAAGTGTTTTCTCTTTTTCCCAACACCAATACATCGGGAGTGCTTTCTAAATCGATGAGATTATTGTTGTCTCCTGGGTACGCTATTTCTAATGGCTCTTGAAATTGACTGATCAAAATGTTTGTACAAGTGGGTGAACTTGAACTCATTGGTGACATTTTGTTTTACATTGGTGAAATGTCCATGGGTGAATATGGAGAGGGATATGGTGATTGAGAAGGTTTAGGGTTTTCAAGGGTTTTGGAAGTTGAAGGAGTGATTGGGTGTTCCATCGGTCTTGAAGTAATCTGAGATGATGTGATGTTTTCTTTCCTTTTTTTTCTTTTTTTCCGAAAGACAAACAACAGAGGATAAGAAACAGAACTAAAGAAGGAAATTATATACATTGGCAAAAACAAATCTTGGTATTAGGTGTTTGAGTTTTAGCCAAATACTTACACCTAGATTTTATGAAAAAGATAGATATCAACAAAATAGAAAAGTAACGACACAAAAATAGGGAAAATAACATAATTTTCAAAAATCAGTTATAAACAGTATCCCAACAGATATCATTATCTGAGAATGTCAACTGTAATGTTGGTAACATTTTGGATGACACGAGTATTATGATCCCACAAGAACTTTTTAAATTTTGGCAACAAATCAAGACACATTTCATATGTGCTTTTGTATGTTTAACCTCCAGATCAATGTAACATTTTCCCATTGTCTTTGATCAAATCATAGAAACACATATAAAATTTATTTTTGTGTCAAAAAGAATAAGAACACTTATTTAGTATCCTCATAATTTCCTGTTTAAGAACTTGATACTCCTATAGTATAGGAACGGTATCATCTTCAAAGAGTTTTGCTCATTTGCACAGTTGTCCATCTTTTAGTAAAAAGATTTGCCTTATTTTGATACTCATTTTTTATGATATCTAATATCATCGCAGAGAACGATATCACTTTTTAACACATGTTCTTTCTTTAGGATCATACTTGAGTGACCACTGATGCGCGATTTATGCACACACTTAAACGCAAGTGCACGTGTCGAGTCAAGTAATATAGTCTTGGAAGACCGAGTTATCGTCCTTGGGGATTAGTGCTCAAGTACCAAATTCTATTCTTTGTTATCTATTTGGTGACCGATATTTGAATTGTTGTTTATGATTCTAATTATGAAAACTAATTAACTATGTTGTTTTATTCAGTAATGATGGAAATAGGGCTTCCAAATCTCCTCAACTATCCGCTTAATTTACTTATTAATGCAATTGACTATGGTTCTTCTTCTATTGGAGATAGCAGGTTTACTAATCCATTTTATACTCCTGTTAAGGTTATATAAACACTCAACCCCAGTACAACACCTTTCTACCTTTCGGTGATAAGGTTGACTCTAGAGGAGGATTAAGAACAAAAACCTTATTAATGCTACACAAGTAATCGGGGTATTTTCATCCACGATTCAACCTATGTCTACCCAACTACAGCATATTCACAACCTCCCCTTTCGAATTTCGGTTAGAAATCATATAAGTTATGATAATTAATGATCAAGTAATTACCAAGCAATCAAAACATATATTGGATAAATCTCAACAATAAGAAGAAAAAACCACAAACATGCATTAATTCATAAATATAAGGTTCAAGTGAATTGACATGGAAAGTCCTATATTAGAATTAGTTCCTAGTCATAGACATGACAAGAACTAATTCAATATCCAACATAAACTGAAAATAAAGTAAAGAAAGAACAAGAAATTACTAAAGAAAGGTCTCCAATCTTGATTCCAAGAAGTGATGTGAATTGCCAAGAAAGGGAACCCTTAAAATTGCTCTAGGGTTCTCCTTTTATAGTTTCAAAAACGAGTGCAGGGTTTTCCTTCAGGCCTGGCCCATTATTCAGTCGAAATTCTGATTTTTCCCGCGTCGGCGCCGCGGCGCCGGAAGTTCTGCAGTCCTCTGGAAATTAGGCGCCGCGGCGCT
The DNA here is from genome assembly GCA_029844215.1 of Przewalskia tangutica. Lineage (NCBI taxonomy): Eukaryota > Viridiplantae > Streptophyta > Magnoliopsida > Solanales > Solanaceae > Przewalskia > Przewalskia tangutica. The sequence continues at coordinate 47,942,425 of CM056727.1, read as the reverse complement.
GCAACTCTGCTGTCTAGAGGCGCCGCGGCGCTGGCCTGTGTATGTGCCTGGTTCGCCACTTTCTCGCATTTCGAGCTCTGGAACCTCCGTTTTTGCCCTCTTTTTGCTCCTTTTCCGCCAATGAGCCACTTTAACCAATATGACTCAAAAGAAAGAAAATATATCCTAAGACGATATGTATTTGTACAAAAATGGATAAAAGACTAACTAAAAATGACTCAAAAAGTGTATATAAAATACACCGATCAACCACAAAATTAAAACCACAAAAAAAACAGTAAACACGATCAGATTCTGATATTTACAGAGGTAATTTCACCCAAAATGTTAGAGACATTTCAGCTAACATTCCCTCATTAGTTCCGATTAAGAGATTACAGAGACCAAGAGAGTTCTTCAAACTTGAAAATCTCTCATGATCCAAAGCTTTTGTAAAAATATCAGCTAGTTGATGAGTAGTGTCAACATATTCAATTTGAACTAGCTGTTTTTCAACCAAATCTCTTAAAAAATGATGTCTAATATCTATGTGTTTTGTGCGAGAGTGCTGAACTGGATTTTTGGAAATATTTATTGCACTCAAGTTATCACAATACAGAACCAAGATATTATTTGAAAAACCATAGTCGTCTAACATGTGTCTTAACCACATCTATTGAGAACAACAACTTTCAGCTACTACATATTCAGATTTAACAGTTGAAAGTGAGACACAATTTTATTTGCGACTATACCAAGATACTAGATTATTTTCAAGGTAAAAACATTCTCCGCTAGTACTCTTTCTGTCATCCACATCACCGGCCCAATCCGAGTCACTATACCCTATTAGATTAGGATTAGTATCTTTAAAATACCAAATTCCCAACTCACATGTGCCGGTAACATATCAGATGACACGTTTTAAGGTATTTAATTGGAAGATTTTGGGATAGGCTTGGAATCGAGCATACACACAAACACAAAACATTAGATCAGGACGACTGACAGTGAGATACAAGAGACTGCATATCATAGATCGATACAATATTGGGTCAACATTTTCGCCAACACCGTCTTTGCATATCTTCTGTGTAGATCTCATTGGTGTCCTCATCTGTTTAGCATTTTCCAATCCAAACTTCTTAACCAAATTCTTGGCATACTTGCTCTAGGTGATGAAGATTTCATCTTCATTTTGCTTAATCTACAAGCCTAAGAAAAAAGTTAATTCCCCTATCATGCTCATCTCAAATGTGGAGGACATAGCTTCGACAAATGTCTTAAGGTGGGACTGTGAAGTCGAACCAAAAACTATGTCATCTACATAAATTTGAGCGATGACCATATCTACTCCGTGATGTTTTATAAATAATGTACAAACGGCTTCACCACGTTTAAAACCAAATTCAAGAAAAAACTGAGTTAAACGACCATACTATGCGCGAGGATCTTGTTTTAAACCATACAATGCCTTTTTCAGTTTGTATACAAAATGTGGATGGTGAGGATCTTCAAATCCTTTAGGTTGTTCAACATAGAATTCTTTGTCAAGATAGCCATTCAAGAATGCGCCTTTTACATCCATCTGATGGAGAGTAATCTTCAAACATCAAGCTACAGTAAGTAACAGCCTAATCGACTCAATTCTGGCCACAGGAGCAAAGGTCTCATCGTAATCAATTCCTTCGACCTGTGTGTATCCTTGAGCAACTAGTCTCACCTTATTTCTTACCACAGTTTCAGATTCATCAGTCTTGTTCTTAAAGATCCATTTAGTTCCAATAACGTTCGTATCTTCTGGACGAGGAACTAAATCCCAGACTTCATTTCTGGTGAACTGTTCAAGTTCTTCTTGCATAGCTTGTATCCAACAATTGTCCTTGAGTGCTTCTCCAACATTCTTTGGTTCTAGAGTAGATACATAACAAGAAAGACTTACATTCTGATATATGATAGACGTACACACATATCTGACCATATCTCTGTAATTCCAAGGTTCTTTTCTTCTTGTTCTTAGCCCTTCAAATACCTCTCCTATCACTTGGCATGTAGGATGGTTCTTTATAATCCTGGATGAGGAATCCCTGCGTATTGGGTCTTGCAATTCAGCATTTGATCCCTCGGTTTCACCTTCTGGCTTCTCGGGTTCAGACTCAGGTGTTGCTTCAGATGTCGTGACATTTGGGGCAACATCTGAATCTTCTAAATTCTGCTCATTCTCCACTGTTATCACAACATTATTTTCAGGACTATTTTCTGCAAGATCAGCACAATCATCGAAAATAACGTTAACATACTCTTTTATAGTTTTGGTTCTATGATTATATATACGGTAAGCATTGCTATTAAGAGAATAACCGACAAATATTCCTTTGTCACTTTTAGACTCAAACTTGGCTAGTTGTTCCCTAGCATTCAAGGTGTAACACACATACCCAAATACATGGAAATAACACAGATTTGGCTTCTTTTCATTTAACAACTCATAGGGTGTCATTCTAGTGTCAGACCTAAGATAGACTCTATTTGTTATGTGACTTGCAGTATTCACGGCTTCAGCCCAAATTCTTTTTGACAATTTCTTTGAACTCAACATGACTCTAGCCATCTCTTGTAAAGTCTTATTCTTCCTTTCTGCCATACCATTCTGCCGGGGAGTTTTTGGAGCAGAAAATTCATGGAAAATACCATTTTTCTCACAAAATGTTAAGAACATATTATTCTCAAATTCCTTTCCATGATCATACCTAATTCGGAAAATGGAAGAATGATACAGATTCTTTATCCTAGAGTGCAATATTTTGAACATGCCAAAACTTTGAGACTTTTCTTTCAAAAAGAATATCCACGAGTACCTGGAAAAGTCATCTAAAATCACATAAGAATACCTCATGTCTCCTAGGCTATCTACCTCAATTGAACTCATAAGATCTATGTGCAAAAGCTGAAAATAGTGAGACGTACTTGAATGTTGTCCGTCACTTTGGGCAACATTATGAGAGACACGAGTTTGCTTACCTTTTGGACAATCTTCACAAACCATTGTTTTATCTTTAGGACTTAGTTTAGGGATGTCTCTTACTTCCTAATAAGAAATTAATCTTTCAAGGTTATGATAGTTGACATGACCTAACTTTTTATGCCACAAAGTGGTGTTATCTGTCCTCACAATATTGCATATCTCTTGTTCTCCAACAAGATAACAATTATCGTCTGTCCTTGTACTTGTCATTGCACATTGTTTAGCTTCATTTGTAACTATAAAAGCATGCTTATTAAACTTAACCTCTAGATCGTCATCACACAATTGACTTATGCTGACTAGGTTAGCCATTAATCCATCAACATGTAAGACATTCTTCAAGGCTGGAACTCCTGAAACATTTAAGGTTCATTTTTCTATGATTTTACTTTTGCTTCCTCCTCCATAAGTAACATTTCCCCCAATAAGTGCCTCGTCGTTCCTTAGGCAATCCTTTGTTCCTGTCATGTGACGAGAGCACCCACTGTCAAAGTACCATGAACCTGAAATGTAAGCAGTGATAGCAACATTACATCGCACATTCATTTTAGGAATCCACACTCTCTTTAAACTTTTTCTGTTACTGGGCTTAGGAATGTTGCTTCGAGTGTTGTCTGAAATGTTAGACAGTTGTTTTGGCAACATTCTGCTTCTGGATTTTTCCAGTTTAAAACAATAAGTTTTTAAGTGACCAGACTTGTTACCGTGATAGCACAAAAACTTCTTTTCTTTTACAAAGCTCATTTTCTCGTTTTTGTCAAACAGATTGATGCATATGGCATTAAGAGAGTTCTTGTAACCCAAACCTGCATGTGATGGTTGACCAACATTCAATATTTCATCCAATTTGGAGGTACCTGTATTTAGCTTATGAAAAGTTGCTTCAGCTAAGTCCAACTTTGCACTAATCTTACCAAAATCAAGATTATTTTTGGTAAGTGCAACCTCTAAGCGGGTTATTGTGCCTTTTAAACCTGCATTCTCAAGAGTTAAAGATTTTAACTTTGAGTCAAATTGTTTCGATTCTAGGATCAAGTCCTTACAAAGTTTTTGCAAGTCCTTAATCATGTCATATTTAGGATCAACTTGATCGTCAAAGCTAGTCTCACTACAAGAAATAACACTAGTAAAACAATTAACATCAGGATAATTAAAATATTCATACCTTATAGATGTTTCTGGACCTGCAGATGTTGTCGCAGATGTTGACGCAGATGTGGGGACATCTGGGACAACACTGTCGATGACATTTTCATCTTCTAAGAGTGACTGTTCGTAAACAGTGGCCAACATTGCTTGTGACTCTATTTCTTGGTCTCCTTCCTCTTCTCATTCGTCGTCACTGAGAGAAACCCACAGATTATTACCAACTTTTCTCAAGGTATTAGCACATTCATTAGCATAATGACCCCGTCCTGAACATGCATGACACTGCACAGATTCGAGTTACCTGGAAACAAATTTGGTACGATCTGAGTTGGTTCTCCTTAGTCGATTTCCTCTTTGTACTATAGGAAGGGGGTTAGTGGATTTTTGATTGAAGCATTGGTTTTGGTGCTCTTTGGATTTAAAATTACTATTCTTGTTGTTGAACTTCCTTACCATCGAATTGAAGTTTCGAGTAAGGAGGGCAAAATTTGCACCATCACCAATTTCGTCAAGACTTTCATCCTCATCATCGACGTGACTCTCTAAGGATTTAGCTTGAAGTGCTATATCTTTGCTTTTATACAATGTCCTTTGATTTCTCCATATCCATCTCATAAGTTTTGAGAATACTCATTAAAGTATGAAGGTCCATTGTAGCAAGATTGTGAGCTTCTTCAATCGCACATTTCTTTATATTGAACTTTTCAAGAAGAGAATGAATTGTCTTTTCTACAATTTGATTGTTGGTCAGTGGAGATCCAAGAACTTGACATTCATTAAAAATGTCGATCAACTTTTCAAAATAAGTTTTTATATCCTCTGTCTCTTCCATCCTTAAATGTTCATATTTACTCATGAGCATACGGAGCTTCGTTCGTCGAACACTTGAGCTACCTTCACAATAGTTTTGCAAAGTATCTCAAGCATTCTTGCATGTAGAGCAATTTTGTATGAGCTTGAACATGTATAGATCAACCCATGCAAAAATAGCATTTAAGGCCTTTTCATTGAAGCTTGCTTTATTGGTTTCTTCAACACTCCATTCGGCCTCAGGCTTAGGAAGTATGTCACCTTCCTCGTCCGGTGGCAGCATGACTTTCACGCCTCTCGTTAACAGTCGAGTGGCTAAAGCTCCTCTCTTTTCCTATAGTCTTTTTTCCAATAGGCATAATTTGATCCATCTAAAATAGAAAGTCTACCAATTATTGGATTAGTCGGATCCATAGTTTATGTAAAATGACCAAAACACTTATTATGTCAAGTGTATGCTCTGATACCACTTGTTGGGTTCCGGAGGTTATACTATGGAATAATAAAATGTAAACAGTAAATAAAATACTTGTAAGCTAAAACAGTTTGCAAATGTCGTTAACAATGTCGTCTGATAGAACTATCAACACTTTAGATAAAAACAGAAAAAACCTTTGAAGAGTTAAATTGCAGCGAAAATAAGAAAGACACAAAGGTTTTAATTTACTATAACCTATGATGGTCAATGACCAAAGTATTGTGTATATATATTCCTTCTTTTACAATGTTACAAGATGATACAAAATGAATAAAAGGGGTTAAGTCGCAGATGACTTATGCCTGAAAAATCTATTTAAATATAGGTGCACAACATTTCATTACAATTGCTTCAATGAAAGGACATATCTAGAATCTAAGCAGCAATTATAATGTTGGACAGAATGTCGTCACAAACTCAGGCAACACTTGTTTATCCCTGATCTAAAATTTGGAGAGCTCTCTCGATCTTTTCTCTTGTAATTTCATGGTATCGATTCACTCTTCTGCCCTCTCTATTTATAGTAGAGGTTCGTCCTCGAAAAGCTCATCGATTGGTTGAAGAGGTTGAGCTAAAAATGGGCACGTGAAGCAGTACCTTGAGGCGTGAGTTTCTCAACTGATTTGACTTGTTCTTCACTCATCTTGATCTCCAAGCTTTGACTCTTTCTCCCACGTTTTTATTCTGCTCCAAAGTTTCTTGTCAAGTCAAAATTACCGCCGTGGTAAAAATCCCACGATATAAGCTTTAGTTCGTGAAGAAGGGCAAAACTGTTACCAGAATGTTGGTCCGAATGTCAAAGACATTTATTCCAACATTTTTTGTTTTTAACTTAGTACTAGAAATATTATGTTAGGAAAAATGTCATAACATAAACCCAACATTAACCGTTAGTAACCATTAAAAAGTCAAGCAAAAAACTACTAATACATACTCTGTACTATGATTTGAAGTTAAATTGTTAATGCCTTATTAGGTGCACTTACTAAGCATTACCCAAGGCCAGGGAATACACTAGTCTATTAGAATCAATGAGTAGCCGCAAGGACTCTTGGTTAATTAACGATCTTAGAGTTGGTTTGGGCTGTCTAATTAGGTGGCGTAATTTCTTTTTGGAAAGAATATTTAGTATACTAAATTTCGGCTATGTGCAAAATTTAAAAAAGAGTCTAACTGTATTAGATCTATTCTACATGATCTTAGTTTGTATTTTCTTGGAAGAAACTATTTTCACAGTTTAAACTTTAAACATATTACATCTTGATCACACTGTAAAAAAAAATATACATCTAACTCAATTCAGAAAGGTTGTAGCTTATAGGAGTAAGGATTGATCATTCAGTATTCGCATTCTCGTATTCGATGTGAGACTCTTACTCACTTTCATGACTTTGCTAATATAATAAAATATATATAATATAATGAGGGGCACGCGGGTGAACTAAGAAAGAAAAACAAGTGATAATTAAAGAAATTAAATTTAATGAAATTTTCAACTTCAGCGCCAGCGCCAGGGTGATGATTGAGGTTAAAGAAGTATAAAGTCAGTATATTCATCAGTATATAACATGTGGGCTAAACACACACACGTATGTTGTCGTTCTTGTGTGGTTAATTTTAATTTATTCTTGTTACTGAATGCTAAGAAAAAAAAAGAAAAAAATTTGTCACTGGTTACTGTGTGACACATGTGAGTTAGTTAGGGTTTAGGAGTTTCATTAAGGTTCATTCGAAAAAAAATTATATTATATATATAATATATATTATTTATTTTATATAATATATATATTAATAATTTTATTATTTTTTTTTATTTTTTTTTTTTTTTTTTTTTTATGTTTTTTAGTTAATAATAATAACTCTAACCCCTATTTTTGCGGATGTGCTAATGCTTGTACTAAGTTTGAAAAAAAGAAAGAAAGAAGAAAACTTTTTAAGGACAACAACAACTCACTGAGACAACTAATATATAAATATAAAAAAGCCAAGTGCCGCCTGTTTTTTGTTTTCTTTCTTTTTTTTAATTTTTTTTTTAAATATGTTTATTTAAGAATGTTTTTTTTTTTTGGTATTTTGGCATTTTGCCAACCAATACCAAAGAGGGGGGGGTGGGGGCCACTTATATTACCCCATATCCCTATGGTCACCCTGTACCCCTAAATACAAAAAAAAAAAAAAAAAAAAAAAAAAAAAAATTTTTTTCTTTTTCTTTTTTTTTTGGTTTTGTTCAAATGTCTGACAATCTCTTTTTTTTAATTTTTTTTTTTTTTTTGGGTACACCATCACTGTGTATGTTGTACTTTATGTTGTCAATACTCAACTCATAAGTAAAGGAAGGTAAGGTGGTTGGGAAATAAATAAACTCCAGCCAAGAATAAAAAACCTTAATTCCAAATAAAATGTCCTTTGCTGAATCTCCTCATCTTATCCTATAAAAATCCATATCATCACTTTACATCACTATGTGAAAAGAAAGAGAATTTTCATTTGTGTGTCAAACAATAATTGATGCAAGTTATAATTGAACACGAAAAACAATAATTTCAAATAGTTGTTTTAAATTCATGTTTTTTTTTTCATAATTTTTTTTTCAAATTTAATCTCATTTTAATTTTATTTATTTAGTTATATAAAACAAAAAATTTTAATAAGTGAAAAAATTGTGTTGTGAGGAAGAAACATTGTGAGGGAAGTGTGTTATATTTTGTACTAACTTGTTCGATATGATCATTATTATATTAGATTAGATTCATAAATAAATGCTCCATATAATATACGATAAAAAAATTTATTTCGTCAAGAAATCTCTAGATTCTTTGACTCTCTTGAGAGCTGTTCTTATTTTTCTTTCTTTCTTTTTTTTTTTTTTTAATAGAATAGAGTTAATTAATTTTTTTTTTTTGTTTATTTTTAGATTTTTTTATTTATTTAATTAAAGACATACTCCTTCTGTTTCAATTCAGATATCGATCTATTTGATTGGTACATAATTTAATAAAGAGTGAATTTTTAAAATTGTGGTCTTAAATAGCCACAATGTTTTGGCCATAAAAAAATTGAAATATGTTAGTATAACATTTGTGGTTATAAAAGTTTCTCACCTAAGGTAAATAAAAAAATTAAATTAAATTATTTTCAAATTTAGAAAGAGTTTTTCTTTAAAATAAGATTACATAAACTGAACTAGAGAGAGCAGTTATTTCGTATGTGAATGAAATACATCTAAATAAAATAGGATAGATACATATGATTCAAACAAATGCAACCTAACTAATTTGAGATTGTAACGATGGGCCGTTTCAATGAAGTCGGGTCAAGAGACTTTGGAGGTTTGGAAGAGAGGTAGTTGGGTCCGAAAGGGAGAGAAGCCCACTAGATAGTTGAGTACTAAGTACTAACCCAAGTTGTTTATTATCTTTTAATTTTAACCCACTAGTTTTCATGTTTACAACTAAGTCCATTTGTCCACAAGTGAAGTTCTAGAAATGGACAGATGTCAGATTATGGATTGGTTTATTAGATGGTCCTTAATTATAAATATTGTTCTGTTTTGAGGACATTTCTGTAAAGTTCCCCGAATGAAATACGAAAAAAGATCAAAGGCTTTGTCTGGTGGAATGGAATGCCCAATTCGTGCTTTGATTACTAAGCTATAGAACTCCAGGTCCAAATGAATGGTGTAGATGGCCCTTTAAGCTTGTTTATTAAAAGCCCACCAAAGTTTAGATTTACTCAATTGCGTCTGTAGGCCCATTTAAAGCTTACATTTGTTTCCCCGAGACCCACGGGTCCTTACCTGTTTTATAAATAGTAAGTATCCATGAACCGGAAGCAAATGAGTAATTTACAAGAATGGTGTTAGAGGTGGGTGATTTTGAACTTTTCATCTCGTCATGAGCAAAACTACAAGTTTAACAACTTTGACTTTTGATCTTGAAAGCTTAGCTAAAGGGCAAGCGATAGTAAAAAAATTCAAGACCACCCATTTTTAAAGTCATTAGAAGTAATTTCTAAATAGCCAAACTTCTTCCGTATACAAGTACCAAATGAGTTAAAACTTTTATATATCGATATGTAAATTACATTATCAGATCATTTATAAGTTAATTTAAGTAATGTTTGTTGGAAATTTACTAATGTGGAATTAAGTTTAATCTGTTATTTATGACTCGAACAATTGGGGTCCCGCACGTCAGAAACGTCGTTTCCACACACGTGCACTCGTAGTGCTAAGTATCGTAAATTTCATTAGTGAAAGAGAAATTGGTACGTAAGTAAAATGTTTGAGACATAGAATGATGGATGATTGTTGGTTAAACGACGAGTGTTCTGTGTTGGTAAATGAAGAAGAAGTGTCCGAAATGTAAGATTGAAGCGAATTCGGAAAATTCGCGATGCCACCGTCGTAGCGCGGCGCGACGCTAATTCATCCGAAGCTTCGGGCATGGCGCTACCAAGTATTGTCTGTGCGACGAAAGTCCAAAAATGTGGCTGATTATTGGACGTTTTGGAGCATTCAAATGTTAGTTTTCCTCCATAAATAAGTCATTATTTGGTTGCATTACTTGGTGGATTGAATGACCATTACATGACATTTAAATGATCATTACATGGGCACTTGAAGAGACCCTCTTACACTACTATTTATTGAGGCCTTTGGCTAAATTGGAGATACACCACAATCAGATTTTCTGAACTTCTTTTTCTCTAAGGATTCTTTCAAACACTCAAGGTTCTTCTTCTACTAAACACTTGAGTTTCCTTCGCTCATTTGTTAATTACTGTTTTATCTTACGAGACAATTGCCCATTAATGTAAAATGCTATATACGGGTCAATCTTGTCTTATGAACTGAGTGCTAACACTCGTCTCAGTAAATTTTCTGTAGTAGTTTACATTTGTTCTTGTTTCCAGTTTGCAAATCTTTGTAATAGTTACTTATTTTCCGTTCCTAGCAATTGTTGTACTCACAATCTTAAGACAAGATTCTTGTTGTAAGTGCTAAGAAAGATGACTGGAGCAGAACAATTCATTTCTAGATCTACTGTTGCCAGCCAAGGCAACCCATCCGCCGCTCCCACTGCTTCTGAAGGCACACCCAACGTCTTTCCTGTTGCTCAAGGGAACGCTACAGTTTCTCCACCCACTGGATTCCACTATGAACGTCCAGAAAAGTTCATGGGCTCCAACATCAAGAGATGACAGCAGAAGATGTGATTTTATCTGACTGTTATGAGAATGACTCGTTTTCTAACAGAAGATCCTTCACAAGCTGGAGATGAAATGGACCCTCGGCCAAGTGAAACGGCTGGAAGGGCCAAGATATCCATGTCGTTAATGGCATGAAGATGGTTCTTGATGCATGAAGTCGTAGTGATTTCATGTGTAAAAATTATATTCTCAATTGTCTGTCTGACCCTCTCTACACGGTGTATTTCACCTTAGGCACCGCCAAAGAGTTGTGGGAAAGACTGCAGAAAAAGTACAATGCACAAGATGCTGGTACTAAGAAATTCATCGTTGGAAAATTCCTGAAATTTCAAATGGTGGATAGCAAAATTGTGACGTCCCAAGTCCAGGAATTCCAGATGATTCTACATCACCTGGATTTGGAAGGAATGAAACCAAATGATCAATTTTTTGTTGCATCACTAATTGAGAAGTTACCTCCCTCGTGGAATGAGTTCATGAGTTACTTAAAACTCAAGACAAAGGAAATGAATTTAGAGGAACTTATTATCAAACTCCAGAATCAGGAGGATAATAAGAAGGCTTTGCCTAAGGGAAAAATCCGTTGAGGCAAAGAAAAATCTAGCTGAGGCCAAAGGGAACACAAGCAAGAGGCGCAAGTTCTATAAAAATGGCAAAGCCCCAACGACGGAGAAGTTCAAGGGGAGCTGCCACCACTGTGGGAAACTTGGTCACATGATCAAGGACTGCCGCAAACTCAAGAATGAGAATAAATGGAAGGACAAAGGCAAGGCGAAGGCTAACGTCGTCGAGGACACGCTTCTTGACGATATGATTGAGGAGTTCTCGGTAGTGGTTCTTAAAGCAAACCTCATTGAGAATCTTATGCAGTGGTGGAGGGACACGGGTCCTACCCATCACATCTGTTCCAACAGAGAGGCCTTCTCCACATATATACCAGTTACGGACAAGAATTTGTTCATGGAAAACAATGTTTCCTCTGATGTGCTGGGGGTATGAAAGGTGGTCCTGAAGATGACTTCTGGAAAGGAGCTTACTCTGAAGGAGGTGATGCATGTCCCTGATATTAGAAGGAATTTAATTTCATGTCCTTTATTGGTTAATGCTGGTTTTAGGCTAGTGTTTGAGTCCAATAAATTTGTAATCCCTAAGAATGGAACTTTCGTAGGAAGGACTTCGTCTGTGAAGGCCTCTTCAAAGTTAACACAATGTCTGTAATACGTTCTATCAATAAAATTGAAGTTTCTTTTTATTTGCTTATGTCTTCTAATTTATGACATCATAGATTAGGACATGTAAACTATCAATCTATCCAAAGGTTGGTAAAATTGGAGTTATTGTCGTCTATCGACGTAAACCCTCAATGTCAGTGTGAGGTCTGTGTAGAGGCAAAACTCATAAAGATTCCCTTTAGATCCGTCGAAAGAGAAATCGGTCCCCTAGAACTTATTCACACATATATATGTGATTTGAAGTTTGCATAAACTAGAGGGGAGAATCAGTACTTTATGACATTCATAGATGTTAGCACAAGGTATTGTTACCTTTACTTATTGAAAAGTAAGGATGAAGCCTTTGAAGCGTTCAAACGCTACAAAGCAGAAGTTGAAAACCAACTAAGCGTATGGATTAAATCAATTCGTAGCGATAGAGGGGGAGAATATGTAGCGTCATTTGAAGAATATTGTGCCTAATCGGGCATTGTTCATCAAACGATGGCTCTATACTCACCTCAATCAAATGGTGTGGTTGAACGCAAGAACTGTATATTGAAGAAAATGATGAATGCTTTGCTTATCAATTCCGGTCTTCCCCAAAACATGTGGGGAGAAGTTGTCCTTACCGCTAATAAGATTCTTAACAAAATTCCACATAAGGGCAAGGACAAAACTTCATATGAGTTATGAAACGGAAAGAAACCCACCTACAAATACTTGAAAGTGTGGGGTTGTTTGGAAAATGTTGAAGTACCTAAGCCAAAACAGGTCAAGATTGGGCCTAAAACTGTAGATTGTATTTTCATCGGATATGTAAATAACAGTAGTGCTTATAGCTTCTTAGTTCATAAGTCAGATATACCATATATACATGGGGGTACAATCATGGAATCAAAGAATGTCAATTTCTTTGAGGATACGTTTCCTAGAAAGGAAAGACACATAACATCTCGCAAATGAAGTTATGGACAAAACTCTCAAGATCCAGGAGTAGTTGACTTCCCGGATCTAGGTGGTTCAGATCTGGTGGACTCTGAAGTGACTGAATATCCGAAATCTAGTGTTCCAGATTCTCATAACTTGGAGACTCCAGAGATGGAACCAAGACAAAGTAAAAAGGCCAGGAAGGATAAGTCATTCGGTCCTGACTTTGTGGCTTATATAGTTCACGACGAACCATAGACAATTGCTGAAGCGTTGTCAACTCCAGAAGCATCGCTCTGGAAGAAGCTATTGAGAGTGAAATATACTCCATTCTACACAACCATACTTGGGAGTTGGTTGATCTTCCTCTAGGAAACAAACTGTTGGGTTGTAAATGGATACTCAAACAGAAGTATAAAGCAGATGGGTCTATAGATAAGTACAAGGCCAGGTTGGTAGTCAAGAGATATTGACAGAAGGAAGGCCTTGACTATTTTGACATATACTCCTCGATGTCTAGAATGATATTCGTATTCATTGTGATCGCCGCGTTGCGGGACCTTAAGATACATCAAATAGATGTCAAGACAACATTCCTATATATTGATTTAGAAGAAAAAATCTATATGGACCAATCCGAGGGGTATATGGTTCCAGGACAAGAGAATAAAGTCTGTCGGCTTGTCAAATCTCTGTACGGGCTTAAACAGGCCCCAAGGCAATGACATGAAAAAATTGACAGTACTCTACTATTAAAGGATTTCACCATTAATGAATATGACAAATGTGTCTACGTGAAAGGTAATGCTGACTCGTTCGTCATGATATGCCTTTACGCATTTACATATCGATCACCGAGCGATTCTAGTTTGATCCTAGAGACTAAGAATATGTTGAAACAATGTTTCGACATGAAGGATATGAGTATTGCAGATGCCATCTTAGGAATCAAGACCTCTAAGACGTCTGACGGACTGGTCTTATCTCAGTCTCACTACATCGAGGATGTGTTGAGAAAGTTTGAGATGTTCGACAGTTCGCCGATAACGTCACCACTGAATATAAATCAAAAGATTGATAAAAATTATGGTGCACCCGTATGCCATGAGCGATATGCGTAGGTAATTGGTAGTTTGATGTACATAACAAACAAAACTGCACCCGACCTAATATCGCCTATGCAGACAACAAGTTGGCAAGGTTTACCCGTAATCCAAGTGATGATCATTGAAAAGTGTTAAATCGGGTAGTACGGTGTCTAAAATACACACTAGCTTACATGTTGCATTATTCGAGATATCCACCAGCTGTACTAGAGGGGTACAGTGATACAAACTGGATATCTAATATAGAGAACACCAAGTCCACCAGTGGGTATATATTTATAATTGGTGGTGGGGCTGTGTCTTGGAAATCCTCTAAGTAAACTTGCATCACCCGATCCATGATGGAATCGGAGTTTATTGCTTTAGACAAAGCAGGAGAAGAAGATGAGGGGCTTCATGACTTCTTAGAGGAAATCCCGTGTTGGGATAAATCTGTACCTTCTATAATGATCTACTGCGACAGCCAATCGGCTCTAGGAAGGGCACGAAGTTCTATGTATAACGGTAAATCTCGTCATATTCGACGGAGATATAAGATCGTTAGGTATCTGATTACCACATGTATCATTTCTATTGATTATGTATGTCACGACCCGATGGGCCGCGACCCGATGCCCTACCTGGGCACCCTTATACCCACATGTCACATATAATCACATGGATACTAAGGATAATGTAGTAATATATGAATTATATCAAAATAGGCAAGCCGACAAGGCTGCCACTACATGCGGGAATATCTCAAAATGAGTACAACAATACAGTTGGCCAAAACGCGTATACAATCCACACAAGTCCAAAACACTTCTACCACCCACAACTGTCTACAGACCTCTAAGAATACGATAATGAAATATGACGGGACAGGGCCCCGTTGTGCCCCTAAATATGCATAAGTCAACATAAGGCTCTATACCAAAATGACTAAGCTCCGAATCAATGGAGCTCTCCAAATAACTGAACAGGAATCCTAGACTGGAGGATCACCAAACTGAATATCTGTACCTGCGGGCATGAAACGCAGCCCCCCGAGGAAAGGGGGGTCAGTACAAAATAATGTACTGAGTATGTAAAACATGAAGTCCTATAAAAAGATCATAACTGGACAGAAGATAACATGAGACAAATATGATAACCAAAATACCAATACAACTGTACCATATAAAAATGAGAGTCAACTGTGCCTTATAAAACTGAGAGTCATATCAAAATCATGGATGTCTGTCCATAGAATCATCATATCTATATACAGATAACGTGTTTCGGCCCTCTAGTGAGGTACTCGGTGAAATCATCAATATAACGTGTCCCGTCCCTCTAGTGAGGGACTAGGTGGAATCATATCATGGATACATGTCCATACAACGTATCCCGACCTATTCTAGGACTCGGTGAGCTTATCATCATCATGGATGCCTGTCCATGGAATCATCATATATATACATATAACGTGTTCCGACTCTCTAGTGAGGGACTCGGTGGAATCATCAATATAACGTGTCCCGGCCCTCTAGTGAGGGACTCAGTGGAATCATATCATGGATACCTGTCCATATAACGTATCTCAAACCATTATGGGACTCGGTGAGATCATCATCATCATGGATGTTTGTCCATAGAATCATCATATATATGAACGTATCTCGGTCCTCTAGTGAGGGCCTCGATGGAACAATGCAAGGTTGTGCACGAACATAGACCAGTCCGGAACTCGGTGAAAGGATATAATCACATCAAGTACGAATAGAGTATCATGAGAAACCATATGCAATTTAAATCATCATTTGACTCTCCATGAAATAAATAAAAGACACTATCATATCGTGTATCATTTTGAAATCATCTTTTGAAAAATCAAAGGCACTATCATATCTTGTATCATTTTGAAATCAGGATTCAATAGAGTTATGTACGTCCGTCGTACACTCATTTTATATAAATCATGTCAAAAGAAAGAAGGGATAGTTTCACATACCTTATTGTCGAATTAACCAACTCAATAACTAACATTCGTCTTGATTAGCACTTCAACCTATAATAATAGTACCATACCCGTCAACTATATGATTACTAGTATACGTTATATGTATCGAATGACGATTCTCTTGTTATATAAAATTGACAGCAATTCTCCTACTTATACACACATCCACAACTCTCAAATAAGGTCAACAACATCAATAATAAGACACGTCTCAAGGTCATAACCAAATCAGTCCCATAAACTTCTATATACACCATCGTTAACGTTCTTTTTCTTTACATTCATGGAGTACAACAACTACAATAACCAAGGTGATTAATACACTTATTTCCCATGTTAATCCAACCCCTTTAATCATACCAACACAACCCTTAAAATAGTCCATTAAAACAGTCCATTCTTCAACAACAACGAGAGTGAAATGTGAAGCTTTTCTACACCTTTTTATACCTTTATTCCTTTAGGACATACGTTAGCAATTACCATAATGTATATGCATATTTGTAACTGAATTTTCAGCATTATAACTTTAACAAAACAGTCCCTAAACACGATACAACAAGATAACAACATTCCATAGCTCTTCTCCTAATTCCTTAAAATCCAATTTATACTTCATCATTTTCATATGAACAACTATAACTCTAAATGTCAAGATTTCCTTCATTTTTAACGTGCAATTAGTGACAATAATAACAACACAACAATCAAAGCTAATGTATACAAAAAAAAAAACCAAAATCGGTAGTCACCATTCCAATTGGCTCAACAACACCAACAATAATCACATGCAATCTCTTATTTCCAATTCTTCTTTAACATGAGTTTATCTCTTAACTACAACATCATTTAATCTTCCAAATACTCCATAAAAAGAAGAATTATTACCTTAATTTTTAGTCCAAAACAACCCCTATAATCTCGGCCACTGCTCCATGGTTTTTGTACCATTTTTTCACCATTTATTCAACTCCAAACGTCATGCATGTATTCTACAAGTTTAAATCTATCTTTCTTACACGTTTTTCTTCCAAAATCTCATCTCAATGCTCACGTTTTTAGGCAGATTTTCTCGGCCAGCAGTGACGATTTCACTGTCTTGGGGGAGTCACCGTGGCTTAGACTTAGTATAATGACTTAATCTTGGAAGAGAGAGTTGTTTTGGTCTCTAACTTGGCTATGTAAGGTGAGGGAAACTTTAAAAAATCTATGGAGGAAGATGAGAGATGTTGGAGAAGAAAGAAGGGAGGGTGAGAGGGGATTTTCGAAATAATGGGGAGGGAGTGAGAAACATAGATTTAAGTGAGCATGAGACTATGCATGTGGGCTGAAAATTTGCATGCTCACCTCGATTTTTGAGGGCACAAGTCCCACAAATTGTCCATTTATAATACTCCTCCCTATTAAAATTAATCCCACAATTAATAAACAAATCTCCCATATAATCAATCTTATTAACATCCTGAAAATTTCATAACACCACATATTCTCGACGATAATATTTTTATAATACAACACCAGTCCATAACCCCCTTGGTAATACACAACTACTATTATTAATTCTCATCGCCATGTTTGTTGTATTCAAGGTTATTCCGTATTAGCATATATAAATATACTTTATATCTAATATTCAAATCTTATTTTCTTAATTACGTTCTCTAATTATCGTCTTAAAATTACGAGGTGTAACAATGTAAAATCAAATGAGAACATAGAAGACCCTTTGACATAGCAGAATACCTTGTAGGAGACCACATATTTAAGTGTGAGGACAGACCACCTCAAATGAACATACTTAAGAATCCAAAAAGTGTCCACGGCCACAACTGTTAGGCGTATTTTGTATACACCTTTTGAGTCATTTTTTAGTTAGTATTTTACTCATTTCGTTTGTGTTTAGTATAGTATTATGGTCGTTTTTCTTTCTTTTGAGTCACAGCAGTCCAAATGGAGAAATGACAAAAAGAATATGAGATGAGCTTAATTGAGGTGTAAATTGCATAAGAAAAGGCCAAGAAATGAAGTCTAAGAAGTCCCGGGAAGTATAGAAGAAATCAGACGAAATCCGGACGAGAAAATGACGAAAAATCGCAAAAACCAAAAGTGAACAATTTCGGCACCGCGATGCTAGCCAGCATGACCGCGGTGCCCAAACTGCTGCGAGGCTGATTGGCTACAGGACTTTCGACACCGCGATCACCGCGGTGCTGAGGCGGAAAAATCACGTTCTGGGCCGAAATTTGACACGTTTTCAGGGTCCACAAATATAATATTTTCCCAACTATATAATCCCTAAAACCCTGACCTTATGGGGCAGCTTGGAATCCTTGTACATATTCCACAACACAACTCTTGGAGGCATCAAGATTGGAGACCTAGTTCAAGTTATTTTCTTTTCTCTTTTCTTTGTTTTATTTGATTCGTATTTGGATTACGTATTAGTTCTTAGCGTGACTATGGCTAGGAGCTAAACACTTTATTAGGGCTTTCCTTATGAATCGCTTAAAACTGTTATTCATGAATTAATGCAGTAGTTTGATTTCTTCTTCACTTGATTAAGATTTAGTCAATATTTGGTATGAATGTTTGATAATTAATTGATCACTAGTTATCATAACCCATATGATTTCGAATAAAAACCCGAGAGGATAGATTTGAATATGTTGTAATTGACTAGACATAGGTTAAAATCGCGGACGAAAGTACCCCGATACTTGTGTAGCATTATAGGTTACTGTTCTTAATCCTTCTATGTGGTAAATCCTATTATAGAAATATAGAAGGGTTCTGCACTATGGTTGAGTTATTATATGCCCTAACCGGAATATAAGACAGTCTAGTTAACCGATATCTTAACGAAGAAGAAGAATCATTCTAGTTGCATTAAGGATTGAATAGAGTGGATAGTCGAGGATTTTGGAAGTCTTAATTCCTTCATAACTGATTTAAACCAAAGTATTATCATAGTTAGTTTATTTTCTGCAATTGCTTAGCCTTAGTTATTAGATAAAAATACAAATCAATTAACGTTCACCAAATAGAAACCATAGCTTAGATAATCGGTACTTGATAACCAGTATCTGAGGACGTTATTCGGTCTTACCAGACTATATTACTTGTCAACGATGCGTGAGCATTCGAAATATCGCTAACAACAATAGACAAAATATTAATGAAGAACAGAGTAAGGAAAATTATTGTGTTGGTACCATTGACTTGTCTTACACTAAACACTGACGGTTCAAGACATCACGTTCACCGCACAGTAAGTAAGTCTGATGGTATTCAATTATGGAAGGTTCAAAGCTAAGCTTACCTATCCAGATGCAACATCGGTCCGCCGAAAGATTTCTAGAGAGACACTTTGTGAGTGCGCCAAACTCTTTCAAGAGGGGATTGTTGGAAATTTACTAATGTGGAATTAAGTTTATCCTGTTAGTTATGACTCGAACAATTGAGGTTCCGCACGTCAGAAATGTCGTTTCCACACACGTGTACTCGTAGTGCCAAGTATCGTAAATTTCATTAGTGAAAGAGATATTGGTACGTAAGTAAAATGTTTGAGACATAGAATGACGGACAGTTGTTGGTTAAACGACAAGTGTTCCACGTTGGTAAATGAAGGAAGAAGTGTCTGAAGTGTAAGATTGAAACGAGTCGAAAAAGGGTCGTGATGCCACCGCGGAGCTGGGGCGCCGCGACACCACCACCATTAGGGCAGCGACGCTAATTCGCCCCGAGCTTACTGGAGCCACGGCGCTACCCGGACAATGTCTTTGCGACAGACGTCTAAAAATTTGACTGATTATGGGGACGTTTTGGAGCATTCAAATGTATGTTTTTCCTCCATAAATCAGCCATTATTTGGTTGCATTACTTGATGGATTGAATGGTCATTACATGACATTTAAATGTACATTACATGGGCACTTGAAGATACACCACAGTCAGATTTTCTGAACTTCTTCTTCTTTAAGCATTCTTTCAAACACTCAAGGTTCTTCTTCTAGTAAACACTTGAGTTTCCTTTGCTCATTTGTTAGTTGTCTTCCTCTGGTAAACACTTAAGTTTTCTTTGCTAATTTGTTTGTTGATTTATCTTGAGAGACAATTTTTTATTAACGTAAAATGATATATACGGGGCAATCTTGTCTTAAGGACAACTAACACTCGACTCAGTAAATTTTCTGTAGTAGTTTACATTTGTTCTTATTTCCAATTTGTAAATCTTTGCAATAGTTACTTACTTCCCGTTTCTGTTGGAGATACCAGTATACAGGGTTGATGTCAATAGTATACAACTTTAGTATATTCTCTATTTCAGTTTCTCTATTTCAGTTTGTAGTTTACATTTATAGCCTAAGCCTAGTTTGTCTCATAAGGGTTATTGGTGCAAATGAGCACATAGTATAAATAGGAACTTTGTACGCATTTGTTGTTAATCAGAAAAATTGGAAAGCTTCTGCACTCCTCTCTTCTTCCTCTATTCTTCACAAACTTGGTTCATTGCTCCATTGCAGTGCTGAGTTTATACACACATGCAGATCAATTACTCTTGAATCTCGGTTTCTAACATGGTATCAGATCTTGCAAGAGGCATCGATCTGTATAAACTACAACAGAAATCGTAAGGTTTCCAGAAATTGTAAGGTTTCCATTTCTCTGATTCACGAAGATGCGATCTGTATTTTCCTTCGATTAAGTTGTTCGATCTGTTATTAGATCGACTTATACTGGATTTGTGTGGTTATAAAGTAGTTTGTAATCTGCGACTTGATATAGTGTGAGTTTGCTATTTGATTGGAAGTTATGGAAAATACAGCAGCAGTTTCTTCTATGATTGTAGACGAGAGTTCGACTTCTAATTTTGAGATAATCGACCATAACTGTTACACCCCGTAGTTCCAGGACATGTGTTTAAGAGAATGTACGTGAGAAGATACGACCTTAAGATTTAAAACGAAAGAATGATTGCTTTTTCCTACGGAAAATGATTTCGAGCCTCGGGAAGGAAAAATTGTTCGTTAATGAGAATTGAGTTCCCGAATTTGATATTTGAGACTTATAGAATTTATCGGATTTTCAGGAGATGAAATATTTTAGACCAACCGGAGGGCGACACGTGTCACCCTCCACATGGCAAGTAGGACGAAATGGACAAGTCAAGCTAGACAAATGGAGCTTGACATTCTTGACTAAATCCTAGCCCTTCAAGTGTTTTAATCCTAGCCTTTGATTCTCTTATATATCCATTACTAGTGCAAGACTAGTGAACACTTAGAAAATATTTCAAGAACATGTTGTTCTTAGTGGAGCTCTCGGCTTTAAGGCTAAAATGGAAGACAAAATTTTGCAATTGTGGATCATAATTCACAAGACTTTAACCCAAGGTTCCTAGGGGTATTGTAAGGATATCTCAATAGAAAGATCTCGGAAAAACGACGTTTTTACGTTAGTCGCAAGGCGAAACCCTAAGGTGTTCTTCAACTTTGAAGATGGAACTTGAAGAGGAGTTCTTCATGAGCTTCTAAGGAGTGCTTGGAGCGGATTGGAACATAAGAAGAGGAGCTAAAAGTTGCTAAGGATCGACTTTTACGCTTGGACATTATTAGGGCTTATTGAGGTAAAATCTTCATCTATTTAATGTAATTGAAGATTACATGTTATAGTAGTTAAGAAATGAGAATGTGGTATATATATTGAAGTTTGAAAAGATTTGGATCATGTCGACATGTTGAAAACCGAAAATGGACAAGTTAGTCATTTATGGTGTAATCAATTTAATTGTTAGTTACGATCGTCGCATGTTATAGAAAGAAGGGATTATAGTTGTTATAATCGATTGAGGCTATATAAAATGTTAGAATAATAATTTGGATTGAAAAGGAATTGGAATGAACTTTATGTTGTTATACATTTTGAAGCCGAGAATTGCCTTAATCTTTGGACAGTTTCGTATTAATTGTGGGGCAGAATTTTACACTTCCTGTTAAGGCGTGTAATTCCCTTTGGTTAGCTGAATTGATTGTGCCTTAAATGTGGCATTTGGTTATTGATTTTCGGGTCTTGCAAAAGGTGGAAAAGTACGTAGAAACAAAGGAAGTGCTGTCCGATTTTTCGTAGAATTTGGTGACTTTACACTTAGAATATTCTACGTTTGAAGCTAGAGGTTAATGGACGTATTATGGCCATTATAGGTTGAAGTACTACGTATAGCGTATTCTACTTAAAGGATGGAATAACTATCAAGGTTGAAGTACTTTGGAGCATTTTGCTACTTGTCGATAATCGTCGCGAGGTATGTGAACTTCTTCCTTCTTTTGACATGATTCTATGTATGGAATATACATGCGAATATATTTCATGGTCCCTTCTACTCTGAGAAGTTAAGAGGTATGTATGTTGATTTACTCTATGTAAAAGTCATGTCTAAGTTATCCTAAGTTCTTACCAACTCTTATGAGGGATGTTGGTAAGAGTCGTTAGGAAGTATTTGAAGTCGAGTTGACTTTGCTAATTTACTGCACGAATGCGAATAAGTATCGAACAAGCCATTGCAGCGTTAATCAAAGAAAATGTATCGACAATCAATTCTATTAAAATGAGTAGAATTCTCCATCTGCATAGAAACTAAGATAAGACAAAATTGTATTACATTTTCTAGATTATGGCTGCTTTAATATGATCGTTATAAACGAGTATAACCTATTCACAATGCATAAAAGTATATGTTAATTTAAAGAGTTTACGTTATGAAGTTTTAAGACTATGAACCTTAAATTCTTAAAAGGCTAAGAGACTTGATTTGTCAAGTTATGAGACTTGATTCTTAAAGGAAGAAATGACTTGATTTAAAAGTATAGAATACTTGATTTGGAAAGTATTGACTTCTTGACATTCTAAAGATAAGAGACTTGTTTTCTAAGTAAGAAACTTATTTCTAAAGATAAGAGACTTGAAGTATTTTGAAAGTTATGTAACTTGATTTGAAAGTATAAGTCTTTTGGTTATAAAAAGAATAAATTTGTCTAAGACATAAAGAGTTATAACGGCTTTATGGGAAGTTGGTTATAACAACTTTATGGAAGGTTAAAAGAATGGTTTACTCTAGTGAAGTAAATAAAGAAAAATGACTTGAAAGAAAGAAAGGCAAATTGATTTGAAGGCATCAATTGCTTAAAGTTTTAAAGTAAAAAGTCACTTGATTTAGAAGTCTTTAAATGTAGTTCTAAAAGGTATTGTGACTTGTTTTGAAAAGTAGATATGAAAAAGAGTCATTTTAAAAGAATGGAAGTATGTAGTACTTTGGGTTAAATTCCTGGATTTTATAATGACATGTTAGTGCCTTAAGTAAACTAAAATGAGAGTGTATGTAAATAAGGTTAATAAGAAGTTAGGGGATTTCTTAACTTTCTTATGTTATGTATGATAAGTCGGTAGTGCTTATGTTATGTATGATAAGCCGGTAGTGCTTATGTTATGTATGATAAGCCGGTAGTGCTTATGTTATGTATGATAGCCGGTTGAGCTAGGTTATGTTATTCTTGCGGGGTAAACCCCCGGGTTACTACTTATTCCATGGATTTGCTACCCATGATGCGAGTGCGGCATTTGTACTCATTGCGGGCCCACCGGGTCCATGCGGGTGAAATAGTCCTATGCGGGTGAAATAGTCCCATGCGAGGTGGATGACCTCATTGCGGGTCCACAAGACCTATGCGGGTGAAATAGTCCCAGTAGGATTGCCAAACGATCTTATGGGCGGTGGCCCTAAGTTGATCATAAGCTTCTATTTTTATGCGATATACCTTTATGGCGGACTTATGTGACTTTATCGCGTCCCAGATTGGGCCGGGCAGTATACCTTTATGGGCAGACTTATGTGACTTTATCGCGTCCCAGATTGGGCTGGACAATATACCTTTATGGGCAGACTTATGTGACTTTATCGCATCTCAGATTGGGTCGGACAGTATACCTTTATGGGCAGACTTATGTGACTTTATCGCGTCCCAAAATGGGTCGGGCAGTATACCTACATGGGAAATCTTTTGTATGCCTTCGACGTGTCCCGCAAATGGGTCGGGTTACGTTATTACGTATGTATAATCAAAGTGAACTCCAAAATAAGACGTCCCTCCATAAAGGGCCAGATTATGTTATGCAAGGTAAGTAAGTTATATGGTAATGAACTTGATGATTTTTTCCTAAGTATATACGTAAGAATTTGACTATAACTCTTATTGAAAGATGAGAAAAGATAATAAGGTGCGATTAAGTTCACGAGATTGTAATGACACGGTAGGATCTGGTATTTATTTTGTTTATATACTTGCCCTTGTCCTTCTTTTGTACAATTATGATTTGTTTATTGTACCTTATTTTCGTTTCATATTCGGTACCTGTTGTACTGACCCCCTTCGGGGAGATGCGTTCATGTCCGCAGGTTTAGGTACACAGTTGTGGATCCGCGGCTCAGGATCCCGGTTCATCATTTTGAGATGGCTCCAATGTTCCGGAGCTTGTCATAATGGCTATGTATATTCAGGGGTACGGCGGGGTCTTGTCCCGTCATAGTATTTGTCCAAAATCTTAGAGGTCTGTATTCACATGTGGGTTGGACTGGTTAGAATTGTAATTACATTATTGGATAGTGTAAGCCCTTTTGGGTGATTTATATTATGGCAGCCTTATCGGCTTTGCCTTGGTTTTAGAAAAAAAATGTGTTACTTATCTTCCGCGGTTATTTTGTATTGTATGATTAGAAGGGTGCCCATGTAGGGCACCAGTCGTGGGCCTGGAGTCGGGTCGTGAAAAAAGTGGTATCAGAGCAGTTAGTCCTCGGAAAGTGTCTACAGATCGTGTCTAGTAGAGTCTTGATTATCGGTGTGTTGTGCACCACATCTATAATCAGGAGGCTGCAGGACATTTAGGATTGGTTTCCATTCTTCTCACTCTGAGATCGTGCGATAGAGTTGTGTTGTTAGGGTCGTCTCTCCCTAACGAGTTATGTTGATTGCAGCTACGAGAAAGGCAGCAGTGACCCAGGAATGACTATGTGGATTACGTATCCAGGTTAGTGGTAATTGTTGTATAGTTGGTATAATGACGTACAGATATACAGATTTATGTATGAGGGTCATTTATGGGTTGCCTAGAATGATTTTAGATTACCAAGAGTTGGTAAGGACTAAATAGATACCGGGAAGGTATGAAACAGTTAAAGAATTCTCATCGAGGTTTTACGTATTATTTTGATATAATTGGGAAATGATGAGCTGTCTGATAGGGTAGTGAACCCTTAAGAAGTCATGTTAAGGAACTTAATGGAATGCCATGTTACTAGATTAAGCTACGTGGTAGGCTTAAGAGAATTGTACGGATGAGATCCGCATGGAGTAAGTAATGGTTGTTGTGATCAAGACAACATAATTATGGGATTATGAGAAGTTATTGTACCCGTTTACGGGGGAACTGATAAGGTAGGCTGGGAGCATGGAAATGGCGAGCCTAAAGAATATTGATAACCGCCGAGGCCTTAGGTATATAAAGCCTTCTCGGGCAATAAGATTTTATTCAGACTAAGGGTAAGAGTTAAGTGTGACAGTGGATCGGGGTGAGGACCTATTACGGGTCGCCCCATGGCCTGAAATGGAGTGGGATCGGTTGGTAGTAGTTCCGCTACGTGGCGAGTCACGGTGCGCAGGTCCAAGTCTAGTTAAGTGTTTTACGGGTTCGTGGACGCGTTCCACCGGAACCAGGTCGTGAGGGCCGGAGATGGCCTTATATTGTTTAATAGAGTGACTCCAAAAATTGGAGGACAGAATCGATATGAAGGTTATGTACGTATGCTAGAGTAAGTTTAGAAGTACGGAAGGAGTATGACCTGTAAGAAAGAGAGCAACCAAGTGTAGAGAGCAGGCACGAATCCATGGGACGCTTTCGAGTAGCTACACCGATGGTGTTTGGGTGGTAGTGGCGGGTATATGAGATTTCTGGTAATGATACGATCGTCGGACCTAGCGGACCTAGTAGAGCTGAATACGACAGACTTTGAGGTCATTATGAGTATGGACTAGTTGGCTTCGTGAGTGCCAAGGTAGACTGTAGTGAGAGGTTGGTTCGATTCCAGTATCCCGATGAGCCGGTTATCGATAGGGAAGGAAGGGAAGTGTTAGTAATATGTAAGTTATTCCTTCATTCTTTGACATGAAATTGTGGAGTCTATGTGACTTATTTTATTGAAATGATTGATTTGAATTTGAACGTTAAGAGACGGAGATAAGAACGTACGATTATTGAAGGATTTAATGTCAAGTGCCTTGGAGGTACTTGGAGTTCAGGTTGAGGTTTTAGTATAAGTATTGTTATATGGCCAAGGGTGGCATATTTTGTATGAAGGATGTAGCAAAAGGAGACTATGTCGCTATCTAACTAGATTGGACTCCGAAAGAACATTCGGGGACGAATGTTTCTAAGGGGGGAAGAATGTTACACCCCGTAGCTCCAGGACATGTGTTTAAGAGAATGTACGTGAGAAGTTACGACCTTAAGATTTAAAACGAAAGAAGGATTGTTTTTTCCTATGGAAAATGATTTCGAGCCTCGGGAAGGAAAAAATTGTCCGTTAATGAGAATTGAGTTCCCGAATTTGATATTTGAGACTTATAGAATTTATCGAATTTTCGGGAGATGAAATATTTTAGACCAACCGGAGGGCGACACGTGTCACCCTCCACATGGAAAGTAGGACGAAATGGACAAGTCAAGCTAGACAAGTGGAGCTTGACATTCTTGACTAAATCCTAGCCCTTCAAGTGTTTTAATCCTAGCCTTTGATTCTCTTATATATCCATTACTAGTGCAAGACTAGTGAACACTTAGAAAATATTTCAAGAACTTGTTGTTCTTAGTGGAGCTCTCGGCTTTAGGGCTAAAATGGAAGACAAAATTTTGCAATTGTGGATCATAATTCACAAGACTTTACCCAAGGTTCGTAGGGGTATTGTAAGGATATCTCAATAGAAAGATCTCGGAAAAATAACGTTTTTACGTTAGTCGCAAGGTGAAACCCTAAGGTGTTCTTCAACTTTGAAGATGGAACTTAAAGAGGAGTTCTTCATGAGCTTCTAAGGAGTACTTGGAGCGAATTGGAACATAAGAAGAGGAGCTAAAAGTTGCTAAGAATCGACTTTTACGCTTGGACATTATTAGGGCTTATTGAGGTAAAACCTTCATCTTCTTAATGTAATTGAAGATTACATGTTATAGTAGTTAAGAAATGAGCATGTGGTATATATATTGAAGTTTGAAAAGATTTGGATCATGTCGACATGTTGAAAACCGAAAATGGACAAGTTAGCCATTTATGGTGTAATCAATTTAATTGTTAGTTACGATCGTCGCATGTTATAGAAAGAAGGGATTATAGTTGTTATAATCGATTGAGGCTATATAACATGTTATAATAACAATTTGGATTGAAAAGGAATTGGAATGAACTTTATGTTGTTACACATTTTGAAGCCGAGAATTGCCTTAATCTTTGGACAGTTTCGTATTAATTGTGGGGCAGAATTTTACACGTCCTGTTAAGGTGTGTAATCCCCTTTGGTTAGCTGAATTGATTGAGCCTTAAATGTGGCGTTTGGTTATTGATTTTCGGGCCTTGCAAAAGGTGGAAAAGTACGTAGAAACAAAGGAAGTGCTATCCTATTTTCCGTAGAATTTGGTGACTTTACACTTAGAATATTCTACGTTTGAAGCTAGAGGTTAATGGACGTATTATGGCCATTATAGGTTGAAGTACTACGTATAACGTATTCTACTTAAAGGATGGAATAGCTATCAAGGTTGAAGTACTTTGGAGCATTTTGCTACTTGTCGATAATCGTCGCGAGGTATGTGAACCTCTTCCTTCTTTTGACATGATTCTATGTATGGAATATACATGCGAAGATATTTCATGGTCCCTTCTACTCTTAGAAGTTAAGAGGTATGTATGTTGATTTACTCTATGTAAAACAGTAAAAGTCATGTCTAAGTTATCCTAAGTTCTTACCAAGTCTTATGGGGGATGTTGGTAAGAGTCGTTAGGAAGTATTTGGAGTCGAGTTGACTTTGCTAATTTACTGCACGAATGAGAATAAGTATCGAACAAGCCATTGCAGCGTTAATAAAAGAAAATGTATCGACAATCAATTATATTAAAATGAGTAGAATTCTCCATCTGCATAGAAACTAAGATAAGACAAAATTGTATTACATTTTCTAGATCATGGCTGCTTTAATAAGATCGTTATAAACGAGTATAACCTATTCACAACGCATAAAAGTATATGTTAATTTAAAGAGTTTACGTTATGAAGTTTTAAGACTATGAACCTTAAATTCTTAAAAGGCTAAGAGACTTGATTTGTCAAGTTATGAGACTTGATTCTTAAAGGAAGAAATGACTTGATTTAAAAGTATAGAATACTTGATTTGGAAAGTATTGACTTCTTGACATTCTAAAGATAAGAGACTTGTTTTCTAAGTAAGAAACTTGATTTCTAAAGATAAGAGACTTGAAGTATTTTGAAAGTTATTTAACCTGATTTGAAAGTATAAGTCTCTTGGTTATAAAAAGAATAAATTTGTCTAAGACATAAAGAGTTATAACGGCTTTATGAGAAGTTGGTTATAACAACTTTATGGAAGGTTAAAAGAATGGTTTACTCTAGTGAAGTAAATAAAGAAAAATGACTTGAAAGAAAGAAAGGCAAATTGATTTGAAGGCATCAATTGCTTAAAGTTTTAAAGTAAAAAATCACTTGATTTAGAAGTCTTTAAATGTAGTTCTAAAAGGTATTGTGACTTGTTTTTAAAAGTAGATATGACTTGATACTAAGATTATTAGTATCTTGGAAGTTTTACATGAAAACAAGTCATTTTAAAAGAATGGAAGTACGTAGTACTTTGGGTTAAATTCCCGGATTTTATAATGACATGTTAGTGCCTTAAGTAAACTAAAATGAGTGTGTATGTAAATAAGGTTAATAAGAAGTTAGGGGATTTCTTAACTTTCTTATGTTATGTATGATAAGTCGGTAGTGCTTATGTTATGTATGATAAGCCAGTAGTGCTTATGTTATGTATGATAAGCCGGTAGTGCTTATGTTATGTATGATAAGCCGGTAGTGCTTATGTTATGTATGATAGCCGGTTGAGCTAGGTTATGTTATTCTTGCGGGGTAAACCCCCGGGTTACTACTTATTCCATGGATTTGTTACCCATGATGCGAGTGCGGCGTTTGTACTCATTGCGGGCCCACCGGTCCATGCGGGTGAAATAGTCCTATGCGGGTGAAATAGTCCCATGCGAGGCGGATGACCTCATTGCGGGTCCACAGGACCTATGCGGGTGAAATAGTCCCAGGAGTAGGATTGTCAAATGATACTATGGGCAGGTGGCCCTAAGTTGATCATAAGATTCCTATTTTTATGCAGTATACCTTTATGGACAGACTTATGTGACTTTATCGCGTCCCAGATTGGGTCGGGCAGTATACCTTTATGGGCAGACTTATGTGACTTTATCACGTCCCATATTGGGCCGAGCAGTATACCTTTATGGGCAGACTTATGTGACTTTATCGCGTCCCAGATTGGGCCTGGCAGTATACCTTTATGGGCAGACTTATGTGACTTTATCGCGTCCCAGAATGGGCCGGGCAGTATACATGCATGGGAAAGATTTTGTATGCCTTCGTCGTGTCCCGCAAATGGGCCGGGTTACGTTATTACGTATGGCTAATCAAAGTGAACTCCAAAATAAGGCGTCCCTCCATAAAGGGCCAGATTATGTTATGCAAGGTAAGTAAGTTATATGGTAATGAACTTGATGATTTTTTCCTAAGTATGTACATAAGAATTTGACTATAACTCTTATTGAAAGATGGGAAAAGATAATAAGGTGCGATTAAGTTCACGAGATTGTAATGACACGGTAGGATCTGGTATTTATTTTGTTTATATACTTGCCCCTGTCATTCTTTTGTACAGTTATGATTTGTTTACTGTACCTTATTTCCGTTTCATATTCGGTACTTGTTATATCGACTCGCCGAAGTGCGTTAAATGTCCGCAGTTTAGGTACGATTGTGGATCCGTGACTTAGGATCCTGGTTCAGCATTTTGAGAGGACTCCAATGTTCCGGAGCTTCTCATAATGGCTATGTATATTCAGGGGTACGGCGGGGCCTTGTCCCGTCATAGTATTGGTCCAAAAACTTAGAGGTCTATATTCACATGTGGGCTGGACTGATTAGAATTATAATTACATTATTGGATAGTGTAAGCCCTTTTGGGTGATTTATATTATGACAGCCTTATCGTCTTTGCCTTGGTTTTAGAAAAACAATGTGTTACTTATCTTCCGCAGTTATTTTGTATTATATGATTAGAAGGGTGCCCAGGTAGAGCACCAGTCGCGGGCACCCGGGGTCGGGTCGTGACAATAACCATCCTCTATACCTGAGTGCAGCAGACATAGCAGGTGCACTACAGGTTGACATTCAATTAATCGGAATGGAGAATTACACATTGTGGAGTAAAGCTATGCAGTTGACGCTATTGACGAAGAATAAAATTGGCTTCATAGATGGATCTGTGAAGTGTTATACGTATGGATCTGCACACACGAGGCAATGGGATATATGTAATGCCTTGGTGATGTCTTGGATTATGAGAAATGTTGATAAAAATCTTCTTAGTGGAATTCTATATCGATCCAGTGCAGTAGCTGTCTGGAAGGATCTAAAGGAGAGGTTCGACAAAATCAATCTCTTTCGAGTATATCAATTAAAAAAGGATTTATCGATGTTGAATCAGGGGACATCATCAGTTGCGCAATATTATTCCAGAATGAAGGATTTGTGGGACGAGATAGACTCGATTATACCACCTCCTACCTGTGAATGTTCAAATCCAAGAGAGTACATTACTCATCTAAGTAACCAGAGACTATTGGAGTTCCTTATGGGACTAAATGACGGATATAATTAAGCTAGAAGTCACATCTTGTTAATGTCTCCCACACCAAGTGTGAACCAAGCCTATGCTATGGTGGCACATGATGAAAGTCAGAAGCACATTTCTTCCCTGGGAAGTTCTGTCGAGAGCATGACATTGACAAGTAAAGCTTCATTCAACAGCAATAGAAAGTATAATACATATGCCTATTGTGATCATTGTCGTATGAAGGGACACAACAGGGAAGGCTGTCACAAATTATTGTATTACTATGACTATTGTAAGAAGCAGGGTCACACTATGGAGAAGTGTTATCGACTTGTAGGTTATCCCTCAGATTCCAAAGAAAAAAGAAAGGTTAATGCAGTTGTGGTTCTGCAAGTGGAAGCAAATGGATCCATTCAACAGTGGTATGAAGATAGCAATTCTCAGATGTCAACATATAAACAGGAGCAACTTCAACATATGGTAAGGACCTGCACACCAGACAAGTTACAATAAATGATGGATGTTATGTCCCAAGAGAAAAGGACAGGTACAGATCATGTTGTTACTGCAAAAGTGCATATGGCAGGTAAGTATGATCATATTGAAGACAATAGTAGATGTCGCTGGTTAGTAGATTCAGGTGCTACTAACCATATGGTTAAAGACAGAAACATGATAGAAACACCTGATTTCTCAGAAAATCCAGGACATGTGCAGCTGCCTACTGGGGGCATTGCTTCAATTTCACAAACTGGGAAGTGTATACTGACAGGAGGTGAACTAATAAACCATGTGCTTTGTGTGCCAAGTTTTCAATTCAATCTACTTTCAGTATCCAAGTTAACTAGGAAATTGAATTGTAGTGCAAGATTTTCCCCTGATTTCTTTGTCCTACAGGATCTCTTCACTAGGAAGGTGAAGGAGATTGGTAGAGAAGTGGATGGTCTATATGTGCTGGAGACTGCAGGGAGGCAGAACAGGTTGGTGACAGGGAAGGCACACATGACAAAGATCAGTCCAGAAGGATTAAAGGCAGTTCTATGGCATAAAAGACTAGGGCATGCTCCTATGAGTGTCCTTAGGAAAATAAATGTTTTTAGTAGTAATAAGTCTAGCTTTACCATTACACATTGTGATGTATGTCCTATGGCAAGACAAACAAGATTACCATTTCCAGCTAGTAACAGTAGAACTACATCTCCATTTGAGCTATTACACCTTGATGTTTGGGGACCATACAGGGTTCCCACATATACTGGAATGAGATATTTCTTAACTGTAGTTGATGATTTTACTAGATGGACCTGGATTTATCTCTTACATATTAAATCAGATGTGCCTATTATGCTTAAAGATTTATGTGTGATGATTAAGACACAATATGGTGTACATGTCAAGTCCATCAGATTTGATAATGGATCAGAATTCATTAACAGTACATGTAGAGATTTGTTTGCTAGATTGGGAATTGTTCATCAAAGGTCTTGTCCTTATAGCCCTCAGCATAATGGACTAGTTGAAAGGAGGCATAGACATTTTGTCACGACCCGACCCGACGGGCCGCGATTAACGTCCTAATTGGACGTCATTACTGACTTGTCACTCTTAATCCATTTAATACAGATATCTACATAAATTTCGGCAGCACAACGCTGCTTTTACAACATATCCCTAAAACGGGCGAGCCGACAAGGCTGCCAAAACAACAGTCATAATAGGCTAGCCGACTAGGCTGCCACCAACCAACATCACACGCACAAAGGCATAAATCAAAATACGCAAGCCGGCAAGGCTGCCACTAGATAACAACATCAAAACCCAAAAAAAAGGTACAAACATCCAACCCACAACTGTCTACAGACCTCTAAGAGTGTAATACTGACATATGACGGGACAGGACCCCGTCGTGCCCAAAATATGCATAAGTCTGAAAAATAAAGGTCGTACTAAAAATAGCCGCTCGGAACAAAGGAGCTCTCAACCGCTGTCTGAAATCCTAGGCGGAGGGTCACTATCGAACACTGAACTGCGGGCATGAACGCAGCCCGAGAAAGGGTCGATGCGAGATAATGTCGAGTATGTAAAACATAAAATATCAGAATCAATAACAATTGTACCAAGTAAAGCAGAGAGTCATCAAACTTTCATAAAGCGAGAATCGTATGCGAAAATCATATCATGTATCTTGAATCATAAAACATCATGCTCGTATACGTATATAAATCAGATAACATGTCTCGCCTCATGGAGGACTCGATGGAATATGTATCTGCTTGGCGTAACGTGTCTCGCCGCTCTGGGAGGGACTCGATGTAATCTATATATATAACGTGTCTCGGCCTACAGTGAGGACTCGATGAATGATGCATGATGCGTGAACATGATCGGCGGGACTCAGTGGAGTGAAATAGTAACACTTAGCACGAGTAGATATCATGAGCAACTGTATGCAATTAAAATCATTATGTGACTCTCAATAAAATTACTACCATAAACTCTGTTACTGAAACCATAACTAGTAAATAATCATTTTTAAAACTGAACTGGTAGGAGTTAAGTACGTCCGCCGTACTTTCATAAAAATCATGCCAAAAGAAAGAAGGAAAGGTCTCACATACCTCTTAGGCGAACTAATCAGCTTGGTATTAAGGTATTCCTCGTCTAGTACTTCAACCTAAGATAAGGAACAACATGCTCGTCAATTCTACGATTCCTAATGTAAGTCATATGATTAAAGGCTCCCTTATTTCTATAAAAATTTGGGCAGCATTTCCTTTGTTTATGTGCGTATCCACAATTTTCCAATAATTCAAATCAACCAACAATTCAACTCCAACTAACAATCCAATATTAACCAACAATCAAATTCAAACCAACAATCCTCATTATTCCAGAATATAATTAAGTTAAGCCCAACATACATCATACAAGCTATCTTATAATCTTCTTTCTCTTTATATCCATGGAAGACAACAACTTCAACAACCAAGGCAACTACTACGTTTACTTCTCATGTTAGTCAATCATTTAGTCACGTTAGAATTATCATAGGGCAATCCAATCTCTCAACGACATCGTCAATTCAAGAATATAAAATTAACATCTTTCTACACTTTAATCCTTTCGAGGCATGTATAGGTAACTTATTTCAATACATATGCATGTTTGTAGCTTATTTACATACTAATGCAACCCGTAATACATTACCATAATGTTCAATAATTTCCATCAACTTTCCGGCCGTATCAACATGTTATAAATTCCAAACTTTTCCTTTTAAATTTTTAAACATTTCAATTATTCTTGTAATTCCTTCATACAAATAATTATCTCTTAATCATCAAGGCTACATCTCAATTCTCAACATGCAAATGGTAAGCAAAATAACAATTCAACCATTGAAGCCAATGTCTACCTATTTTAGTTCGAAATTGGCCAACCAATTCTAACAACAACTACATGCGATTCTTATTCACGTTCCATCTTAATTTAGGCTTGTTTTTTAACCCAAATTCATCTCCTTAATTATGAAAATAAGCATTTCATTTATATAAAAAAAAGGAATTTTACCTTAAAGGAATGCTCAAAAAAACTGCTCAATTGCCGATTTTTAAGCCCAAATTTCTCACCAATTTCATGTACAACCCTTCACTTCTTCATCTTCAATCCAACATGCAACCATTCTACCATGTTAATCCCTCATTCTTACACATTTTCCTTCAAGAAAACTTGTCCAAAATTTAAGAACCCAAAGCCCTAAAAATCGGCCAGATTGTCGAGAACCCCACTGTTTTGGGGTGATTAATTTCGCCTCAAATGGTGGGACAATTTAACCCAAGAAGATGGAGTAACAAACTTAATTTTCTTTGCAAAAAGGTGGGGGGAATTTTCGATCAAGTAGGGGGGAAGGAGAGGAATAATTTTGTTCTTGGTTGTGGAAGAAAATGAAATAGTTAGAGTAGTTTATTAGAAATTTTCAGATTCTTAATAATACACTTAGACCCCCTAGATGTCACACTTTGCCCCCTCTAAGTATTTATTTAACTAAATCAATTCCACTTCTTTTAATCTAATTTCCCATTGCCTTAATTTTTTATCATCGTACCTTATATACCTTACTAACTCATAACGGAAAAATATATATTTATTTATACCACCATTTCTAAAGAGATTTCCGGCGTCACATTCGTCATTGCCAAAAATTAATCCGTATTAGCACGTAAAATATATGTAATTTCGAAAATTGGAAATCTCAATCCTTAATGACGTTCTAAATCTTTGTCTTAACTTACGAGGTGTAACATTATTTCCTCCCTTAGGAACATTCATCCTCGAATGTTCATAACAAGTCTCAAGCAGAACCTTATGCTTATGGCTTCCTTCATGAGGAACCTTAGCTAAGTTAGCTTCTCTCTATTTACCTGTTGTATTCCTTAATTGTCTTTATACTATTCAGTCCTTTATATGCCAGTTTCTTCCCTATTTATTGTCCCATTTAGATCCTAGGCCTAACTTGGTATCAGAGCCATAAAGGGTAAACTCTAAAAGGATAAATGAGTTTTAGATCAGGTGGTCAACTCCAAATCAGGTGAGTCCCTGTTCGTTTTCCCCGATAAACTTGGCTACGGCTGAGCCTTCCGAGTTGGTTAAATCCTGTTTAGACGAACGATCAGATCGCAGGGTCACAGTAAGTCCCCGTGTGTAAGGCCGACAAGAACCCATTGATAAATTTTTCGCATATGGATTGTAGGAAGGTAAGGGTCTTCTGAACTAGGATTCCACACACATGGAATTCCACACACATGGATCCTTTATCCCAATAGAATTACTTCTTATGTTTTTGGAATCATCTTCTTCCATGGATTCAAAAAAGATAATAAATTCCGAAGAAATCGATATATACGTTTTTGAATAGTAGATTGATAATTAATCATACAAAAGGTAAATAGAGATTACTTCTACAAAATCACAAACCATACATGGATCCCTTTTTAGCCAGAACTAATTCTTATAATTCTCAATCATCTTCTTCTTTTGAATCAAAGAAGATAATCAATTCTGAAGAGATCGTTATACACGATTTCGAAAAATCAATTGACAGTTGGGAAATCCCAAAAGTCAATAGAGACCAAATTTACAAAAATTCCAAATATCAATTCTTCAAAACTGATTTTACAATCAAAACAGAAGAAAGAGATATTCAATTAACAAAACCTTTTGAAACAATTCAATTACTTTCTCAAATATCCTTGAAAAATCATAGAGAAAGAAATTATAAATACATCCACATTGGTTTAGTCCAAGTAGGGATAAAACCCCTTACTAAAGAAGGATTAAAAACTTCAATCCTTGCTATCTTAAGAGATGCAAGATTCACAAATTTCGAAGATTCCTTGTTAAGTTCGGTTGAGTCCAGTCTCTGCACAGGACCAATCTCTTTTGATTGTTACCCAAACTTTTCAGTTTCTTTGAATGATAAAAATATCCAAAAATCCCTCGTCCTACAAATCAAGACGCATAATTACCAAATGCTTGAAGGATCTATTCCTGTAGCATTAATTTTTAGAATTCACTATAAAGCTATGACTTCTGCTTTTGCAACAAAAGTCGATACCATAGTAAGAAAGGTGAAACCCTTTCTTTTACAAACAGATTTCCAAATCTAACACGGTAGTCCGCGACCCATTAGATGGAAAGATATTACCTACCAGATTAATGGATCCCGAAGGCGTAGTAAAACCCGAACCCAGAATCGAGCAACCAAATACCCATCTTAGAGAAATTACACAATACAAGATGGTAGGGTTAGTCTCTATTTTAAGAAGTTCTATGAGTAATAGATATGAAGATACGATTCAAGAGACCTAGACTTAGGAAGAGTCTCACAAATACCTTCAATAACAAATACACCGGTCAAAATAAAGCCTAGGTATTCTACATCAGATCTACCAAATCTGACAAACGTAGATTACACAAATCAAATACCCAGACCAGTATATATAAATCCCTTGGTTAGAGAAAAGATGAACGACGAAGAACCTACTAGTCCAACATACTCTTCAATAACCCACAAAAATTAGCAAATGAAATTAAGGTTCTAGAAAAAGAATTCCAAGTAGATAAAAAACTACTACAAAAAGAATTCTATCAAGAACATAATTCAGAAAAGAGAATTTGGTTCTTTAAAAATTTCCTTAATACAAAAAAACAGATACAAGAAATATTCTATGAATTTGTCCAAGATAATAAAATTAATATTCCGTTCTTCAAATGGTTTGAGATATATTCCTCTCAAAACTCCATAAAATATCCCTTCCTTAAAACAATAGACTCCACTATCGAGAATAGTGTAACGATGTTAACACATAAATCCGATAGCAGTGATACACTAGAACAATTAGGAAAACCCCTCATCAACAATATGAATTGGGAACAACAACCCGTTCAAGGAATACAAATAACTCCAGGGTTACAAATAATCCCTGCTCCAGATCTAGGAATAATCAAACCCCTAGCTCAATCTCGTTACAATGCCGCTTCAATTTACGATTGGAACCTTGATGGAATGACTGAATACAATATCCTCAGTTTTCTCCAACAAATAACAATGACAGCAAATGCCTACCAAACGCAAAAAGAAGTCCTCGATAAAACCTCTGCAGAACTGCTAATCGCAGGATTCTCAGGGAAATTAAAAGGATGGTGGGATCATTATCTCACTGACCAACAAAAAGAAAATATCTTAAATGCCATAAAAACCGATGAAGAAGGAATACCAATATTAACAGATCTAGGAGAACCTATACAAGATGCAGTATCAACCTTGATACTGACAATATCTTTAAATTTCATAGGTGATTCTACACATCTTAAAAATAAAAATGCTGAATTACTTTCAAATTTAAAATGCAAAAAATTAAGTGATTTTCAATGGTATAAAAATACCTTCTTAACTAGAATAATGATTAGAGAAGACTCTGGTCAACCATTCTGGAAAGAAAAGTTCTTAGTCGGACTACCAAGCCTCTTGGGAGAAAAGATTAGGAATAAAATAAAAGAAAATTGTGGAAAACAAATTATACCTTACGATGAGTTTACATACGGAGAATTAGTCTGTATAACTCAACAAGAAGGATTAAAAATCTGCCAGGATCTAAAAATACAAAAACACCTCAAAAAAGAATTAAAAAGAACAAAATGTGAATTAGGAACATTTTGTAAACAATTCGAACCAACTACTATAGAAAATTCCAAAAGCTGCGAAGGAGATTGTAGCAAAACTAAAAAATCCCACAAAAGATTCGAAAAAGATTGTAAATCTAATAATGATTATTATAAGAATCCTTATAAAAATAATCGTTATAAGAATAATAGAAATACAAAAACGAATTTCAATTCCAAATACAGAAACATCACTTGTTACAAATGTAATAAGAAAGGACATACATCAAAATACTGTAGAATGAATAAAAAGCTACAAGAATTAAATCTCGACAAAGATACTACTAAGAAAATCTCTAATCTACTACTTGATTCCTCTGATACAGAAGCAGATCAGTCAGAACCTGACTATTTCTCTCTTTCATCAGAAGACAATAAACCCCTCCAAGTAGACGAATTACTCACGAGTAGTTCGACAGATAAACCTGAAAAGACCAAAGGAAAACGAATATGTGTGTTAACAAAAGATCAAGAATTTATGATAGATATGATCAAACACATAGATACCCAGCACCAAAAAGAATATCTGAATAAACTCCTTAAAATCTTTACCCCAGAAAATGTTGAAACAAAAAATAATGTATTACCTTGTACTTCCAGAAAATACGATTTGACAAAAATCCTGGAAAAATGTAAGAAAATTAAAGAAATAACAATTCAAGAATTACAAAAACAAATAATTCAAGTAAAATTATAAATAAAAAAATTAAAAGAAAAACAACAAAAAGATTCGGAATTAATTAAAATCATACTTTCGAATAGAGTAAAACAAAACTCCGTTCCAAAAGATGATGACTCATCTGATTCATAAAATCCCGAAAATAATAATCAAATAGAAAATCTAGAAGAAATCCCAGAAGATTTTCTAACAGTGTTAAGACAAATAACGACAAATAACAACAAAGAAATATTTAATTAAAATAACATTAAAATTTTCAGATAAATTCAAGATAACAATTGTTGCCCTCTTTGACACAGGAGCAGACTTAAACTGCATAAAAACTTGTATAATACCAGAGATATTCCTGAAAGAGACACAGGACTCGTTAGCAACTGCTAATAATTCTAAATTAGAAATTAATTACAAAACCAAGGCATCAATTATAAATGATGGAACTTCAATAACAACATCATTTGTCCTGGTAAAAGAAATCCACAATACCATAATACTAGGAACACCATTTATGAATTTAATCACTCTTTATGAAGTGAGTAATAAATCAATATCATTTAATTTCAAAAATAAAAAACTAAAATTCCAGTTCATATCAACACCAAAAACAAAAGATCTCAATCTCATAAAAACATGCTCAATACAAAAAGAAAAATTATATTTACAAGAGTTGAAAAACAATTTTTCTAAAAATCCAATTGATATTATGTTCAAAAACCTTTTTCAAAATGAATTTCAAAATCATACATATTTTCAAAATCCTGCATTAAAATTAATTTTCTCAAAATTAATATTTAAAGAATTTTTTCCAGGAATCCTGGTCCGTGATTATTTCAAAATGTCCTATCATTGCCCGAATGACAGGTGTATAGCCTACAATCACAAAATATCAAGGAAAGATATGCGTGAATGTGGACAATACTGTATACAGACAGTATGTGGATCTTTGCTCCAAAAAAGAAAAGAAGAAACCCTTCCTCCAATAAATACCCCGGCTACTACACCACAACAACAAGAAGAAAATTTCATGGCTCCCAAAAAACCTCAAAATACAAATTTCAAACCAGTGAAAATAGAAAAAGAAAAATCCCCAGAAAAACCAATGTCCTGGTATGATGCAGTTATGATAGAAGAACGAGAAAATTCCAGCAACACAAAATCTGTGCAAAAGACACAAGCAAATACGACGCAAGAATTAACAGCTGAAAATCTCCTTCAGCTCCTTACAGAATCACCGGAATTACAGAAGGCACTAAGACAACTGCAAATTCCGAAAGAAGAAATGGTCCCGGAAAAATTAGAGAAAAAAACCTCTAAAATTAACACAAAAATCGAGAAAGGAGAATCTTCAAAAACCCTTTCTCAAAAACAATTTTTAAATACCAAAATTGAGAAAGATGAATTTTCAAAAAACCTTTCTCAAAAACAATTTTCCAAAAATCAGCTTGTGACGCCACAAGTACCCAAAAAATCCGCTCCTGAATTTTTCAGAAATCATTTTTCAAAAATTGTAACTCTCGAAAAAGGATACTTTGATAAAGAACCTTTTTTGGCACTACAAAATTATTTTGGACCAAAATGGTTTTATAAATCATGGGACGATTTAAAAACTCCTTACTTTTATCAGGCTATCATTGACGTAACAGGATCGACCACAACAAAAATTAATTTTTTCAATGACAATCCAGATCCCTCTTATTCGATCTGCAAAATACTCCGAGTAATTGCTCCAATTCATTGGGGCAATGACTTGTCAAAACTCATAAATTTTCCAAATTCACACAAAAATGAGCCCTTTTTTGACATTCCTTTTAATTACTGGGACTACCAACAAGCTTGGTTTAATTCCTTTTTAATTCAAAATTCAAAATTATCGCATACTTGGCTTTTCCATTTTGATACTTCATGTGATGCTTCTCAATTTCCTACTTGGTGGAATTCATGGTGGGAACAATTCGGATCTACACTTGAGATACAAAAACCCGAAATTATTAAATCTTTTAGCCTCTTCAAATCCAATTTATTCCCTCAGAAGAAGAAAAAAGATTTACACCATTGCACCTTTTCCACACAAAATTCCATCTACCATGGGTATTCACATGGTTTGTAGACTATTCAGATGACAAAATATCAGTCATCCGAAGAAGATTCAAAATTCGATGGTGGGACAGCTTTAAAATACCAAGAACCCTCGCACCATCAAATGTTCAACAATGGTTAGACAATAATAAACCAATTCCGTTACAGGAACCATTCCAAACAAAGGAACACACCGGTTTCATCCCAAAATCCCGGATGGTCTCAATCTTTGTCAGAGCAAAACTCCGGAGGAGATACAGGCAATATTCCAAAAATTTGCACCGTCCTCATCCAAACAGAACCCTTCAAATGATGAGGAAGAACCCGAAATTGAAAATGAGAATATTCCTATTTTTGGCAACAGTGGATTCTAGATGCTGCCAAAATACCGAAAATTTCGGAGGAATAATTGACGAAAATCCCGGAGGAATAATTGACGAATTGACGACAGATCTCAGTGCTCAAAATAGTGAAAGCAGAATTCAAGATGAAGACAAAAATACCGAGGTCATGCATGACCTCATTCAGCACTCGGATGAATAGTTTAATTATTAAAATATTCATGTAATAGTGAATTCCCACTTTGTAATTCTCTTATAAAAAGAGAACCCATCTCCCTTAGTTTCACAAGTTATTTTTTCTATCTTCTTTCATAGTTTAGAATTATCTTCCTTCTCTCTAGAAGTTGAAGATCATCAAAGTTCTTCCCCTTAGTAGAATTAGGTTACCAGAAAATTCCTAAATATTCCAAGTTCATAAGACCTCGGGGAGTCTATGAACTAATATTCCGTTCCTTACCCGATAATTTATCCAGAATTATCCAATTGACATGATTCAGTTCACTCAGTGATTCATAACGAAATTATCCAAATTAAACTCCTTGTAAGTACTTTTAAAGTTTTGAATAAAATTCACGTTTTTAAAATATAATTATCTTGCAACATGGTTGGTTCTACCACCTACTGCAATTAAATTTCTGTCTTTAAATTATTTAAATTCTGCATATGGTTGGTAGTAACACCAATTAAATTCCATTAAATTCATGACTTAAATTTTTAAATTCTGCAGAACCTTATCTTTATGGCTTCATGCCGTGAGAGCATTAAGTTAAACTCTCATTTATCTGCCGTATTCCTTAATTGTCTTTATACTATTCAGGGTTTAACCATCAGCCATAAAAACTCCTTACTTTTATCAGGCTATCCTTGACGTAACAGGATCGGTCACAATAAAAATTAATTTTTTCAATGACAATCCAGATCCCTATTACATCAAATAAAAATATACTGATGGTGTCAAAATCTCTAATACTGTCGATGTATTCTCTATAATTCTTGGACTCAGCGAAGCCTCCTTGTGGCTAAAAAATGTGGAAGTTGGATAGGCCTTTTATGGCTGGTCTTTCAGGGGGGCCTCTAGTAAAACTTTAGTAAGATGCTCTAAACATTATGACATTTTCAAAAGTATTAGAAAATATCTACAATAATAATCAAAATTTTCATAGCAATTTTATTTTATTTTAGAATTCAAAATTAATAAAACCTAACAGTTACTAATTTGAGTTGTACTCATATGACGTTCCATTTCTACGTATATCAATCGAAATAGTATAAATTTTCAAACTTTTATACCATGATATGAAATATTTATGAGATATTTGAAGAAGAGCTTTGTAAATCTCCAAAATTCTCTCTAGCTCGAAGAATTCGAAAGACTATCACCTATTGAAATATTAATAGGATTTGTATCAACCCATGCGCCCGATTCACTATCTATTTTCCTTTTAAATTGGAACCAAATTTGTGCTCATGAAAGTCAAATCTTTTGTATGATACTTCTCGTCAAGCAATCTGTAGTACTTGATGCGCTAAGTTAGGGAACAAATTACTATATTAATTATCCATATAGCTCAGCTACTTTAGCTAATGGCCCAATGCAACAAATAAACTGCGGTTGTGAGGCAGTCAGTTTTTCAATTTGAAATTTGAAATAGAAACAGCGAGTATACTGATACTAATAGGAATTTCGCATTCATCCTTCCGTCCATCCAGTCCTGGGACGGTTCTCGGTTCTTGAGCATGTCAGGGAAATTAAGCGGTAGTTGAAAACAAACTCAAAAGATCTCTACATTTATTTAAAGTTTAAGTTTTAGACATTATTATTATAAATAATTCTTTATAGGAAAAATGATCAAATATATCCTAAAACTTTAGTAAAAGGATCACACATATTCTATGTCAAAGTATGAAATTATATTTATCATCTGTTAGTCAAAACTTATCAAATTTATATTTTTTTAACGGATTGAACATGTGACACCCACGTGACTGTCACATGACAGTCACATCATCCAGTTAATTTCAACCTAACCTTCATCACCACCATTGTCATCACTAGTGATTGTACCTCCTCCTCCTTCTCCACCTCCTCCTCCACCGCCACCAACTCTACCACCTGCTCCAAATCCAGAGTCGTGGCCAGAACCTCCACCAGTGCCATTGCTGCCACCACCTCCACCTCCCCTCCACCACCACCACCATTTCACCAAAACCTACACCCATCCCGAAACTAATTTATAGAAATC
This sequence comes from Przewalskia tangutica, assembly GCA_029844215.1. NCBI lineage: Eukaryota > Viridiplantae > Streptophyta > Magnoliopsida > Solanales > Solanaceae > Przewalskia > Przewalskia tangutica. Next base: position 47,898,982 of record CM056727.1, on the reverse strand, counting down.
TTAAATTCGCCACAAAAGGGGCTTATGAATATCAAATTTTTGCATCTAAAACTTGATATTAATGTCAGATATGTTCATCTTTTTCATCTTCATTTTTTCCATCTTTTCTTAAAAAGTTGCACCCCTCTCTCATCTAACAAAAACACCTCCAACAAACAAACCTTTGCCAATACAAACCCCCAAAATTTGCTTATATGAGTTTGCTTATAAAGATTTCGCTTATTATAATGGCTAACTACATAACCAGTGACCTCTAGCATAGAGGTTAAATGTTAATCGGTGACAAAAAAATTTATCTTCTCCGACGATTCAGAAAATTTCTAGCATCGGCAATATGTTTTCTTCGCTTAACAGCTCTATTTTGATGAAGTTATATAGTGGAAAACCCCAATCTGCTAATATATCAACTTAAAATCACCGATTTCAAGAGTTGTTAATAGATCTGCTGTATTTTTTTAGAACCAATATCTACTGTATGGGTGTTGCTTGATTATATGTATGAAACACGTCGGTTAGTCTAGGCTGAAATTAATTGCATTGGCTGTCACATGACAGGCTTGACAGCTACTTGTCCAATTCGTTAAAAAAGATAAATTTGATAAGTTTTAACTAACGGAGAGTAAATATGACCTCATACTTTAACATATGATATATGTAATCCTTTTATTAAAGTTTTAGGGTATATTTGACTCTTTCCTTTCTTTATACCATTAGACCATTCAAATGTTGTTGTTTACAAGTAAGTCTCCTTAAAATGTTGAATTTGAGATCTTGAAAATAAATTGTATTACCTATTATAACAGATAAAAATGACTTGAAGGTGTAAAAATTTACACCGACAATATATATTACCTAACTCACTTAATTATTATCGACCTGAACCTATGTAAAGCAAACCTACACCTTAGATAGGCTCCCAGCCAAAGTATTGAAACTGCAAACAAATATAAAAAGGTCCATGAGAAGAAGAATTCAAAAAATGCGAAACCTCACAACAAAAGTACGTAAATTGAAATGAAAATCCTTTGTAGAATAAGTCACGACACTTACATTTGATTAAATTACAGTTCGGTGCATTAAATTCCCGCTATACGCGGGGTCTAAGAAATGGTCGTATTAAGGATAATCCTATCTAATCAGATTCAAAATCAAAAATAGTTCAACCTTATGACAATAACATTGCAATATTAATTTGTGACAAATTGGGGCATCATGTCTAAAAGTGTCATCGAGCACGTAACTATTACATTGACTTATTTTCACGGAATCCTCAAGCACACTACTCTAATGCTAATTCAGGATTCGATAAACGATGGTTGCTAAACTCTGGTGCATCTCATCACATCACTAATGACCTGAGCAATATTTCTTTTCATGCACCATATGATGGTAGTGATGAGCTGCACCAAACTGATGGCTCATGTTCGTCTATCTCCCATGCTGATTCTGGTACTATCTCTCTTCCATACTAGAAAGAATTCTTCTATGATTATTTTTATGTAAATGATCAGTTCACGGGGGAGATTCAGTTCAAATGCCTACTCGATCAATCATTATACAGCTTTTTATCATCTACAATTCTTGTAACACCTCATCCTTTCAAACTAACTCATGTTTATGATTCGGGGGTAGAAAACTAAAACGGAAAGTATAAAGTTGAAAACTTCAGTTCACACGATTCTACGCTATATTATATGGATCGTATAATTATTTACGGTCTGCCAAAATTAACTGTCGATTTCATTTTTGAAATTGACGACACTTGCAAATTTTATGGACCATATAAATTTATACAGCCCGTCGAATTTGACCATCTTGGAACCTTAGATTTTTCACCTCACTTGAATTTTTATACACTTAGGATACTGATTATACGAATTGTATAAAATTTGACGGACCATTGAATACGACCGTCAAATCCCTCCTACAGCAAATAGTATAAATACGCAACTTAGTCTTGAAAAATTAGTTTTCACTTTTCTCAAGCCCTAGCACGAAGGTTCTCTTTCTCGTAAGCCTATTCCAACTATGTTTAATGAATTCTAACATACATACATGAATTTTAAGTAGAAATTCATTGTTCTTGACCTAGGGTTTTCAAGTTAAATCCAATTCAAGGTTTCAAGGTTCAATATTTGGAGTTCTTCTTCAAAGTTCGGATTTTTATTTCAAGTCTTGACACGATAGGTATGTAGAGCTTCTATCTACATGTGGGAGCATCATTGTTCTTCCCCACGCCACATTTAATCCATGAAACAAGAATTCTTCAAATTTAAAGTTTTTCTCAAGTTCATAATAACCTTATACATGTATATATATCATGATGTCGTTCGTTATATTCATGATATATCATTGTGATTGTCATGAACTTGTATGTAATCCATGAATCCATATTTTGATTTTCATGAGTTCTTAAATACAAGTTATGATCATTAACACTTAGTTCCATGAAGTTATAGATGTTCCTCATGATTTATACAAGTTATATTATGTATTTCTTCACATGCTAAATTATAAACGTACAAATTATGTTTACAAGTTATTTCATAAAAATCATGGGCTTTCAAGCCAACTATTTTCAAGTACATATTTTTTGAGTTACACAGATTACCGAGAAGGCTCACACAACCTGAAACTACGTATGTCAACGTAGAATAAGGGTTGCTCTACCAGAGGACAGTACATTATTACCCTTTATGAGATTATTGGATCCATCATGTTCATGTCTCGTACTCCGGTAAGGAATGAGATGGCTTAGTTGATCAGACAGAGATCAGACTCCATGTTCACGCGTGGTGGTTCATGTCAGTTTTACTAATGCTCTCCCTTCAGATATACATATATACAATTTTACAGAATTTACACATGTTATTATATTCATGCCAGATCATGTTTATGCTCATGTTTCAGTTTCAATTTATGTTTCTATTATATCATGTGCCTGCTTATTTTTTCAGTTGTTTTACATGCAGTACAATTCAAATGTACTATTATACCTCGTAGTTCGCATCCCGACATGTTATTGATGGATACTGATGTCTTGAGAAGAGGTATGACTTTGCGAAAGGAAGGTTTACAACTTGGTTATGAAGGTATCAAAATGTCTGGGAGTTAAACGAATCAAAGAAAATACGTTGTGACGAAAATGAGAAAGTAGACTACTTGACGGGACAAATGACATACCATTAAATACTTTGACGGACCGTCAAATACCCATCCCGAGCCGTTAATCTTTCAGGAAGTTTGAAGAGGAAGATTTAGGGACCGTCAGAAGTTTGACGGTCCGTCGAGTGAACTGTCAAAGTATGGCAGTGGAATTGTTTTGACGGGTTAAATACGGGTCAGGTCGATTTAGACCTCATTGTTCACCCTAAATTCTATCTTAACACTCTCAAAATCCTCTCCAGTGATTCCCAACCATTCAAGGCCAATTCTCAAATCATATCACATTGGATTAACGTCACTAATTACGTGATTATCGTAGAAATCATCACCCTGAGTGGAGAGGCGATTTTGGAACCCTAGAAATTGGGGCAAAGGGATGATTTGAGAATGTTTGGATGCGTTGAAGTAAAATTCATCCTCCTTTATCTATATTTGTAATTAATTGATGATTCAAGGTAAGTTGTAAAAGAATTTTCGTAATCGAAACCCGTAAATATAAGAAATTATTATAAATGGAGTTGTGGTCTATTTTGATCGTAATATGAATTGGAATTGATTTGTATGTTGGTTGTTGGTGTTAAGGAATTATGTTTCGGAGAATCGTGGGGTCAAATTATGTAAGTACCCTTTGTTAACAAGTCCAAGGATTTCGTGTTTAAGATTCTCGATAAGGATGCCTAAATAAAGTTTTCTTTTTGGAATATGGATTCGATATTGATATCGACTCTTTGTTGTTATAGGTAACTATTCTTAAGGCATACGAGGTCTTGTAAGGTGATTGTAGCATCAAAGACAAGGTATGTAATGACTATCCATTCTTTCAATTAGCATGACTCAATAGGAATGGTAATTGTCTAGCGGAGCTAGGAAGCGTAATTGTTATAGGCATTCTACTATATTAGTTGAAGTTAGTTCTATTATCGGTTGTATGGTATATAGTTAGATTGAGGATGTGAGTTATTTCTTAAGCTCCATAATCTTCTATTTGATCTATTGGGCAAATATTCTTAGCAAAAAGTAGGTGGGGCGACTTGTAAAAAATAATGGTGCTTGTGTCTTGAAGTATCAATAGTAAGAAATAGTTGTTGGTAATGATAAGAGTCGAGAACCCGCAAGAATGCAATCAAAATGCTAGTTGATAGTTTCCCTCATTCGTTACACTTGTAGCCTAGTCAAATATATATGTCTTCATATAGTTGCCCGTAGTGACGACAGTAGTAGTTTCTACCCCTCTAGTTTGATGCTCATGTATTTGATTGAACTTAAAGGAAAATAAGTCCTTAGTTGCATAATTGAAAGGTAATTTTCAGTAGGAATCCAGTCTAGATACTTGTTGATAATTTTATATGTTGATAGTTTTTTTTTTTACCTATATACTTGTTTTGGGCTCTTCTATTTGCAGGTAATTGAATATAGTAAACTACTTGTATCGTCGAGTACACTAATTATATAGAGGAGGTATTAGACGACCGTCCACCCCACCAAGGTTGGGGGTATGGCATGTACTAACATCCCTTTGCATGGGGCCAGCACTTCACGATGCAGGTGCTGAGTTTCAGGGAGACGGATCTAATTAGTAGGATTAGTTCGGTATCAGTTGTTTGGTGAGCCCCATTTCATTATGGTGTCAGTATATTATTTTATGAGTATTAGTAAAGGTATGACAGGGCCTTGTCCTGGTAAACAGTTTTGTAGACTCTTGAGTCAGATGTTTCATAGACTAGACTAGTTTAGCATGTCAGTCATGTCATTATTATTATTTTCAAACTTATCATGTTATTTTATGATATTCCCACTATTATATTTCAGACTATGTTTTCAGCATATGTTTTACATGTTTTAAATCATTAGTTTAACATGTTTTGATGCCCATATTGACAAGCAAGCCATGTGGTTCACGCGATCACATGCAGTCAGACACCGAATGTCGTGTTTCACCTAGGCCATGGTTCAGAGCAGTCTGTTCCAAAATAATTTCGTCTGCTTCAACATTCGACTTTCGTCAGAGTCCTGGCATTAACGCCTTAGCCATCCCAATTCTAGGATCTTTAATTTTATTTTGTCCAAGTTTCAATTACCAACATCTTCTGTTAAAGCATCCTTTTGTAATCCATGTCAGTGCAATAAAAGTCATCGTCAACCCCTTTGGTATTTCTTCTCTAACAAGCAGTGGACCTCTTGAGTTATTATATTCTGATTTATGGGGTCATGTCCATGTGCAATCAGTTGTCGTTACTCAGAAATGGATCTGAAATTAACTCAACCTCAAAAGCCTTTACGAGGAAGGATTAGTCTGTCCATATAAGGAGTTCAAATTTGTGAGTTACACAATGGATGTACGGAATAGTATACAACTCCACTAGTGCTTAGAAAGGATAAACAAAATAATTTACAATACAATAAGCTTGAAGCCTAACAAGAGGTGTGACAACCACAATAAATTTTGGTTCGTGATCCGTCTTGAATCAGCGTTCTTGAGTAGTTCTTGAGTCCGTCTTCAGTGTTTGCTCCAATTGTAACAAGCTTCTTGACCTTGATATCAACAACAAATTGTTTAGGAATCTGGAAATAAAACAAGGAAAATGGCTTGCTGAGTCGATTGATTTTCAATATATCCTTAAGATAATATTGCCCTGTATAATTCTTTAACGGTGTGTTGACAACTTATCTTCCAAGATAAAATAGCAATCAAACAAGTGAGCAAAGGAGACTCAAGTGTTCGCTAGAAAAGAAGGATATTTGAGTTTGTGAAGATTGCAAGAGAGGAAGATATTTAAGAAAATCTGAAATCATACAAGTATGAAGTGTCTTTTGAATTGAGTCAAATGCCTCAATTTATAGTGTGTGTAAGATGTCTTCTCATCTAGCCAACTAATGGCAATCAAGACCATGTAATGACACTAAATGAGAGGTTACAATTCAGCCAAATAATGACTGAATTCATGTGTCAAGTAATGGGGATTCAATGCCTCAAAACCAACCCAAAAGTCAGAACTTTTCGTCTCCCCGTCGACTTTTCTACCTCGTTAGCGCCGCGGCGCCGAAGCTCCAGTAACCAACGAACGAATTAACGCCGCGACTTACCACCTGGCGCGCCGCGTTCGGTGGTGGCGTCGCGGCGCTCGGCCCGCGCGACGCCGCACTTTTCTCGACTCGCTCGATCTTACACATCGTACACTTCTTCCTTCATTTAGCAACGTGGAACACATGTCAATTGACCAATAACCGTCCATCATTCTATGTCTCAAACATTTCACTTACGTACCAATATCTCTTTCACTAATGAAATTTACGATACTTGACACTATGTGTGCACGTGTATGAAAACGATATTTCCGACGTGCGAGACCTCAATTGTTCGAGTATTAAATAATGAGTTAAACTTATTTTCACTTTTAGTAAATTTCCAACAAAATTTTCATACCACAATCGATGTGGGAGAATCAACACCCTGCACACGCCCATGATTGGACATTTGGAGCGTGAACACTATATGATGGGGGAGACAAGATTGACCTGACTCTAATACCACGTAATAATGGATATTGTGCCTAACTCAACCTCAAAAACTAACTGATGAGGGGAGGATTGTTCAAGTCCATATAAAGAATCCAAATTTTCATCCCACAATCAATGCGGGAGAATCAATTCTTTATGATGGATCATAAGGGTCTATTGTACGCAGTCTTACCTTTCTACAAAAGGTTATTTCCACGGCTTAAACATATAACCCCTGATCACATTGCAACAACTTTACCCGTGACACTCACATTTGATTTTGCTTGTTAATGGTGTAGAGTTTTAGTAACTTGTAATAAGAAATCACCAATTATAGTAAATTTAAATTGGTAAATTAGAAAATAAAATAAAAAACCTATTATAACCCGTTCAATAATCAGAAATTATTGTAGGTATATGTAAGAAAAATATACTAGTATAAGTTAAATATTGAAATTTATAGTTTGCCATAAGCCTTTTATTTTAAAAGGTCCGTCTCCAGAGTCTGTTGAAGCAGTTTAGTTTCCCTCGCTTTCCATTTGACACCCCGTGCATGGGTATGGTGCGGGCTTTATTTTATTTCTGGTGGGAAACAAGTGAGGTAAATGATATGATGAAATTGTAGCCTTTGGTATAATTGGTAAAAGATCTTGTCGGATAGAATGGATATGTATCTGGCGCCATAACGACCATAAATTTTAACGATATTTTCTTGACCATCCAAATTGATAACACCATTACAAAACTCAAAGCTAGCGAGTCATTCATTGGGGTGCCTAAAACAGGAGGAGGGTGAGAATGGCCATGGCAACGGCTCTTCGTAGACTTTCTTCTTCTGTCAACAAACCCATTAAGCATCTCTATAATGGTGGCTCTCTCTATTACATGGTTCGTCTGTTTTCTTTGTTCATTTTGTAGTGTTGATTCAGATTTAAGTTTGATGGTTTAATTTTTAAGGTTCTCAAAACTGAACTTATTATATTTTCGAAATTATGGGTTCAGTTTAATATTCTCTGTTCCAATTTGTGTGCTACTTTTGAATTTCTACATTCACATAAGTTTTTCTTTTGACTGTAATCTTTGCATGTCTTTTAAATATTTTGAGTCGTCAATTATTGTCACTTATAGTTTATGTAGTTTATAATTATGTAAATTTTATGATAAAAAACTTAATTTTTTTTATCCGAATTCACAATCGAAATTAATATATTTAACTCTCGAAATTGCCACGTAAATTGGGATAAGGAGAGTATTTTACTAAAATTTTAATGGGTTTTCACATATCTGTGTCTATATTTTGTGTCGAAAATAAAAAGTGCAGTTGAACTCATATTGCATAAGCTGCGTCGATCTCTGGTTGTGGTGTTAATTTGTTGGAGGGTTAAGTTTATTTAACTTCATTTTGCAGTCCTCGTTGCCTAATGAAGCTGTTTATGAGAAGGAAAAAAATGGTGTCACGGTAAGTTTTGAATTTATGAATCTGAAGTAGTATTGCTACTATTTGATTTTTGCCTCATGTTTTGTATTTGTTTTTTGTCTAACTTGGAGACCTGGAATTTCAGTGGCCAAAGCAACTGAATGCCCCTCTAGAGGAGGTTGATCCAGAAATTGCTGACATTATTGAGCATGAAAAAGCACGCCAGTGGAAGGTTCTTTCTTATTTTCTTCAATTCTTGAACAATAAATATTTGAGTCCATGTTTATTTTGCTTTGGTTTCTAACTGATAACTAGTAGTAATAAAGTAGTCTGTGCTCTTTTGGTTTCTAATTGAATACTGATAAACTAGTCTGTTTGAAATGTCTTTTAGCTTAGTAGGTTGGAAAGCTTAATTTTTTAACTTTCCCTATGACCCTTACCTTAGATATATATGATGCCTGTGGAGTTTCTAAGATACAAAAAAAAATTGCTCCTTTTTTTTTTCCAGGTAAATGCAAATATTATAAAAGAACAAACGAAAAAAACAGGGAGCTACAATCAGTCGTTGAGGGTTCTCAATCCTCAACGTAAGCATAAACACGAAATGAAAGAGTGGGGGGATGGGGCGTTCACACAACGGTGACGTTACAGGTGGGGATTAAATCATAAACTCAATCTTGGAAAGTTGAAATACTCTTTTCACTTCTCAAAATTGCTGCTAGGCTTTGTACTTGATACAATTCTTCCTTGAAGTAACTTCTGGCCATCCATCATTACCTGCACAAAGTGGTGTTTGCATGTACACCCTCGGCGTATTCACGATACCCATAGCACTTCTAATCGTATAGGGGCCACCATGAAAAGTGTTGGTTTCTGCAAATAAAGTCAAGAAACGTGTATCATTGGGAATTGGTGTCCCAAAAGTCTTTTGTTGTATTAATACATTATCAATTAATGCATTAGAGTTCCTATGGTTCTCGGTTTTGGCAACACCGGTTGCCCCCCAAATCGAGTAATGAAGTTCATTAAAACGAGATGACTCTACATTCTCCATGCCAATTAAAAGTGTTGAGTTAATAGGCATCTTTTGGAGAGAAAACCCCTCAACTTCCGCAGCTTTTGCCTTACCAAGATCCGTTGGAATATGAGCAATTTCGATTGTAGCACCCATTGAATGAGGCGTGCTATTGTCAAAACCGGTTCCCACCGAAATCGACTTCAAGTCGCTTTAAATGACGGCTTGTCACTCCCAAGGACCACGGATTAGAGAAGCGCATTGGAGCACCTAATGAATGAGGCGCCATTGACATCCGCAACCATTGAACGATCAAATTACTAGACTCTCTTTGGATAAAAACCCTCGCTTCCGAAACCTTAGCATTTCCAAGGCCAATTGAAAAGGAGTTATCTCGACTAACAACCAAAGATCGTGGCCCATGGACTTCACCCAAGACCCATTCCCACCCACCTGACCCGCAATCAACCCGAGACCAACCTTGAGACCCGTTTTCACCTTGGCATCCAAAGTGCCCGCCGGAAAAACCTCTTTGTACTCAGAAACCAAGGATCGGCGACCCAAGGGTTCAAACCACAAATCATGAACATCAACACGACCCTCCTGCAACCCGGGACCACCCTCCATACCCACTTTCGACCCGGGATCCCTATCAAGATCCGCGATCCCCCCATAGTCAAGTGAGCCTACCGGAACCGCAGCTGCCTTTCCGACTTCCAAGCCTGCCGGAAAAGCCACTTTGGACTTAAACACAAAAGAACGGTGACCCATGGGTTTCAACCACAACCCCTTATCACCATCACGACCCTCCTGCAACCCGGGACCACCCAACATACCCGCAAATGACCCGGGATATCCGTCAAGACCCGCAAACTGGCCACCGCCGGAAGCTGCCCCCCCGGAAATGCACTCTTCAAAATCAAATCTTGAATAATCAAACTAATCTCTTTCTTTCTTTTGGCTGAAATCTTTATATTCTTTCTCATGGCTAGAAGGAAGATAACTCACTCTATAACAAATCAATTAAAGTGAACATGAAATGAACACACAAACTTCTACGTAGGATGGATTAGATCAAAGAACAATCCGTGTAGTACCTTAGTTGATGAAAATCATAGAAGAAAGGAGACGTAGAAGAGCAACTAGGAAAAAATGTTGAGAGCATTTTCGCCTAGTGAGAGAAACATCTCTCTAACTCTTTTTTGTCTTAGAAAGATACTTAAAAAAAAAAAAAAAAAAAAAATTGCTCCTTTAATCATCTTATCTGTTGTAATTATCTATTTCTATTGATACTGGTTTTTTTCATGTAAAATTCAAAGTTTCTGTTTGGTTTGGGAGCTGATACTTAAGAAGTAGCTTACAAGAGTTGAAAAATTCTACTTGTAGGGACTTGAACTCATTCCTTCAGAAAATTTCACTTCAGTGTCTGTAATGCAAGCTGTTGGATCTGTTATGACAAACAAGTACAGTGAAGGATATCCTGGGGCTAGATACTATGGTGGAAACGAGTACGCTGAAATGCTCTAAATTTGTTTCGTTTATATTTTCATCAGCTATTATATATCAGCCTGGGGATTTTATACTTTTTTCTGAAAGAATGAGTGGCTGTCCAGGTATATTGACATGGCGGAGACCTTATGCCAGAAACGTGCTTTAGAAGCATTCCGGTTGGATCCTGCAAAATGGGGAGGTAATTGGCTATCAACTTCTGCATAGTCCTGAAATAACTTATATTTCACAATTTACTCAGCTCGAATTAACCTTTCTGATGCAGTGAATGTGCAGCCTTTGTCAGGATCACCTGCTAATTTTCATGTTTACACTGCATTGTTAAAACCTCATGAAAGAATCATGGCCCTTGATCTTCCGCACGGTGGACATCTTTCTCATGGGTATCAGGTGCTTCTATATATTGTTTTCTTATCTGGCTTCCATGGACCAATATCACAGTGTAAAAAGTCCAATCACATAGGAAACTTGCACAGTGGTTGTGGTGTGAATACTCACTAATTCCTGAATGGTTAATGGTTTTCCGGGATTCCTTTAAGTACATTTAGTTATATTACTTCTTTGTTTCCCCTGTCATCTGCTTTAGCTTTCTTGTGGATTCGGAAGTTCACTAGGTTCTAGGCCATGCACCATAAGTTTTCTTGTGGATTCAGAACTTCGTTCTAAGATTTTGCTAGTATGAAATGCTATGTATTTCTGCGTTCATTTTCTATCTGGTTGGTCCATATTCTGCTGTCTTCTTTGATATAGAATTTCATTGACACCATATCACTTAAACGACATAAAATTGTGCTTTCACATCATGCATACATATATGAAATTCTGAAGATTTAGTGCTTTTCTGAAATTTTTGTTATTCATGAGTTGGCTCTATCTTCTGTGGAAGTCGATTTACTTTTGGTGCACATTTGTTGTTAAATATACAACTTCAACTATTGAAATTTAAGAAATGGAACTCGTTTTGGTGTCCGTGTACCGATTATATGTAGTATGTGCCTGGAGTTGGAGTCAGCATATGTGTTCACAAAAGAACTTAACAATCTCTACTTTTTATTTTCGCTATTCAGTAGTTTCATTTTAATTATGTTATGTATGGTTTGTCTTATGTTGTATTTAAATATCACAGACTGATACAAAGAAGATATCTGCCGTCTCTATATTCTTTGAGACTATGCCATACAGACTGAACGAGAGCACTGGCTATATTGACTATGACCAGGTAGCTTTCCTGCCATCTTATTGTGCTCTTCTCATTTCTAGCCTCTCTTCTTGAATAGTGTAGTCATATCTGAGCCTTTTCCTTGTGATTTTTCTTCACAGCTTGAGAAAAGTTCCACACTCTTTAGGCCAAAGTTAATCGTCGCTGGTGCTAGTGCTTACGCACGTCTTTATGACTATGCACGCATCCGAAAGGTAAACTTCACCAGACTATTATGTAGTTAGTTTAGTTATTTAGATCAATTTAAATGATTTTTGACGGAACAAAATTGAACTCCTGTCTCCTGTGTATTTATCAGGTTTGTGACAAACAGAAAGCTGTCATGTTGGCAGATATGGCACACATTAGTGGGTTAGTTGCAGCCGGAGTCATCCCATCACCATTTGATTACTCAGATGTTGTGACTACCACAACCCACAAGTCCCTTCGTGGACCTCGTGGTGCCATGATTTTCTTCAGGAAGGGTGTGAAGGAGGTCAACAAACAAGGAAAGGAGGTTAGTATTTGAATAGCAGATTTCCACTTATCACATCAATATTGCATCCAGTCAAATCATAAGTTCTGATTTCAAGAGACATATCACCCAAGTATCTGATTTAATTAAATATTTTTTTTGGGTTCTTTATGAAGGTGTTGTACGACTATGAAGACAAAATTAACCAAGCAGTCTTTCCAGGACTTCAAGGTGGTCCTCACAATCATACAATTACTGGCTTGGCAGTTGCTTTGAAACAGGTTTTGTATCTTTTAAACACCGCTTATTGATAATATTTACAATTGCAGTATTACTTGCTTAATATATTATGGTTTAACTCACTTCGTGCAAATACTAGATCATGTCCCTTAGCTGATGATTGATGAGATAGCTTTTCCGGAACTAAGAACTGAATGGTTTCGAGTCTCGAGTGTTTTTCAGAAAATGATTTTGAGAAAGATGTAAAATTCATATTACTCATATTTGCACAGTTATTTTATGATCAGCTGCTGTTAGCACTATCATATCTGGAAAATCTTAATATATTCTTGGAAATTTGAGAACTTTTGAAGCAGCTATTAGGTCTAGAAGACTGCACACTGAAACTAAAGGTTAAAAAATATGAAAGAGTGTGATTTATGCTTTTGATGTATTCAAAAGAAACTCTGGAAGAATGATCTCCATAGGCATGGAAATGATTTCATCTTTTTTCTCTGTCCAAGTTCAATTACCTCCTGAAGTTTTCCACCTTTCATTGAATTTTTCTTCAGTTAAATACGACAACTGATATTGATTTCTCTGTCTCAATATGCTTCTACAACTATTATCTTTTCTTGAGTAATAAGTGCTCACGAGGAACATAAATGCAGGCAATGACTCCAGAATACAAAGTTTATCAAGAGCAATGCCTCAGCAACAGCTCAAAATTTGCACAGGTAAGATGCATTGAATTATGTAATTTCCAATTAAAGCACAATTTCAGTATTCCATTTTTATTTTCAGACACCTAATTGGTAGTTCAATCAAATATCTGCAATATTAGTTTCCTTAATTTCTGCTGCAAATTTCCCATCCAGGCTCTAGCGGAAAACGGTTATGAACTTGTTTCTGGTGGAACAGATAATCACTTGGTTTTGGTGAACCTGAAAAACAAGGTAATATAAAAGCTTTCAACCTCGGAGGAAATGTAGTTGATGCTTTTTTATACCATCTTCCCATAAATAGATGAGGTATTAGTGAATGAGTTTGCTGCATATAATATATTGATGCATGTTATGCTTTTTCGTGAAAGATAGAAAATGCCACAATTTTGACTTGTGGTTCTACAGGGTATTGATGGTTCTAGGGTTGAAAAGGTTTTAGAAGCAGTACATATTGCAGCCAATAAGAACACTGTTCCAGGAGATGTATCTGCCATGGTCCCCGGTGGCATCAGAATGGGTACATATTTTTCCCGTGAGATTTGTTTTCCCATTTAGTTGTTCTTCCCAATCAAACTTGATAAAATTTTGTATGTAGGAACTCCTGCACTCACTTCCAGGGGATTTATTGAGGAAGATTTTGTGAAAGTTGCTGAATTCTTTGATGCTGCTGTGAAGATAGCAATGAAAATTAAGGCTGAAACTTCAGGTCAGTAAGCTTCCAAATATTACTGAATACCTGTAATGTCACAATCTTATTCCATAGACTTCCACTCTTTGGGCATTCATGAGTCTCGAAGTACCAGCCGTTTCTTTTAATTTATTGAGTAATGTGAACTACATTTTTCTAGTTCTTGATTGGATGATTCTCTTTTGATGTTGTCACCTCAGTTGCTTAACCAATAAAATCCTCCCTTTATCATATTTTTTACCATTTATATTCCAGGAACAAAATTGAAAGACTTTGTGACAACACTACAGTCTAGTGCTTCCATCCAGTCTGAGATTGCGAAACTCCGCCATAATGTGGAGGAGTATGCAAAGCAGTTCCCTACAATTGGCTTTGAGAAGGAAACCATGAAGTACAAATATTGAGAGACTGCGTGTACATACACAAGGTACTTTGTTGAATAGTTTGTAAGTCAGCATTTATGCTGGTATTCACTCAAGAAATTTCAACTGTCAGTGACTCTGGTGCATATAAATAAAATTCTTTCAGCAGTAGAAAATCAAGACAGTAAAACACTTGAATACTACTGAACACATAGCTGGTGATATTCGCTTTCTCATCAAGGAATGTTGAATAAACTTCCTCTCTTTTGGAAGAGAAAAGTTCGCGATTCGTTAAGTTTCTTGATATGTAAATGGGAAAATTACTTGATATTCTATGGCGGGATGAAGCACTTCAATCTACATTTTTCATTATGACACCTACGACAGAATCCAAGTTGATATTTGAAACATGTGCAGCTTTGTGGAGTGTTCAACTGCTATTTCGAAGTCACTATGATGCATTTTTTTATGATAACTTTCTTTCTGTACAAATTTGCAAAGTTAGCACGAATAATTGTTGCTTCCTCACATCTTTGTGTTCTTATCTGATTTGTTTCTGGATGATCGTTTGAACAGGGACCAATATACAACTTCCTCCAGGTGAATGGGATAGGATTTTCATATTATAATTATCATGTAAAATCCAGCAGTGCTGGCTCCAAACTTTGTATATGAAGGATTGTAAATCACACTTAGGTCCTTGAAAGCAATAAACTCCTGTTATCTCAGTACTTCAATCTTGTTAATCTACTTAGGTTATGTTAGAGCTTTTTTTGTTGTTCACTCTATTAAGATAAAGTTGTAGCCGTAAATGCCAATGAAAGCAACCTCGTGGACTACAATCCTTAACTGGAAATCTCTCGTCAATTGCGAAAACCTACAAGCCTGTATAGATTACATGGGCAATAGATTGGAGAACTGGAGATATTCCAAACATGCAGCAGTTAGCTAATATTCACAGCTCACATTTTGATGTAGCACTTCTCCATCTTATGTAATGGTCCATTCTACATTCCTACTAAAATGTAACACTTCCTTTATTCTATTTTACGTGATGACTGATGTGTTTGATCCCGCAAAAATAAAGTATTTTAATATTTGTAATTTAAAATAAATTACAAACATCTGTATAGCTATAAATAATTATTAAAGGTAAATTAACAAGAAAAATGTGAGTTAAAGTAAGACAAACATTCTTTATGAGTTATGACCATATAAAAGGAAAGTGTAAAATAAAATAAGACAAATAAAATAGTTATATACTCCTTGTAGCGTCCGTTTTTTACCGAAAGAATCGGATCGGAGCCACCTAATATTGAGTGAATTAAAACACTCCAATCAAGGGTAAAATGTTGGTGCGTGATGAAGAAATATGAACGCGCGCGACGACCGTCTGAAACCCGCATAAATAAACTTCTTTGTGGTACACACACACTGTGGGTTTACATGGGTTTACGCTACTGGGCCGACGCATTGCAGTCACGCATTTACAGCACTCACTGAAGAAGTGCGCGAAGATTCGCCAACAAAAAAACAAATCTAAATTAATTATGATGCTAAAGAAAAATGTATTTTTAGGTACAAAATTAATTAAAAGAATATTGAATGTAATTAATTAAAATTGCATTGTCTAGAATAAATAAACTAACGTCGTTTTGAAACATGCATAACAAGCCTAAGAAAATAAAACTAGCGTCAGATTTTCAATTTTAAAACTACCCTTTCTAATTTATTAATTTTAAGTCTATCTATTCTAAACATTTCAATAATTACAATTACAATAAAATACAAAATAAAAATAAAACTAAATTTAAATATTACAACAAAAATAAATCTCTGAATGTTATCTTATCTTCTTTAGACTTTATAGACATTCTTCACAAGCTGCCAAAACAAACGGTTAGAAACAATTAAATATAAATAACTTCGAATCCGTACCCAAAACAGTAAATGTTTTGAATACAGAAGACTCAAACTTAAATTTTGAAAAGGTCATTCCAACCACACCGTGGTTGAAGACATATAACTGTTGGGTCATTTTAGTCGTCTTACCTACCGGATATGTTGGTCACTTGGGTGAAATAAAAAAAGGATTCAAGTTTCATCCTAGCACAGAAGATTTATTTTCGTCTTTACAAATGTGAAGGCCTAAAAAATCGATAGATATTTTTTCATCGGCCAAAATGTATATTTAACTGTTTCTAACCGTTTGTATTAACAGCTTGTGATATTTAAATAAGTGATATTTAAATAAGTGTAGCAATTTGTTCATTTTAAGATATAGTATCCATTTCTCAAAATATAGCAGCAAAATGGTCAAAAGCAGTAGCAACATGATCGAGAATAAGTCCGATAAAATGGCCAAAAATCAGCCCGACAAAATGGCCAAAATAATAGCAAAATGGCCGAAAAAAGCCCAACAAACAGTAAAAACAGCAGAAGGGGTAACCAACATAGTTCACCGGAAACAAGTTATCACCGGAAAACTCAAAAAATCGTCGGAGCGACACCAAACAGTGCAGGAATCAGATAAAGGGCGAAATTCCAAAATCAGTCCGACAAACAACAGAAAACAATAGAAGCAGTAACCAACGAACGCCGGAGTCAGATCTTGGCGACAACACCAAAAGGAGCAAATTAACAACAATTCAAGGAATCCGGTTCACCGGAAAACCACAAATATAGCCAGGGCGAAAGGACACAACAAAAACGAACAGTGAGTCGGACAAAGCCAAACGAAAAAAGAGTAACGGATCCGGCAAGATCACCGGAAATACTACAATATCGCCAGAAATATCGAACCACGGACAAACAAGAATGCCGAAATAACAACAGTAACAACATGGAGCAATCGTGACCGAAACAGAGGTCACCGGGGCAGGAACTCCGGCGGGCTAATTCCAGATCATAATACAAAAATAAAAAAGTAAAATAAAAAGGGTGATTCCTACCGACAGCCTCTCCACCAGTCACAGGAGGTCAACTCCGACGAGGCAGAGATAGTGCGGCGTAAAGGGGACAAAGGGGTGAGGTTGTTCGGGTCGCTGACGGGACGTTGGGGCGACAGTGGTGTTGTAGTAAGATCGGAGTCTGTTTTTACCGGCGGTTTGGGGTTTGGTTGTCTAAACTCCGGCGGCGTGAGGTCGCCGGAGAAGATGAAGGGTGCATAGGGGTTCCTGTCGAGAGAAATGAGAGAGAGTGAATGAAAAGGGTTTGATTTTTGGGAGAAAAATAAAAAGGATATGAATTGAATTTGGATTTTGTTTTGGGCTGATCTGAATTGGGTTCGGATTAAGCTGAGAAATTTTGGGGTGTTGTAGGTTTAGAAAATAAAAAAGGGGTTTATTATATATATAAAAGTGCTTTGAAGAAAAAATATAAATTATTTAAATAAAAATGACGATGTTATAATAATAAAATAAATTATTTTAAAAAGGCTTAACGCTTAATTAAAATAAAAATGCAATGCCATTTTGAAAAAAATAGAATAATATGAAATATTTATGATTATAATATATAAAAATGCAAAAAATGATGATAAAAATGTGGTGTCAAAAATATTTAAAATTGCAATAAATTATCTGGAATGATGAGTCAAAATTAAATGTCAACACTCCTTCATTAACAAATTATTCTCTTCGTTCACTTTTAATTCTCAATTATATTAAAAATAAATTTTAATTTTTACTTGTCAAATTTAATACATCAAGAGAATAGTAATTTCTATAACATTAATTACTTATTTCAAATTATTTTTAAGTATTAAAACTATACACCAATTAATATGTGTATCATAATAAATTATGTACTTCATTTTTTTTGAAGAGGTGTACAAAGTGTATAATGAACAAGTAAAAGGGAAGGAGTGAGTAAGAAATTTTACCATCAATGCGTTTTACCCAATCCTAACAGGATAAAAATTACAAGTTGAAAAATCAATTTTTACTCTGAAAATCAATTCAGTAAAAATTACACTTTGCTTGTCCATGTTTCTCCGCCCAAAGCCTTCAATTTGTTGCTATAAAAGGGCCCTTCACAAGTGAGTCAACTATAGTAACCATGGGCAATTTGAAGAATGCGTTGATTGCATTTGTTGTTCCACTTCCCTCACTACTCTTCTACCTATCTTTCCTTAGCCATTACCATGAACATCATCCACTCTACAATTGGTGCTACCAACACCCTCTTCTATTTGCTAATGTGCTGTTTTTCCTCAATGTCAATCTCATCTTCTGGCTCATTGGTCTTTTCCAATCTAGCCACTGGGTAATTTTCTAACCAATTTCACTGATTGATTTGTATTTCAAATATTCTATTTATGAAGTTACTACCGATATATTTTATCATTTTGGACCAAAACTTATTCATTTTTATACTCCCTCTATCCCAAAATACTACTTGTTATGTTTTGCTACTCGAGAGTCAATTTTGACTAATGTTCAGAACTAAATTAGATTAGATTTAGTTAATATTTTGAAATTAAAACCCTAGATACTCAAAAAAATTACGAAAAAGTACTGTTAGTTACATTTTGTCTCATATTAATATAGTAAAAAAAATACATCTTAAAATGATGGTCAATGTTTATATAGTTTGATTTTTGAAAAAAATAATGTGACAAGTATTTTGGGACGGAGAGTGTAGTGCTTGTATTCTAGTTTAACAAGAGTTCTGAAGAATAAAGTCAAAGATTAGTACTTTGTTGTGTGAGTGGTAATGTGTAGAACGGAAAAATAACAACAATAACTATTTGTTAGAAATCTGAATATCTAAATTCTAATTTTAAAATATTAAATTAATCTAATCTAATTAAACTTTGAAATTTAGTCAAATTGACTTTTAAAAAGAAAATGACAAGTATTTTGGGACGGATGGAGTATTAGAAATTGGCCTAGTTGACCATCAAAGTCAGCTTTGGATAACTGAAGTGAGAAGGAGTAATATTTAGTGTAAAGTTGTGATTTTTGATTGATTTGATGAATTGTGTTATTGTTGGAAATTGATATTTCAGATGATAGATTTGTATTGGACTGTGATTCCAGTAATGCTAGTGCATTTCTATGCAAATCATCCGTTAGCACAGTATAATATGTGGAGGTCTAAGGTGGTTATACTTTTAACTTGGATTTGGAGTATAAGACTTACTCATAACTACTTCCGGCGTGAGAATTGGCAATGGGGACACAGGCAAGATTGGAGATTTACAGATATCAGCAACCAGTACCCCAAGAACTGGTGGTGGATCTCTTTCTTTGTTATTTATGTCCCTCAGCAGGTGATTCTTTATCTACTTGATTAAATGCCCTATCGGAGGGGTCGTTTGGTTGTTGTTTAGGATGTAATTTATTCATGTATTAAATCCTACTTAACTTCTACCATATTTGGTAGCATTTTTGTGATGTGTATATAGTTCAACACATCAAATACGGTGTTTGGTTAGCTATTTAGAATCTTGCATAACTAAGGGGGAATCTATGTATTATTTTATGCAGGATAGAAGATGGAATAACTAAACTTTGCATAACTAGTCCCTGTATAACTGATTCCCGCATTACTAATCCCCGCATAACTCTAACCAGCAACCAAATGAGTCCGTACTTTGTTTCTTTTCTATAGATTATGTTTTACTCATCATTGTTCGTTGCTGTTATAAAAAAACACGTATTTATCAATGATTTATTCATTCAGAATTGAAGACTTTTTTAGAAGGTATTAGAAACTATGTATGATTATTTATGCAACTTCACTTAATGTCAGACTTCTTTTATTAGTAATTTTGTTGTGCAATGAGAAGAGTCCCATTCATGAAAAATCTAGGGGGCAGAACCCGCATTTTACTAACTAGAGAAAGGTTTTATTGTCTGATTTTAAAGCCCACTAATATTGCCTGTTTTAAATTTTCCTTCAGCTAGATAGATCATACCTGATTGGTTTCGTAGATTTGTCGTGTTGTCTTCAAGTGTTTTGGAAAGTTCTATGAATTATTCAGCCCATTTATGTTTTAATAAGGCAATTCTCAGATGAAAAATGATGATTATTTATAAGTACCGTGCACTTTAGTTAGTTTTTTTTTGCTTGCACAAAACATTGTTTGCTCAAAAGCATGAAACTGGTAAAGATCATACCATGTCACATTGTCACTGAAGGACCAACTTTCATGGCCTTTACCAAGCATTAGCAACAGCTTTCCAAGCCCTTTGCATCAACCAATTTCTTGTTTGAATTAATTGTGTAAACCAAGTCCTGTTGCTGTAATATCTCGAAATGTGACAAATTGAATTCACAGTTGGTCAGCTAGGGGAACAGAGTAATACTCGTGACTCCTTTGTCATCTTATATGGTGTTATTTAATTTTGTTCTTTGACATAATTTTACAGGTTTTTCTGATGGGTATATGCCTGCCTATGTATGTTGTCCACTCTGAAGACAAGCCATGGAATATCTGGGATTTCATTGCCATATTCATCTGCTTGTCTGCCATTATAATTGCTTATTATGCAGATACAGACCTATACAATTTTGTGAGCAGAAATCAGAAACTAAAAGAGCTTGGTGAGCCAATGGTTCCCAATCTTGACGAAGGCCTCTGGAGGTATTCACGACATCCAAACTATTTCGGGGAGCAGTTATGGTGGTGGGGACTTGTCCTATTTGCCTGGAACTTGGGTCAGGCTTGGACGTTTGTCGGTGCACTCATTAATAGCATGTGCCTTGCACATGTCACTGTGCTTGTTGAGAAAAGGATGCTTGAACAAGCCTACAGAGCTGAAGCATACAAGCTCTACCAGAGGACAACATCTGTGTGGATACCATGGTTCAAGTCATCCGCAAAAGGAAAAGATAAGGAAACTTGAGTGTATCTTCAATCTATTTTTGATGTCCACGATAAGAACTATTGAATACGTAATCTACTGTGACGTGATTTTTGATTACGTCTCTTGGATAATTCATTTGCTTGCATTTGTCCCTTGCAAATCTGCCACCTTCTTATCATTCTTCCAATAGTCTCTGCAAACTTGCTATGAAGAAACAAAAATATGATTGTTCTCCAGAAACGTGCATAGTACACTGTACATGTAAGAAAGTAGGAAGAAATCAGAGCAACTAAATCCCGATATATCAACATGTTACATGTTGAATGGAATTCAAAGAATAGACAAAAGCAACAACCTAATACTTGAATCTATGTTGCACATCAATTTAAACTATCATCTTGATTCACTTGGAGTTTAGTCCAACGCAGACACTGTAAGTTCTGATGTTATTTCACAGTTCAAGATGTATTTCTTCCTTCCTTCCAATTGCATTTGCATTCAATCTGCAACTGTTAATACGCCTGACATACAAATAAATGAATATTTCTGTACTTCTCTGGTTAGAATAGTGAGAGGAGAATAATGTGCCAGTTTCACAAAAAATAATGTGCCAAGTTCCACAGTTGAAGTCCTGGAACTTGAAAGAGTTATTGAGGATTGACACCGTAAACCAGGCTTGGAATAACTTAAAGCCAAGGAAACCTTGACGATAACTTGTTAGACTTACACAATCTGAAACCTTGAATCTCTTGAGATCATGCTAATAGGGAGAGCTCTCAAGAACTTAAAGATTTGAGCTCACGATCTGTTACTGATGCCAAGTCATAGACAAACAAATGCTTCATATAACCTCCCAAACAGGTTGTAGTAGTTAGTAAATAACATAATGAAGTTATCTTAGTAGAAATATGACCTATTTTACTGCTTACTTCTAGTGTCAGTATTCTTAACAACATGAAACTTCATCCTGAAATACAACGTGCGCTTAAATGTTGTTCTGATACTTCGAGAAAGACATTTGTTGAATTTTCCATGCTACCCTTTATATAAAGCTTGATCGAGTAGAAGCATTGAATATTGGATGTGCCGCGCCAAGTTTTCTCGAGTCATAACCGATCAACGAGTACGCCCAATTCCCCAACATGCAGAATTTCTTCGTGCTTGCGGGGAATCGAACTCACGCTGTCCATGCCAGAGCGCCTTATAGCGCCCAGGCTTTTGCCACTGGACTATGCCCCGGAGGACCATGTGCAGCCATTTTTAGATTGTTCAGGAATCTTATTTCAATTTACTTACAATTAAAAAGAAAATCTCATTTCTGCTGGATGAACATATATGTATATATACACTTTAGAAAACAAGGGTGTCCTATATTCCTTGTCCAGATTTTATACGAGAACTAGTTTAGCTTAGACTGTGCTTCGCCCGCAGTCAGACATATCTTTTTTTAATTTAGAAAAAGATAAAATTTGATAATACCAATAATTTGAAAACAAGAAACAAATATGTAATGTGATACATGAAATGAAAAGAAACTACAAACCAAATGTATAAAGGAAAAAAGTACATATAAAAAATATAATAGAAAAGAGGCTTAAGTAATATATTGCCGCTTAACTTGTCCAAAATTTTCATTTAAACACTTATACTAAGCGTTGTTCCTATTGAACACCTGAATTCAAGCAAAATTGTGTCAATTACACACAACCCACTGACATGGCACATCTCGTGATTGCACTGCATCTGAGCGCATGAAAAAAATTTCTCCATCTTCTCTTTTACTCTCCCTCGAGCCACCTTCTCCCTTCTCCCTTCTCTCTACCCTTTGTTATTGCCTCCATTGCCACCACCATCGACCCTCCCCTAGGGCTGACAATGGATCAGAAGTGGATCGGGTGGAGCTCAATCCGCCAACTATCCATCCACCACCCGACCCATTCATCACCTTAGTTTTCTTCATCCACATCCGATCCACCCATCATCCACAGGTGAATCGGGTGGATCGCGGATGAAAATTATAGCACAATCAGTCAATCACCTAATAGTAAAACGAAAAAAAAAGTACATCAAAAAAATATCATGATACTGTTTTTACAAGTCGTGTCTATGCTCCAAACATGCAACCAAAACAACGGAAAGGAGCCAAAAGCCAATAATAATCCGAAGTAACTAAAGTTTAAAGGATGAATTACATGCCACTTCTAATAATACTAATAATTGAGTTTCTAATTAGCAACAATTTTAATAGACTAAAATAATAAAATCCACCAGGTCTTCCGTCTTCATATCACATCCTCGAAGATCCATTCAATTTCTACATCACATATCCATGTCCTTTCCATCTCGCCATTAATGAAATAAAAACATATAAAAAATAAAACATTATCGTAGGAAATAAATGTGATTAGTTTACCGAGTTAACATCAATGACTTCACTTGTAGAGCTTCCATCACCTCCCACACCAGCATCATCCAAAATAATTGTACATGTGTGTGCATTATCAAAAGAATATTCTAAAAATAATCCACCAGAACTCATAAATTATCATCATATCATTTTAAAACGGTTTAAGTGAATGTAAATCAAAAATATATATTACTTGAATACTCTCCAATGATCCAATTTTGCATGCACATAAGTGCTTTCACTGTATAAGTTAAACACTATCCATTATCTTCTCAATTTTAAAAAAACACTATTCATGTTATAAGTTAGGGTTGATAATCCGACCTTTCAATTAATACAACTGGAAATAAATGATAAAATCTTCTCAAATACTCATAAATTACTAGTTCGAGTAGTTGGAATTACCTCAAAATATGTGAATCTTGCAAATCCCTCTTTTGGAATTTTGGTTTTTTAGAAGGTTTTTCTTGAAATCTAACAATTTTTCAAGTTGAATGATCTTAATATATGTGATAACTATTGTTAATCAACCCAAAATATATGACAAACTTACCTTAGGTGGCACGGAGGGAGGTCTTAGCCGAGAGCCACCTGAAGAACCAAAAAACTGAAGAAAGTTCTACGTGTTGCTCTATTATGTCTATTTCTATTTTAATGTTGATAAATAAATAATGTGATATTTATGGGCACAAACTTGGTAATTGGCAAATTGCAAAGGAAATGGACCTGAATACTTGAGTTCTTTAGTCACCACTAAAAGATCATATGTACATTAAAAAAAAATTAATTTATAAACGGGTGGATGGATGAGTCGGGTGTTGGGTTGGATGTATGTCCACCTGAATCCGACGCTGTTACACCCCGTAGTTTCAGGGTATGTATATGAGGACGTACGTAAGAGAATGCGGCCTTAAGTTTAAAAAAAGGAAGAAAGGTTTCTTTTTCCTACGGAAAATATTCCGAACCTCGTGAGGAAAAAGGTTTATTATTGGAAATTGGATTCTCAACTTTGGTAATTGAGACTTATAGAATTTATAAGAATTATAGAATTTTATTTCCAGATTTGGTCATATGGGGCCCACCCGAGATTTTTTATGATTTTATGGGGCCCACAAGGTTGTCGATTTTTTGACCAATTATTGAGACTTTGGAGAGATAAAATATTTTGGACCAATAAGAGGACGACACGTGTCACTCCATGTGGCCCATGTTGGGCGAGATTGTGATGAACAAGTGGCAAGCCAAGTGTCCTCAGATATTTGTTGGACAAGTGGCTTGTGGGACCCACACACACTTGTCCCCAATCTCAACCACACACTTGCTTTAATCCTAGCCCTTGGTTGTCTTATATATACACACCTTGAGGTTGAAGACTTCAACACTTCGAAAAATTTCAAGCAATATACTCCCTCCCCTTTGAGGCTCTCGGCACCCCCCCTCTTCTTGATGAACAATTCTTCAATTGTTGTTGATAAATCCCAATACTAAAATCAAGTGTCCCTAATAGTGTTCTAAGGATATCCTAACACAAAAATCCCGGAAATACTACGTTAATCCGTTAGTCGCAACGTGAAACCCTAAGGTGATCTTCATATTTTTGGATGAAGCTTGAAGAGAAGTTGTTTAGGAACTTCTAAGGGTTTCTTGGAGTGGATTGGAACGTAAGGATTAGGAGCTAAAGTTACTAAGGATCGACTTTTAGATCTTGGATAATTTTGGGCTTATTGAGGTAATAATCTTTGTCATTTTAATGTAGTTGGAGATTACATGTTATAGTAGTTTATAATTGGGTATGTGTATGTGGAGGGAAGATTGAAAAGATTTGGACCTTAATAAGATGTTAAAATCGAGAATTGGCATGCTAGCCATTAAAGTTGTTAAAACATTACCTATTACTTGTTGACAGGAAGGAATCTTGTTGATAAACAAGTTAGTATAACTTATATAAAAGTGTTGGAATATAAGTTGGATTATAAGAAGTTATGGAAACAGTTTTGGCATGCTAGCCGAAAACTGGACAGTATTGATTATAGTAGTTGGCAAAGAACACCAATTAAATAAAGGACTGTCTTTACTTTGGACTATGGACTGTCTTTACTTTGGACTATGGATTGTTTTGTATAAATTGTGGGGCATAATTTTACACGTCAAGTTAGACGTGTAATCCTCCGTTAATCGCTGTCAGCCTTAAATGGCATGTTGGTTGTAGAATTCGGTCTTGGAAAAGTGAAAAGTACGAGAAACAAAGTCTTGCCAATTTTCCGTAGAATAAGAGACCCTTTACTTGATATTATTCCACCTTAGAAAGCTAGAAGTTGATAAACGTATTATTGCCATTATAGGTTGACATTCTACGTGCAGCGTATTCTACTTGGCGTGTGGAATAACTTAAGAGGTATGTGGAACTTTCCCTATCTTTCTTTGAGCATGAGCCTTCAAAATGTGGGTACGGTGTACGTACATGTTTTAAATGAATTCGGCTTCATTATTGTATAAATTGACTTGATTTGAAACGTACAAGCTTTCTTGAGTTGAAGAGTTGGGTTCATTTGACTTTAAAGGATAGGAGTGACCCATTTGGAAAAAAAGGAATGAGTTTCTTGATTTAAAAGAATAATTGACTTGATTTTAAAGAGAAGTGATTCTACTCCTAGAAGTTAGGGGTTTTCGTGTTGTTGATTTTATACTAAATACATGTCTAAAATTCTTCCTAAAGTCTTTACCAAGTCTTATGGGAGATGTTGATAAGAGTTTTTAGGAAGCATTGGAGTCGAGTTAATTGATTTAAAGAGAAGAAGTACCTTGATTCTACAAAGTGTTAGTATCTTGGAGTCTATTACATGAAATGATTTTTTTTAAAGAATAGATGTACGTAGTACTTTGGGTTCATTTTCCCTAATGTTACATGACATGATGATGCCTTGGTTTTATTAAAAAGGAAGATGATAGTGCCTTAGTTTTTCTAAAAATGAAAGGTTGTTATAATAGCTTTATGGGAAGTTGTTATAACGGCCTTATGGAAAGTCAAAAGATGGTTTAAAATATTATATGGTTGAATTGATACACCGAGTCCTCGTGGGTCCGACACGCCGCATGTACACATGGGGAGTATATGGATAGTCATGATTGCACCGAGTCCCCTAAAAGGCCCGGGACACGTTATAGGTACACCTGGGAGGAAGATGACCACACCGAGTCCCATAATGGGCCGGGACATGTTATACGACGTATATGACTTTACACCGAGTCCCAGAATGGGTCGGGACATATAACACCTTATATGACTTTACACCGAGTCCCAGAATGGGCCGGGACATGTAACACCTTATATGACTTTACACCGAGTCTCAGAATGGGCCGGGACATGTAACACCTTATACGACTTTACATCGAGTCCCAGAATGGGCCGGGACATGTAACACCTTATACGACTTTACACCGAGTCCCAGAATGGGCCGGGACATGTAACACCTTATACGACTTTACACCGAGTCCCGAAAAGGGCCGGGACATGATATACCTTATACTATATGATACCATGGATCAGCTGTGGGGCGGGTTCGGTTCCCACGACATTATATGATTAGGTAGTCAGACATTCATGTTGTTGATATAACTCTTGTTAAAGAAAAACGGGGCATAGTTGATTTCATAATTTAAATGATAATGATTTCAGAATCTGAAATGGTGCAGTTGATTTCAAGTTTTGAAAAAAAGGTAAAGAAATTGATTTTCATGTCTATCGCTTTTAAAAGGGCACAGTTGTACTATTATTTTGATTATCATGCATGTCTTCTGTTTTATATTTAAACCGCATGATCTTCGTTACATTACTTACAGTTTCACATACTTGATACATCTTTCATACCGACTTTTCATCGGGCCGCGTTCACGCCGCAGTATAGATACACAGTTGGTGATCTCGCCCTTAGATCTCGATTCGCTGGGAAAACTCCATTACTCTTGAGGCTTATCTTTTGGTACGGATCCCTTGTATTGTAAGTTTTTGTACATTCAATGGTATGGCGGGGCCCTGTCCCATCATATATAGGGTCCAAACTCTTAGAGGTCTGTAGTCCTGTTGTGAGTTGAGTTTGTAAAGGATATAACTGTTCGAGCTTTTGATATTTATATATATGTTGAAAGGCGACCTTATCGGTTGACCTGTTTTCTTTTCTACATTGTTCCATGTCTATGATTTTATTCCGCTGGTTTTCTCTGATGTATATCTACTAGGGTGCCCGGGTAAGGTACCAGTTGCGGGCCCGAGGTCGGGTCGTGACAGACGCGATCCATCACCCAATTAAAATCCGTATTTTGTTGAATTTTCGTTTATATAATTGGGTCGGTGGATCAGATATCCATCGGGTCAGGGTGAAATTGACAGCCCTACCCTCCCCTTTCCCTCTTTCTTCGTCTTGTTGTCACGACCCCGCCATCTTCCTTCTATATCCTTGCCACCACCACACCATTTCTACGAAGGGACATATTGAAGCTACAGATAAAGTAGGAGCTGGGTTCATTGCCGCCACTGACAAGAAAATACCACCCGCCACCTTCTTTTCTTTGCTTTGTTTATTTATTTATTTTCGTTTAGTGACTGATAGCATTTTATCAATTTGATTTCATTAATATGTCTTCCTAAACCCTTAACAAAGCATTGAGGTCATTGTTTTAAGAGAACACTGCCATCGTAGATTGAAGAAATTAAAGTACTATAGGCAATTAAGAACCATCATTGGCTATTCTTTAGATTTTGGCCTGAATTCAAAAGGAAAATTATAAATTTCTCATTAGATTCCCTCATATTTCAGATTTGTGTAAGTAAAAGATGTTAATGTTCAGGTTTTGGATTTGTCAAGAAAAGATTAGAGGTGTCAGTTCAACCCTTTTCAATCCATTAAAGTTTAGGTTGATATCTAGTTGATTCATGAGTTTCAAAAAGTTTTTTTTTTATTTGATATGTTATATATAGCCATAATTAAGAAAATAATAATTTATAAGATATTAAAAAATTAAAGGCAATTAAAGCTTAGTAAAAATTGGTCTGATTGAGTTTTGACTATTTTTTTAGTCTATTTCAACCCAACTCATTTCATTCCAAGTAACATTTGAGCGGATTAATAATCCACCTATTTATTAACCAAATTCATTTTGACCCGCTCATTTGACACCTTTTGGGAAGATGAATGGTGTTTGGGGTTGGTTAGGGGGTGTTCTGAAAATAATTGTAAAAGAAAATAAATTTCCTTTTCAAAAAAAAAAAATGGTTTCCATGTGGACCATGATTCGTGTATTTTGTGATATAACTGCGTTTGGAAACACGTACCTTATTTGATATGAAGATGCGAAAGAAGTGTCTAATAGACATACTTTCGCTTGAGTTCCGGTATTCAATGAGAACACCACTTAGTATAAGTGTCTAAATGAAAATTTGAGACAAATTTAAGGTCGTACATGACTTTAGCCTAAAAAAGAAAATTCAGATAAGAACATTGTATAATTCACGACTATAGAGAAGAAGAAAGAATAATTAATAATTCTTGGTCATCTTTCCAAATAACTCGTTACAACTCTACGCCTTTTGTTCTATGACGTTTGGTAAAGCTCCTGGTGTAGTTACTTGTTTAGCCTTGAGGTACCATCTAAGAACTTCAAAAGCAGCAGCAACAAAGGCCAAAGAAGAAAGAAAAGCAATGTAAGCATTCTTCCAAATCCCCACGTCCATCATCTGGAAACCCTTGAAACAATTGACAATTCCCATTATAATAGTAGCATAACCGATGCACCAATGGTAGATATTCCAACACACCCTATATTTGTGTTCCTTTTTTGGCCGTACACAATGAGCTAAGATTTGTAATGTTACAAGGCCTAAAAGTGCACCACCAATATATCTATGACTAGTGTGTTTCACTCCTCCGCCAGAAGATTTTCTCCCAAGAAAAAATCCCAAACCTCCACCAGCAATACCAAGAAAAAAAGCTATAGTTTGACAATAAATATGTAGATTGAACCACAAAGCTGGGTACTCGGGCAACGGTAGATATCTCAATCTAGCAAGAACAACACCTAGTGGCATCATCATTCCCCAGCTAACCCCATTGATAATCCCATGAGCAATCTTTATCTTAGACCCTGAATTCTGTTGTACATGAGTTATAGCCACAGTTTTCCCAGAATGGAAATCTAAAGTCCCGAATGACTTCAAGTTATCTCCTGTCAAACCATGCATTCCTGGTGTATCATCATCCTGTAGTGGTCCTTCTTGCCAAACATGATTCACAATATTGGTTCCGTTGATAGGTAGGTCAAACTTGGCAAAGATGATGACTTGTCCATTGATGTTCTGGACTGAAATGTCGTGAACCCTAAAGCTCAAGTCGCCTTTCATAAGCGTGGTTCCATAGGAGTTGATAGGCGATGTGTACGCTTCAAGAGTACCATCGGAACGCTGCAATGCGACAAAAGCTTGCGAGCCAACCATTCCGGTAGATGTTGGGTTTATAGCCCAAGCAAGCCATCTTCCGTGCTCGTTTATGGACTTCCTAAACGCGATATCAACAGAACTAGAAGACGGGTCGTAATTCCAGTGAATAAAGGAATTCAGAGTACGAAGATCTCTGCACGAGTCATACGATTTTCCATGGAACTGGAAATCCGAGCAGTTGGTTTGAGCGTATGAATAAAAGAATAAGAAGACAAAAATGCAAAAGACTAACATATTCTTAGAGTATGCCATGATGTGTGTATCTAGCAGCAGAGTAATTTCTTATGATTGGGGGTGGTGTATATTTATAGTACGTGAATTAATCCCTTTTAGGGATGGATTAGTATAAAATTTGGAAGTAACCTCAATTCGACTGGGACTAGGATGATATATTTGGCAAGTCCTGGAATCCCATTATGAGTGGGAATAGGAGATCTCCCACAGAGAAAAGCTTGACAAGAACGTATAACGTCAGAAAATATAGGTAAATTAGGCGTCATCCAAGTATGCGCCAACAGTGAGGAAACATTAGACTAAGTAAAAGTAATAGAATTATGACAAAATTTCTGGAAAAGTGTTTCAGTTTCTGAGAAGTAATTCTTCAGAAACTGTTTCTAGAGATTTTGTTAGAGTGTTTGGCCTATAATTATAGAAGTAGAAACAAAAACAGTTTCCTGTTTGATCCACATTTATGCAAATTTACTAGAATATTCTTTTATGGTGTGAAAGAATAGTTGTAAATGAAAGAAATAATTCCTTGATTATTATTATTGATGAAATACATATATATACAAGTTACAATAAGAGAATCATATTCCTACTTTACATCTAAAACCTTATTCTATAAGAAGACTAACTATACAATTATGATAATATTACAATAATAATTAAGGTACAAGACTAATTCTAATATATACCAAATATACAAATCCAGAATATTGTTCACGGATAAGGGCCGTGGCGCTGGGCACTGTTTGGACACTACTGTTTAACACACACCCGCAACCATAGTGGAAGGTCTTCCTACGCTGAGATTGTCTCTAAAATCTTCAAAAAGGACTGAGGGAAGACCTTTGTAAAGATGTCTGCAATTTGATATCTTGAAGGAACATGACAGACGCGTACTTGTCCTTTAGCTACCTTCTCTCGAACAAAATGAATATTCATCTCTATGTGTTTAGTACACTGGTGCTGAACTGGATTACCAGAAAGGTAGATGATACTTATATTATCACAATACACCAAGGTAGCCTTCTCAATAGGACAATGAAGCTTTAAAAATAACAACCACCCCAATCAATATCTATATAGGAGACTGGTGTAGACGTCGACGAAGGATACAAATGCAAGTCATACTCGTGTTCCCTGAATGTACCTAAGAATGCGTTTGAGCGCATTCATATGTTCCACTAGGGGATCATGTATAAACAAACATACCTGTTGTACGACATATGTAATATCAGGTCGCGTGACGCCGATAATCGGGCGGCGCCGCAAGACTACGATAATGGTCGATCCTCATAGGGAGAGTCAGATGCAGCACCCAACTTGGGTGTTTAGTATCAACTGGAGTTGAAGTAGACTTACAGGATGACATCTCATCCCTCTCAATGATCTCTGTTGCATACTTCCTATGTGATAAGAACAATCCACCTGCATGACGAGTTACAGTGATCCCCAAAAAGTAGCTCAATGGGCCCAAGTCCTTCATGGCAAACTCAGAACTGAACATTGTCATAATGGACTTTCGCAAAGCATCAGAATAGGCAGTCAAGATAATATCATCAACATATAATAGAATATAAGCCATAGAAGATCCTTGAAGGTATATGAATAACGAGTTATCAGACCTGATGTGAGAGAAACCCATAGTCGAAATATAGTCAGCAAACCTCTTATATCATGCCCGTGGAGACTGCTTAAGCCCATACAAGGACTTCCTCAATAAACATACATGATTAGGATATCTAGTACTCCTAAACCCCAAGGGCTGATGCATATTCACTGTTTCATGAAGATCACCATGTAGGAATGCATTCTTCACATCTAGCTGATGAATGAGCCATGATTTCGAAAGAGTCAAGCTGAACACAATACGAATAGTCGCCGACTTGACCACCGGGCTAAAAGTCTCGCCACAATCCACACCAACCTGTTGAGTCTTACCATCACCTACAAGACGAGTCTTATGCCTTGCAAACGAACCATCAGAATTCCCTTTATAAGCAAAAATTCACATAGACCGATTAATATTAACACCAGACGGACGGGGCACCAACTCGCACGTCTTATTATCAATAAGAGCATTATATTCATCGGTTATGGAAATTTTCCAATTAGGTTTATTTAGGGTAGACACAGGATTACGGGGTAAATGAGACTTAAAAACATTAGAATTTAAATTAAAATGTATTTTTGGTTTAACAATACTCCGTTGACTGCGAGTGATTGGATCATGACTTGAGGCTGGATGGTGTGAATTTTGGGAATTTTTGGGAGACGACGGATCGCCACAGCAGATGGCCCGCTGGCCGAATTTTGAAAATTACTGTCTGGCGCCAGCGGTCACGAGCCGCAGAGTTTGGTTTTAGCCATACGGCCGACGGGATTAAATCACCCTGGGTACTGGACGATTGGTGCCGCGGCGCCTCCCCTAAGGGCCGAGGCGCTGACGACGTATTTTCTGAAAAATCTGAAAAATGATGGAGAACATACGGGGAGATATCATCATCCAAAAAATCATAAGAACTAGACACGGGTTTTTCTACTTTAGAAAATGGAAATTGGGATTCATCAAAGAGAACTTGACGAATAATGATGATTCGTTTAGAGGACAAATCAAAGCATTTATAACCACAGTGATTTGACGGATAACCCAAAAAACACACACGGGGTAGAACGTGCCTGAAGTTTGTTGATTGTGGTGGATGGAAACAATAGATAACATAAGCATCCAAAGACCCTAAGATGAGAATACGAAGGAGTCTTATTTTATAAAACTTGAAGAGGGGAGGAATATGTTAAATCTTTAGAGGGAAAATATTAAGTAGATCGGTAGCCATTTGTAGCGCATAATGCCAAAACAATAGAGGGACGGAAGAATGAACCAATAAAGTGCAGATAATTTTATTAATGGTACGATTTTTTCGTTCAGCTTTCTTATTTTGTGAAGACGTATGAGGACAAGAAAAATGGAAATTTATCCCATTTTGAGCACAAAACTCCCTAAACTCCCAATTGTCATACTCTTTACCATTATCACATTGAATGTTCTTTATTTCCCGTTCGAATTGAGTTCTTATGAAAACTCTAAATTTTACGAAGATGGAAAAAACTTGTGATTTTTTCGCAATTGGAAACGTCCATAAAAATTTAGAGTAATTGAAGCGCGATTTATGCACACACTAACGCAAGTGCACGTTTCGTGACAATTAATATAGTCTAGAAGACCGAGTTATCGTCCTCAGGGATTAGTGTTCAATTCTCAAATTCTATTCTATGGTATCTATTTGGTAACCGATGATTGATAAATTGTTTATAACTATAATTAAGAATGCTAACTAGATTACTTTGTTTTACTTCAATTATGGTGGAAATAGGGCTTCCAAATCTCTTCAACTATCCGCTCATCTTACTTGTTAATGCAATTAATTATGGTTCTTCTTCTATTTTGAGATAGCAGGTTAACTAAGCCGTTTTATACTCCTGTTAAGGTAATATAAACACTCAACCCCAATATAGAACTCTTCTACCTTTCGGTGATAAGATTGACTATAAAGGAGGATTAAGAGCACTAACCTATTAATACTACACAAGTATCGGGGTACTTTCGTCCACGATTTAACCTATGTTTATTCAACTATAACATATTCACAATCTCCCCTTTCGGCTTTCGATTAAAAATCATATGGATTATGATAATTAGTGATCAATTAATTACCAAACATTCAAGACAATTATTGAATAAATCTCAATAATGATAAGAAGAACCAAAACATGCATTAATTCATAAGAATAAGTTTCAAGTGATTTGACATGGAAAGCCCTAGATTAAGTTAGTTCCTAGCCATAGACATGACAAAAACTAAACTAATATCCAACATAAACTATAAAGAAATAAAACAAGAAACAAAAAATTACTAAGAAGTGGTCTCCAATCTTGATCTCCAAAGTTGTGTGAATTGGCAAGGGTTTGGAACCTTTAATTCTGACCTAAAGGCTGCTTTTTATAGCCTCCAATTCGTTTTCTAGGTTTTCCTTCAGGCCTTGGCCCATTCCCATTCCATTCGAATTTGCCGCTTTTTCGCCGCGCGCACAAACTCCCGCACGCGTCTCAGAATTAGGCGATGTGGCGCTCTGACTCTGCTGGCTGGAGGCGCCGCGACGCCGCCCTGTTTCGTGCCCGATTCGCCAACTTTCTCGCTTTTTGAGCTCTGGAACCTCTGTTTCTACCCTCTTTTTGCTCCTTTTCCGCCAATGGGCCACTTTAAACCAATATGACTCAAAAGAAAGAAAATCTATCCTAAGACGACACATATTTGTACAAAAATGGACAAAAGACTAACTAGAAATGACTCAAAAGGTGTATATAAAATACACCGATCAGTAATCATCCAAGAATAAAACATAATATCGATGACCCATAGAACTGAGAACCGTAGATGTCCATAAATCGCTATGAATAATGTCAAATGACATTGAAGTATTAGGATTCGAAGCTACAAATGGATTGACAAAGTGGAGTACTACGCGTACAAGAAATAAACTTATGTCTATCTAAACAAGATAAAATAGACGAACCCAAATGACCTAAACGAGCATGACACAAGGAGCAAGAGTTGCAAAAGTGGAAGGCATGACTTGACGCGAGATGCTGAGACTTTGTGTGATTGGATAAAGATCCCCCCTACTGTCACACCTCATGAGAGGACTCCCCGTCTTGAAATCCTTCACAGAAAACCCAAACAGATCAAAATTAATAGAAACACAATTATCAGTGGTGAATTTATGGAGATACACCAAATTTTTAATCAATTTTGGGGCATGAAGGATATTTTTCAGGACAAGTGGTGGATAAGGAGGGGACAAAGTTTTATTACCATAATCCTTAATTGGAATAGAACTGCCATTACCAACAATTATAGATTACTGCTCAAATTGGAATAAGACGAGAGAGTACCTTGGTTGGATGTCATGTGGGTAGTGGCACCTGTGTCCATGTACTAATTAGGGTCCGGTTGAGTCAAGCCAAGCGTGTGTATCGCTGCTTCTATGTTGTCTGTGTGGGGCCAATTGCGCGTGGACTCGGCGGGGCGAGGTCCGTGTACCGAGTCTTGGGGCTTTCCATACGCCGGTCCAACCCTGAGTCCGACCGAGAAGAATCCGGTCGCGGCCAGACGGCCGAGATCGAGGCGTCACGGCGCTGTAATGCTGAGCCGCGACGCTGTGTGGTGCTGGGACCCACTGCCACTGTCCAGGTGCCCCAGAACTGCTGCTGCTGCTGACGGTTTCCCCCGTTGTTGCCTCCACGATTCTTGCCATTATTCTTCCATTTTGGCCCTTCTTACCACCCCCGCTATTGTGATTTTAGGTCACGTTGGCTGTATTGGAAGCAGTCATCATGACGGTGGGGCTTGCTATGATCGATGCCCTTTTAGCCAAACCCGTTTCTTCCAAAGTGAGCATGGAGCGGGCTTCATAGAACTCCGGCAGGGGGTTACTTTGACGAATAACCTAAGCAACCACTGTATAGGCCTCAGATAGACATGCAACCATCTGAAGAACTAGAAGACTATTAGAAATAGGAGAACTCATGTTGCGAAGTTGGTCTGCCAAGTCTTTGAGGTGTTTGCAATAAGAAGAAACGTTTGGAAAATTCGTCATAGCAATTTGAGAAAATTCATGCTCAAGGATAACAATGCGAGAATGACTGTTATCTTGGAAGATATCACGCAATCGATTCCACGTCGCCATAGCTGTGGAGTTGAGTTCCATAATCGTCTGTAAAATATCCAAGGAGATAGTGGCATAAATCCACTGGAGGACGCATGACCCATAAGTCTGGATCTTCTGCTTTGGTGGGTACAACCGTTGTAGACGTAGACGCCGCTGTATCACCCCCGTAGGAGTAGTGAGAAGGATGATGTGGTGAAGAACTTTATGTGTCATAGCATGAATCTTAAACAATTCCGCCCACGTCCTGTATTGGACGTTTTCAAGATCAAGAACAATAGGAAGGACACTCTTGATGTTAGAAACTGTTAGGGCATGATGAAAAGTGTTCTTATCAGCCATAGGGAATATAACAACAAGATTCAGATAAAGAAATTTGTGAGAGAGGATTTTCTGGAGGGAAGGGCTGCGGCGCTGGAATAAATCTGAGAGGAGGGCCGCGGCGCTTGGGCAAGAAAACCGAGAAAAGAAAGAGAAATTTGAGGAGCGGAAGCAGGGTAAAGAGAACCTAAACTCTTGATACCATGAAAGAAATAATCCCTTGATTATTCTTATTGATGAAAGGCATATATATACAAGTTACAATAGGAGAATCTTATTCCTACTTTACATCTAAAAACTTTATTCTATAAGGAGACTAACTATACAATTATGGTAATATTACAATAATAATTAAGGTACAAGACTAATTCTAATATATACCAAATATACAAATCCAGAACACTGTTCACGAATAAAGGCCACGATGCTGTGTCCTAAGGGCCGCGGCGCTGGGCACTGTTTAGACACTACTGTTTAACAGTAAGGTTAACACTTGACCGTAGTCAAATGCTGCTATCGATTGAAAATACAAGTATATAGCTCTTTAACAATCATGACTAAAATTAGGCTAGAAGGTTATTCGGACAGGAAGCACATATGGTCCTTATGATTTTGTTACATCATATTTAATACTATAGACTAGTTAATTTTACAACTTCTTGCAAGCAATTTGTATTGTGTTGCTTTTATTTTGGGTTTCTCTTGCTAATAGCATAAGTTTCTTTGATGATTTTGTCATTGTCGTTGCATGAGCAGGATCACTGTCTTAATTTCTGAAGAAGATACTTTTGTATAATGTGAATCAAGGCTGTTACTGCGGGAAGTGTATGTCTATTACGATAAAATCGATCACCTGCACGATTTTTTTCCCTATGATGTCCGGTACGTATCTGCATTAGAATCCGACTATATTCGGATTCACGCATTACCCCTATAATATATTGGAAAGTTTACTAACAGCGTTTTTTTAAAAAAAAAACTAAGGATGTGTTTGGCATGGAGGAATTCCAATTTTTCTATGTTCGGTTGGTCTAACATTTTTTTGAAAATATTTTCTTTGGAAAAATAAATTTCTTAAAAATGAAAAAAATGAATTTTCTAGTGGAAATAGGGAAAGCAAGTACCACAAATGTCATTCCACATTGATTGTTTTCTCCCCATCCATGACCCAACAAACCTCATCTTCACCAGAAGCGAACCAGAATTTCAACTTTATGGATTCTAAATTTTAGAATGACGACTTCATAATAATTGGGTTCTAAATTTAATATTATAATAACACAAGCAAA
Source organism: Przewalskia tangutica (assembly GCA_029844215.1). NCBI lineage: Eukaryota > Viridiplantae > Streptophyta > Magnoliopsida > Solanales > Solanaceae > Przewalskia > Przewalskia tangutica. The sequence goes on along the minus strand of CM056727.1, from coordinate 47,861,437 downwards.
AACTATTGGGTTGAGTCGAACCCATATCCGGACTTCTAGCTCCACCCCTGCTTCACCCCACCTCCTGTAGCCCCCACCCCCACCTCACCCGCATACTATTTATCTAGATTATATACAAATACTTTTAGAATAATATTTTTGCTTACGTACTAAACACAAAAATAATAAGAAACCCACATATTTTTCATAAAAATATTTTCCATAAAAAATATTTTCCTTCCTATAGAACACACCTTAAGCTTATTTCATTTTTCCTTTCCTTTAATTCTTAGTCTATTCTTGGACGAAAATAGTTCCTTGAAATGTTTCATCTCGAATTAGTATCACAAAAGGAATGGTAAAAGTGATAAACTTTGTTTTGGAGGCTTGAATGTTTGTTTGAGACTTATGCACAAACTGTTTGGTTAATAAAATCATTAATATGTAAGAATTTATTTTAGTTGTCTAGTCGGTTTAAATAAAAAAGTAGCCGAATGTATTTAGAATCTTTATTAGTTACTATGCAGACTGTCTGTGCTTAATTAGTACTTGATTCAGTATTAATTTTTCATCTCATAGTCTGTAGTTCTATCTCTTCGTTGTCATTTTATTTAGTTTCAGTAAGCTCTCTTGCATAATATGTTATTATTGTGTTGATTAAGCATATTTGGCTACCTATTTTAGATTTTAAGTTGATTATTGTGTTCCTTATAGCTGATGTAAGATTAATTGTATCATTCTTTGAGAATTTAAATGACCAATCCAGCGGATCATATAATAAGAGGGTGTTGATCCTTGAGCGTTGAGACCGTGGACAAGGTCATGTCATGTGTTGTCATGCTGGACCTAGAATGTGATAGGCTCATTACTGAGATTTGTCTAATGTAGGGTGAATTAATAAGAAATTATCCAAATCAAATGTTGATGATAGAAAAACTTCCTAACAGTTGTACCAGCACATTTCCAGATAAGGGTAACTAGTCTATAAAGTAGTAATACAAAGTTCTACTAACACCAAAAATCAAAATCTTGAATAACCTAGAGGAATGTGCTACAAATTGCATGAAACTTTCATCATCCTCGCATAAGTTAAAACTAAGTGATTAACATAATTTGTTAGAAAATGTGATACAATTGAAACGGAATATAGTGAGATTAGCTGAGTTTTATTCTTAGAACATATATTATTATTGATTGTCAATCTTATGTTTCCAATTGTTCTTTAACAGGTGTGAATGAAAGTTTCAAGATCTACTGTGAAATCAACATGGAATAATCAATCTTGTTGACTATGTATGATGTTCCTCGTCTCTTTGAAATCTCTAGCCCACTAACCATTGCACTTTTTTTTGTTTTCATGGTCCTTTTGAACTCCACTTTCTACTTCATATTTCTGCAGTTTTTAAGACGTCAAAGCATGACGCAATAAAAGCTCTCAGCATAAACAAAAGAGCTGGGCAACAGGTTGATAATAAACACATTTTCTTTTGGATCTCTTATATTTTACATATTTTGTCTAAGTTTCTGATCTAAAGTAATTTTCTTCTTGCCCCCAATTAATGTAGGCTGAAAATCTCGCTCATTTTTATGACTTCTACAGAGTCTTGGATGTAGCTCGAACCTTTCAGTTTCCTACATTCAACCTTTTAAAATAAAAGTGAAATATCGCTAAGTTCTCTTCACTCCATCTTTATATGATTTTTGCTTTCGTTATAATCTTGTTAAATATATATCTGCATGCCTGGCTTAAATATCTCTTAAATAATTATCATTAGTTAGTCTATTACTGTCTGTTGCGACTGCTGTCTCTATAAAATGGAAGATTTACTTTCGTTTTCTTTAATCTTAGTCCTGTGTGTCGTTCTGTTTGGCTGTTTTTCTGTTTTTGTTACAATATTTGTCTTGGGTGCACTTTGTTCACTGTCTCTTATTTCTCTATCTTGTTGTTTATATGACTCTTTTCAACAGCTTGTTAATTATTCTCTGTTCTTACGGTCTTATTTTAACTTATAAGTGTTGTTTGTTGTCCGATGGTGCATTTGTGCTAACCTCGTTACTAATGTTGCTATTGCATGCTTAATTTTCCTTGTTAACTGGTATATTATTTCTGGGTAAGGGTTCTTGAACACTTGTATCAAACTGCATGCATGTTTCTCATATCCGTAGTACTCGTGCATTCGATTTATGTCCAACAACTGATGTGATTTGTCTCTTCCTGTCTGTCTAGATCTCCTATTTTGTTAAGTGTATTATCTCTAATATCTGCTTATGTCCTTCTGTTCATTGTGTTCATCGCATTTTATTCATGTTCTTGTCTCATCCTGTTCTACTGCAATGAGTTGTTTTGTTCTGAACTGATATTAATCATCTGTTCTTATTGTTCGGTAACTGTGTCTTTTTCTAATTACATGCTTAGCCTCAATTGCTTAAAATGCTTCTTTTATTGATTAATCGCTACTAGCATGTTCCTCTGTATCGTTGTCTAGCCTTGTATTTTGTTAACTTCTTATTATTACTAATTACATGCTTAGGCCTCAATTGCTTAAAATGTACCCTTTAAGTTATTGTTGTGTTGAGTTGATACTTTGCTTTTCTTGAATGTTGCACTCTAAGCCAAAGTATTGCCGCACCTCTGAGGCCAACGGTGGGTTTCAAACCATTAATACACTTATTAGCTCCATTCAGGGGATGGTCTGTTGTTTCCCTTTTGTGTTAATAGACATATCCCGATGACTTTGATGTCGCCTCTCCTAGAAATAAAATGTTGCTGCGTTTATGTTATCTGCTGGTGCATTTTGGTCATTTTTTGCTGCTGTATTTACAGCGTGTAATTGTCACCTTTATTGCAAATAATTTCTACCTTTTGGGGGCTGAACGATACCACACATTGGGTAAATTTGTCGTTGCATTTTTACCATTTTTACTGCTGATTTTGGCCATCTTTGCTGCTGATTTTTGGCCATTTTTGCTGCTGATTTTTGGTCATTTCTATTGCCGATTTTTGGCCATTTTATGCTACGGATTTTGGCCATTTTTGCTGCTGATTTTGGCCATTTCTGCTGCTGATTTTTGGCCATTTCTGCTGCTGATTTTTGGCCATTTTGTCAGACTAATTTTTGGCCATTTTGCTGCTATACTATGAGAAATGGATACTATATCTTGAAATGAACAGATGCTACACTTGATGAGAATAGTCGCTGCCATGTTCTCTGAGAAACAGAATTTCTACACTTCTGATGTTGAATTGGTCTGAACATTGATACTACACTTTGGCCGAAATTACCTCTACTGTCAATGCTGAATGTTATTCACAACAAGTTATCCGATCTTCCAGCTGCTATTGGAGAGTACTCCTTTTTAACGTCTGCAATCTTGATATACTTTGGACTGGTTCTTTTTAGCATCTTACTTGAAAGCTGATCCAAATATTTTAATGACTTCTTTTTTTGTTCTGCTAGGCTTCATGTACTAAAGTCCTTCGATGTATCTTTTAACTTGATAGTGAACATTTCAGAAGAGATCGGAACAACAGCTTCAAAGTGGGATTCTACAGAGATGAAGATTTGCTGGAATCGCACAAGTTTCCAATGGCTGGGATTCTCATATTATATATTTTTTGTTTTATTTGATGATAACATTAGATGTTTTGAAAAACAATTTATAATGTTTCGATTTAATGAATTAGAACAATTTCATTATGTGAGTGACATTTTAGTTATAATATATTTGCAATTCTAATTTATTTTTATTTAATATATTAAAATTAAAACATTAAAAAAATGTCAAAAACTAATTTTCCCGCCAATTTAAATCAAATTTAATAAAAAAAATTGTCAATTTAAATTAATTTTATTTAAAATTTCCCGCTAAAAAATATTATTTAATTAATAATTTCGCGGGATTTATTTTTAAAAAAAAGAGGGAAAAGTCAAAGTCAAAGTCAAACATCACATTTTTGTGACGATTTTTATAACCGTCACAACAACCGTCACAAAAAATAGTCACAACAACCGTCACAGATTTGTGACAGTACCTACCGTGACACTTAGAAAAACCGTCACGATAGACCTTTTTTTTGTAGTGAGATCATATTAAATTAATTCTAGAAAATATGTACATAACATATCTAACATGAATTCACGAGCACCACAAATTGCCCTATAAATTCGCCCATGCGTATAGACCTCGGCAAAAGATGGTACTTATTCAGTGAGATCTTATCATGATTCTTGAATAATGAAGTAATAAAACTACTATGGTAAGAATGTATTAATCTTTCTTGAGGAGTCTTTCTCATTAATACAAATATATATAGTGTGTAAAATGTTGAATCTTAATTGAATGAGGATCTATATTTATCATAATTACACAAATATTAGTTACAGAATATACGGCAAATATATGGTAATATTCGCTATCACACCCCCTCAGTCGGAGCAGGAGGAGGTCGGACGCTAAGACTGAGCCTGAAGTCTAGGAACAATTGTCGAGGAAGTCCCTTAGTGAAAATATCCGCATACTGAAATGAAGAAGACACATGCAATACCTTAACATGACCTATAACAACCATCTCACGAAATAAATGTATATCCATCTCAATATGTTTGGTTCTCTGATGCTGAACCGGGTTATGAGATAAGTAGATTGCAGATATGTTATCACAGTAAATCATGATGCCTTATATGAGGGACACTGCAACTCTAAGAGGAGGTTTCGGAGCCAGCAGATCTCAGTTACAACGTTTGCAACGCCTCTATATTCTGCTTCTGTACTCGATCGGGAGAGTGTGGCTTGCCGCTTGACAGACCACGAGATAAGATTGTTTCATAAGAACACATAGTAGCTTGATGTGGAACACCGCGTATCCGGATAACCTACACAATCGACATCCGTATATGATATCAGTCTGGTCGATGCAGATGGATAGAGATGTAATCCATAATCAAGAGTGTCCTTAATGTATTGAATGATACGTTTAAGAGCTGTAAAGTGAGGCTCCCTGGGGGCATGTATAAATAAACACACCTGCTGTAAAGTGAGGCTCCCTAAGTCTGTCATAGCAAATTCGGATTTAAAGAGCATAATGATCTCATTTTTCAACACATCAGAAGAGGCAGTCAGAACAATAGCATCAACATATAATAACAAGTATGCAATGTCACAACCTTGATGAAAAATAAATAGTGAATGGTCATATTTGCTGCACATAGACCCAATCTACATAATGTAAGTATCGAAACACTCATACCAAGCCCTGAGGGCTTATTTAAATTCATACAGTGACTTACAGAGATGACATACATAATGAGGAGCCTCTGGATGTACAAAGCCTGGCGGTTGGTGCATGTAAACGGGTTTTTTCAAATTCTCATGTAAGAATGCATTTTCCACATCAAGATGAATCAGTCAGTTCTTACCCATAGCTATGCTCAGAAAAATTCAAATGGTAGCCGGTTTAACCACTAGACTAAGGTCTCATCACAATCAATACCCTCCTACAACCCTATGCCATTTGCCATAAGTATGGCCTTGTGACCAAGATCACCACTGTCTCTGAACTTATGACGAAAGAGCTACATGCAACGAATCACATTCACCTCCTTCTTGCCTCGGAACAAGATCCCACGTGCGCTGAGTGGTAAGCGCATCATACTTCTCACGCATGGCCATATTTCAATTCGGGTCAAGTTTGACTAGTTTTGAATTTTTAGGTATATGTGAAAAAGATTGTATGGATAGGTTGAAGTGGACTTTTGGTTTAAAAATCCCGTGTTTGTCGCGGGTTTCCATTTGGTTTGTGGGTATGGGGGCTAGGTTATAGGTTGCGGGTGGTGTGGGCGGTAGGGTTGGGTCTGTCGGGCGGTGTGGTGTAGATGCATGCGGGATGGTACGGGTGTCTGCGGGTCCATGGGTTGGGTTACGGGAGAGTGTTGTATGGGTGGTTGTGCCGGGGGGAGACATGTAGTAGCTGGGTTGGGTTATGCAGTGGCGGGAGGGCTACTAGAGGTTGGGACGGGGTGGGGCAGTGTGGTGTGCTGGAAGAAAAGCTTGGTGGGTAGTGGGTGTTTCCGGGTGGATGCGGGACCGGAATTTAGGATGCGGGATGTGTAGGTATACCAGAGGGAGACAGATGGTGGCAGGGGTGAATGGATGCCAGATGTGGTGGTCGTGGAGCCGAATTGGAAGGTCCACGTAGCATGTATTGGATGAGAGATGAGTTGTCCGAATTATCAAGAAATTCATAGTCGAAGATGGTAAACTGACAGATATTGGAAAAGGGGAAGATAGATTCCTCAAATGTGATGTGACGGGAGACAATGACTTTATTTATGGACAGATTGAAACATAGATATCCCCTACGGTTTGGCGGTAATCCCAAAAAAACGCAAGGAATGGACCTAGGTGCTAACGTGTGAGGCATTGTAGAGGAAAAATTATGATAGCAAACACATCCAAACGTGTGTATGTGACCATATGTGGGGATACGATGAAATAGAATTTCAGTCGGGGTTCGATTTTGGAGAGTGGTGGTAGGCAATATGTTAAGTATGTATTCTACTAATTTTAATGCATATACCCAAAATGATTGTAGGAGAGAAGCATGAAGGAGAAAGGTACGAATCATATTGTTAATGGTACGTAAAATTCTTTCAGCTTTACCGTTTTGAGGAGAGGTATGAGGACACGAGAATTAAAATACCATGTCATGATCCGAACATAATTTATGAAAGAGAAAATTATTAAACTCACGACCATTATCATCTTGGAAAGATTTTATGTCCTTTTCAAACTGAGTTTTAATATATGTGTGGAATTCAAGAAACGCGTGGTAGACCTCTGACTTAAATTTGAGCGGATAGACCCCATAGAAAATGCGAGAAATCATCTAACAAAACCAAGTAATATTTATGACCAAGTTTGCTAGAAACATGAGATGTCCACAAATCCGCATAAATAATGTCAAACGGAGAAAAAGTAACACTTAAAGAAGACATAAAATTGCGACTTCTAAGAAAATTAAAAATGGGAGCTCCGGGGTGTCCAAGTCTGTTGTGACACGTGGATTGAGAGATCGCGACAAAGAATGTGTGAGGGTTGATTCTAGAAGTGGGGTGGATGAGAAAGGATAGAGATCCCTATTGCATCTCGTAAGAGGTGTCCCGTGCACAGGTCCTTCACAGAAAAACTAAAGGGGTTAAACTCAAGAGATAACCAATTAATAATAGCAAATTTTCTAATAGAGATTAATTTTTTTAATGATATTGGGGGCATAAAGAATGTTACGGAGGGAGAAAAGAGGGTGAGGTTTCAGTATATGTGTGGTTCCATACCTATTAATTGGAATGAGATTGCCGTTGCCGATCAAAATAGATTGAGGAGTGCACATATTTAAAATACACGGAATCTTACCAGAGTTGCGTGCGGGTTGGGATGTGGCGCCCATGTTCATGTATCAAGCATCGTCAGGTTATTGTATGTTCATCGTATTGTAGGCCTGGGTCAATTCTGTCGGGGTGAGCAAACTGAACTGGGACTACCCCAGTTGGGCCTCCGTAAGATGGGCCTATTATACGGGACCCGAGATCTAATGAAATAGACCCGGACCCAAAAGATCGGGTTGCTACCATTAGGTACGGGCAAGGTATTGCCGCATATCCGTCGAGAAACTGACATGGCATTAGGATGGCCCATTGGACCGAGTACCGAGCTGGTTGTGGTTGACCACCACACGAGTCACCTTTTCCTCTGCCGCTGTTAGCGATATTTCGACTGCTCACGCAAGCGTATGTATCGTTCACAAGTAATATAGTCTGTAAGACCGAATATCGTCCACAGACACTGGTTTCTAAGTACCGTTCATCTATTTTAAGTTATCTATTTGGCAATCGATATTTGATTGAGGTTTTTGTTTAACTACTAGAATATTTGCAATATTTAAACTAATAAAGTTGTAATCAATTATGAATGAATTAGGGATTCCAAAATCCTCGACTATTCACTTTATTCAATCCTTAATGCAACTAGAATGATTCTTCTTCTTTGTTAAGATGGCGGTTAACTAGACTGTCTTATATTCCGGTTAGGGCAATATAATCACCCAACCCCAGTGTAGAACTCTTCTATATTTCTATGATAGGATTTACCACATATGAGGATTAAGAGCAATAACCTATAATGCTACACAAGTATCGGGGTACTTTCGTCCGCGATTTTAACTTATGTCTATTCAATTACAGCATATCCAAATCTATCCTCTCGACTTTTGATTCAAAATCATATAGATTATGATAACTAATGGTCAGTTAACTATCAAACAAATCATACCAAATATTGAATAGATCTTAATCAAGCGAAGAAGAAATCAAACTACTGCATTAATTCATGAATAAAAACATGAAGCGATTCATTAGGGAAGCCCTAATAAAGTGTTTAGCTCTTAGCCATAGTCACGCTAAGAACTAACACAATATCCATACATAAACTGAATTAAAGACGAAACAAAGAAAATTACGTAGAACAAAGTCTCCAATTTTCGCTCCAAATCTGCCTTGTGTTTTCTTGTGTTGTAGAATGACCAACTCCCCTCATTAAACTAATCCATAGGGCTTAAATATGTTGCAAATTCATGCCCTTTGGACCCTTCTGCCCTTGGCCAATTCTAACTCGGATATGACAATTTGCGGTCCCGGCTCAAGAGTACAAATGGCACCGGATCATGCGAATGGAACCCAAAGTCCTAGATCTCGATCTTTTAGCACCTTGCTTCTTTTTCCGAGTCATCAATTTTTAACATTTTTCTGCCTCGGGACCTCCTTTTATGTCCATTTCTCGTTCTTTTTTGTCATTTTACCTTTTTGCGCCGCTGTGACTCAAAATAAAGAAAAAAAACCTACTACTATACTAAACACAACGAAAACGAGTAAAATACCAACTAGTCATGACTCAAAAGGCATATACACAATACGCCTAACATCCCCAAACTTAACCTTTGCTCGCCCTCGAGCAAAGATCAAAACAAAAACAAAGACACAAACATAAAAGACACAAATCAAGAAGCTGCACAAAGACTTAGAAATACATGAACATCAGTTGTGATAATATGTAGGATTAGATATAGCATGAATTTAGCAATCTAGAATTTTAAGTCAGATATTTCGCAAATTCATTTCAATCATAAGTAATGGAAGCATGAATATCTAACTTATGAATGCCAATTTTATTTAGTCTACGGGCCTGTGTACTTGTTATTCTCCACTAATCATAGACATACATACTAGAGATCCTCAGGACTTTTCAGGGTTGTAATGTAGGCTTAGGCAGGGGTAGGTAAAAGTAGGCATTTAGGCTCAATTTATGTACCATAAGCGTTTTTCTCATTCAACCATTTTGTCATTCTTTTTGGTATTCTTTCCAGTTCATACCTATCATTCCTTTTTTCTCTTTTTGAGAGCATGAATCAATTCATATAGGCATCCCCAAACTTAAGCTTTTACGTTCTTTTTCATTGGGGTGCATCAATTTTTACTCTCTTTTTGTGTTTCTTTTTCACTCTTTTTCATCTCTTTATTCAATTACTGCTTATGGCACATGAGGGAATCATGTAGTGTCAAAGAAAACAATTTATTTTAGGCTCAACAGGGCTGACTAGTGATACAATTTAGTGCAAGGTAGACAATGAATTGTAAGAAGGGCTAGCAAAGAAATGCCTGAATCATCTCCCTAAACATGTACATCCTAACTATTTCGCCTCAAATAGCAAGCAAACAGACTTCACAAATATTTTTCAATTAACAACACATAGGCTAAGCATCAAATATTCCAAATAATCAGATTTTCATGAATTTTTGGCATATCTAACTTAAGCATACATATTTTAGCTTCTCATTCCACTACATTATCCCACTTAGTTCACTAGGCATTTTTAAGTAACTACAACATGCATGACTTATAAAAAAAGTTGACTCATATAAAACACACAAAAAATAAAAGACTCACAAAAATAAAATAAAATGAAGCCCCCCAAACTAAAACTACACATTGTCCCAAATGTGTAAAAGACTCTAAAATTAACACGGAACAACTTACAGACATACATCGGTTCAAAATGGTGGTGGTGGCGGCGGATACTGCATTGTCCATTGGATGAACATGGAACTCAAATTATCAATGCGCTGGGTCAGGTGTTGATGGTCTTGCATCATTTGCTCTTGATTCCGCAGCATACTTTGTTGGTTCAAGAGCATCTGCTCCATCATTGGCATTGGAGGCTCTTCTGCCTCCTCTTACTCCTGTCTGGATGTGGGTCAAGGAAAGAGTGCACTAAACGTCACGCAGACTCTTCTCTAGGATATCAGTGGCGAATGGTGGGACTCTATGCCTATCACATAAGGCAGTAATGAGTGAACCATGTCTCAATCTGCCAGTAGTAGTCAGCCTACTAATCTCCCGTATGCTCTGCACTATTTCTTTCCCAACATCAATTGTCATGTCATTCATGATGCCATAAATGAGCTTGATTCTGTCTGAGGGCACATTTGTGAAATAAGTTGACGGAATCAAGCGTGCACTTATGAAATATAGCCATCCTTTGGCTGTTCTATTAAATTGACATCGGGCAAGTCTCCTGGATCCGTTGCGGGCAAAACTAAACTCAGCGCTGGTAGCAACTTTATCCCACATGATGTGGTTGACGTTTCGTGACCAACTTCTGAAATGGTTTGGATTATCGCCTCGGTCCTCCACATCATAGGTCCTTAGTGTAGCATTCACTGTTTCGGAACTGACAGACACATATTTCCCTCTAACATAGCACCGCCCATCCTCTTTCTCGAGGTAATTCGCATAGAACTCCCTCACAAGGCTAGAATTTTGAAGTGGGACCCGTTCTGGATTGGTGAATCTTCTCCACCCATTTGCCTCAATCATGGCCCTAATATGCTCGTAGTCATCATTATAATCAAATGGCATGGCCTGGTAATCCATGTCTCTTTCTGGTATCAATGCCTTAGTACTAATCTTATTGTATTGATCCTCCTCCTCACATCATACTCTGGGGCTGATGAAGATGGAAAAGCTCTTGAAGTTCGTTTCCTAGAGGCCATAGTGAAGGTTGTTGGAAAATTTTCGGCAGTGTTTCCTTTGTTTCCTCGAGGTTTCCCAACAACTAACACTTCACACAATCAACAATAACCAACCAAAAAATCGGTCCACAACAACAATACACAACAACTACATAACAACACTACCACCAAACTTGCAAGTTACTTTCCTTACTAGCCTTGAAATTGCAAGAACAACGATGAAGATTACCTTTTTCAAGAGTTGTTCTTCACCAAATTCGTGACCCAAATGGAAGGAATGATGATGGTGTAAGTTGTGAGAGTTTTCAATGGGGTGGTGTGTAGGGATTTTTGAAGAATTTGAAGAAGTTTGTGGGAGATTTTTATGGGTAGAGAAAGGGTTTTTTGGATTTTTTAGAGAGAGGAAGGATTTGTGTTTGTGTGGGAAAGGATTTGGGGGATTAGGGCTTTAATTTGGAAATCTCATCCCGGCACCGCGGTGCCAAAAGTACTGTGGCCCTTTGATCTTTCAGCACCGCGGTATTGGATACTGGCACCGCAATGCATAAACTCTTGTGACCTCTCTGAACATTAGGCACCACGATTCGTGTTTTCCATCCTCTTCTTCGTGCTTAGTCTCTGACTTCTTCACCTGGCATCACAACACAAAAAAAATACCAAAAAGTGAGACTGTTCTAATTAAACTACATTGCATAATTAAAAAATTGGGTTGCCTCCCAAGTAGCGCTGTCTTTAACGTCTTGTAGCCGAACCCAAGTTCCTTATAAAAAATCATTGGAGTAATTTAACCCCACAACCTATCCACTTCATAATCATCCTCCTCTTTCTCATTCTATTTTTCTTTTTCACAAGAGGGGGTTCAGTAAGACTTACCTGTTCGACAACTTTCATCTCATCAATTTTCGTTTTAGCTTTTAAACTAGCATGTGGTTTAACAGATGTCGAAATGATCTTCTTGGCTTTGGTCTGTGCTGACTGAATTACTATGTCAGCCGTGCTTACTGCAAAGCACTTGTTGCTGTCCTGAGATTCGATGGTGGATTTAAACACCTTGAAGACCATCTCCTTCTCCTGGACCCTCAATCTCAGTTCTCCTTCTCTACATCAATTAAAGCTCTCCCCGTTGCAAGGAAGGGTCTCCTGATCGGTGTATTTTATATACACCTTTTGAGTCATTTTTAGTTAGTATTTTACTCATTTTATTGATGTTTAGTATAGTATTAGGGTCGTCTTTCTTCCTTCTGTGTCACAGCGGTCAGAAATGGAGAAATGGTGAAAAGAAGAGGAAATGAGCTTAATTGAGATGGAATTGCACACTAAAAGGGGCCAATAAATGAAGTCTAAGAAGTCCCGGAAAGTATAGAAGAAATCAGACGAAGACCGGACGAAAAAAGGACGACGAAACGAAAATCCGCCAGAAAAACGCCTCAGGCGCCGCGGCGCTGAATGTTCAGAAAGATGATTTGACTGCAGGTTTTTCGGCGCCGTGGCGCCGGATTGCAGGGCCACGGCGCCGACGCGGGATTTCTGAGTTTTGGGCCGAATTTGACACGTTTTCAGAGTCCAAAAGGGATAACTTTTCCTACCTACATAATCCTTAACCCTTTACCTAAAAGATTCCATAACTTTTCCTTAACCCTTTACTACATGATTTTATCACTTTTCCTACCTACATAATCCCTAACCCTTTACCTAAAGGATTTTTGGGCTATAAATAGTCTCTACATCATTAGAAGAATTCATCCTACATTCTATCCCACTTGACAAATTCCATTCTCCATCCACCATTCCATCTTGTAAATATTCCACAAGACAATCCTTGGATGCTAGAAGGCTTGGAGACTTGTTCTTGAGTATTTTTCTTTTCTTTCTTTTTCTTTGTTTATTTCAGTTCATGTATGGAGATTGTATTAGTTCTTAGCGTGACTATGGCTAGGAGCTAGTTACTTTATTAGGGATTTCCTTGTGATTCACTTGAAACTCTATTCATGAATTAATATATTAGTTTGGTTTCTTCTTCACTTATTTAAGATTTATTCAATAATTGTTTTGATTGCTTGATAATTAATTGATCACTAGTTATCATCACTTATATGAGTTCTAATCGAAATCCAAAAGGGGAGATTGTGAATATGCTATAGTTGAATAAACATATGTTTAAATCGTGGACGAAGTACCCCGATACTTGTGTAGCTTAATAGGTTATTGCTCTTAATCCTCCTTTGTAGTCAATCTTGTTACCGAAAGGTAGAAGGGTTCTCCATTGGGGTTGAGTGTTTATATTACCTTAACAGGAGTATAAAACGGTCTAGTTAACCTGCTATCTTAACGTAGAAGAAGAAGTTAGTCTAATTGTATTAAGGATTGAATAGAGTGGATAATTGATGATCTTGGAAGCCCTAATTCTCCATCATAACTGATTTAAATCAAAGTATTTTCATAATTAGTTTATTTTCTGCATTATTAGTTTAGAATTCCAACTCAATTAACGTTAACCAAATAGAAACTAAAGCATAGATAATCGATACTTGAAAACCAGTCTCTGAGGACGATATTCGGTCCTACCTAGACTATATTACTTGTCACGATACGTGCACTTGCGTTTAGCGTGTGTATAAATCGCACATCATCTCCCCAAAATGATGGGTATCTCATCATCTTTCTCCATGTCCAGAATGAAGAAGTCCGTCGGGAAGAAGAACTTCCCACCTTGACAAGCACATCTTCTATTATGTCTCTGGGGTGCACTACGGTTCGGTCAGCCAACTACAAATTTACTGTGGTTGGCTTGCATTCTCCCAAACCCAACCTCTTGAATACAGACAGAGACATGAGATTGATACTAGCCCCTAAGTCACACAGGGCCCTATTGCATGTTACCTTGCCAATAGTGCAGGGCAAGGTGAAGCTTTCTGGATCTTTCAGTTTAGGAGGCAGTTTCTTTTGCAAGATGACACTGCACTCCTCCGTCAAAGATACTATCTCATAATCCGCTAGCCTTCTCTTTTTTCCAAGTATCTCCTTCATGAATTTAAAGTATGCTGGCATCTGTTCTAGTGCTTCAATGAAGGATATATTTATGTGAAACTTCTTTAACACCTCCAGAAACTTGGAGAACTGCTTGTTAATTTCCTTCTTTTGTAACCTCTGAGGGTAAGGGATTCTATCAACATATTCCCTCAAAGGTGCTGATGGAGCTTTCTCAACTGTAGGGCGGTCCTCAGTGACCCCCTCCTTCTCTACCTCAACTGCTTTCTCAACCTCTTTCTCACTTACCACTACGGTGAGGCACCGCTTCCAACCGCTTCCACTCAACAACCGCTTGACCGCTCTCTAGGATTGACCTATGTATTGCTCGGGAGAGTACCCTGCGGCCTGTTGGTTGCCATATTTGCCAGTTGTCCAACCTACGTTTCCAGGTTCCTAAGAGTGGACCTGGTTTCAAATATGAACTGATTCTGCGAATTGGTGAGTGTCAGCAATGCAACTCTTAGATCATCAGGCTTCTCCTGTTGTGTAGGTGGTCTAAAGCTCTTTGGGATGAGGTAGCTTTGATTACGTACTGCTGGTTCTGGTAACCACCTTGAAATTGCTGCTGCTGAGGCTGATCGTTCCTCCACAAAAAGTTAGGGTGATTTCTCCACCCTGGGTTGTATGTGTTGGAATTATAAGGCCTCTGAAAGTTTCTAACCGTTTGTACCTGCTCCATTGGCACATTATTAGGGTCCACCGCTGTGCATCTGTCAAAGGAATGCGGTCCACCACAAATCTCGCAATTCACTGACATCTGGACTGCATTTACAGACATGGTGTTACGATGCGATTACGTCGGAAGAGGGCCACTGCATTCAGCGTTGATGACATCTATCTCATGTATGCCCATAGTCTTCCTGTTGTTTACCGACCTGTCATCCGCCCATTGATGATTGTTGGCAGCCATATCTTCCATGTGCCTCATTGACACTCTTTCTCATAAAAGCACTCCCTGCTGCAGCATCAATAATGATACGAGTAGTACCACTCAGCCCATTATAAAAAATGTGGACTAATATCCAATTCTCAATGCCATGA
The DNA here is from genome assembly GCA_029844215.1 of Przewalskia tangutica. Taxonomy (NCBI): domain Eukaryota; kingdom Viridiplantae; phylum Streptophyta; class Magnoliopsida; order Solanales; family Solanaceae; genus Przewalskia; species Przewalskia tangutica. The sequence goes on along the minus strand of CM056727.1, from coordinate 47,846,306 downwards.
TGTGGGCATTTCCTTTGCAAGTCCTTAAATCGTTCTCATGCATCATAAAGCGACTCACCATCCACGTGATAAAAGTTATTCAGCTCTCCCCTTAACTTACTGGTTTGGAAGGAGGGAAGAAATTTGCTAGAAACTTTTGGACTAGGTCCTGCCAGGTAGTGACGGAGTTGGCAGACAGAGAGTTCAACCAGCTTTTGGCTCTATCCCTCAGTGAGAACGGAAAAAGCCTCAGTCTAATGTCATCGTCAGTAACACCATTGTATTTGAAAGTGGCACACAGCTCTAGAAAGTTTGCAATGTGCATGTGGGGATCTTCAGATGGCAGTCCCCCAAATTGTACTGTGTTCTGGACCATGCTCAGGATGGCTGGCTTGATCTCAAAGTTGTTGGCCTCTATAGCTGGGAGCCTGATGCATGTTTGTGCACCAGTAACCGTGGGCGGAACATAATCTCCTAAGCTCATTTCTGCAGGTAGTGGGATTTGTCCCATGGTAGGTGGTACCTCATTATTCAACACCTCCTCAGGTACCCCGTTGTTGTTATTCTGTTGATTTTCCATGGCTAGTAAATCAACAATTCTTTTCTCACGCATGTTTTGCTTGCACAGTTTTTCTATTTCAGGGTTGAAGGGAACAAGTGTATCTGCTCTTCTTCTTCTTCGCATACACTAGATTCCTGAAACAGATCAAAATCAACAAACAAATCAAGGCACACGATTCTCACAGTAAAATTAAAATAAAAATAAAGCCAAAGTAGAAATAAAAACAGATGATTCGATATTAGATGTACGTCAGTCCCCGGCAACGGTGCTAAAAACTTGTTAGCGATATTTCGACTGCTCACGCAAGCGTACGCATCGTTCACAAGTAATATAGTATGTAAGATCGAATATCGTCCACAGAGACTGATTTCTAAGTACCGTTCATCTATTTTATGTTATCTATTTGACAATCGATATTTGATTGGGGTTTTTGTTTAACTACTAGAATATTTGCAAGATTTAATCTAATAAAGTTGTAATCAGTTATGAATGAATTAGAGCTTCCAAAATCCTCGACTATCCACTTTATTCAATCCTTAATGCAACTAGAATGATTCTTCTTCTTTGTTAAGATAGCGGTTAACTAGACTGTCTTATATTCCGGTTAGGGCAATATAATCACTCAACCCCAGTGCAGAACCCTTCTATATTTCTATGATAGGATTTACCACATAGGAGGATTAAGAACAATAACCTATAATGCCACACAAGTATTGGGGTACTTTCGTCCTCAATTTTAACCTATGTCTATTCAATTACAGCATATCCAAATCTCTCCTCTCGACTTTTGATTCGAAATCATATAGATTATGATAATTAATGGCCAATTAACTATCAAACATTCATACCAAATATTGAATAGATCTTAATCAAGCGAAGAAGAAATCAAACTACTGCATTAATTCATGAATAAAAACATCAAGCGATTCATAAGGAAAACCCTAATAAAGTGTTTAGCTCTTAGCCATAGTCACGCTAAGAACTAACACAATATCCATACATAAACTGAATTAAAGACGAAAGAAAATTACGTAGAACAAAGTCTCCAATTTTCACTCCAAATATGCCTTGTGTTTTCTTGTGTTGTAGAATGACCAACTCCCCTCATTAAACTAATCCCTAGGGCTTAAATATGTTGCAAATTCGTGCCATATGGACTCTTCTGCCCTTAGCCAATTCTAAATCGGATCTGACAATTCGCGTCTAGGCTGCGGTCAGCAGGTCGACCGCGTGATGCTGAAAGTCCTGCAGCTCTCAGTACAAATGGCACCGCGGTTCTGTTTGAATGGAACCCCGGTGCCGAAAGTCTTGCGGGTCTCTGATCTTTTAGCACCCCGATTCTGCTTCTGGGCACCACAGTGCTTCTTTGCCTTTTTTCGAGTAATCAATTTTCAACATTTTTCTACCTCGGGACCTCATTTTATGCCCATTTCTCATTCCTTTTTGTAATTTTTCCTTTTTGCGCCGCTGTGACTCAAAAGAAAGAAAAACAAACCTACTACTATACTAAACACAACGAAAACGAGTAAAATACCAACTAAAAATGACTCAAAAGGCTTCCATTTCCCATATGGCTTGACGCACTAAGTCAAGTACGAATAACTCTGATTTTCCCTTCCGGGCCACTGTCGCCTTCCTTGGAGGCATAACTGCAACCACAATAATTCGTTAGGGGGGGGGGGATTATCCTAATGACACGGCTCTATTGCACGATCTACGAGATGAAAGAGTAGAAACAATCCTAAATGTCCGGCAGCCTCCTGCGTATAAGTATGGTGCACAACATACCCATACACAAGACTCTACTAGACACGGTCTGTAGACATTTCGAGGACCAACTTCTCTGTTACCACTTTTGTCATGATCCGACCCGATGGGCCGCGACCCGGCGCCCTAATTGGACGTCATTATCCTAACCTGCCATACGTAATCAGGTTGACACTAAGGACAATATGAAATCCGGCAGCATAACGCTGCAATAATAACATATGTTAGAATCGACCTATCTCCCGAGGAGTCACAACAATTCAACATAACATAATAGGCGAGCCGACAAGGCTGACACCATATAGTATCACTTATATGCGGGAACATCCCCAAAAACGGAACACAATAACATAGGTGACCAAAACAAATTTACAAATCCACTTACGTACAACCCACAACTGTCTACAAACCTCTATGAGAAGGATAACGAAATATGACAGGACAGGGCCCCGTCACACCCCTAAATAAGTATAGGTCTAAGATTAAAGATCTGTACCAACTGACTAAGCTCTGAATCAATAGAGCTCTCCCAAACAGCTGAGTGGAAACCCTAGGCTGGCGGATCACCAAACTGAGTACATGTACCTGCGGGCATGAAACGCAACCCCCCGAGGAAAGGGGGTTAGTACGAAAGAATGTACCGAGTATATGAAACGTAAAGTACAAGTAGATAATCATAACTGGCCAAAACGTACAGGAAACAAGTAAGAAAATCAAATACCAAATCCAACTATGTCATATATAAAAATATAAGAGTCGACAATATCCAACAATACCAAGTAAGTTTTTGGCCAACATCCACAAAACCAATTCTTTTCTTAATTTCTTAGAATCTAATTCATGTTTCAACAATTCCTTATGAACAACTATAATCCAAATGTCAAGATTTCTTTCAAGACTTTCTTCAATCTTAACATGCGATTTGCGACGATAATAAGAACAACAACTGTCACGCCCCGAACCCCGGGCCCGCAACTGGTGCCCTACCTGGGCACCCTTATATTCATACAACACAATAAACCGAGGAATATAAATAACACTCATTTTTTTTTCTTAAAACAAAGGCCAAACCGATAAGGCTGCCATAATATAAATCACCTGAAAGGGTCTACACTATTCAACAATGTAATTACAACTCTAGCCAGTCCAGCCCACATATGAATACAGACCTCTAAGAGTTTGGACAAATACTATGACGGGACAAGGCCCCGCCGTACCCCTAAATATACCTAGCCATAATGACAAGCTCCGGAACTTTGGAGCCATATGTTAAGCTTGCGGATCCACAACTGTGTACCTAGACCTGCGGACATGAACGCAGCCCCCCGAAGGGGGTCAGTACAACAAGTACTAAGCATGGAACGGAAATAAAGTACAAAACTCAAGATCATAACTATACAAGGAATGACAGGGGCAAGTATGAAAATCAACTACCAGATCCCACCGTGTCATATAAAAATCAGAGCCAACTGTACCTTGTATCACTGTACTACTTTAACACCGTACCACTTTCAGATATGAAAGCCATGTCAAAATCCGGGACACCTGCCCTCAACATATAATATCACAGAAGCATGCTCGTGGAATACAACATCACTGTCAGCATGTAACAAGTATAATGTACACTACCAGTACACTGCGCCTTTTAACAATGAGAGTAATGAGAGTAACTTTACATGCTTTAAAATAGGAATCTTATGATCAATCTAGGGCCACCCGCCCGTAGTATCATTATGCAATCCTACTCATGAGACTATTTCACCCGCATAGGACTATTTCACCCGCATGAGCCCTACAGACTCGCATGAGCATATACTCCACACTCGCATCGTGGGGAGCAAATCCACGGAAATGCAAAATGTAAAATGACCCGGTGATTGACCCCGTAATAAATAATATAACACTAGCACTACCGGCTATCATGGACAACATATGCAAGTTAAGTAATCTTTAACTCTCATTAGGCAAAATTAAGGCACCATCTTTTTGAACAACCAAGGCAATATCATGCATTCCTTTATAAAATAACCAAGACAATAACATGCCTTCTTTTCTAAAACAAACAAGACAATACCATGTATTCCTTTCTAAAATAACCAAGACAATACCATGCCTACTTTTCTAAAACAAACAAGACACTAACAAGTCTTTCATTTTATAACGCCAAGGCTCTATCACACCTTGCATCACTAAGGATTAAAGTCTATTACAACAATGTACGTGAGCCGTACATTCACTTTATAAACTAAATTTCCATTTTTAGAAAAATAGCCCAAGTACTACATGTATTACTAGGAAGTAGAATCCAATACATGTATCATTTTGAAACCATCATCAAGACACTTATCATACCAAGTATTTTTATAAGACATGGTTTGGCAAATCAGGGCAATAGAAATCACGTATTACTTTAAAACATCTTTGAAACTCAAAGTGCAACATATCATGTACTATATTAAGGACTTAACCATGGATATTCTCACATGATTTCCTTACAACATTTTCAACCATCTCTTGACCTTCCACAAACCTTGTTATAACAAACTTCTCATAAAGCCGTTATAACACTTTCATTTTAGAAAACTAAAGCACTACCATATCTTTGCTTTTAATACAACTAAGGCATTATCATGTCATGTAAGAGAGTTGAACCTAAAGTACTACGTACATTCACTTCTTTACAAGAAGACTCAAGTCATGTAATGTTAGGGGATTAAACTCAAAAGTACTATGTACATCTATTCTTTTTAAAGAGAATCGTTTCATGCAATATTAGGGAGTTGAACCCCAAAATACTTTTGCTATCAAAATCAAGTTACTTACACTTTTAAACTTAAGTAACTTATACCTTTAAAACCAAGAACTTCTTCTTTCAACATCAAGTCATTCATTCTCTTTAAATCAAGTAATCCCTACTTTTCAAATAAAGTAATCTATACTTTCCAAATCAAGTTACTACACCTTTAGAATTTCAATTGAAGGTTTTGAAATCAAGTAACTTCTACTTTCAAATCTCAAGTAACTCATACCTTTAAATCAAGTTACTTCTCTTTAAATCAATCAGTCACATAGACTTTCCAAAATATCTCAAGTCTCATAACTTTCAAAATAATCAAGTCTCTTAACTTTAAAAATAATCAAGTCTCTTAACTTTAGAAATCAAGCCCCATAACTTGAAAAATAAAGTCTCATAATCTTTAAAGAAATCAAATCTCATAACTTTGAAAATAAAGTCTCATAACTTTAAATCAAAGTCTCATAACCTTTAAAGAAATCAAATCTCATAACTTTGAAAATCAAGTCTCATAACTTTAAATCAAAGTCTCATAACCTTTAAAGAAATCAAATCTCATAACTTTGAAAATCAAGTCTCATAACTTTAAATCAAAGTCTCATAACGTTTAAAGAAATCTATCAAGTCACATAGACTTATCAAATAATTCAAGTCACATAGACTTATTAAACAATTCAAGTCACATAGACTTATCAAATAATTCAAGTCACATAGACTTATCAAACAATTCAAGTCGCATAGACTTACCAAGATCAAGTCGCATAGACTTACTAAAATCATGTCAAAAGAAGGAAGAAGTTCACATACCTCGTGACGACTAACCAACACGACAAGTAGCAATACGCTCCCATGTTCTTCAACGTTATCGTCTATTCCACATTCCAAGTAGAATATGCTACACGTAGTACTTCAACCTATAATAACGATAACACTTCTATCAATTTCAAGCTTACTATCGTAAGACTTATACCAAACAATTTTCCCTCTAATTCTACGGAAAATCGGGCAGCACATCCTTTGTTTCTACGTACTTTTCCACATTTTCCAAGACCCGTATTTCAATAACTAATACGCCACATTTAAGGCTCAACCAAATCAGATAATCAAAGGGGATTACACGCCTAACAGAACGTGTAAAATTCTGCCCCACAATTCATATAACACAGTCCATGTAATTAGTCCATTTTTAACCAACTTCTAGGGTCATTCTCGGCCACAACCAATTCAATACAACATATAGTCCTTTTTCAATTCTTTTCAATCCAAGTTGTTATTCCAACATGTTATACAAGTCATAACAATTATAACAACTAAATTCCCTTTCTTGTATAACATGTGACGATTATAACTAACAACAAAATCGATTTACAATTTCAATGGCTAACATGTCAAATCTCGGATTTAAGCTTCCAATGTATCTTAACACTTATCAAACTTCATTCCTTATATCACAAGTTCATTTATCAACTACTATAACATGTAATCTTCAATTACATTAGGAAGACAAGATCATTACCTCAATAAGCCCAAATATAATCCAAGACTAAAAGTCGATCCTTAGCAACTTTAGCCCATTTCCTTTACGTTCCAATCCACTCCTAGCAACCCTTAGAAGTTTATAACCAACTTCTCTTCAAGTTTCAACTCAAAATGTGAAGAACACCTTAGGGTTTCAAGATGCGACTAGCGGATTAACGTAGTATTTCCGGGATTTAAGAGGTTTTATATGCTTAGTATACTACTAGGGACCTTAGGTTTGAGTATGGAGGTTTATCAACAACATTTGAAGAATTTCTTGTTCTTCAATGAGCCATGGCCGAGAGCCCTCACAAGTGTGCACAAGGTTCTTGACTTTTTTCTAAGTGTTAAACTTGTCTTGCACTAGTAGTATGAATATATAACACAACCAAGGGCTTAGATTAAAACACATGTGTGTCCAAGATGGTGGACAAGTGTGGGTGGGACTCACTTGTGCACTTGTGTTTCAAGACATCATAAATATCTATGTCAAGCCAAGTCTTCCAAGACAAGTGGGAGTGACACGTGTCGCCCCCCAATTGGTCCAAAATATTTTCATTCCCCAAAATCTCAATAATTGGTCAAAATATCGAAAATCTTATGGGCCCCACAAAATCGTAAAATTTTCCGGGTGAGCCCCACATGACCAAATCTGAAAATAAAATTCCATAATTCCAATAAATTCTATAAGTCCCAAATACCAAATTTGATAATCAACTTCTCATTATTAAACGCTTTTCCTTCACGGGTTTCCGAAATGTCTCTTAAGGAAAAAGTGTATCTTCTATCGTTTCACGATTTAAACCTTAACTCTTACTTATGTTCTCATATTCATGTGTTGGAACTACGGGGTGTAACATTCTCCCCCCTTAGAAACATTCTTCCTGAATGTTCCTTCTAAGTCTCCAACTACACATGTACCGGTATAGTCTTCACTGCTATACTTATGAAACCAATTATGCCACATATGGCAACAATATATCACACATGCATATACATCTCAAATCTTGATTGTACATTACCACTATTAACTCTCATTCATGGCCTAAAAGGATTCTCCTTTCGTACTTTCATTAGCCATAACTATAAACACTTCAATTCCTTTAACATTTGTTCGCTCCTTTTCTTACTTATCGTACTCTTCTCGTACTTTCAAACTTATTATAGTACATGTACATAGTTTCAAACATTGCTTCTATTTCCCAATCCTTGGAGTTACTACATTCAACAATTTAAGGTCATTTTCGGCTCTCGCGACCCGGTTCTGGTGGAACGCGTCCACGAACTCATACAACGATTAACTAGACTTGGGCCTTGCACCCTCGTGACCCTATCACATAGCGGGACCACCTCAAACTGACCCCACTCAATTTAATGCCACTGGTTGACCCGTAGTTGGTCCTCAATCTTCCCCATGGTCGCACTTAATTCTCATTCTTGGTCTGTAATAAAAAAAATTACCCGAGAAGGCCTTGTACATCTAAGGTCTCAGCGGCCATCAATATTCCAAGGTTCACAATTTTTTTATGTCCCTAGCTTACATTATCAATCCCCACATACGGGAAATGTAGCTTCTCAATATCTCACAATCATGTTGTCTTACTCACAACTCAATGTTATCCGTACGTAACACTTAAGCATACCACATAACTTAACCAACTTCTGATAAACCATAATCATTCTAGGCAACACACATATGGCCCTAAATAAATACGCTCGTACAGATATACATCATCATAATACCATCTACACGATAACTTTACCAACCTGGATACGCAATTCATATAATCCTTTCTGGGCCACTGTTGCCTTTCTCATAGCTGCAATCACAATAATACGTTAGGGAGAGACCACCCTAACAACACAGCTCTATCGCACGATCTCAGAGTGAGAATAAGGGAAACCAATCCTAAATGTACTATAGCCTCCTGTTTATAGATGTTGTGCACAACACACCGATAAACAAGACTCTACTATACACAGTCTGTAGACATTCCGATGACTAACTGCTCTGATACCACTTTGTCACGCCAACCGGGCTCGCATCGTGCCCTACCCGACACCCTTCTATTCATACAACACAATAAACCGCAGAAGATAAATAACACTCATTTTTTTTCTTAAAACAAAGGCAAAGACGATAAGGCTGTCATAATATAAATCACCCGAAAGGGTCTACACTGTTCAACAATATAAATACAACTCTAGCCAGTCCATCCCACATATGAATACAGACCTCTAAGAGTTTGGACAAATACTATGACGGGACAAGGTGTCACGACCCGACCCCGGATCCGTGACCGGTGCCTTAACCCGGGCACCCTTGTGACACAACATCAGAGAAAACCAGCGGAACATAAACTCATAATAAACAGCCATAATGATATAAATAGTCTAGCCCAAAATGACTACCCCAAAAGTACATAAAACCGAACAGTTACATTTTTCCTAAATCCAGGGGACTTATACTTTTGAAATGAAACAAGTAGCATATACTTTTAAAACAAGTGAAAGATATCAAATCTTGTACGTCTACCGTACTACATAGGTACAACTACTCATGCTCAAGAGATAGAAAAGTTCCACATACCTCTTTGGTCAATCCACTTGCTAAGCTCAACTACCGCAAGTAATATTTCAACCTATAATAATCATGATACGTTTATTAACCTCTAACTTCAATGTAGAATAATCCAAGTTCAAAGTCACTAAAATTCTATGGAAAATTGGGCAGCATTTCTTTTGTTTCTACATACTTGCCACCTTTCTCAAGGCCGAATTTATCATCCAAACGCCACATTTAAGGCTCAACAATCCAACATTTCAAAGGGGATTACACACCTAAACTTGAGTGTGTAAAATTCTGCCCCATAAGGTACAACAATTCACTTAACAATTCTAAGGTAGTTTTTGGCTACAACATGCTCATAATATCTTCTTAACAAATTCTTGCATATCCAAACCACATTTCTTGCATGCAATGACTCTACGAGCATTATTTACTACCACAAGTTCTTTCTTCTTAACATGCAACACTAGAAACTAATTCTAAAGGAAGAAATGTTACCTTAAAGTTTTAGCCAAACTTATTCCAAATATTTTGCTAGCTTCCTTGCCAAGAACACCACCACAACAACACCAACAAGCTAGCCACAAGCTTCCTTCTTGTTCTTAACTTTTCAGATTTTTCCTAAGGCTAGAATTTCTTTTGGAAATGTAGAGAGAAGGAGGAGCTAATTTTTAGAGAGAGGGAGAGGTTTGAAAGATGACCAAGTCTTCAAGACTTGGTCAATATAAGGCATGCAAGAAAAATCAGATGGGGGGGGGGGGACACTTGTCACCCTCCCATGGCATTTTTAAAATATAAAACATACTTTCCTAAGTTTTTCCCAAAATCCACAAGCGGAACCTCGCAGCCTCTCGAACTTTCAGCGCCATGCCCTCGCTGCCCAGCCGCGCTGCAACTTCAGCGACCCTTCATGATTTAGGCGCCGCGACCTCGCATCCGGCGCCGCCTGCCGCTTTGTCCGAAACACATTTCTGTCCGATCACGCCGAACTTGTAACTCTCATAACTTTCTACTCCGACGTCCTATCGACGAATGATTGGTTGCGTTGGAATCTAGACTCCACGAACTACGCCCTAGGCCTTTGAAACACTTAGGAACTCTCAATGTACCGGGTCATAACCCGCCTCAAAGTTGACTAAAACCCATCCGGAACAATCCGTCAACCTATCCTTAGAAAATTTTAAGTCTTACATGCTTTCAGACGCCTCACACGTAGGTCAGAACTACTGGTATAACATTCTCTCTTAGAAACATTCGTCCCGAATGTTCCTTCTAGGCTTACTCAAATCACAACATCGACATAGACCCTCTTAACTATTCTTTTGCAAATAAAGAAGCTCCACGAGCCACAACATACTTAAACGTAAATGCTAAATCAAAACTAACAAGCAGGAAAGTGGGTTACCTGGAGGTATAGGAAATAGGTGAGGGTACTTCTTCATCATTTCATCCTCTGCTTCCCACGTCATTTCCTCCCTGTTCTCGTTCCACCATAAGACCTTGACGGAAGCCACGTCTTTCGTCCGAAGTCGTCTAACCTGACGATTGAGTATCGCTATGAGACTCTCCTCATACGATAACTCCTCTGTCACTTGGACATCATGAACCGGGTGCACTCTAGATGGATCTCCAATACATTTTCGCAACATGGACACATGGAAAACTGGATGTACCGCCTCCAAATCGGACGACAGATCTAACTCATAGGCAACCCTGCCTACCCTACGGACAATGATACGCCCAATGTACTGGGCTAAGCTTTCCCTTCTTTCCAAATCTCATCACGCCCTTCATGGGCGATACCTTTAGAAAAACTCAATCATCTATCTCAAATTCCAAGTGTCGACGCCGATGATCTGCATACGACTTCGCCGACTGAGCCGCTAACAACCGCCTCGGATAAGCTTCACCTTATCCATCGTCACGAACTAAGTCTGCCCGACTAATCGAACTTCTCCCACTCGAACCAAATTATCGGTGACTGCACTTCCTCCCGTATAAGGGCTCATAATGCGACATCTTATTACTAGTATGGTAGCTGTTGTTATAAGCAAACTCCACAAGAGGTAAATGATCCTCCCAATACCCACGAAATCAATAACACAAGCCCGCGATATCCTCGTTGTCGGATAGTGCGCTCGCCCGTCGATCCGAGGTGAAATGCGATCGAGACTCACTGTGTCCCTAATCCCTTCAAAAGACCTCGAAGTTAGCCGAGAATCGGGCCTCTATCTGATATAATCGACACCGACTCGTGCGGTCTCACAATCTCTCTAATATATAATCTGGCATAGTCTCACCGCGAACGTCGTTCGATCGGAAGAAAATGGGCTGATTTCACACCGCCGATAATCACCCAAATGGAATCATGCTTCCTCTGAGTGGTAGGTAGCCCTGTAATAAAGTCCATATTTATCACCTCCCACTTCCAAGTCGGAATATCAATAGCCTGCAATAGCCCACCGGGCTTTTGGTGCTCAATCTTGACCTGCTGACAATTAGGACACTGTGCAACAAAACCTGCCACGTCCCTCTTCAGGCCATCCCACCAATACACACACCTGAGGTCATGGTACATCTTAGTCGACCCCGGATGAATAGAATAACGAGCATTGTGTGCCTCCCCCAGAATCTGCTGACGAAGTCCTGTCACATCGGGAACACACAACCGGCCCTCGAATCTTAGCACCCCATCAGGCGCTACCTCAAATAGACTTTCCTTCTCGAGAGTCGCGTCTCTGCATCGCACAAAATCGGATCCTCATACTGTCGCCTCTTCACCTCCTCGACGATGGAAGACTCGACAACCTCTCGAACCCGAATTCCGTCACTATCAGAATCAACCAAACGAACCCCAAGGCTCGCTAGCTGATGTAACTCTCGGACCATATCTCTTTTCTCTGGCTGAACATCAGACAGACTACCCATCGATCTGCGACTAAGGGCATCTGCAACTACATTGGCCTTCCCTGGGTGGTATAGAATATTAACATCGTAATCCTTAAGTAGCTCCAACCACCGTCTCTGCCGCAAGTTCAGCTCCCTCTGGCTGAAGATGTACTGGAGACTCTTGTGGTCTGTGTAAATGTCCACATGAACTCCATATAAATAATGTCTCCAGATCTTCAAGGCATGAATCACTGCTGCCAACTCCAAGTCATGTGTGAGATAGTTCTTCTCATGCTTCCTAAGCTGTCGAGATGCATAAGCTATAACTCTGCCGTGCTGCATCAGCACGCACCCAAGCCCGACACCTGACGCATCGCAGTAAACCACATATCCATCTAAGCCCTCTGGAAGAGTAAGGACTGGGGCGGTCGTCAATTTCTCCTTTAGTAACTGGAAACTCTCCTCACAAGCATCCGTCCACTGAAATGTAGCTTCACGAGTCACCTAGTCAAAGCGGCCACGAGGCAAACTTCTCCACAAACCTCGATAATAACTCGCAAGGCCCAAAGTTGCGCACTCGTCGGTGTAGTAGGTCCGCCAAGTCTGATCGCCAATCTTAGTCAGACAACCCAATACCATCTACCCGATAACATGCCCTAAGAAAGCCATCAAGCCACCAAAACTCGCGTTTCGAGAACTTGGCATACAATGGCCCTCGAGGACTCGATACCGTCCTCAAATGATCTGTATGCTCCTGCTCTGTGCGCGAATACACCAAGATATCATCAATGAACACTATAACGAACATATCCAAGAATGGCCTGAACACCCTATTCATCAAATCCATGAATATCGCTGGAGCGTTGGTCAATCCGAAAGACATCACCCTGAACTCATAGTGCCCATACCGGGTCCTGAATGCAGTCTTTGGGATATCCGCCTCTCTAACTCGTACCTGATGGTAACCAGACCGCAGGTCTATCTTGGAAAAGCATCTCGCACTCGCAATCGATCAAACAAATCATCAATCACGGGAGGATATTCGTTTGATAGTTACCTGTTTCACCGTCAGAATCAATACACATACGCAGCGTCCCATCCTTCTTCTTTACAAATAACACTGGCGCTCCCCAGGGAGAAACACTAGGCCTGATAAAGCCTTTTTCCAGCAAATCTTTCAGCTGGTCCTTCAACTCCCTTAACTCGACATGTGCCATTCTGTATGGCGGAATAGATATCGGTCGAGTGTCTGGCGCCAAATCGATGCAAAACTCAATCTCCCTCTCAGGAGGGATACCCGGAAGCTCGTCTGGGAATACGTCTGGAAACTCTCTAACAACCGGGTCGATCAAGGTCCTGTATCTCCGCCTCGATGTCGAATACCGAACCAAATGGTAAATATACCCTTCCGCACCATCTTCCTAGCCTTGAGGTAAGAAATAAACCTACCCGGCGATCAGATTCCTTCCACTCGATAACCGGCTCACCAGGAAACCGGAACCGAACTAACCTCTCTCTACAGTCCACATTGGCATAGCAAGACGCTAGCCAATCCATACCCATAATCACATCCAAGTCGGTCATATCCAACTCTATCAAGTCGGCTGAGTCCGCGACTATCTACGATCATGGCAAGCCTTATATATCCGCTCACCTACCACCGAAGCACCTACGGCGTAGCCACCTCAAAAGATTCTATGGACTCTGCTCCATCCCTATTCTACCAAAGAATATGAGGAGATATATAGGACAAGGTAGAACACAGGTCTATCAAAGCATAAACATCACAAAGAAGCAACCAACAATGTACTGTGGATTTACATCGTGGCGCCTCACGATCTGGCGGCCGGACATAGCATAAATGCGTTCGAGGACCGGCTGAACTGAACCCTGCCACGACCGCCTGCGGCTCGCTGGCCCGTGAACACCTCGCCCCGGCGCATAACTATCAAGATGAAGACCCAAAGAATCGAATCGGCCGAGCCATAGCATTTCCGCCGCCTGCCTGACAATCTCTCTTCAAATGGCCCTGCGCCACAAGAGTAACAAGCTCCGGAGAACACGACACTTCTATAATGGCAATCACCACATCGACCACACCGAGGCATAGGTGACCTCATCCGACCGAACTCGTCCTCCGAAACCCGCCACGAACCTCGCCCCGCCTCAATACTCAGACGCCCGAAGATGGTGGAGGAGCGCCTGACCGGCCGTGGTGCAAATCTGGTTCTGCTTGGGTTGTCTACCCTAAAACTACCAGAGGACCTGCTTTGCCCGGCCTCTTCGCTGATACTGCCGATCCGCTTACCGCTCTCACACCTGCGCATATGCTCGCATGCGGGCAATGTTCATGCCCAGAAGAGCTACCCTGCAACTCTCGGCAAGTGATCATCGAGTCTGTGACATAGCGGTGCACCCTGTCCTCCATGTCTGCTACCAAAGCGGGCACATACCGCGCCAATGAGTCAAACTCCCCATTGTATTCCCGGACCGTCCGCCCACTCTGTCTCCGTGTCAAAAATCTATCGGCCTGAGCCCTCCTCATGCGGAGGCAAGAAATGGCCCAAGAACGCCTCGTGAACTCGTCCCAAATACCAAAGCGCATGCTCCCCGAGACAGCTTCCATGAATCATACCAATCAATCGCAGTGTCCGCGCACGATGCGAACCTAGTACCACCGACTCGGTCTCCGGCCCCGTCACCCTCATGATCCGTCAGAATCGCTTGATAAACTCCCGAGGATCATCCTCGTGCCTCGACCCATAAAACTCGGTGGGTCGCAACTCAAAAGTCCTCGGCCTCGTTAGCGGCTGTCGAACTACACGGTGCAATGAATCGCTGTCTCATCTTATCTCATGTTCGCCACGATCCGGCGATGAATCGCCATCTCTTGTAGCCCATATCCTGCGCTCGCCGCTGGATGGAGGCTCGTGTACCGCTCGTGAGCCGATGCCGCCGCCTCGGACTTTCACGGGGTTGGCGACGTTGTAGAACTCGCTGTCCGAAACACCTCATCCGTAAGGACTGGCTCGTGCCTCGTAACCCGGTGCCCTACTAGTAGTTCTCATCGCTTTGCCCTTCGGGCCGCGTTGCCTTGCGGAGGCATAAGCGATACAGAAAAATATGTCGAGGAAATTCAACCTATAACACACTCTATTGCACGATCTAGAGTGAAAGAATGGAAACCAATCCTAAATATCTCGCACTCCACGATTATCGATGTGGTGCACAACACACCGATAATCAAGACTCTATTAGATACGGCTTGCAGACCCCTTTCCGAGGATTAAGCGCTTCGATACCACTTTTGTCACGACCCGACCGGATCCGTGGCCTGCCTTAACCCGCACCTCGTGACACAACATCGAGAAAACCAAATGAACATAAACTCATAATAAACAGCCATAATGATATAAATAGTCTAGCCCAAAATGACTACCCAAAAGTACATAAACCGACGAGATACATCCTTAAACAAACCAAGTTATGACAAGACTACGTGCCTCTAAGAAGAGTAACACTACGACGGACAGGCCCCGTCATGCCCCGAATGTACAAAACATCAACAACACCAGGAGAACCATACCAAAAGTCGAGCCTCCAAAGAAATGGAGCTCACGACACTGAGTAAAAGATCCTAGGAATGAGGATCTACCACCGCTTCCCTTACTGCAGATTTAACGCAGCCCAGGAAGGGGTCGACACAACGTACCAAGTATGTAAAAATGGAAAATATTGTAGTAATATCACAAGTCAAGAATAAGCTGGAGTCATAGATAAAAAAATCAATTTCCTTGCACTGTGTCTTACTAACAATGAGAGTAACAAGTATAAAACTTATAGCATAAAAATAGGAGGCTCACGATCAAAACAGGGTACCTCGCCCGTAGTATCATTAAGCAATCCTACTCCTGAGACTATTTCACCTGCATGGGTCCTGTGGACCCGCATGAGGTTATCCGCCTCGTCATGGGACTATTTCACCCGCATGGGACTATTTCACCCGCATGGATCCTGTGGACCCGCATGAGTACCATCGCCGTACTAGCATGGGACTATTTCACCCGCATGGATCCTGTGGTCCGGATCCGCATGTGCAAGCGCCGCACTCGCATCATGGGTAGCAAATCCATGGCATAGATAATAACCCGGGGTTTACCCCGTAATAATACAAATATATAACATAGCTCATCCGGCTATCATACATAACATAAGCACTACCGGCCTATCATATCATACATAAGCACTACCGGCCTATCATATCACAACATAAGCACTACCGGCCTATCATATCATACATAAGCACTACCGGCTTATCATAACATAAGCAAGTTAAGAAATCCCCTAACTTCTTATAACATTATTAATATATCCTCTCATTTTAGTATCCTAAGGCACTAACATGTCTTTTAATAGAAAATCCGGGAATTCAACCCAAGTACCATGTACTTCTAACTTTTTAAGAAATAATTCTTTTTATACAAAAACTCCAAGATACTAATCACCATAGTATCAAGTTACGATTTCTTTCAAGACAAGTCACATTTCCTTTTAGAAATATAATAGGCTTCTAAATCAAGTGACTTCATTTCCTTTAAAACCTTAGGCAACCAATGCCTAAAATCAATTCACCTTTCTTAGTTTCAAATCCTTTACCCGTACTTGTTTTAATTAGAGTAAACCTTTCTTTGTGAACCTTTCAAGAAAACTAATATAACCAACTTCCCATAAAGTCATTATATTAGCGTTATCCCTTTGTCAAATACATTTTCCCTAAATCCAGGGGACTTATACTTTTGAAATGAAACAAGTAGCATATACTTTTAAAACAAGTGAAAGATATCAAATCTTGTACGTCTACCGTACTACATAGGTACAACTACTCATGCTCAAGAGATAGGAAAGTTCCACATACCTCTTTGGTCAATCCACTTGCTAAGCTCAACTACCGCAAGTAATATTTCAACCTATAATAATCATGATACGTTTATTAACCTCTAACTTCAATGTAGAATAATCCATGTTCAAAGTCACTAAAATTCTATGGAAAATTGGGCAACATTTCCTTTGTTTCTACATACTTGCCACCTTTCTCAAGGCCGAATTTATCATCCAAACGCCACATTTAAGGCTCAACAATCCAACATTTCAAAGGGGATTACACACCTAAACTTGGGTGTGTAAAATTCTGCCCCATAAGGTACAACAATTCACTTAACAATTCTAAGGTAGTTTTTTGGCTACAACATGCTCATAATATCTTCTTAACCAATTCTTGCATATCCAAACCACATTTCTTGCATGCAATGACTCTAAGAGCATTATTTACTACCACAAGTTCTTTCTTCTTAACATGCAACACTAGAAACTAATTCTAAAGGAAGAAATGTTACCTTAAAGTTTTAGCCAAACTTATTCCAAATATTTTGCTAGCTTCCTTGCCAAGAACACCACCACAACAACACCAACAAGCTAGCCACAAGCTTACTTCGTTCTTAACTTTTCAGATTTTTCCTAAGGCTAGAATTTCCTTTGGAAATGTAGAAGAAGGAGGAGCTAATTTTTAGAGAGGAGAGGTTTGAAAGATGACCAAGTCTTCAAGACTTGGTCAATATAAGGCATGCAAGAAAATCAGATCGTGGGGAACACTTGTCACACCCTCCCATGGCCTTTTTAAAAGAGAAATCGACTTTCCTAAGTTTTTCCGCCTAAAATCCCGCCTCTGCCGCGTTCGCTCCAAAGCCATGCGCTGAAACCTCCGACCTCTCTAAACTTTCAGCGCGCCGCAACTTCAGCGACTTCAAGATTTTAGGCGCGGCTCGCATCCGCGCCGCGACGCCGCTTTGTCCGAAACATTCGTCCGATCACGACCGAACTTGTAACTCTCATAACTTTCTACTCCGACGTCATATCGACGAATGGTTGGTTGCGTTGGAATCTAGACTCCACGAACTACGCCCTAGGCCTTTGAAACACTTAGGAACTCTCAATATACCGGGTCATAATCCGCCTCAAAGTTGACTAAAACCCGTCCGGAACAATCCGTCAACCTATCCTTAGAAAATTTTAAGTCTTACATGCTTTCGTACGCTCTCATACGTAGGGTCAGAACTACGGGGTATAACACAAGGCCCCGTCGTACCCCTGAATATACCTAGCCATAATGACAAGCTCCGGAACATTGGAGTCATCTCAAAATGTTGAACCATGATCCTAAGCTCGCGGATCCACAACTGTGTACCTAGACCTGCGGACATGAACGCAGCCCCCCGAAGGGGGTCAGTACAACAAGTACTAAGCATGGAACATAAATAAAGTACAAAAATCAAGATCATAACTATACAAGGAATGACAGGGGCAAGTATGAAAATCAATTACCAGATCCCACCGTGTCATATAAAAATCGTGAGCCAATCAGACTCAGTATCACTATACTCTCAGTAACCGTACCATTTTCAAATATGAAAGCCATGTCAAAATCCGGGACACCTGCCCTCAACATATAATATCACAGAAGCATTCTCGTGTAATACAACATCACTGTCAGCATGTAACAAGTATAATGTACACTACCAGTACACTGTGCCTTTTAACAATGAGAGTTATGAGAGCAAATTTACATGCTTTAAAATAGGAATCTTATGATCAATCTAGGGCCACCCGCCCGTAGTATCATTATGCAATCCTACTCATGGGACTATTTCACCCGCATATGCCTTGTGGACCCGCATGAAGTAATTTACTCGTATAGGACTATTTCACCCGCATGAGCCCTACATACTCGCATGAGCATATACGCCACACTCGCATCGTGGGGAGCAAATCCACGGAAATGCAAAATGTAAAATGACCCGGGGATTGACCCTGTAATAAATAATATAACACTAGCACTACTGGCTATCATGGACAACATATGCAAGGTAAGTAATCTTTAACTCTCATTAGGCAAAATGAAGGCACCATCTTTTTGAACAACCAAGGCAATACTATGCCTTGTTTTCTAAAATAACCAAGACAATATCATGCCTTCTTTTCTAAAACAAACAAGACAATACCATGTATTCCTTTCTAAAATAACCAAGACAATACCATGCCTTCTTTTCTAAAACAAACAAGACACTAACAAGTCTTTCATTTTATAACGCCAAGGCACTATCACACCTTGCATCACTAAGGATTAAAGTCCATTACAACAATGTACGTGAGCCGTACATTCACTTTATAGACTAAATTTCCATTTTTAGAAAAGCCCAAGTACTACATTGTTTTACTAGGAAGTAGAATCCAATACATGTATCATTTTGAAACCATCATCAAGACACTTATCATACCAAGTATTTTTATAAGACATGGTTTGGCAAATCAGGGCAATAGAAATCACGTATTACTTTAAAACATCTTTGAAAATCAAAGTGCAACATATCATGTACTATATTAAGGACTTAACCATGTATATTCTCACATGATTTCCTTACAACATTTTCAACCATCTCTTGACCTTCCACGAACCTTGTTATAACAAACTTCTCATAAAGCCGTTATAACACTTTCATTTTAGAAAACTAAAGCACTACCATATCTTTGCTTTTAATACAACCAAGACATTATCATGTCATGTAAGAGAGTTGAACCTAAAGTACTACGTACATTCACTTCTTTACAAGAAGACTCAAGTCATGTAATGTTAGGGGATTAAACCCAAAAGTACTATGTACATCTACTCTTTTATAAAGAGAATCGTTTCATGCAATATTAGGGAGTTGAACCCCAAAATACTTTTGCTATCAAAATCAAGTTACTTACACTTTTAAACTTAAGTAACTTATACCTTTAAAACCAAGAACTTCTTCTTTCAACATCAAGTCATTCATTCTCTTTAAATCAAGTAATCCCTACTTTTCAAATCAAGTAATCTATACTTTCCAAATCAAGTTACTACACCTTTAGAATTTCAATTGAAGGTTTTGAAATCAAGTAACTTCTACTTTCAAATCTCAAGTAACTCATACATTTAAATCAAGTTACTTCTCTTTAAATCAATCAGTCACATAGACTTTCCAAAATAGCTCAAGTCTCATAACTTTCAAAATAATCAAGTCTCTTAACTTTTAAAATAATCAAGCCTCTTAACTTTAGAAATCAAGCCCCATAACATGAAAAATAAAGTCTCATAATCTTTAAAGAAATCAAATCTCATAACTTTGAAAATCAAGTCTCATAACTTTAAATCAAAGTCTCATAACCTTTAAAGAAATCAAATCTCATAACTTTGAAAATCAAGTCTCATAACTTTAAATCAAAGTCTCATAACCTTTAAAGAAATCAAATCTCATAACTTTGAAAATCAAGTCTCATAACTTTAAATCAAAGTCTCATAACCTTTAAAGAAATCAAATCTCATAACTTTGAAAATCAAGTCTCATAACTTTAAATCAAAGTCTCATAACCTTTAAAGAAATCTATCAAGTCACATAGACTTACCAAATAATTCAAGTCACATAGACTTATTAAACAATTCAAGTCACATAGACTTATCAAATAATTCAAGTCACATAGACTTATCAAACAATTCAAGTCACATAGACTTACCAAGATCAAGTCACATAGACTTACTAAAATCATGTCAAAAGAAGGAAGAAGTTCACATACTTCGTGACGACTAACCAACACGACAAGTAGCAATACGCTCCCATGTTCTTCAACCTTATCGTCTATTCCACATTCCAAGTAGAATATGCTACACGTAGTACTTCAACCTATAATAACGATAACACTTCTATCAATTTCAAGCTTACTATCGTAAGACTTATACCAAACAATTTTCCCTCTAATTCTACGAAAAATCGGGCAGCACATCCTTTGTTTCTACGTACTTTTCCACCTTTTCCAAGACCCATATTTCAATAACCAATACGCCACATTTAAGACCCAACCAAATCAGATAATCAAAGGGGATTACACGCCTAACAGAACGTGTAAAATTCTGTCCCACAATTCATATAACACAGTCCATGTAATTAGTCCATTTTTAACCAACTTCTAGGGCCATTCTCGGCCACAACCAATTCAATACAACATATAGTCCTTTTTCAATTCTTTTCAATCCAAGTTGTTATTCCAACATGTTATACAAGTCATAACAACTAAATTCCCTTTCTTGTATAACATGTGACGATTATAACTAACAACAAAATCGATTTACAATTTCAATGGCTTATATCACAAGTTCACTTATCAACTACTATAACATGTAATCTTCAATTACATTAGGAATACAAGATCATTACCTCAATAAGCCCAAATATAATCCAAGACTAAAAGTCGATCCTTAGCAACTTTAGCTCATTTCCTTTACGTTCCAATCCACTCCTAGCAACCCTTAGAAGTTTATAACCAACTTCTCTTCAAGTTTCAACTCAAACTGTGAAGAACACCATAGGGTTTCAAGATGCGACTAGCGCATTAACGTAGTATTTCCGGGATTTAAGAGGTTGTATATGCTTAGTATACTACTAGGGACCTTAGGTTTGAGTATGGGGATTTATCAACAACATTTGAAGAATTTCTTGTTCTTCAATGAGCCATTGCCGAGAGCCCTCACAAGTGTGCACAAGGTTCTTGATTTTTTTCTAAGTGTTAAACTTGTCTTGCACTAGTAGTATGAATATATAACACAACCAAGGGCTTAGATTAAAACACATGTGTGGCCAAGATGGTGGACAAGTGTGGGTGGGAACCACTTGTCCACTTGTCTTTCAAGACATCATAAATATCTATGTCAAGCCAAGTCTTCCAAGACAAGTGGGGGTGACACGTGTCGCCCCCCAATTGGTCTAAAATATTTTTATCCTCCAAAATTTCAATAATTGGTCAAAATATCGAAAACCTTGTGGGCCCGCAAAATCGTAAAATTTCTCGGGTGGGCCCCACATGACCAAATCTGAAAATAAAATTCCATAATTCCAATAAATTCTATAAGTCCCAAATACCAAATTTGAGAATCAACTTCTCATTATTAAACACTTTTCCTTCACCGGTTTCCGAAATTTCTCTTAAGGAAAAAATGTATCTTCTATCGTTTCACGATTTAAACCTAACGTCTTACTTATGTTCTCATATTCATGTGTTGGAACTACGGGGTGTAACAACAACGATTGAATCTAATGTAACAAAACAGTTCCCAATCGGTTAAAAAACACTAATAGCCACATTCATGTCTTAACTCCAATTTCTGCTTAACATGAGTTCATCTTTTAAATCATAACAACATGAAATTCTAATTATATCATAAGAAGAGGAATTCCTTACCTTAATTTGTCCCAAAACAATCCTTGAATTCGGCCACTGCTCCTATTTGTTTTGCATCATTTATATCAATCTTTCAACTCCAATTTGTCATGCATGAATCCCACACTTTAATCCCTCATTTATACACGTTATTCATCCTTAATTTCATCTCAAACACCCACGTTTTTGGGCTGAAAATTCTCGGCCAGAACCCGCGAAATTGGCCACTATTTTTTTGTGGTGTTTCTTGGTTAGAACTTGTAAAATGATTTACCCTTAGAAGAGAGATTGAAAAGCTTCAATTTGGCCTAAAAATGGAGGAAATTCGCTGCTATAGAGAGGAGGAAGGAGAGAAAGAATGGTATTTTTTCTTTTGAAATTGTTAAGTGAAAAAGGTGAATAGGTTTTATTAAAACTAATCCTAAAATTTGAATTTCACTAATTGCACTTTGGTCCCTACTAGAATAATTAAATTAATCCCTTAAGTAAAAAATTAAATCTCAAATCCCGCTTTCTTTAATTTTCCGAAAGTTTCATAAAGCCTCGTGTCCTTGTTGTCGTAACTTATATATGTTACTAATCCATAACGAGATATATATATAACTATCATTTCAATTTCCATTATCACACCCGTTGTAACCAAAAAATTTCCGGAATCACATCCTTCATGTACTAACTTCCGAATCTAGCATATATAATCATACTATATAACCAATATTCGAATCTTAATTTCTTAATGACGTTTTTAATTATCGTCTTAACTTACGAGGTGTTACAAAAACTTGGGATTTTTTCACAATTGGAAACGTCCATAAAAATTTAGAATAGTCATCCAAGAATAAAACATAATATTGATGACCCATAGAACTGAGAACTGGAGACGTCCATAAATCACTCTGAATAATATCAAATGGCATGAAGTATGAGAATTCGAAGCTACAAACGGTAACTTAATAATTTTCCCTAAAGAACAAGATTGACAATTTGGAGTACTACACGTACCCTTACAAGAAATAAGTTTATTCTTATCTAAAACAGATAAAATTGACGACCTGAATGACCTAGACGAGCATGCCACAAGGAAGGAGCAAGAGCGACAAAAGTTGATGGCAATGCTTGACGCGAGACACTGAGATTGGGTGTGATCGGATAAAGATCTCATCTACTGTCACACCTCATGAGAGGACTCCCCGTCTTGAAATCCTTCACATAAAACTCAAAAGAATCAAAATCAATAGAAACCTAATTATCAGTAGTGAACTTATGGACAAACACCAATTTTTTAACCAATTTTAGGGCAAGAAAGGTATTTTTCAGGATAAGTGGTGGATGGGGAGGAGACAAAATTTTATGACCATAACTCTGAATTAGAATTGAACTACCATTACCAACAATTATACCACAATTAGTGCTTAAATTGGAATAAGACGAGAGAGTACCTTGATCGGATGTCATGTGGGTAGTGGCGCCGGTGTCCATGTACCAATTTGGGTCTCATGGAGTCATCCCAAGTGTGTGCATTTCCGCCTCAATGTTAGTATGCATGGGCCCCATCGCGTGATGGCCTGAGGGGGGCGGGGCCCAAGTATGCCGGACTGCTGGGGCGGCCCATAAGATGGTCTGAAACTAAGAGTCGACGAATCGCTCGGAACGACCGTGGTCGATGCGCGCTGAATCGCTCGAGATGGCGGCCGCGCGCCGGAACCCACCATATCGCCGAGGGCCCACCGGCCCCGTAATCGCCAAGTTGTTGCTGACGGTTGCCTCCATTGTTGCCGCCACGATTTTTGCCATTATTTTTCCTATTTTGGCCCCTTTTACCACCCCCGTTGTTGCGATTTTGGTTAGAGTTGGTGGAACCGGAAGGAGAAAAATCGGACTCTGCCACTATGACGACAGGACTGGCCCCAATCGCCACTTTCTTAGCTAATTCGGCTTCTTCCAAAGTAAGCATAGTGACATGTCTGCAACCATCTGAAGAACTAGACGACTATCAGAAACAGGAGAACCCACGTTGCGAAGTTGGTCTGCCAAGTCCTTGAGACGTTTGCAATAAGAAGAAATGTTTGGAAAAATTGTCATAGCAACCTGTGAAAATTCCTGCTCAATGATAACAATTCGAGAATAGTTGTTATCTTGGAAGATGTCCCGCAATCGATCCCAAGTCGCCATAGCTGTGGAGTTGGATTCCATAATCGTCTGTAAAAGATCCAAGGAGATAGTGACATAAATCCACTGAGGCACTTTGACATCAAGCATGACCCATAAGTCTGGATCTGCTGCTGATGGCACAACCGCCAGAGATCTAGACGCCGTATCACCTCCTTCGGAGAGCAAGTGGATGATGTGGTGAAGAACTTTATGTGCCAAAGCATGAATCTTAAACAATTCCGCCCATGTCCCATATTGGACGTTCTCCAGATCAAGAATAATAGGAATAACACTCTTGATGTTAGAGACTGTGAGGGCATGATGAAAAGTGTTTTTTATCAGTCATGGTGAATAAAACACAAAGATTCAGAGAAGGAAATTTGTGAGAAAGGATTTTCTGGAGGAGAAGGGCCGCGGCGCTGGAAAGATTCCGAGAGGGAGGGCCGCGGCGCTTGGTCAAGAAAATCGAGAAAAGAAAATTTGAGGAGCGGAAGCAGGGTAAAGAGAACTTAGACTCTTGATATCATGATCCCTTGATTATTCTTATTAATGAAAGACATATATATACAGGAGAATCATATTCCTACTTTACATCTAAAATCTTATTCTATATGAAGAATAACTATACACTTATGATAGTATTACAATTCTAATTATGGTACAAGACTAATATGAAAGAATATAACAAATATACCAAAATATACAAAGTGGACCTACGGACGGATGGGCTTTGGCCCATTCTTTAACAGTATTATTTTTCCTAATCATTCCAACAAATTGACTCCTAAGGTTATCGAACACACCAGTTTAATTAACTTGATCGTGATTTCATAACAAGAAAACGACGGGAAAAAACAAATTTCGAGATTAAGGAATTGGGTACATAGTATATATCCCAAGAGAAGATCAAAGTTTGGGATTGTCTATAGTTATAAGGACAAACATGCAGATTGATATGTTTCTACGAAAAGAGAGCTGATTGATCAACTATAAAGTAATGAATATATATTGTGACATGATATAATGCAGTTCTATTATTTACGTTCACTCAAAATAAATATGAGTTGATGAAGATGATAGAAGGGTAGCAGCAACACTCATCAAGTCCCTAACTCCAGTTTTGTATTACTCTTCAAATGTTTTCCCGTGGATGTATTGCTGCTGGTTCAATCAAACACAATATTTTCAATACAAATTCTAAATATAATTTACTAAAATTTCAACAAAAATCTAATCCCCTGAATTTAAAAGTACAACAAATTTCAGTAGTCAGAATCTTGAAAGTCAAATTCGTTAAATTTAATTTTAAATTCGCGTCCATATATCTCTTTTTCTTTGGTTTCCCCCTTATACAAATCATAGCGTAAATGATGGTTTTCAAACGTTGGACAAATCAGCCCTCCTATCTTTTTAGTTTTTAGTATTGTAAGATGAAGTGAAAAGTAGACACTAATTTAAAAATAGTGGTAGACATCCAAATTTTGTGAAACTCTAAGGCCAGTTAGGGTTTCTTTCAGACTATTCTATCCTAAATCTTAGCTCATGTTTATATAAATTGACACATACTCTTTTGAAAAGACATCTCCAAAGTTTCATAAATTCATGAAATAATCACAAAGATATCAAGATGTGGCTAAACTCTTTTTGATAATTAAATACATCAAGAAGATCCACAAAATTCTTTCATGGAGGTAAATTCCAAGGAGACCTATTGTAAACATGTATATTATAGAAACAATTGTATTCCTACCCATAATTAGAATATTTTCATATATTGTGTAAATATAATTATGGTAAGACTAGGATTCCTCTTTTGTATAGGCTTAGGATTCCTATTGTATAAGGGATGAATATTGTACTCTATATATACTTTGATATTAATGAGAAGACTCCCCAAGGGAGATTAATATCATCTTACATGGTATCAAAAGTCTAAACTCCAAAAACACTAGAAATTTTCCTCCCCAGCCGCCGGCACCACCCCCTCTCCCACGGCGCTGCGGCTCCCTTCTTCTCTTCAAAAAATTTCTTGGTTTTTCTTTTCTTCCTTTCTTCTCTAAATGGATACTCAGGATTCTCCCACTGTTGTTAACGCTTCTACCTCTACAAATCCCACCACCAAGTCGTCACCCTCTTTTCATCCCGCTCTCACTGTTTCCAACATCAAGAATCATATCCTCATCCGTCTTGATCAAGAAAGCAGTCAGTAATCCTTGGGTTGAACTATTTCGCAATCATGCATGTCTCTATAACGTGTTTGATCATATTAATGACACCATTCTGCGCCCTTCGGAGGTTGATGATTCTACTTGGCGTCGTCTAGACGCCGGCGTCAAACAATGGATATATGGTAGTATTTCTCTGATCTACTTCTTACTATCATGAAATCTGACTCCACAGCCCGTGACTTGTGGAATCGTTTGGAGGAAATTTTTCAGAACAACAAGCACACCCGTGCTTTCTATTTAGAGGAGCAATTTAACAATACACGTCTTGAAAACTTTTCCATTGTGACTGAGTACTGCAAACAGTTAAAGCTCCTGACCGATCAACTTGCTGCTGTCGACTCGCCTGTTACTGACACCAAAATGGTGTTACAATTGATTGTTGGCCTCCCTAAAGGCGAATATGATACATTGGCTACCATGATTCAACAGACGGATCTGTTACCCAGATTTAACAAAGTTCGCTCACAGTTGCTACTCGAAGAAACCCGCCGTGCTAAGCAGCAGCAGGGACAACAGCAGACCATCGTCGTCGCGGCTCCCCAACATCAGTACAGCGCCGCGGCGCCTGCCCCATTCCAGTACCAGTAGTCCTTCAACCCTTATTCCCACTACGGATTGTTAGGTCCAGCACCACAGCAAGCCCACTTCATGCAGAGACAATTCCAGCAGCACTCCTCCTCTATGACACCCACTGAGTTGGGTCAGGCTTTCAACACCCTCAACATGCAATAGCCTGACAACAATTGGTACATGGACTCCGGAGCCACATCTCACATCACCCAGTCTGCAGGTACTATTCCCAAACTGTGCAGTTTAAAGCATCATCAATATGTTACAGTTGGTAATGGACAACGCATTCCAATAAAGGGTGATGGTATATCATACACACAACCTCCCCATCCACCATTCTCCCTTAAAAATATCTTATATTCCCCACACATGATTAAGAACCTAATCTTTGTCCGCCAATTTACTCATAATAATTCTGTCTCTGTTGACTTTGATCTTTTTGGTTTCACTGTAAAGGATCTTCGTACGGGGACACCTCTTACGAGATGCAATTGAAATAATTGTATAAACATGTATATTATAGAACCAATTGTATCTCTACCCATAATTAGAATATTTTTATATATTGTGTAAATATAATTATGGTTAGACTAGGAATCCTCTTTTGTCTAGGCTTAGGATTCCTATTGCATAAGGGATGAATATTGTACTCTATATATACTTTGATATTAATGAGAAGACTCCCGAATGGAGATTAATATCATCTTACACCTATATCATCATAGTTCGAGAAACACGCTGCTAATGGCCCTCGAATCATGAAAAAATTAAGATAGAAGAATCAAAGAAATAAATAGATTTGTACTCACAATCTTGATAAATAAAATCACTCATTTTTATTTATTTTGTTATTGCAGTTAGGGGTGTTCACGATTTGATTAAAAATCGATCCAAACCGAAAACCAAATCAAACCGATATCTATTTGGGTTGGTTTCGTTTGGTTTTAAATTTTAAAAAACTGATAATATTTGATTTGGTTTTGGTTTTGATTTTACTAAAAGCAAACAGAAGAAAAATCTGAACCCAACCGACAAATTTTATACATGATTTTTATAATTATATATAAGCAATATATCAATTTTTATAAATACTTTTAAATAATTTATATACTTTTTAAGCAAAATTTTATTTATCTCTAATAGGCTAATGAACTTTATATCTTAAGTCCATTTTTAAAATAAATTCATGAATTCAAACTCATTTATTCAAAGTAAAAACTATGAGATTTACTTAGAGTTATTGTTTGTATTTCTTAAAAAAATTATTCACTTAATTAAAATCATAAACCCTAAGACATTTTCTCCATAATGCAAGAAAACTATAGCTATCACAATAAAAGGGTAATAATGAATTATAAATTGGAAAATGATAGAAAATTCTCTCATAATTGTAGGAAAAAACATGAATGAGAGAAATACCGTTAGTTTCTTAAAACTCAATCCAAAGCGAACCAAAACGACTATAACCAACAACAATATACCCAGTGTAATCTCACATCATGGGGTCTGGGGAGGTAGAGTGTACACAGACATTACCTCCACCTTGATAGGTAAATCGACTGTTTTTGGGAGACCCTCGGCTCAAGACAGCATAATCACAAGCAGAGCAATCAAAACAAAACAAGGGTAAAGCAAGAGTAAAGAGTAAATAGTAAAGCAAGAGAAACGGTCAGACTCAGATAAGGAATTAAAGCAGTATATAGTGCAAGAGAAACAGTCAGACTCATATAAGGAATTAAAGTGGTATAAAGTGCATTCGAACAAAATGGAGCAGTAGCTAACACAACTAAATAAGCTAAACAAAATACACAAAATACACTAAAGAACACATAGCATCAGAAATCGGACTACAGTGGATTATAAAGCAATAATGTGCCTATACGTGTGATAGGCTAATCGGTCCTACAGTAATAACACTACAACTATCAATTTGTAAGCATAAGTAGGACTACGCTTGAGTACCTACTACTCTTCTATTATAATATGTGTCCTCCACAACCTCTTATCTAAGGTCATGTCCTTAGTAATTTGCACATGTGTCATATCCCGTCTAATCACATCTCCTCAATACTTCTTTGGCATACCTCTACCACACCTGAACTCGTCCATAGCCAACCTCTCACATCTCCGCACTGGGGCATCTGTGTCTCTCCTCTGCACATGTCTGAACCATCTCAACCTCGCTTCCCGCATCTTATCATCCACTGAGGCCATTCCCACTTTCTCCCGGATACCATCATTTCTAATCCTATCTCTCCTTGTATGCCCACGCATCCATCTCAGCATTTTCATCTCCGCAACTTTCATTTTTTGTAAGTGCGAAGTCTTGACTGGCCAACACTCCCCTCATACAACATAGTCGGTCTAACCACCACCCTATAGAACTTGCCTTTAAGTTTTAATTGCACATTTTTATCGCACAAGACTCCAGATGCGATCATCTATTTCATCCACCCTGTCCCAATATGATGTGTGACGTCATCGTCAATCTCTCCATTTTCTTGGATAATAAACCCTAAGTACTTGAAGCTTTTTTTCTTTGGAATGACCTGCGTACACGTCTGTGTCAGGATCACTCCTATTGCTGAACTTGCACTCCAAATATTTTGTCTTAGTCCTACTCAACCTGAACCCTTTAGACTCTAGAGTCTGTCTCCAAACCTCCAATTTGGCGTTCACTCTGCTGTGAGTCTCACCAATCAGGACTATGTATTCTGCGAATAACATATGTTATGGTACCTCTCATTGGATTTGTCGTGTCAGCCCATCCATCACCAAGGCAAGTAGGAATGGGCTAAGAGTTGATCCCTGGTGCAACCCCATCATCACTGAGAAGTGCTCTGAGTCTCCTCCTACTGTCCGTACTCTTGTCTTGGCTCCATCATACATATCCTTGATCGCCCTAGTGTACGCCACATGTACCCATCTAACCTCCAAACATATCCATATAACCTTCATAGGGACTTTGTCGTATGTCTTCTCGAGGTCGTTGAAAATCATATATAAGTCTTTCTTCCTCTCTCTATACTGCTCCACCAACCTTCTAATAATATGGATGACTTTTGTGCTCGAACATCCCGGCATGAAACCAAACTGGTTCTCGAAAATAGACGTGTCTCCTCTCACCCCCATCTCCACGTCCCTTTCCCACACTTTCTTTGTGTGGCTTAACAGCTTGATACTCATATAGTTGTTGCAACTCTGGATATCACCTTTGGTCTTGTACAAAGTGATCATTGTACTCCACTTCCATACTTCGGGCATTCTGGTCGTCTTAAAAATGACGTTAAATAACTCGGTCAACCACTCAAAACCTGTCATCACTACTACATTTCTGACCTAATGCGACGCCTCAAAATCGTCGCAATAGGGCCCTTTTGCCGTCGCATTAGGCCTGATGCAACGATAAGGAGCCGTTACATCCTCTGGCATTGCATTAGATCTAATGCAACGACAAAAGGGACCTAATGTTACGGCTTTGTACAGTCGTTGCATTAGGTTCATATCTAATGCAACGGCTGATGGACCTAATGCGACGACCCTGTACAGCCGTCGCATTAAATAAGCATCTAGTTTGAAGAGGCCTAGAACACCTAGTGCAACGCCAGAAAGGGCTAATGTGACGACCCTGGACAGGCGTCGCATTAGATATGCAACTGGTTTGTCTTACTAATTATTTATAATAATGACAAAATAAATAAATTTAAAGAGAAAGATAATGACAAAATAAATAATAAAAAGAGAAAGATAATAATAAAAAGGGATTGTCTTACTAATTATTCACAAAAGTATGATATTACAATATTTGACCCCATATGACATATTACAAAATAATTGTTCACAAAAGTATCTCCATATATATAACAAATTTAGCATAAGTATCACCAGCAGATTCAGTCATCTGCCTCTGCAACACTAGTATCATTGCACACAGCATCAGCAACACAGCCCCATCCTTGGGAGCACCATTAGCCTATTCATTCGCAGCTGCTGCATATTTATGAACGACGGACCCAAGAACAGAGCCAGCAGTTGTAAAATTCTCAGACTCCTTTTCATCATCAGTATGATCAGTGGCCTGTGTGCTCACAGCATCAACAATAACATCCCCATCCTTTGAAGCACCAGTAGCCGCTGCAGTCGCAGCAGCAAGATCAGGAGCAGCTGTTGCTTTACTATCACCACATCAGCACCAAGAAATGAAGCAGCAACAGCAACATCGACTGCAGCAGCTGGTACATTAATACAATCAAATGCAGCTGCTGATGCAACCAATACACCAGCAGCATTAGCTGCAGCCACATCACGTGAATTAAGTAGTTCAAAATTCTAAGACAGTCGAAGGCTTAAGTAGTTCAAAATTCTAAATATCAACACTTACTCCATACCAAACCACTCTTTTCAATGAGTACGTCTTCTGGGAGTATCAAGCTGTAATGACAAGATATCAAGCAACAATGAGATTTGTGGACAGTGGTGCTCTTAATAAAAGGTCATAGTGATAGAAAAAACAAGTAGCTGACTCAAAATTTTACTCAACATAATCATGTAAAGCCTAAACATGTTAAAGCTCACAGAAAATACACTTAAGGCCAGAATGCATAGCAAGGGAAAGGGTCATGCTTCAATTCTATTTTTGCTTATACATTAACAAAGTAGGAAAAGTATCAACCAAGTTAACTTAATCATCCACTGTGGAACATATGACTTTATCTCACTCTCGTCAGTGACTAATATTGATCAAGTATAACTAAACCTCAAGGTTAATAATATTCTAACTCCTATTTTAATTTGCTGAAACCTTACTGGTTATCCTACAAGCAACTGATCCTATTGTTCAAGATAATGAGACCATTTATATAGTAAAATTTAGCAAAGCTAACATACCATCCCTAGTATATCATCTAATACAAGTGTATCATATAAAAACTAACACTAACTTTATGCATGACTTAACAATTGACACTGAGCATACATATACATAATTCATTAACAACTAGTTAGGAAGAAACATGCATATGAATGAACATGTTGCATAACCAATTAACTAAACAAGCTAAGCTTAAAAATTATATAAACTAATTAATCAAGCTAATCTAAGTATATGAACTGGTATACAACACTGTGAATCAACTAAACAAACTAAACTACATAAGCTATGAACTAAACAAATAATCAAGCACTGATTTCAGAAACTTTTCTGCTGGCCCGAGCTTGAATGGACTAATCTAAGTTATTGAAGGTAAAATTGTTGACATGGTAGAACTTCTGCCTATTGATGAAACCATCAAAGAACATTTATTGAAGGTAAAGTTGTTAACACGGTTTCTGAATCCATATACTACACGGACTTTCCACTATAATGAGATGATACATCCTAACAATGAACAAAAGAGCATAACTTTCGCGATAAAATAATCGCCCCTAGCTTTACCATCTATAAGCATTGTGACAATCTAGTTATACTAGTTTAGCTATAATAAGAGCCATGCATTTAGCCAGAAATCCAACCATTTGTTCAAATATAAACTGGGTGCAACGAGAGAAGATTACCTTCCTTTTTTGCAAAATGAGCCTTCACTACAAACAATGTTTCTATCCTCTCTTCATTCAATCTGCAAATAAATAAGCTCTATTCAACCACTACTACAAAAACAAGAATTAGCAACAACTAAATAGGTGTGAATGTTATACCCCGTAGTTCTGACCCTACGTATGAGAGCATACGAAAGAATGTAAGACTTAAAATTTTCAAAGGATAGGTTGACGGATTATTCCGGACGGGTTTTTAGTCAACTTTAAGGCGGGTTATGACCCGGTACATTGAGAGTTCCTAAGTGGTTCAAGGGCCTAAGGCGTAGTTCGTTGAGTCTAGATTCCAACGCAACCAACCGTTCGTCGATAGGACGTCGGAGTAGAAAGATATGAGAATTACAAGTTCAGTGCGCAGTCGGACATAAATGTGTTTCGGAAAAGGGCAGCGGGCGCGGAGGCGGGCGCGCGCCTAAATCTTGTAGGGTCGCTGAAGTTTTGAGCCGCGCCGGAAGCGGGTCGCGGCGCCGAAGCAGCGCCAAGGCGGGATTTTTGGGCGGAAAAACTTAGGTAAATCTGATTTCTCTTTTAAAAAGGCTATGGGAGGGTGACAAGTGTCCCCCCCATCTGATTTTGCTTGCATGGCTTATATTGACCAAGTCTTGTAGACTTGGTCATCTCTCAAACACCTTTCTCTCTCTAAAAATCAGCTCCTCCTTCTCTCTAAAAACCCAAGAAAAATCTGAATAGTTTAGAACCAAAAAAGAAGCTTGTAGCTAGCTTGTTGGCATTGTTGTGGTGGTGTTCTTGGCAAGGAAGCTAACAATATTTGGAATAAGTTTTGGCTAAAACTTTAAGGTAATGATTCTTCCTTTAGATTTAGTTTTGCATGTTAAGAAGAAAGGACTTGTGGTAGTAAATAATGCTCTTAGAGTCATTGCATGCTAGAAATGTGGTTTGGATATGAAGAATGGGTTAAGAAGAGATTATGAGCACGTTGTAGCCTAAAAACTACCTTAGAATTGTTAAGTGAATTGTTGTAAACATATGGGCAGAATTTTGGGTATATAATCCCCTTTGAATTGTTGGATTGATTGAACCTTAAATGTGGTGTTTTTTATGATAAATTCGGCCTTGAGAAAGGTGGCAAAGTGAGTAGAAACAAAGGAAATGCTGCCCAATTTTCCATAGAATTTAGTGGCCTTGAAATTAGATTGTTCTACTTTGAGATTAGAGGTTAACAAACGTATCATGATTATTATAGGTTGAAATATTACTTGCGGTAGTTGAGCTTAGCAGGTGGATTGACCAAAGAGGTATGTGAAGTTTTCCTATCTCTTGAGCATGAATAGATGAAACTATGTAGTACGGTAGACGTACAAGATTTGGTATTCTTACTTGTTTGAGTATATAATGACTTGTTTCGTTTTAAGAACGTATAAATCTCTTGGTTAGGGAAAAAGTATGATTTTACTAAAGTATAGAGTTAATATAACAACTTTATGGGAAGTTGGTTTATTAGCTTCATAAAAGGTTAATGAGAAGAGATTTACTCTAAACGTAAGATAAGTATATGAAGAGGCAAATTGATTTTAAGGTATCAATTGCCCAAGAGTTTTATGTATAAAGAGTCATTTTTAAAAGAGTTGAAGTATGTAGTACTTGGGTTAAATTCCCGGTTTTCTTTTATTAAAGATATGATTAAGTGCCTTAAGTAAACTAAAATGAGAGGGTATATGAACAAGACTAATAAGAAGTTATAAGTTTCTTAACTTATTTATGATTATGATATGATGACATTTGAGCTAGTGGTAAGAGTATATCCGGCGGGCAAGCCCCAAGATCGTTATACCACCTTCTCCGGGGTAAGAGTATGTCCGGCGGGCAAGCCCCAAGATCGCCATACCACCTTCTCCAAAGCAAAGAGTATATCCGGCGGGTAGATCCAAGATCGTTATACCATCCGCACTGTAAGAGTATATCCGGCGGGCAAGCCCCAAGATCGTTATACCATCCGCCCAGCAAAGAGTATATCCGGCGAGTACACCCCAAGATCGTTATACCATCTGCTTGCAGGTAAGAGTATATCCGGCGGAAAGTCCCCAAGATCGTTATACCACCTGCTCCGTGGATTTGCTACCCATGACGCGAGGAATATCTCACGCGAGTCCTTATGGGCTTACGCGGTGAAATAGTCCCATGCCGGCTGGTACAAACCGATGCGAGTACCTCACGCTGGTCCACAGACCCACGCGGTGAAATAGTCTCGTGAGTAGGATGGTTTTATTGATACCACGCGAGGTACCCGTTTTGATCACGAGCCTCCTATTTTATGCAGTATCACATATATATATATATATATATACTTGTTACTCTCATTAGTAAGGCACGGAAAAGGTATTTTATTGACTTCCATGACTCAAATTACTTTCGGACTTATGATATCATTACTATAGTATTTTCCACTGCATACTGGTACATATCAGGTAATCGACCCCTTCCTGGCCGCGCTCATGCCGCAGGTAAGGCAGATTGAGGATCCTCGCTCTAGGATCACTACTCCGGTCGTAAGCTCCATCCTCCTAAGCTTGTTTATCGGGTACGGATACTCCCTGATGCTATAGGTGTTTTGTACATTCAGGGGTATGGCGGGGTCCTGTCCCGCCACAGTTGTTATCTTTAGAGGTCTGTGGTCACCTATGTGTTTTGGGCTATAAGAACCAGTTGTATTGCTATACTTTGTTCAAGTATGTTTTATAGAAGGCAGCCTTATCGGCTGGCCAGTAATGTTTACCCTTTTCTCTATGTTATGTGTTATGTATGTTCCGCGGCTATTCTCTGACATATACCTGACAGGGTACCCCGGTAGGGTACCAGCCATGGCCCCGGGGCTGGGTCGTGACAAAAGTGGTATCAGAGCAGTTAGTCCTCGGAAAGTGTCCATGCACCGTGTCGGCAGAGTCTTGATTATCGTGTGTCGCGCACCACATCTATAGTCAAGAGGTCGCGAATATTTAGGATTGGTTTCATTCTTTCACTCTAAGATCGTGCAATGAGCCGAAGTTATAGGTTGAACCTCCTCTGATGTTTTCCTTTATGTATCAGTTATGCCTCCACGCAAGGCAACCGCGGCCCAGAAGGGCAAGGCAGCTGAGGGTGCTGCTAGTGGGACGCGGAGAGTCACGAGGACACAGGCCCAGTCCTTACCAGAGATGATGTTTAGGGCGGCGAGTTCCACGTCGTCGCCAGCCTCAGCAGATTTTGAGGCGTGAAGCGGCATCGAGACCGCTGCAGATCGAGCCTCCACCCCACAATGGCCCGAGTACAGAGATTACGGGAATGATTCTGCATCGACCAGATAGTGGCAGCGGCCACGACAGAGCGGCGCCAACCCAGAGCCGATAGCCACTTGATTCCGGATTTCTTGGGTTGTCACCCACCCGAAGTTCTATGGTTCGAGATTTGAGGAGGATCCGCAGGAGTTCGTCCGGCGATTCTGACCATGCAGTCCTTAGGCATCGTGGATCGAGTCGTTATACTAGCTTGCACCTGCCACGCGATATTGCGTTGAACTGCGCTGAGTCATGGGTATTGGCGAGTGAGATGCTCTTCCAGGTGATCGGGAGGAGTTCACGAGGCGCTCCTAGACTACTTCTTGCCTCCCGAGGTGAGAGAGCCCGCAGAGATAGGTTCTTGACCTCGAGACAGACTGAGGACTATCGTGAGTACACT
Organism: Przewalskia tangutica; assembly: GCA_029844215.1. Classification (NCBI taxonomy): domain Eukaryota; kingdom Viridiplantae; phylum Streptophyta; class Magnoliopsida; order Solanales; family Solanaceae; genus Przewalskia; species Przewalskia tangutica. Next base: position 47,809,728 of record CM056727.1, on the reverse strand, counting down.
GAGTTTGACTCTGGCCGATATGCACACACCATCGTAGGCATACGGCGCATGTGGTTCATAGATACGTGATGGGGCTAGACCGTCACATGACATCGCTTGCTTAGGAGTGGCTCTTCACCGAGGATGGATATTGCCAGATGCAGCATACGCACGCGGATCGAGGACAGAGAGAGGCAGATCGCTAGATTTGGGCCACCAAGAGGCCAAGACATCGAGTTCTCGTGGCGCTGAGGCGGGCATTTCGCAGCAGACTAGGTCCACATTCCACCAAGACAGAGTGCTCCTTCTCGCTTTTCCGGCAGAGGTCCGATCGCAGGTTATTCGTGAGCAGGTCGTGGCTCCGTGACTTCGAGTTTTCGCGAGGCGAGACCAAGACTAATCGAGACCACCTACCTCTCTGCGCGCTGACGCGTAGGTCTCATCCGGAGAGTGTCGTATGGGTTCGAGCATGCTACGCCAGGCAGCAGGCCATCTCGAAGGATTGTCCGCCCCAGGCGGGCGGAGCATTACGGTTCACCGACGGTGCATTCTTTGGATCTTCATCTTCGATGGTTAGACGCCCGAGGCGTGGTACTTATGGCCAGCAGACGCGCAGAGGTCGTGGTAGGGTTCCAGCTTCTAGCGTCCTCGAATCGCATATATGCTATGTCCAATGACAGACCGGAGGCGCCACATGTCGCCACAGTACATTATTGGTTTCTTGTGATGATATGCTTTGATAGATCCAGTTCTACCTTGTCCTACATATCTCCTCATATTGCCGCAGAGAATGGATAGAGCCCGAGTCCATAAGACCTTTTGAGGTGGCTACGCCAAGAGGTGATTCAGTGCCGTAGCCGAGCGGTGTATAAGGCCCGCCTCGTGACTATAGATGAGGCGTCGCACTGGCCGACTTGATAGAGTTGGATATGGCGCACTTTGATGTGATTATGGGTATGGATGGCTAGCATCTTGCTATGCCAACGAGGACCGTAGAGGAGATTAGTTCGGTTCCAGCTTCTGGGAGCCGCTATCGAGTGGAAGGAATACCGTGACGCCGGCGGTAAGTTTATTTCTTACCTCAAGGCTGGAAGATGGTGCGGCGGTATATCTACCATCCGTTCGTATTCGACATCGAGGTGAGGTACCGACCTTCACCACCCCGGCCGTTAGAGAGTTTCCGACGTATTCCCGCACGAGCTCGCATCCTCCCAGAGGAGATTGAGTTTTGTATTGATTTGGCGCGGACACTCGACCGATATCTATTCCGCCATACAGGATGGCACCGCCGAGTTGAAGGAATCAAGGACCATTGAAAGATTTGTTGGAGAAGGGCTTTATTAGGCCAAGTGTTTCTCCCCGGGAGCACCGGTGTTGTTTGTAAAAAGAAGGATGGACGCTGCGTATGTGTATTGATTACGTGCACTAAACAAGGTAACTATCAAGAATGTATATCCTCCCCGTGATTGACGATTTGTTTGACCATTGCAGGTGCAAAGTGTTTTTCCAAGATAGACCGCGTCCGTTATCATCAGTGCGAGTTAGAGAGACAGATATCCCAAAGATCGCATTCAGACCCGTATGGGCACTATGAGTTCAGGTGATGTCTTTCGGGTTGACTAACGCCCAAAGAAGATTCATGGATTTGATGAATAGGGTGTTCAGGCCATACTTGGATATGTTCGTTATAGTGTTTATCGATGATATCTTGGTATATTCGCGCACAGAGCAGGAGCATACAGATCATTTGTGTCACGACCCGACCCCGGATCCGTGACCGGTGCCTTGACCCGGGCACCCTTGTGACACAACATCAGAGAAAACCAGCGGAATATAAACTCAAAATAAAACAACCATAATGGTATAAATAGTCTAGCCCAAAAATGACTATCCCAAAAGTACATCAAATTGAACAGATATATCCTTAAACAACCCAAGTTATGACAAGACTACAGGCCTCTAAGAATAAGTAACACTATGACGACAGGCCCCGCCATGCCCCCGAATGTACAAAATATCACAACACCGGAGAACCATACCAAAAGTCGAAGCCCAAGAAATGGAGCTCGACACTGAGTAAGAGATCCTAGGAATGAGGATATACCACCGCTTCCCTTACTCGCGCAGATGAACGCAGCTCGGCGGCGGGTCGCGACACAACGTACTCAAGTATGTAAAATCGAAAATATCAGAGTAATATCACAAGTCAAAGATAAGCCGAGTCATAGATAAAAATCAATTCCTCAGACCGTGCCTTACTAACAATGAGAGTAACAAGTATAAAACTTATAGCATAAAAATAGGAGGCTCACGATCAAAACAGGTACCTCGCCTGCAGTATCGCAAGCCAGCCCTACTCGGGACTATTTCACCCGCACGGGTCCCGTGGACCCGCATGAGGTCATCCGCCTCGCCATGGGACTATTTCACCCGCACGGGACTATTTCACCCGCACGGATCCCGTGGATCCGCATGAGTACCATCGCCGCACTCGCACGGGACTATTTCACCCGCACGGATCCCGCGGTCCGATCCGCACGAGTGCAAGCACGCACTCGCATCACGGGTAGCAAATCCATGGCATAGATAATAACCCGAGTTTACCCCGTAATAATACAAATATATAACATAGCTCATCCGCTATCATACATAACATAAGCACTACCTACTATCATATCCTACATAAGCACTACCTACTTATCATATCATACACAAGAACTAATGGCTTATCATAACATAAGCAAGTTAAGAAATCCCCTAACTTCTTATTAACATTATTAATATATCCTCTCATTTTAGTATCCTAAGGCACTAACATGTCTTTTAATAGAAAATTCGGGAATTCAACCCAAGTACCATGTACTTCTAACTTTTAAGAAAAACTCTTTTATACAAAGATTCCAAGATACTAATCACCATAGCATCAAGTTACAATTTCTTTTCAAAACAAGTCACATTTCCTTTTAGAAATATAATAGGCTTCTAAATCAAGTGACTTCATTTCCTTTAAAACCTTAGGCAACCAATGCCTAAAAATCAATCCACCTTCCATAGTTTCAAATCTTTTACCCGTACTTATTTTAGTTAGAGTAAACCATTCTTTGTGAACCTTTCCAGAAACTAATATAACCAACTTCCCATAAAGTCATTATATTAGCGTTATACCTTTGTCAAATACATTTTCCTTAAATCCAAAGGACTTATACTTTTGAAATGAAACAAGCATCATATACTTTAAAACAAGTGTAGATTATCAAATCTCGTACGTATATCGTACTACATAGATACAACTACTCATGCTCAAGAGATAGGAAAGCTCTACATACCTCCTTGGTCAATCCACTTGCTAAGTCCAACTACCGCAAGTAATATGTCAACCTATAATAACCATAGTGTGTTTATTAACCTCTAATTCCAATGTAGAAATTCCAAATTCAAGTTTATCAATTCCTAAGGAAAATTGGGCAGCATTTCCTTTGTTTCTACTCACTTTGCCACCTTTTCAAAGGCCGATTTTTCAACATTCAAACGCCTTATTAAGGCCCAACAACCAAACCAACACAAAGGGGATTACACACCTAATCTTGGGTGTGTAAAATTCTGCCCATAAGTTATAATAGTACACTTAACAATTCTAAGGTGGTTTTTAGGCTACAACATGCTCATAATATTTCTTTAGCCAAATCCTTCATATTCAACCCACATTTCTAGCATGCAATGACTCTAAGAACATTATTTACCACCATAAGTATCTTCTTCATAACATGCAACTCTATAAACTAATAATAGAGGAAGAATCATTACCTTAGAGCTTTAGCCAAATTTTATCCAACAATTTGCTAGCCTTTCTACCAAGAATACCACCACCACCACCTTCACAAGCTAGCCACAAGCTTCCTTCTTGTCTTTTAATTTTTCAGATTTTTCTTAAGACTAGAATCCTCTTGGATTTTTAGAGAGAAGGAGGAGCTTGAAATATTTTAGAGAGAAGGAAGAGGTTTTTCAAAGAGAGAGATGACAAATGACCAAGTCTTTAAGACTTGGTCAATATTTTGCTTGTAAAATCAGATGGGGACACTTGTCCCCCACTGTGCCCTTTCAAAATAAAAACTGACTTTTCCTAAGTTTTTTCCGCCACTTCGCTTCGCCGCCGCGCGGCACAACTCTCCCCGAACCTCCGGATCTTCGCCGCGATTTCCAGCGCCATGCCCTACAATTATCGCTGCGCCGCGTTCGCCCGGCCATGCACTGGCTGACTCGACCGAGGTCCCGCCTAACCACTGGTATAACATTCTCCCCTTAGAAACATTCGTCCCGAATGTTCCTCTAGGCTTACTCAAATTACAATATCGATAGACTCAAATAAAGACGCTTCACACTACCACAACAAAACTCAAGCATAAATACTAAATTTAAAGACCAACAATTTTAACGTGGGTTACCTGGAGGTATAGGGAATAAGTGAGGATATTTCTTCTTCATGTCATCCTCCGCTTCCCACGCCATTTCCTCCTCGCTCACATTCCGCCATAGACTCGACTAAGCCACATCTTTCGTCCGGTCGTCTAACTCGACGATCGAGTATCGCATGGGACTCTCTCATACGATAACTCCTCCGCTACTAGACATTCTCAACCGTGCACTTTAGATGGATCTCCAATACATTTCCAGAATACATGGACACATAGAAAATCGATGTACCGCCTTCCGACGGACGGCAAATCCAACTCATAAGCAACCTTGCCTACCCTCCGACAATCTGTAAGGCCCAATGTACTGGGCTAAGCTTCCCTTCTTTCCAAATCTCATCACGCCTCTTCACGGGCGATACCTTTAGAAAAACCCAATCACCTAACTCAAATTTCAAGTGTCGACGCCGATTATCTGCATAATACGACTTCGCCGACTCGAGTATTAACAACCGCTCTCGATAAGCTTCACCTTATCCATCGCCACGAACTAAGTCCGCCCGACTAACCGGACTTCTCCCACTCGAACCACCTATAGGTGATCTGCACTTCCTCCCGTATAAGGCCTCATGGCGCCATCTCAATCCTGAATGGTAGCTGTTGTAAGCAACTCCACAAGAGGCAAATGATCCTCCCACTAACCTCGAAATCAATAACACAAGCCCGCAGATATCTTCGTTGTCGGATAAGGCGCTCGGCCCGTCCGCTTGGCCCGAGGATGAAATGTCGCATCGAGACTCACCTGTCCCTAATCCCTTCGAAAGGACCTCCGGTTAGCCGAACCGGGCTCTCTATTCGATATAATCGACACCGACACCGTGCGCCTCACAATCTCTAATATATAATCCGCATAGTCCTCACCGAGAACATCGCTCGACCGAAGAAAATGGGCCGATTTCGCCACCGCCGACAATCACCCAAATGGAATCATGCTTCTCCGGTGGTAGGTAGTCCCGTAATAAAATCCATATTTATCACCTCCCACTTCCAAGTCTAATATCAATATCTCGCAATGTTCCCACCGCTTCGTGCTCAATCTTAACTCACGACAATTCGCATCGTGCCACGAACTCCGCAACGCCCTCTTGTGCCATCCCACCAATACACGATTCGAGGTCACGATACATTTTAGTCGATCCGGATGAATAGAATAACGAGAATCGTGCCTTCCTCGACCACGACGAAGTCCTCGCTACATCGGAACACACAACCGCCGATCTTAGCACCTCATCAGCGCTACCTCAAACAGCATTCTCTCTTCAACGAGCAGCATCTTCGCATCGCACTAAAACGGATCCTCATATCGCCGCTTCTTCACCTCCTCGACGATGGAAGACTCGCAACCTCTCGAACCCGAATTCGTCACCAACAGAATCAACCAAACGAACCCCAAGGCTCGCTAATGATGTAACTCTGACCATATCCCTTTTCTCTCGGCCGAACAATGCATGCACTACCCATCGACCGCGACTGGGCATCTGCAACTACATCGTCTTCTCCGGTGGTATAAAATATCAACATCGTAATCCTTAAGTAGCTCCAACCACCGCCTCTCGCCGCAAGTTCGCCTCCTCCGGTCAAGATGTCGAGACTCTTGTGGTCCGTAAATGTCCACGTGAACTCCATATAAATAATGTCTCCGCATCTTCAAGGCACGAATCACAACCGCCAACCTGTGTCATGCGCTGATAGTTCTTCTCATGCTTCCTAAGCCGCCGAGACGCATAAGCTATAACCTTGCCGCGGCCGCATCAAAGACGCACTCCAAGCCCGACACCGACGCCACAATAAACCACATATCCATCTAAACCTCCGGAAGAGTAAGAATCGGGGCCGCCAACCTCTCCTTTAGCAATTGGAAACTTTCTCACAAGTATCCGTCCACCGAACATAGCCGCTTTCCGAGTCACTAGTCAAAGGTTTGAAATAGAAGCAAACTTTTCCACAAACCTCCGATAATAGCCTGCAAGGCCCAAAAGTCGCGCACTCCGCTTGTAGCTGGTCCGCCAAGTCTTGATCGCCAATCTTAGTCAGACAACCCGAATACCATCTACCCGATAACATGCCCCAAGAAAGCCACCGGCTAACGAACTCGCATTTCGAGAACTTGGCATACAATCGCGGCCTCGAGGACTCTAATACCGCCCTCAAATGACCAGATGCTCTCGCTCAAGCGCGAATACACCAAGATATCATCAATAAACACTATAACGAACATATCCAAGAATGGCTCGAACACCCTATTCATCAAATCCATGAATATCTTTGGGCGTTGTCACCGAAAGACATCACCGAACTCATAGTGCCCATACCGGTCCCGAATGCGCTTTGGGATGTCTATCTCTAACTCGCACTGATGGTAAACTGCATCGCAGTCTATCTTGGAAAAACACTTTGCACCCCGCAACCGTCAAACAAATCGTCAATCCCGGGAGGATACTGCTTGATAATAACCTTGTTCACCGCTCAGAATCAATACACATACGCAGCTGCCCCATCCTTCTTCTTTACAAATAACACTGGCGCCCCAAGGAGAAACACTGCCTAATAAAGCCTTTCTCCAAAGAATGTTTCACCGATCCTTCAATTCCTTCAACTCGCGGTGCCATCCTCAGTATGGCTAATAGATATCGGTCGAGTGTCCGTGCCAAATCGATGCAAAACTCAATCTCCTCTCGTGAGGATACCCTAAGCTCGCCCGGGAATACGTCCGAAACTCTCTAACAACCGAATCGATCAAGGTCCCAGATCTCACCAAAGATTTAATACCCAAACCAAATGGTAGATATACCCTTCCGTACCATCTTCCTAGCCTTGAGGTAAGAAATAAACCTACCCTACGATGCAAGATTCCCTTCCACTCGATAACCTACCACCAGAAACCGAACCGAACTAACCTCTCTGCATCCACATTGGCATAGCAAGACGCTAGCCAATCCATACCCATAATCACATCAAGTCCTCATATCCAACTCTATCAAGTCACCAGAGTCCGACGACCATCTATAGTCACCGGGCAAGCCTTATATACCCACTCGCCTACCACCAAGCACCTACGGCCAGAGCCACCTCAAAGGATTCTATGGACTCGGGCTCTATCCCTATTCTACCAAAGAATATGAGGAGATATATAGGACAAGGTAGAACCCGGATCTATCAAAGCATAAACATCACAAAGAAGAGACCAACAATGTACTGTGATTTACATCGTGACGCCTCGTCCCGGGCGGCCGGACATAGCATAAATGCGCTCGAGGACCGCTGAATCGAACTCGCCACGACCGCCGCGGCTGTTGCCCGTCAACACCTCGCCCGGCGCCAACCATCAAGATGAAGACCCAAAGAATCGAACTCGCTTACCGAGCCATGGCACTCCCGCCACTCGACGAACAATCTCTTCAAATGGCCTGCTGGTCACAAGAGTAACAAGCTCACGGAGGAATACGACACTTCTATAATGGCAATCACCACATCGACCACACCGAGGCACGTGGGCCTCATCCGACCGAACTCGTCCTCCGAAAACCCGGCCTCGAACCCTGCCCCGCTCCCGAATACTCAGACGCCCCGAAGATGGTGGAGGAGCGCCTGACCGGCCTGGTGCAAATGGTTCGCCTTTGGGTTGTCTACCCTAAAACTACCAGAGGACTCGATGTCTCGCCCTCTTCTCGCCGAGCACTGCCGATCCGCTTCTACCGCTCTCACACCTGCGCATGTGCTGCACGCGGGCAATGTCCATGCCCTACCGAAGAGCCACCCCGAGCAACTCTCGCCAAGTGATCATCGAGTCTGTGACATAGCGGTGCACCGCCCTCCATGTTCGCTACCAAAGCGCACATACCTAGCCAATGAATCAAACTCCATGTTGTATTCCGGACCGTCCACCATTCTGTCTCGGCGTCAAAACCTATTTCGGCCGAGCCCTCCTCATCTCGCGGAGGCAAGAAATGGCCATAACGCTCCGAGAACTCGTCCCAAATACCGGAAGCGCATGCTCCCCGACGGTTCCATGAATCATACCACAATCGCAGGTGTCCCGCTGACGCGAACCTAGTACCACCGACTCGGTCTCCGCCCCGATCACCCTCACGATCCACAGAATCGGATGAACTCGAGGATCATCCTCGTGCCTCGACCCATAAAACTCGCGGTCGCAACTCAAAAGTCCTCGCCTCGTTAGCACTCAGGTCGAACTACGGTACAACCGAATCGCTGTCTCCATTTATCTCGCGTTCGCCACAACTCGCTAGTAATCGGTCATCTCTCAGAGCCTATATCCTCTCGCCTCGGCTGGATCGAGGCTCGTACCGCGTCTCGTGAGGCCGCCGCCGCTCGCATTTCACCGGGTTGGCGACGTGGTAGAACTCGCCGCTCAAACACCTCATCCGTAAGGATCGGGCTCGTGCCTCGTAACCCTCGTGCCCTACTAGTAGTTCCTCCACCGCTTGCCTCTTCGGTCGCGGCCGCTGCGCGAGGCATAATCGATACACACAAAGTTTACGCGGAGGAAATTCAACCTATAACACGCCTCTATTGCACGATCTTAGAGTGAAAGAAATGGAAACCAATCCTAAATATCCGTAGCCTCACGATTATAGATGTGGTGCACAACACACCGATAATCAAGACTCTACTAGATACGGCTGTAGACCCTTCCGAGGATTAATCGCTCGATACCACTTTTGTCACGACCCGACTCGATCCATGACCAGTGCTCACCCGCACCCTTGTAACACAACATCGAGAAAACCAAATGAATATAAACTCAAAATAAAACAACCATAATGGTATAAATAGTCTAGCCCAAAATGGCTATCCCAAAAGTACATCAAATTGAACCTATATCCTTAAACAACCCAAGCATGACAAGACTACAGCCTCTAAGAATAAGTAACACTATGACGACAGGCCCCGCCATGCCCTCGAATGTACAAAATATCACAACACCGGGAGAACCATACCAAAAGTCGAAGCTCAAGAAACGAGCTCACGACACTGAGTAAGAGATCCTAGGAATGAGGATCTACCACCGCTTCCCTTACTCGCAGATTAACGCAGCCCCGGCGAAGGGGGTCAGACACAACGTACTGGTATGTAAAACTGGAAAATACTGTAGTAATATCACAAGTCAAAGATAAGCTGGAGTCATAGATAAAAATCAATTCCCTTGCACTGTGCCTTACTAACAATGAGAGTAACAAGTATAAAACTTATAGCATAAAAATAGGAGGCTCACGATCAAAACAGGGTACCTCGCCTGCAGTAGATCAAGCAGCCCTACTCCCGGGACTATTTCACCCGCACGGGTCCCGTGGACCCGCATGAGGTCATCCGCCTCGCTACGGGACTATTTCACCCGCACGGGACTATTTCACCCGCACGGATCTGTGGATCCGCATGAGTACCATCGCCGTACTCGCATGGGACTATTTCACCCGCATGGATCCTGTGGTCCGGATCCGCATGAGTGCAAGCGCCGCACTCGCATCATGGGTAGCAAATCCATGGCATAGATAATAACCCGGAGTTTACCCCGTAATAATACAAATATATAACATAGCTCATCCGGCTATCATACATAACATAAGCACTACCGGCCTATCATATCCTACATAAGCACTACCGGCCTATCATATCATACACAAGAACTACCGGCTTATCATAACATAAGCAAGTTAAGAAATCCCCTAACTTCTTATTAACATTATTAATATATCCTCTCATTTTAGTATCCTAAGGCACTAACATGTCTTTTAATAGAAAATTCGGGAATTCAACTCAAGTACCATGTACTTCTAACTTTTTAAGAAAAACTCTTTTTATACAAAGATTCCAAGATACTAATCACCATAGCATCAAGTTACAATTTCTTTTCAAAACAAGTCACATTTCCTTTTAGAAATATAATAGGCTTCTAAATCAAGTGACTTCATTTCCTTTAAAACCTTAGGCAACCAATGCCTAAAAATCAATCCACCTTCCATAGTTTCAAATCCTTTACCCGTACTTGTTTTAGTTAGAGTAAACCATTCTTTGTGAACCTTTCCAGAAACTAGTATAACCAACTTCCCATAAAGTCATTATATTAGCGTTATACCTTTGTCAAATACATTTTTCTTAAATTCAAAGGACTTATACTTTTGAAATGAAACAAGCATCATATACTTTAAAACAAGTGTAGATTATCAAATCTCGTACGTATACCGTACTACATAGATACAACTACTCATGCTCAAGAGATAGGAAAGCTCTACATACCTCCTTGGTCAATCCACTTGCTAAGTCCAACTACCGCAAGTAATATGTCAACCTATAATAACCATAGTGTTTATTAACCTCTAATTCCAATGTAGAAATTCCAAATTCAAGTTATCAATTCCTAAGGAAAATCAAGCATTTCCTTTGTTTCTACTCACTTTGCCACCTTTTCAAAGGCCGATTTTTCAACATTCAAACGCCTTATTAAGGCCCAACAACCAAACCAACACAAAGGGGATTACACACCTAATCTTGGGTGTGTAAAATTCTGCCCATAAGTTATAATAGTACACTTAACAATTCTAAGGTGGTTTTTAGGCTACAACATGCTCATAATATTTCTTTAGCCAAATCCTTCATATTCAACCCACATTTCTAGCATGCAATGACTCTAAGAACATTATTTACCACCATAAGTATCTTCTTCATAACATGCAACTCTATAAACTAATAATAGAGGAAGAATCATTACCTTAGAGCTTTAGCCAAATTTTATCCAACAATTTGCTAGCCTTTCTACCAAGAATACCACCACCACCACCTTCACAAGCTAGCCACAAGCTTCCTTCTTGTCTTTTAATTTTTCAGATTTTTCTTAAGGCTAGAATCCTCTTGGATTTTTAGAGAGAAGGAGGAGCTTGAAATATTTTAGAGAGAAGGAAGAGGTTTTTCAAAGAGAGAGATGACAAATGACCAAGTCTTTAAGACTTGGTCAATATATTGCATGTAAAAATCAGATGGGGGGGACACTTGTCCCCACTCGTGCCCTTTCAAAATAAAAATCGACTTTTCCTAAGTTTTTCCGCGATTTCCGCCGCCGCTTCCCGGGCCATGGCGCCGCAACTCCGCGAACCCTGATCTTCCGGCCATGCCCTACAATTACTGCTGGCGCCGCGTTCGCCCGCCCACATGGCCGAGACCGACCGAGGTCCCGGCCCTAACCACGGGGTATAACAATTTGAGGACGGTATTGGGAGTCCTCCGAGACCGGCAATTGTATGCCAAGTTCTCGGTCGAGTTCCGTTAGCTTGGCTTTCTTAGGGCATGTCATCTGGGCCGATAGTATTCTGTTGATACAAACTAAGATTGAGGCAAGCCAAGACTTGGCCTGCACTCCACCACACCGGCAGTGCGCAGCTTTGGGCCTGCAGATATTATCTGAGGTTTGTAGAAGTTTGCTTCTATTTCAAAGACTTTGACTAAGCCGACTGTGGCGCTATGTTCGATGGACGGATACTGTGAGGAAAGTTTCCAGTTGCTAAAGGAGAAGTTGACGACCGCCTCAGCTTACTCTTCCGCAGGCTTAGATGGATACGTGGTTTATTGTGACGCCAGTGTCGGTGTGCTGCGTCTTTGACGCAAAGACGGCAGAGTTATAGCTTATGATCTCGACTTAGGAAGCATGAGAAGAACTATCCCACACATGACTGAGTTAGCGGCGGTGATTCATGCCTTCAAGATCCGAGACATTATTTATATGGAGTTCATGTGGACATTTATACTGCACCACAAAGTCTCCAAGATATCTTCACCGTAGGAGCCGAACTCATGCAGACGGTGGTGGAGCTACTTAAGGATTACGATGTTGATATTCGTACCACCCGGGGAAGGCCAATGTAGTCGCATGCCCTTAGTCGCAGATCGATGGGTAGTCCGTCTGATGTTCACCGCAGAAGAGGATATGGTCCGAGAGTTACATCGCCAGCGAGCCTCGGGTTCGTTTGGTTGATTCTCGATAGTGACGGAATTCGGTTCGAGAGGTCCGAAGTCTTCCATCGTCGGCGAGGTGAAGAGACAACGATGAGGATCCGATTTTGGTACGGCATCGACGCAGCCTTCCGAAGGAGAAGAGTCTATTTGAGGTAGCGCTGATGGAGTGCTAAGATTCGAGGCGGCCAGGTGTTCCCGATGACAGACTTCGCCACAGATTCTGAGGGAGGCACACAGTGCTCGTTATTCTATTCATCCGGGGTCGACTAAGATGTATCATGACCTCAGATGCGTGTATTGGTGGGATGGCCTAAAGAGGAACGTTGCGGAGTTCGTGGCACAGTGCCCGAATTGTCAGCAGGTTAAGATTGAGCACCAGAAGCCCGGTGGGCTGTTGCAGGCCATTGATATTCCGACTTGGAAGTGGGAGGTGATAAATATGGATTTTATTACAGGACTACCTACCACTCAGAGGAAGCATGATTCCATTTGGGTGATTGTCGACAGGCTGACGAAATCAGCCCATTTTCTTCCACGTAACGACGCCACCGAGGACTATGCCAGATTATATATTAGGGAGATTGTGAGACTGCACGGAGTCCCGGTGTCGATTATATCAGATAGAGGAGCCCAGTTCTCGGCTAACTTCTGGAGGTCTTTTCAGAAGGGATTAGGGACACAGGTGAGTCTCAGTACGGCGTTTCACCCTCAGACTGACGGACAGGCCGAGCGCACTATCCAGACACTTGAGGATATGCTGCGGGCTTGTGTTATTGATTTCAGGGGTAGCTGGGAGGATCATTTGCCTCTTGTGGAGTTTGCTTACAACAACAGCTACCATTCCAGATATGATGGCGCCTTACGAGGCCTTGTACGAGGAAGTGCGAGTCACCTATAGTTTGGTTCGAGTGGGGAAGTTCGATTAGTCGGACCGCACTTAGTTCAAGCGATGGATAAGGTGGCTTATCCAGAGCGGTTGTTGGCAGCTCGTAGTCGAAGTCGTATGCGGATTATCGGCGCCGACACTTGGAATTTGAGATAGATGATTGGGTTTTTCTAGCGTATCGCCCACGGCGGCGTGATGAGATTTGGAAAGAAGGGAAGCTTAGCCCAAGGTACATCGGGTCAGACGGATTGTCCGTAAGGTAGGCAAGGTTGCTTTATGAGTTAGATCTTCCGTCCGATTTGGAGGCGGACATCCAGCTTTCCATGTGTCCATGTTGCGGAAGTGTATCGAGATCCATCTAGAGTGCACCCGCTCAGGATGTCCAAGTGACAGAGGAGTTGTCGTATGAGGAGAGTCCCATAGCGATACTCGATCGTCAGGTTAGACGACTTCGGACGAAAGACGCTTCCGCAAGGTCCTATGGCGAACGAGAACAGGAAGAAATGACGTGGGAAGCAGAGGATGACATGAGGAAGAAGTACTCACCTATTTCCTATACCTCCGGGTAACCCACTTTCCGCTGTTAGTTTTAATTTAGCCTTTACGCTCAAGATGTTGTGGCTCGTGGAGCTTCTTTATTTGTAAGAGAATAGTAAGAGGTCTATGTTGATGTTGTAATTTGAGTAAGTTTAGAAGGAACATTCGGACGAATGTTTCTAAGGAGGAGAATGTTATACCCGTAGTTCGACCTACGTATGAGAGCTTACGAAAGAATGTAAGACTTAAAATTTTCAAAGGATAGGTTGTGATTATTCGGACGGTTTTTAGTCAACTTTAAGGCGGGTTATGACCCGTACATTGAGAGTTCCTAAGTGGTTCAAGGGCCTAAGGCGTAGTTCGTTGAGTCTAGATTCCAACGCAACCAACCGCTCGTCGATAGGACGCCGAGTAGAAAGATATGAGAATTACAAGTTCAAAGGCTTGCAATGACGTAAATGTGTTTCGAAAGAGGCAGCGCGCGCCGGAGGCGTGGCCGCGCCAAAGCATCGTAGGGTAGCTGAAGTTTGAGCCGCGCGCCGAAGCGAGGCCGCGCGCCGAAGATCCGAGGTCCGCAGAGCGGCCGCGCGCCGGCGGCCGCGCCGAGGCGGGATTTTTGGGCGAAAAACTTAGTAAATCGATTTCTTTAAAAGGCTATGGGAGGTGACAAGTGTCCCCATCTGATTTTGCTTGCATGGCTTATATTGACCAAGTCTTGTAGACTTGGTCATCTCTCAAACACCTTCCTCTCTAAAAATCAGCTCCTCCTTCTCTAAAACCCAAGAAAATCTGAATAGTTTAGAACCAAAAAGAAGCTTGTAGCTAGCTTGTTGGCATTGTTGTGGTGGTGTTCTTGGCAAGGAAGCTAGCAATAGTTGGAATAAGTTTTGGCTAAAACTTTAAGGTAATGATTCTTCCTTTAGATTTAGTTTTGCATGTTAAGAAGAAAGGACTTGTGGTAGTAAATAATGCTCTTAGAGTCATGCATGCTAGAAATGTGGTTTGGATATGAAGAATGGGTTAAGAAGAGATTATGAGCACGTTGTAGCCTAAAACTACCTTAGAATTGTTAAGTGAATTGTTGTAAACATATGGGCAGAATTTTGGGTATATAATCCCTTTGAATTGTTGGATTGATGAACCTTAAATGTGGTGTTTTGATGATAAATTCGCCTTGAGAAAGGTGGCAAAGTGAGTAGAAACAAAGGAAATGCCGCCAATTTTCCATAGAATTTAGTGGTCTTGAAATTAGATTGTTCTACTTTGAGATTAGAGGTTAACAAACGTATCATGATTATTATAGGTTGAAATATTACTTGCATGTAGTTGAGCTTAGCGGTGGATTGACCAAAGAGGTATGTGAAGTTTTCCTATCTCTTGAGCATGAATAAATGAAACTATGTAGTACTGAGACGACAAGATTTGGTATTCTTACTTGTTTGAGTATATAATGACTTGTTTCGTTTTAAGAACGTATAAATCCCTTGGTTAGGGAAAAAGTATGATTTTACTAAAGTATAGAGTTAATATAACAACTTTATGGGAAGTTGGTTTATTAGCTTCATAAAAGGTTAATGAGAAGAGATTTACTCTAAAAGTAAGATAAGTATATGAAGAGGCAAATTGATTTTAAGATATCAATTGCCCAAGAGTTTTATGTATAAAGAGTCATTTTTAAAAGAGTTGAAGTATGTAGTACTTGGGTTAAATTCCCGGTTTTCTTTTATTAAAGATATGATTAAGTGTCTTAAGTAAACTAAAATGAGAGGGTATATGAACAAGACTAATAAGAAGTTATAAGTTTCTTAACTTATTTATGATTATGATATGATGACAGTTTGAGCTAGGGTAAGATTATATCTGAGGGGCAAGCCCCAAGATCGTTATACCACCTTCTCCAGGGTAAGAGTATGTATGAGCGGCAAGCCCCAAGATCGTCATACCACCTTCTCCAGCAAAGAGTATATCCGGCGGGTAGATCCAAGATCGTTATACCATCCGCACCGTGTAAGAGTATATCCGGCGGGCAAGCCCCAAGATCGTTATACCATCCGCCCAGCAAGAGTATATCCGGCGAGTACACCCAAGATCGTTATACCATCCGCTTGTGGTAAGAGTATATCCGGCGGAAAGTCCCCAAGATCGTTATACCACCTGCTCCGTGGATTTGCTACCCATGACGCGAGGAATACCTCACGCGAGTCCTTATGGGCTTACGCGGTGAAATAGTCTCACGCCACGGTACAACCGATGCGAGAGTACCTCACGCGGGTTCACAGACCCACGCGGTGAAATAGTCCCGAGTAGGATGGTTTTATTGATACCACGAGGCAGGTACCCGCTTTGATCATGAGCCTCCTATTTTATGCAAGATCACATATATATATATATACTTGTCACTCTATGTTAGTAAGGCACCAGAAAAGGTATTTTATTGACTTCCATGACTCCAATTACTTTCGGACTTATGATATCATTACTATAGTATTTTCCACTTTGCATACTTGGTACATATCATAATCGACCCCCTTCCTGGGGCCGTTCATGCCGCAGTAAGGTAAGCGCATTGAGGATCCTCGTTCTTAGGATCACTACTCCGATGTCGAGCTCCATCCTCCTAAGCTTGTTTATTGGTACGGATACTCCCTGATGCTATAGGTGTTTTGTACATTCAGGGGTATGACGGGGCCCTGTCCCGCCACAGTTGTTATCTTTAGAGGTCTGTGGTCACCTATGTGTTTTGGGCTATAAGAACCAGTTGTATTGCTATACTTTGTTCAAGTATGTTTTATAGAAGGCAGCCTTATCGGCTGGCCAGTAATGTTTACCCTTTTCTCTATGTTATGTGTTATGTATGTTCCGCGGCTATTCTCTGACATATACCTGACAGGGTACCCCGGTAGGGTACCAGCCATGGCCCCGGGGCTGGGTCGTGACAGTGACGAGAAAAGATTACCTTCATTTCAGAACCCATATTGCTAGTGGAATTCATCTCTTTCTTCCAACAAATATAAAATCAAATTCAATTTATTCAAAATTCTCAAGAAAGCTCTCTATTTAAAACTCCATCTCAATCAAACTAAATTGTCAAATAACACTAGAACTGAAAAGCTTACAAAAATATTCTGTAATTAGATTCAATTAGAAAAAGATGATTTTAAGACCTGTAAACATACTAACGTAAGGGGAAGGTAAAACGACGGTAAAACGTAATCTAACCTTGGAGAAGAGGGAAGAGCAGTTCGACGAAGTGGATGCGACGACGAGTGGAAAAGGGTGACGACGATCAGTAGGGAAGGGTAAGGCGACATCGAGGTGTGGTAGGAGATGCGACGACGAGCTAGGGGAAGTGTATGGTTGCAATCGATTGGGGATATTAAAACACTGAAATCGATTGGGTCGCCGAAAATGTATGGTTGCAAAATGTCGGGGTTAGGACGACGTAACTAATGGTACCAACCTCAGTCGTCGATTGTGCCTCAGGTCGCCGGAAAATGCTATGACGCCGGCTAGGGTGTTCAGATTTTTTCGATTGGGTGTTGTGGCGTTTTGGTGAGAATCGAACAACGTGGGGGGTGTCAAAATGACGGGAAGGTGATGCCGAGTGTGATGGTACCAACTCCGAACCTTGAAATCGTTAGGAATTTGCAAAAAACTGACCGGAATCGACGGGTTTGCAGCGGCTTTTTCGATCTAAAATTGACGGAGATGTAGGATGAATCGATGGGGGTACTTGGTATGGAAATGACGGGCTTGAAGAGACGAAGCTATTGGACTAAGTCTCGTCCCCGAAATTGGCCGAAAATGGCGAAACTCCGGCGATTTCACTGTTCACTCGACATTTTGGGTTTGTAGAGATTTAGGGAAGAGAAGACGCATCATTTCACTTATGAAGAGGCAAAATAAAAAAATTAAGGACCGTTGCATTACATAGGCCCGTCGTGTAATTTGGGATATTGAAAGATATGACCCGTTGCATTAGCCTTACACAGTCTTTGCATTAGATAGGCTAATGCGATGGTCGTGTGTGGGCGTTGACGATATAAGTTGTCACCTTAGCCTATCTAATGCAACGGCCACAAAATGTCGTTGCATTAGCCTATTTTCTGATTTGGTATAACTTGAACCCGTCGCATTAATGCGACGACTGTACATATGGCGTTGCATTAGATAGGCATGAGTCGTCGCATTAGGCCAGAAATGTAGTAGTGCATGCCTGCACTCTTCCAAAATTCCATTGGGATCGCTCGTCCCCTTCGCATCCTGCGAATAACACCCGTAACCTCCTCAACCTTAATGCTTCTCGAATATCCAAAATCCTCGTGCCTTCCAGAATGCTCCAAACCGACTATAACCAAATCGATGGATATTTATTATATTTGATTTGGTTTAGTTTTAACCCAAAATCTATCCAAACCGACCTATGAACACCCCTAATTGCAGTTATTTTTCACATATTCAAAATTTATTGCAAACAAATTGGCACACCCAGTGGGACCAAGTCTGCCCGTCATATCTTCTCTCACAAATCAAATCTGCAATGAAAGATGGAAGCTCTATTTTTATGAATACTTCAAGTATCGTCTTCGAGTTTCACCAAGTCTACATCTCGATAAGCCTTGAAGTATGAGGCATTTATAGACATCGAAATTTTATGGGACTCTAAGGTCGGTTAGAATTTATTGCAGACTACTCTATCTTAAACCCCTAGTTCATGTCTATATAAAAGAACACATGTTTCTTGGAAAAGACAACTCCAAAATTCATAAACTCATGGAATAATCACATGTGGCTAGACTCTTCTTGATAATCAAATATTTTAAGAAGATTCACAAAATTCTTTCATAGAGATAAATTTCATGGAGGTCTATATCATCCTAATTCGAGAAACACGCAAATAATAGCCCTCGAATCATGGAGAAAAAATAAGGTAATAAACAGTGTCATTTAGTCAAAATCCTAGTTCGAGACCCTTCTTGTATTCAAAATTCGTTGCAAACAGTGTCATTTAGTCAACGTAATGCTGCCCCACTCCTTCATTGATGGTTTGTGATTAGAAACATTTTTTCATTTTGATTGACCATTCAAATTAACTTTTTACACAAAAAAAGTTGAGTTGTACAACCATGTTCGTTCTTTGTTCATTTGAAAAATACAAACCAGATGGAGACATGGAGGGAGGGATAATGGGCGGAGCCACCTTAGGTAAAGGGTTGTCATCTGCACATCCTTTGCTAAAAAATTACTTAATATGCATAGACTAAATATTAGTTATTATGAATATATATTAAATTTTGCACAGCCTTTAACATAAAAAAAAAAAAATTACACATCCTTCGCCAAATTCCTGGCTCCGCCACTGAGAGGGACCCCAACACTGCTGGCTACTACTTATGTTCTCTTTCAGACATAATTATTCTCTCACCGAAAGTTGAAAACTATTTGTAGCTTTTCTAATTCCATGCCCATATTTTTTTAACTATCAGTATCCGAAACCAAACCAAACCAAATAGCCTGAGTAATTTGGATTCACGTAGAATAGATTCACTAAAGAGATAAAGTGCAGCCACTCCTAGCTTCCATTTCCAAAATTTAACAAAGAAAATAAAAAAAAACATTTATAGATTATAGAACACATCGGTTTAATTAACTTGATCATGAGAATAAAAACAATCTTCAGTGCAAATATTCCTGATAGTTATATTATCCAACAGGTGAACAAAGTATACAGGGATTAGTCTCTCAAATTTTAAACACAGACACGAAAACAGAGGTGATTGATCAACTTTGAGAAATGAATTAATTTTCCGGGACAATATTCTCTTCAACACAAGAGATAGAAATATCAACAGATGAAGAGGATGGAAGGATCGCAGCAACACTCATCAATCAGGAAACAGCAACACAGAGCTGCCAGACTGCACCAACACATCATTTTAAAAACTTGTGACATAAATAAGGATAGATTCTAATTTATTTTACATGTATACTTCCTCCGATTTACTTTTGTTTGTCATAGTTTAACTTGACACATCATTAATAACTTATGATTTTAAATATGTCATAACATTTGTACGATGATGTTATGTTTCGGCCAAAAGCAATGAGTTAAATGTATCCCAAATGCACCTTTGTGCAAAATCACACACAGAGGAGATCGAAAAATTTGCACTTACCATCCCTCAAGAAAGCCAGGTTCCCTTCTTGGGGGAGGAGCTGTGTAATATTGAGGTGGCGGCATCACTGGAGGACCTTGATAATAGCCTACCAACATTTATTTCCATTAAAATAAAATCAAAAGAATTTTATGTTAAAGGGAGAAAAATCAAACAGATTTAATTAAAATAGCAGAGCTAAAAATTAATGGAAATTAAAACCCATCAAAGTTAAATATAAAATACAACACAAGTTTACCTTGAGCAGGATAGGGATATGCGTACTTTGGTGGCTCACTCATCCTCGATCCTTCACAGAATCACAGAGATATGTTACAAAGAAATAGAAGAGGAGTAGTTTCAATTTCTAACTTGATAATCAGATAAGATAAGTACCTATTTGCCACACAGAGATCAAAAGGCTTATAGGGTCACAACACCACACCACTAATCTCCATATATATTAAAGCTAAGCATAGACACATCTCTATGACCAGCATTTATATTTCTTTTTTTTTTGTTGTTATTTATTGGATTTCCTCCTTATTTTTTATACAATTATTAAATAACTAATGCTTTTGGTTATTGGAAAGTAACTGTCTAATTAATTATAAGTCTCATCAGGAGATTTGAAATGTACGCGTGAGTAAATAGTTTGCTGTGCTAATTTATAATTTGAATAGAAAAAATATAAAAGAAATTTATTTTATTTTATAATATTACTTTTTCTGTCATTAAATTGAATGTACAGATGGTAGAATGTAGACAAACTTCACCTTCACTATTTAATGGGCAATTTAAATCAAAAGAATAGATTTACTGTTAGAGAACTTCACTATTTAAATATAATAATTTAAAAACCCTTTACATAACTCATACGAGATCTCATCACTAAAAGGTGGGTGTGATTTCACTGGATATGTTGTTGTTGTTGTTTTAGTGCTGGGATCTCAACTTGGTAAAATGACCATATATACATAAAAACTCTTTTTCCATGCAAGGAAATTAGGACTTGGAAAAAGAATAGACCCGCATAATTGTATAGCGGATTTACTGTTAGAGAACTTCACTATTTAATGGGCAATTTAAATCAAGGAATGGCGTAGTTTAAGTAGACTCCATATAATAATTTAAAAACCCTTTACATAACTCATGTAGAAGAAGCCTTTAAACGAGTGCTATTACTAGTGCTCAAAGCTGTTTCGTTATGCTATGGTCAACTTTACAGGGTACGTTTTATCTTTTCTCTTTATCCTTTTCTGTCCTTGATATTAATTTCCTCCGATATATGCGCATTTGATTACTTTCCTCTAGCTTTATTAGGTATATGTCTGTCCCTACAACTGATGCCATATTTTCCTATCTAATACTAATAGTATACTTTGTCTTTTTCCCTTGTCCTTAAAACAGTAGCTGAGTATAGGGGGAAGTGGAAAAAAGAGAAGCTGTGTATACAAAAATGCATACTGTTTTCAAGTGTTTTGCTTCTCGGCTAAGGTATGTTTGGCCAAACTTCTGGAAGTGTTTTTGAGAAAAAACACTTATTTAGCCAAACACCCTTTTTTCAGAAGTAGAAACACTTTTTCAGAAGCCAAAAAGTATTTTTAGATAGGAAGAGAAGCAGAAACATCAATTTGGTGATTCTGAGAAGCTATTTTTGCTCATTCATTGAATTTTTTTTGACTCATTTACCATTTTATTTTCACAAAATTTCTTTTAATCTCATATAATATCTTTATATAAAATAGAAATTTGGGAATAGGGGTAGGGCGGGGTTAAGAAAAAAATTCATATTTTTTTTTATAAAAGTAACAAAAAATATGAAATAGAAATTTGAGGATGGGTATGACAATGGGGTGGGGTGGGTGTTACACCCCGGAATTTCAGGTCATGTATTGGGAACGTACGAAGGGAAATAAGAATTGGAATTGGAAAGATAAGTTGACAGAATGTTTTTGATCAGTTGTTGAGTCAACTTTGAAGCGGTATATCTCCTAGTTCATTAGGAGTTTTTAGGTGTTTCAATAGCCCAGTATGAAGTTCGTTGAGTCTAGTTTCCAACGCAACAAACCGCTCGTCGATAGAACATCGGAGTAGGAAGTTATGGAGGTTACAAGTTCAGTGGGGACGAGCGAGTGAAAGTGTTTTCGGTGCCAAAGCAGTGGCGCGTGCGTCTGCGGCGCGCAGCGCGCGTCTGCGAGGCCGCGCCGAGGCGGAAAATTTCGCGAAAAACAGGAGAAAATCAAAATATTTTGTTAAAGGCCTGTGGGAGGGTGACAAGTGTTCCTCCCATCCTTTTGACCAAGAGAAGACCTTATATTATGACCAAGTCTTGAAGACTTGCTCATTTGCAAAGGTTCCTCCTAAGAAATCCCCTCTTCTCTCCCAAAAAGTGATAAACCCTAGGTGTGATGAAATTTTTGGAGAGACGACAAGAAGGAATTATGTTGGCAAGCTTGTAGAGGGTTCGTGTGGGTGATTTTAACGTGAAGAAGATTTCGGAAAGAGGACTTTTTGAGGTAAAACCTTCACCTTCTTATATTATTGAAGATTACAAGTTATAGTAGTTAAGAAATGAGCATGTGGTTTAAATATTAAAGTTTGAAAAGATTTGGATCATGTCGACTTGTTGAAAACCGAAAATGGGCATGTTAGTCACTAATGTTGTAATCAATTCGGTTGTTAGCAAAAATCGTTACATGTTATATATAGAAGGGTATATCGTTGTTATAATTGGTTAAGACTTATATAACATGTTGAATTAACGAGTTGAATTGAAAGGATTTGAAAAGTTGATATGTGAGCATGTTATAGCCAAGGAGTTGCCTTAAACTAGTTGGATTGTTTTACTATGAATTGTGGGGCAAAATTTTACACGTCCAAGTTAGGCGTGTAATCCCCTTTGTATTGTTGGATTGTTGGGCCTTAAAAGTGGCGTTTGGATATTGAATTCGAGCCTTGAAAAAGGTGGAAAAGTACGTAGAAACAAAGGAAGTGTTGTCCAATTTTCCGTAGAATAAGGGACTTTACAATTAGAATATTCTACGTTGAGGCTAGAAGCTAATAGACGTATTATGGTCATTATAGGTTGATATACTACGGACGGCATATTGAACTTGGCGGAGAGGTATGTGGAAGCTTTCTTATCTCTTGAGCATGAGTAGTTATAACTGTATAGTACGGTAGACGTACGTGATTTAAATGAAGTAAATTCATTCGATATGCTTGACTTGTTATAAGAATGTCTAAGTTGGTTGAGTTAGAGAATTAACTCACCTGTTACTAAGGAAAGGTTATAAGAATGGTTTATTCTAATAAGGTAGACAAGGATGTCTTGATGTGGAAAGGTATGGAATACTTGATTTGAAAGTATTAATTCTGGGAATATTCTAAAGATGAGAAACTTGTTTTCTAAGCTAAGAAACTTGAAGTATTTTGAAAGTTGTGTAGCTCGGTTTGAAAGTGTAAGTCTCTTGGTCATAAAAAGAATAAAGTTATCTTGATTTCGGAAATGAAAGTAGTTGTCCTTAGTTGGTTTAAAACATAAAGTGTTATAATAAGCTTTATGGGAAGTTAGTTATAACGACTTTATGAAAACGAAAGAATGATTTATTATTGGGTTTAAAAATGGTAACTTGACATTTGTTTCAAAAAAGATATGAAACTTGATTTCCCACGTTATGGGACTTGATTTAGAAGTAAGAGACTTGAGAATTTGAAGTTTTGAAACTTATATTATTTTGAGAAGTGATTTGGTTTAAAAAGAAGGCATGGTATTGTCTTGGGTTATTTAAAAAGAAAGTATGGAAATTGTTTTGGTTTACTTAAAATAATAATTACTCTATTTTGATACTACGGGTGTTAGTATCATGTGACTTTTGTGAAAGAAATGAATCTTTTTAAAGAGTTAAAGTACGTAGTACCTTGGGGTTAAAACCCGAATTTTTGGCATATAAATGAAAGTACCTTGAGTGTGGGTAACTTGCCTATGTTTGCTTGTGTTATACCCCGTAGTTTCAGAGTATGTATGTGAGTACGTACGTACACGTGTATAAACCCTAATTAGGTTAAGGATGAAATTGTGAACTTCCAACGGAAAAGATTCCGAACCTTGTGAAGGAAATTTTACGTTTTTAATATTTTAACCAATTACGGATTTTTCCGAGAGATGAAATATTTTGGACTAATAGGAGGGCGACATGTGTCACCCCTAGGTGGCACATGTTGGACGAAAATTAGTGGGCAAGTGGCCTAGTCAAGTAGTCAAAGTCTTGCAAGATATTTTGTGGGGCAAGTGGGAAGGGGCCTTGGACGTTTTTTGGAGACATGTGGCTAGCCACATGTCTCATTTTTGTGGTGGACATATGTCCCAAAGTTGTGGTGGACATATGTCTCAAAGTTGTGGTGGACACTTGGTTGGAAGACTTCACTCACACAAGCAACCAAATCTTCACCCTACACATGCTTGAATCTTGGCCATTGAATGTCCTATAAATACCCCCTTAAGTTGCAAGACTTCTTCATCCACTTAAACAATTTCCAAGTCACAAAAATCCTTCCCCCTTTGTTGTAGTCTCTCGTCCGAAACACCCCCCCCCCTCTTGGTAGAAAAATTTCTTCAAGTATTGTTACTATCTCAAATACCTTAGCCTAAAATCCCTTGTAGTATTCCAAAGTTACCTCTATACTAAGAGCCCGGAAATACTACTTTATTTCCTTTAGTCACAAAACGAAACCCTAGGAAAATCTTCATAGTTGGTTGAAGTATTAGGAGAAGTTGTTTAGAAACTTCTAAGGGTTTCTTGGAGCGGATTGGGCGTCTGAGAATAGGAGCTAAACGTTGTTCAGGATCGACTTATAATCTTGGATAATTTTGGGCTTATCGAGGTAATAATCTTTGTCCTTCTATTGTAATTGGAGATTACATATTGTAGTAGTTTAGAATTAAGTATAAGTTATATAGAAGGTTGTTAAAGAAGAGAATTGAACTGTATTTATATAGAATTTGTATTCTGATGAACTTGTGTAGTATCGGGAGGAGGTCTTTGCAATTTTCCGTAGAATAAAGAACCTTATGCTTAGAATATTCTACGAAGTAGTATAGACGTTGATAGACGTATTTGACTATTATAGGTTGATACTTTGCGCGCGACATATTCGACTTGGCAGGTGGATTGAGCCGAGGAGGTATGTGATTCTTCCTATCCTCTTGAGCATGATATTTGTGAAATATATATAGTACGGTAGACGTACGTGTGTTAACTAAATTTGGTTTTACTTTGATGTCTTTTGACTTGAGTTTTAAATAATAAGAATCTTGAAGTATTTCAAAAGAGTTATGAATCATTTTTGAAAGAAAAATAATACTTGGTTTTTCAAAAAAGCTTAAGTGTTATACTAGCTTTATGGGAAGTTAGGTATAACGACTTGAGAAAGATAAGAGGAAACGGTTTACTTATTTGTTTATAAAAGCCTTATAAATGATTTCTGAAGGTGTGGTAAGTTGGTTTGATAAGTAGACATATTATGATGCTACGTGTGTTAGTGTCTTGTGACGTTTGTGTAAAGGGGGTTTCCTTGTTGTGCTTATGTTGCTTAACGATAAGCAGTTGTGCTGATATTATATCACTTACCCCTCTGACTTGTTACGAGCCGAGGGCTAGTCACCCCCGATGTGAGGAATGCCTCATGCGGGTCTATGTGACCTATCGCGGGTGCGGGAGTTCGGGATGATCACTCCGGGTGTATTCTGGCCGTCGATGAATACCTCATGCGGTCCAGTGACTATGCGGTGCGGAAGTCGAGTTGATCGCAGGGTTAGCTACCCCGTCACGAGAATACCTCATGCGGACCTAGGTGGTACATGCGGTGCGGGAGTTCGAGTTAGGCTCGCATAATGATACTATGGGCGATTGGCCTTGCCCGATCATTAGCGGCCTAGAAAAGACCAGTTACGTTATATCTATTTTGCTCTTGTTTATGTTGTGGCACTATGTGCGGTTAAATTGGTTGTTCATACGTATTTGTAATTGGTTTTAAAATGCTATGATTTCATTTCGATGCTTTCTGATTTCACATACTTGGTACTGTTGTCGACCTCCTTGAGGCTGCGTTAAATGCCTCGGTAGGTACTCCTGTTGTTGGTCCCCGCTCCTAGGATCACCGTTTACCTTTTGGGAAAGCCCGTTTCTCCGAGGCTTATCTTTTAGGTATGATCTCCACTGTCATTATAGCTTTATGTACGTTCGGGGTATGGCGGGGCCCCGTCGCCATAGTTGTTTACTTTCTTAGTGCATAGTCTGTTGTAAATTTTGGGATGTAATCGGACTTGGTATATATATACATGCTGAAAGACAACTTTTTCTTGGATAGACTGTTTCTTATTTTACTCTTTATCTCATATCTTTGTTTTTATATTCCGCTGGTTACTCTGATGTATATCTACTTGGGTGTCCGGGTAAAGCACCAGTCATGGGCCCGGGATCGGGTCGTGACAAAGTGGTATCAGAGCAGTTAATCCTCTGAAAGTGTCTACAGACCGTATCTAGTAGAGTCTTGATTATCGGTGTGTTGTGCACCACACCAATAATCAGGAGGCTGCAGGATATTTAGGATTGGTTTCCATTCTTCTCACTCTGAGATCGTGCCTTAGAGCTATGTTATAAGTTGGACTCTTTCTAACACATTCTTATGTACCAGCTATGCCTCCACGCAAGGCAACCCGGGCCCGAGAAGGCAAAGCGGTGAGAGGCTGCTAGTAGGACACAGAGGGCCACGAGGGCACATACTCAGTCCGTACCAGAGGTGGTGCTACAGACGGCGAGTTCCACGACGCCACCAGCCCCAGCAGAGTTTAGAGCCGCGCGAGGCTCACGAGACCACAGTACTGCGCCTCGGTCCCACGGCACAGGCGAGAGGAGATGGTTCTGAGGAGATGGCCCGATTACTAGCGAGATCGTGACGACATGAGATAGGTGGATCTGGCCGATTCGATTCGGTAGTACCGTGGTTCACCGAGTCGGATAGTTTGAGACTACGGGATTTCACGAGTTGCGACCGCCCGAGTTACGGTCGAGGCACGAGGATGATCGCGAGTTCATCCGAAGCGATTCTGACGGATCGTAGAGTGATCAAGCTTGGAGACCGAGTCAGTGGTCTTAGGTTCGCATCGGCTGCGTGATACCGCAGTCGACTGGTTTGATTCGTGGGAGCTGTCCCGGGGAGAGCATGCGCCTCCAGCTGTATGGGACGAGTTCTCTGAGGAATTCCTTGGCCATTTCTTGCCGCCACGCGGATGAGGAAACGCAGGCGACATATTTTTGATGCTGAGACAGAGAGGGCGCACAATTCGGGAGTACAACGTTGAGTTCGACTCGTTGGCTCGATATGTCCCTACGTTAGTAGTAGATATGGAGGACAGAGTGCACCGCTACGTCACCGGGCTCGATGATTATTTGGCAGAGTCTTGCTCGGGTGTAGCTCTTCAGCCGGGCATGGACATTGCCGCGTGCGAGCTCATGCGCAGGTGTGAGGCGTAGAGGCGGCGGGTTGTGAATATCATCGCGAGAAGAAGGCCGGGGCGGCGGGGTCTTTTGGTAGCTCGGGGTGGGCGGCCTCGGCGAACTAGATTTGCACCACACCGGCTGAGCACTCCTCCGCGTCTTGGCGGCCGAGGTATTGAGGCGGTCGGGGCCCGGGCTTGGACTTCGAGTAGCAGGTGCTAACGTCGAGACCACCCCTCTCGGTGTGGCCGTCACGGTAGATCCCATTACGGGAGTTGTGGTACTACTCCGAGCTTGTTACACTGCGGCAGCGGGGTCACTTTGCGAGCTGTCAGAGCGAGCGCGTATGGTAGGGTCGGCTACGGGGTTTTTTGCGGTCTTCATCTCCTGATTACTCGCCGGGGCGAGTGGTACTCGTGGACCCAGGTCGCGGCGGTCGTGGCACGGGTCCCAATTCGGCCGGTCCTCGAGCGCATTTATGCCTGTCCGGCCGCGGGACCGGGGCATCACCGGATGTCGTCACAGGTACCTTATCAGTTTCTTGTTATGACGTGTATGCCTTGATAGATTCGGGTTCTACCTTGTCATATATATCTCCCCTTATTGCTAGTAGGATGAGGATAGAGCACGAGTCCATAGACCGCACTTTGAGGTAGCTACGCCGATGGGTGATTCGGTGGTAGGCGGCGGGTATATAGGGCTTGCCCGATGACTATATGCGATCGTCGGACCACTAGCGACTTGATAGAGTTGGATATGACGGACCGATGTGATTATGGGTATGGATTGGTTAGCTTCTTTACGCCAATGTATCTTGTAGGGGAAAGTGGTACGGTTCCGGTTTCTGAGGCCGGTTATTGAGTGGGAGGAACAACGTATGCGCCAGGGGTAGGTTTATTTCTACCTCGAGGCCGGGAAGATGGTGCGAAGGGTATATCTACCATCTCATTCGGGTATTTGATCACGAGGCCGAGATACCGGACGCCATTCGATTCGATAGTCGAGAGAGTTCCCATATGTGTTTCCGCGACCTCCGGGTATCCTCCCGAGAGGAGATAGAGTTTTGCATTGATATTTTGCACGATGCAGGCCTATATCCATTCGCCATACAGAATGGCACTGCGAGTTGAGAGAGTTGAAGGACCAACCGAGAGATTTCTTTGGAGAAAGGGCTTCATCAGGCCTAGTGTTTCTCCTCGGGGAAGCCTTGGTATTGTCGTGAAGAAGAATGATGGGGCCAGCTGCGTATGTGTGTTGATTCTGACGGTGAACAAGGTGACTATTAAACGAATACCCCTCCCTCGGATTGACGATTTGTTCGACCAGTTGCAGGGTGCGAGATGTTTCTCTAAGATAGACCTGCGATCAGGTTACCATCAGGTGCGAGTTAGGGAGTCGGATGTCCCTAGGATGCGTCGGACGATGCGGGCCTATGAGTTGAGTCATGTCTTTCGGCTTGACCGATGCTCGGCGATTTATGGATTTGATGAACCGAGTGTTCAAGCCATTTTGAATCGTTTGTGATAGTATTCATTGATGACATCTTGGTTTATTCGCTCGGAAGCGGGGAGCATGCGGAGCATTTGAGGCGGTCTTGAGAGTTCTCGAGATCACGGTTGTATGCCAAGTTTTGAAGTGTGAGTTTTGGTTGACCGGTGGCGTTCTTAGGAGCACATTGTCGGGCCGATGGTATTCGGTGGATCGACAAAGATCGAGGCGATCGAGACTTGACCTAGACTTAATACACCGGCAGTGCGCGACTTTACGGGCCTGCGGTATTATCGGAGGTTCGTAGAAGTTTGCTTATTTCAGCACCGCTTGACTAAAGTGACTCGAAAGCGGCTAAGTTTGATGGACGGATGCTTGTGAGAGGGCTTCCGATTCTTGAAGGAGAGGTTGGCCGCCCGATTCTTACTCTTCCGGAGGTCGACGGTATGTGGTTTATTGTGATGCGTCGGGCATCGGGCTTGGATGTGTGTTGATCTGCGCAGGCAAGGTCATCATAGATTACGCATCTCGGCGGCTCAAGAAGCATGAGAAGAACTACCCCACACATGACTTAGAGTTGGCGGTGATTCACGCCTTGAAGATCCGAGACATTATTTGTATGGAGTTCATGTGGATATTTACACACCACAAAGCCTCCAAGTATATCTTGACCGGAGGAGTGAACTTACGACAGAGACGGTGGTTAGAGCTACTCAAGGATTATGATGTCGATATCCTATACCACCCAGGGAAGGCCAATGTAGTGGCAGATGTCCTTAGTCGTAGGTCGATGGGTAGTCTATCAGGGGTGCAGCCAGATAGGAGGGGCATGGTCCGCGAGTTACATCAGCTAGCGAGCCTTGAAGTCCGATTGATTGGTTCTGATAGTAGTGAGGTTCGGGTTCGAGAGGTTGCCGAGTCTTCCATCGTCGAGGAGGTGAAGAGGCGACAGTATGAGGATCCGATTTTGACACGGTATCGTGATACGGCTCTTCGTGAGGGGAAAGGTCCATTTGAGGTAGCACCTGATGGGGTGCTAAGGTTTGAGGGTAGATTGTGTGTTCCAGAGGTTGCAGGACTTCGACAGCAGGTTCTAGGGGAGGCACACAGCGCACGTTACTCTATCCATCCGGGGTCGACAAAGATGTACCACGACCTCAGATCTGTGTATTGGTGGGATGGCCTGAAGAGGGACGTTGCAGAGTTTGTTGCTCAGTGCCGCCCGGTCAAGGTGGAGCACGCAGGCACAGTGGGTTGTTGCAGGCTATAGAGATTCTGGCGTGGAAGTGGGAGGTGATCAATATGGACTTTATTACAGGGTTACCTCGCACTCCGAGGAAGCATGATTCTATCTGGGTTATCGTCGACAAGCTGACAAAATCTGCCCACTTTCTTCCCGTCAGGACGACTTTTTCGGCCGAGGATTATGCTAGACTTTACATCCGAGAGATCGTGAGACTGCATGGGGTCCCTATATCTATCATATCGCATGAGGAGCCGGTTTACGCTAACTTCCGAGGTCTTTCGAAGGATTAGGACGCAGATGAGCCTCGATCGCATTCCATCCTCGACAGACGGACAGCAGAGCGTCTTATCCGATACACGAGGATATCTGCGAGCTGTGTCATTGACCGGTGGTACGGGAGGACCATTTGCCGCTAGTAGAGTTTGCGTATAATAACAACTACCATTCCAGTATCCAGATGGCGCCTTATGAGGCCTTATATGGGAGGAAGTGCAGGTCACCGATAGGCTGGTTCGATGTGGGCGAGGTGCAGTTAGTCGGGCCAAACTTGATACAGCAGGCAGTGGATAAGGTGAAGCTTATCCAGGAGCGGTTATTGATACCGTAGTCGATGTGTCGATGCAGATCATCGGCGTCGACATTTGGAGTTCGAGGTTGATGATTGGGTTTTCCTGAAGGTGTCACCCATGAAAGGTGTGATGAGATTTGGGAAGAAGGGGAAACTCAGCCCAAGGTACATTGGGCCTTATCAGATTGTCCGTAGGGTAGGCAAGGTTGCCTGTGGGTTGGATCTGTCGTCCGATCTGGAGGCGATCCGGTTTCATGTTTCTATCTTTGAGGAGATGTATCGGGGATCCATCTAGAGTGCACGATTGATGATGTCCAGTGTGGAGGGTTATCGTATGAGGAGAGTCCCATAGCGATACTCGATCGTCAGGTTAGGTGACTGCGGACAAAGGATGTGGCTTCCGTCAAAGTCTTATGGCGGAACGAGAACAGAGAGATGGCGTGGGAAGCGAGAGGAGGACGAGGCGTAAGATCCTCACTTATTCCTCACACCTCCAGGTAACTCCCTTTCCTACTTGATTTTAATTATCATATGTACTTAAGTGTTGTATTGTGGCAATGTGTGACATTTGCAAACTGTTTAAGTTATGAGGAGCTATGTCGTTTCTGATTTAATTGAATCTAGAAGGAACATTTGGGACGAATGTTTCTAAGGGGGGGAGAATGTTATACCCCGTAGTTCCAGAGTATGTATGTGAGGACGTACGTACACGTGTATAAGCCCTAATTAGGTTAAGGATGAAATTGTGAACTTCCAACGAAAAAGATTCCGAACCTTGTGAAGGAAATTTTACGTTTTTAATATTTTAACCAATTACAGATTTTTCCGAGAGATGAAATATTTTGGACCAATAGGAGGGCGACATGTGTCACCCCTAGGTGGCACATGTTGGACGAAAATTAGTGGGCAAGTGGCCTAGTCAAGTAGTCAAAGTCTTGCAAGATATTTTGTGGGGCAAGTGGGAAGGGCTCGACGGGCGTTTTTGGAGACATGTGGCTAGCCACATGTCTCATTTTTGGTGGACATATGTCCCAAAGTTGTGGTGGACATATGTCTCAAAGTCAGTGGACACTTGGTTGGAAGACTCCACTCACACAAGCAACCAAATCTTCACCCTACACATGCTTGAATCTTGGCCATTGAATGTCCTATAAATACCCCCTTAAGTTGCAAGACTTCTTCGTCCACTTAAACAATTTCCAAGTCACAAAAATCCTTCCCCCTTTGTTGTAGTCTAAATCCTTCCCCCTTTGTTGTAGTCTCTCGTCCGAAACACCCCCCCCCCCCCCTTGGTAGAAAAAATTCTTCAAGTATTGTTACTATCCCAAATACCTTAGCCTAAAATCCCTTGTAGTATTCCAAAGTTACCTCTATACTAAGAGCCCGGAAATACTACTTTATTTCCTTTAGTCACAAAACGAAACCCTAGGAAAATCTCCATAGTTGGTTGAAGTATTAGGAGAAGTTGTTTAGAAACTTCTAAGGGTTTCTTGGAGCGGATTGGAGCGCATGCATAGGAGCTAAACGTTGTTCAGGATCGACTTATAATCTTGGATAATTTTGGGCTTATCGAGGTAATAATCTTTGTCCTTCTATTGTAATTGGAGATTACATATTGTAGTAGTTTAGAATTGAGTATAAGTTATATAGAAGGTTGTTAAAGAAGAGAATTGAACTGTATTTATATAGGACTGTATTTACAATAGACTTGTGTAGTATCGGAGAGGGAGGTGCTGCCCAATTTTCCGTAGAATAAAGAACCTTATGCTTAGAATATTCTACGAAGTAGTCTAGACGTTGATAGACGTATTTGACTATTATAGGTTGATACTCTGCGCGCGACATATTCGACTTGGCAGGTGGATTGAGCCGAGGAGGTATGTGATTCTTCCTATCCTCTTGAGCATGATATTTGTGAAATATATATAGACGAGACGTCGTGTTAACTAAATTTGGTTTTACTTTGATGTCTTTTGACTTGAGTTTTAAATAATAAGAATCTTGAAGTATTTCAAAAGAGTTATGAATCATTTTTGAAAGAAAAGTAATACTTGGTTTTTCAAAAAAGCTTAAGTGTTATACTAGCTTTATGGGAAGTTAGGTATAACGACTTGAGAAAGATAAGAGGAAACGGTTTACTTATTTGTTTATAAAAGCCTTATAAATGATTTCTGAAGGTGTGGTAAGTTGGTTTGATAAGTAGACATATTATGATGCTACGTGTGTTAGTGTCTTGTGACGTTTGTGTAAAGGGGGTTTCCTTGTTGTGCTTATGTTGTTTAACGATAAGCAGTTGTGCTGATATTATATCACTTACCCCTCTGACTTGTTACGAGCCGAGGGCTAGCCACCCCCGATACGAGGAATACCTCATGCGGGTCTATGTGACCTATGCGGAGCTGCGGGAGTTCCAGGATGATAACTCCGGGTGTGTTACGTCGATGCGAGGAATACCTCATGCGGTCCAGGTGACTATGCGGACTGCGGGAGTCCAGGATGATGCCGAGGGTTAGCTACCCCCGATGCGAGGAATACCTCATGCGGACCTAGGTGGTCTATGCGATCATGGAGTTCCATGATTAGGCTCGCATAATGATACTATGGGCGATTGGCCTTGCTTAGATCATTAGCGGCCTAGAAAAGACCAGTTACGTTATATCTATTTTGCTCTTGTTTATGATGTGGCACTATGTGCGGTTAGATTGGTTGTTCATACGTATTTGTAATTGGTTTTAAAATGCTATGATTTCATTTCAGTACTTTACAGTTTCACATACTTGGTACCTGTTGTACTGACCTCCTTCGGGGGGCTGCGTTCATGCCGCAGGTAGAGGTACTCCTGTTGTTGGTCCCCGCTCCTAGGATCACCTTTTCTGCTTTTGGGAAAGCCCCGTTTCTCCGGAGGCTTATCTTTTGGGTATGATCTCCCTATCATTGTAGCTTTATGTACATTCAGGGTATGGCGGGGCCCTGTCCCGCCATAGTTGTTTACTTTCTTAGAGGTCTGTAGTCCTGTTGTAAATTTTGGGATGTAACTGTCAGACTTGGTATATAAATACATGCCGAAAGACAACTTTTTCGATAGATCAAGCTTTATTTTACTCTTTATCTCATGTCTTTGTTTTTATATTCCGCTGGTTACTCGATGTATATCTGGGCGGCACCGCCGCGGCCACTGCCCGGATCGAAGTCGTGACGACTGTGATAGCTTGTTGTGCAAGTATTGTATCCTTATGCTACCGCGTCTCGATGGAGCGGAAATGTTATTCTTGATCATTTGGGCATCTTGACTCGATGGATGGTCGGGTATCACGGCCGTGATGAGGTTCGTTCGCTGATAGTGTTATTCCATGGACTAGCTCCCACGAGGTTTCGATGCGGTGATCGGTAGTTAGCTTCGTGCGTGCCGGCCGTGGCTGATGCAGGCGGTATCTGGTAGTTGGCTTTCGTACTTGCCCCGGTCAGTGTTATGGCGAAGTCTCGTGATGCAGGAGGTATCTGGTAGTTGGCTTTCGTACTTGCCCCGGTAAGCGACGTGACGCATGAGGTATCTGGTAGTCGGCCTTCGTACTTGCCCCGGTCAACTTCGTGGGTTGGTTTTATAGTAGTTTATGACGAAGTCTCGTGATGCAGGCGGTATCTGGTAGTTAGCTTCAGATTACCCGCCGACGTGACGCAGGTGGTATCTGGTAGTGGCTTTCGTTGCCGATCGGCCGTGGTACGCTTATATAGTATCGTTGGTACGGTAGGTTCTGGTAGCTGGCTTTCGTACTTGCCCCGGTCAGTCGATGATGCAGGGTGGATCTAGTAGTTATGCTTCGTCTTGCCAGATGATTCTTATGACGGTGGGACACGGTGTTCATGAGTACTCGCTGGCGTTGTTATATCATGCATCGGCAGTGAGGAAGGAATTCCACGGGCATGATTGATATTGTGGGCGTGAGACCCATTGTTATATTTGAGTGATGACTTTGAGGGCGTGAGTCCCTGACTTGACATGACTGCTTATATATATATTGTGTACTGTAGTTTGGTCATCCTACATGTCTCCTGTTTTATATGTGATTATGATTTCATTCTGATTTTTTCAGCTTCACATACTGTACCTATTGACCTCCTTCGGGTTGCTTTCATCTGCAGGTAGAGAACACCATTCTTGATCCTCGCTCATGTGGTCACGCCTCATCATGGAAGTTCCGTTTCTCCGGAGGCTTATCTTTTGGTATAGTCCCCTGTCATTGTAGGTACTTGTACATTCAGGGGTATGGCGGGGTCCTGTCCCGTCATAGTTGTTGTCTCATTCTTAGAGGTCTGTAGTACTGTTGTGGGCAGGGTGTAAAGGATAAATGTTCAAAGTTTATTTATATATATGCAGTAAGGCGACTTTTTGGTCAGCCTGTTTTTTTGTATCACTGTTTATTGTTTTATGAGTTTTTATTTCCGCTGATTTTCTCTGATGTTTTATCACTAGGGTGCCCGGGGTAAGGCACCAGTCGCGGGCCCGAGGTCGGGTCGTGACAGTGGGGGTAGGGATAGGGCGGGGGTAAGAAAAAAATTCATATTTTTTAATTATTTTATTTTATAAAAGTAACAAAAAATATGAAATAGAAATTTGAGGATGAGGTAGGCAATGGGGTGGGGTTGGGGGTAGGGGGGAAGAAAAAAAATCATATTTTTTATAAAAGTAAAAAAATATATATGACATAGAAATTTGAGGATGGGGTGGGGTAGGTTTGGACATATTTGAGTCATTAACTATAATATTGTCGTTACATTTCTTATGTACAATAAAATATTATTTTTTGATTAAATATTGCAATTAAATAATTTTAAAAAAATTATTAAATTATAAAGATATACTAATTTTTAGAAACATATGATAAAAAAAATATTTTAAATAGTTTTAAATCTATTAGAAAGAATATTTTAGTAAATTTGTATAAATGTTGGTCAAATAGGAAACTGTTTCTGTTTCTCAGAAACACTTCTATAATTATATGTCAAACACTCTAATTGATTCTCCAGAAATAATTTCTGCAGAATTACTTCTGAGAAACAGAAACACCTTTCCAGAAGCTTGGTCAAACAAACCGTAAGCTGTTTTTGCACCTTGCTCATTATTGTCCAATTAAACTTTAAAATATGGTTCATGGGTCATATTCTTCTATCTTTGATATCCCTATATTTGTTACATGGTGGAGCAGTTACATTTTGTCCTTTGGCTAGAAAATCTTTCTAGTGGAACTGGTTGATTGGGTTGAGTGACATAGCAAAATCATCATATTAGATTGGACATATAGTAAAGTATATTCAGTAGTCTAAATAAGTATTCTAATTTAATCATTAAAGAGTGCTTAATTCTTTTACGCTCTAACAATTGAGATTTGAGATAAGCATTGATTCTTACCACAAAGAATAGAACACATAAATCCGAAGCCCTAGACCAGTTGATCTTAAAGGCAGAGGATATAAATGTGTAAATATAGGAAACAATATATTCTCTACCCATAATTAGAATATTTTCATATATTGTGTAAATATAATTATGGTAAGACTAGAATCCCTCTTTTGGATAGGCTTATGATTCCTATTGTATAAGGGATGAATAATGTATTCTATATATACCTTGATATTAATGAAAGACTCCCCAAGGGAGATTAATATCATCTTAGATGGTATCAAGAGTCTAAAACAAAAACCCTAGCTTTTTTGTTGAGCTACCGCCGCCCACCCCTCCCTCGGTTGCCGCGGCGTCTCCCCCTCCTCCCTCCAAAATTTCTAGGTTTTTCTTTTTCTTTCCCCCGTTCTCTAAATGGCTATCCCTGAATCTTCCACACTTTCTGAATCTTCCACACTTTCTGAATCTTCTACCTCCACAAATCCCACCATCACGTTGTCATCCAGCCCTAACTGTTACAAACATCAAGAACTCTATTCTCATTCTTCTTGATCAAGAAAACAGTCAGTATTCTCCCTGAGTTGAACTGTTTCGTAATCATGCATGTCTCTATAACGTGCTTGATCACATCGATGACACCATTCCGCGCCCTCCGGAGGTGGATGAGTTTACTTGGCGTCGTCTAGACGCCGGCGTCAAACAGTGGATTTATGGTAGTATTTCTCAGGACCTTCTTCTTACAATCATGAAATCTGACGCCATAGCCCTTGAGTTATGGAATCGTGTGGAGGAAATTTTTCAGGACAATAAGCACGCCCGTGCTGTGTATTTAGAGGAGCAATTTAACAATACACGTCTTGAAAACTTTTCCAATGTGATCGTAATCGCAAACGCGATTAAAGCTGCGACGATCAACTTGTTGTTGTCGACGAGCCCATTACTGACAGCAAACTGGTGTTACAATTGATTGCTGGCCTTCCTAAAGGCGAATATGATACTTTGGCCACCATGATTCAACAGGCAGATCCGTTATCCAGCTTTAACAAAGCTCGCTCGCAGTTGTTGCTCGAAGAGACTCGACGTGCTAAGCAGGATGAGCATATTCAGAAGGCATTAGCGGTCGAAACGCGCCCTCAAGATCCAACGCCGCCAGAAAACTCTCAACCGCAGCAGGGACGCGGTGGAAAGGGTGGCAGGGGAGGCCGTGGTCGTGGCAAGGGTTGCGGTCAACAGAACCAGCAGCAGCAACAACAACAGGGATCGCAGAACAACTGGGCCGCGGCTCGCCGACTTCGCACCGCGCGCGGCTTCAAGTCTGATCTTGCGGCGCCAGAGTTGAGCGCGGCACCGAGTCCATTCGATGCAGCGGCCACAATCCGTATTCTTCCTGGTTTGTTGGGCCCCGCTCCACCAGCGAGTCCACTTCATGCAGGTCGTTTGCAATTTCATCCGGCATGACATCCACTTAGTTGGGACGTTCACCACCTCTCCATGCAATACGGCGACAATACTTGCATACGGACTCAGCGCCACATATCACGCCACCCAATCTGCAGTACTATCCCTAAAGCTTAGTTTAAAGCATCCTCAATATTACAGTTGGTAGTGGACAACGCATTCCAGTTAAAGGGTATGGTACCTCATACACACAACCCCCTCATCCACCCTTCTCCCTCAAAAACACCCTATATGCCCCCACACATGATTAAGAACCTCATATCTGTCCGCCAATTTACTCGTAATAATTTTGTCTCCGTGGATTTTGACCCTTTTGGTTTTACTGTGAAGGATCTTCATACGGGGACACCTCTTACGAGATGCAATAGCACGGGGGATCCCTATCCATTCACTTCCACCTCCGTTGTCACATCTTGCTCTTCCGTCACTCTAGCGGCTGTTTCTTCTTCAACTTGGCATAATAGGCCTGGTCATCCTAGAGTCCCAGTTTTTAATTTTCTTAAAGACAACAATTTCATTGCTTGTAAAGGGAAACTTGCCCAAAATTGTGTTTTTTGCTCTTTAGGCAAACATATTCGTCTTCCGTTTAAATCATCTACTAGTGTTACACTTGCTCCTTTTGATATTATACATGTCGATTTATGAACATCTCTTATCTCTAGTTCTCTCGGTCATAAATACTATCTTGTGTTGCTTGATGATTTTTCGCATTATGTTTGGTTATATCCTCTTAAATTTAAATCGGAAGTGTTTGCCAAATTTCTTGAGTTTCGCAAGTTTATCCACATATAATTTGGAAAAAGCATAAAATCATTTCAGTGCGATAATGATCGTGAATTCAATAACTCTATATTTCACCAGTTTTGTACAAATAATGGCATTATTTTCGCTTCTCCTGCCCTCACACCTCACCACAAAACAGTAAAGCTGAAAGAATCATACGTACCATTAACAATATGATTCGCACCCTATTGAATCATGCCTCCATCCCTCCTTCCTTCTGGGTATATGCTGCTAAAATGTCAGAATACATTCTAAGTATTCTTCCTACTAGCACTCTTCACAATATGACCCATATTGAAATCCTCTACCATAGAGTCCCCTCCTATGATCATCTACGGATTTTTCGTTGTCTGTGCTATCACAACCTCAGTTCTACCGCCCCTCACAAGCTTTCTCCTAGGTCTACTCCCTGTGTCTTCCTAGGATTCCCACCAAACCATAGGGGCTATCTATGCTATGACTTGTCGACTCGTCAAATCCACATATCTCGTCATGTCACATTCGACGAGACCACATTCCCATTTTTGAATCTTCTAAAATTCCAAAAACCGAACTACTCATTTCTTGACGAGCCTGCCATCTCTCCCCTCATCCTCGAACAGCTCACGCCCTGCATTGTCGTCGAGCCGCTGCCCTGCGAGGCGTCGCGGCGCCTGATTTCCAGTGAGAAATCTTCAAGAATACCGTCAACAGCGCCGCGACCATGTGCTGAGGCGCCGCGGTGCCCAAACTTCAGAGAAGCCTGTCAACCTTCTAGCGCCGCGGCGCTCAATCCAGGAGCTGCGCTCCTCCGACGGCTTCACCCCCACCTTATCCTTATCCGACTTTATCCACCGTCTTAGACACCACTCCGCCACCCACTGTTCCTACTCATCCATTGAAAATTCGTTCAAAGCATGGAATCTTCAAACCCAAAATCCATTTCAACTTGTCTGCCCAAACCATCTCTCCACTTCCAAAGAACCCAAAATTGGCCAAACAAGACCCTAATTGGAATGCGGTTATGTATGAGGAATTCAATGCTTTAACTAAACAACACACGTGAGATCTAGTACCTAGACCTGAGGGGGTGAATGTAATTTGATGTATGTGACTTTTTCGTCACAAGTTCAGAGATAATGAGGATCTTGAGAGGTATAAGTCTTGAGAGGTATAAGGCCCGTCTTGTGGTTAATGGCACAAATCAGCAGGAGGGCATTGATTGTGGAGAGACGTTCAGCCCGATTGTCAAACCGGCTACTATTGGCACAGTTTTGAGCATTGTCATGGGCAAACACTGGCCGATCCATCAACTTGATGTGAAAAATGCATTCTTACATGGGGACCTGAGAGAAACAGTGTACATGCATCAGCCGCCTGAGTTCACCCATCCAGCAGTCCCTCACTATGTGTGTCATCTCCGTAAGTCACTATATGGTCTGAAACAGGCTCCCCGTGTGTAGTTTGATCATTTTGCCAGGTATATCTTGCAGATTGGGTTTGTATGCAGCAAGAGTAATATATCACTCTTCATTTTTCATCGAGGTAGTAGCACTGCTTACTTATTATTGTACGTGGATGATATTGTTATGACTGCCTCCTCAGATAGATTGAAAAATGAGATTATTGTCTTGCTTAAGTCCGAATTTGCAATGACTGATTTGGGAAAGATGAGTTATTTCTTGGGGATATCAGTGACCAGGTCTGCCAATCACATGTTCTTGTGTCAGCGTAAGTATACAGAGGAGATAGTGTACAGGGCTAAGATGGAGAATTGCAAAGTTATGCCTACTCTAGTCGATTCGAAATTTAAGCTCAGTGCTATGGATGGTGCTCCAGTCTCTGATCCTACTCTGTATAGGAGCCTTGTAGGTGCACTTCAGTATCTTACATTTATCAGGCCAGACATAGCTTATGTTGTTCAGCAGGTGTGCTTATTCACGACGCCCTGCGAGTCTCATTTCATCGCTCTTGGCGTATCATTCGATACATTAAGGGTACTCTTGATTATGGTTTGCACTATACCCTCTGCGCCAAACAAAGGTTGCTCTCATATACGGATGCAGATTGGGCGGTGTCCGGACACTCGGCCCACCTCCGCTTTTGTATTTTCTTAGGGATAATCGATTTCTTGGTCCGCGGCGACGCACTACCTATCTAGATCCAATCGCCGAGAAGTACTGAGGCGTTGCAAATGTAATAGCCGAGATTTGTTGGCTCGTAAACTTCGTTAGAAATTCGTCCTTTCGTCGGCATCTATTGTATCGTGATAACATCTCTCATCTATTTGTCTCATAATCCGGTTGTCAAATGAACCAAGCACATCGAGATAGACCTACACTTTGTTCGTGAGAAAGTTGCTCTAGGCCGTATCGAGTTACATGTTCCATCATCCTATCAATATGCGCATATTTACCAAAGGACTTCCTGCATTGTTTCTTGACTTGATCCAGATCTCGTCTCGTCCGCCTCCCGCTTCGCGATGTGTAAGCGTAAACGTAAATATATGAAACAATATATTCCCTACCCATAATTAGAATATTTCCATATATTGTGTAAATATAATTA
This sequence comes from Przewalskia tangutica, assembly GCA_029844215.1. Classification (NCBI taxonomy): domain Eukaryota; kingdom Viridiplantae; phylum Streptophyta; class Magnoliopsida; order Solanales; family Solanaceae; genus Przewalskia; species Przewalskia tangutica. The sequence goes on along the minus strand of CM056727.1, from coordinate 47,768,744 downwards.
TGGTAAGACTAGGATTCCTCTTTTGTATAGGCTGAGAATTCCTATTGTATAAGGGATTAATATTGTACTCTATAAATACCTTGATATTAATGAAAGACTCTCCAAGGGAGATTAATATCATCTTACACGAAGCCCTAGACCAATTGGTCTTGAAGGTAGAGGGTATCCTCATTGGGTGGTATGGAAGAGTTTGGTCACAAGTTCGAAACCTCGAGTAACATCGACTGCGCCGCCCTCTTGGGAAGTGCATCACTGACTTGCCAAGTGTGGTTTAACTGGCTGACGGAGTTTGCAGGCTATTACGTCAGTCCGTAGTTTACCCAGTGCACACCTTCGGGTAGCGACTGCGGATTTCACGTTAAACAAAGAATAGAACACACAAAAGTTCGGCTTTGGGTTAGCGCAATCCATAGCAAGTTTACCTTCATAGGTTTTTATAATTTACATTTTTCTTTTTAATCCTACGAGTTAACATTTTTCTTTTGAGTTCAAGCAGTGAAAACAGTCTCTTGCATAAATGCAGATAAGTCTGCATATAATAGCCTTTTGATCTGGTCCTTTCCCGGACCCAACGCATACGAAAGCTTAGTGCCCTTTATTATCTGGTATCTGAAGTCTAGTCTGCTCCCATTAATCCATATTCACATAGCCATATATGTAAAGGAGAAGCGCTCTTCCCTATCAAAATTTTCTCCATTCTCAAAGAGTGAATCCATGACTCTTGTCAAAGGTGGAGGAAAATATTCATGTTAATTACTTTTGTGCTTAACTTAGTCATTTATTACCCATTATTTTCACATTTAGAGACACATGAGCCATGTCCATTTCCTACAGAAAGCATAAGGACGCATAAATTGGCCTGAGCTAGCCCAGCCAATTACCTATCTCAACTTGGCTATGCACATTTCAAACTCTGTCAACGTATGGAAATGGTGGAAGTAAATAGTTGAAGCTCTGTACTCGTAAAAGCGGACCCCCCCTGAGCTCCTTGAATCTTTCTTACTCCGGCTCCATCCGAGGCCTGGCCCAAAACCCAAATACAGCCCAGGTGTGGCCTGAAAAATGATCCATTTACAAATGGGCTTCTAACATATTTGGCAGTTTAATAGTATAATATTAGAGCTGCTAGCCAACATACAAAAAATATACACTAATTATGTATAAAATATGTATATTATGCATTATACAAAATAGCATACATTTGTTAGCTATTATTTATGTGGGTGACTATATATATAAAATTTAAGTGCTTTTTGTATATGTGGCTAGCAGATATACTTAATTTTGCCTAGCGGAGAAATGTGTAAAAAGCCCTTTACGAATAAAAGAGATGGGGTCTGGCCCAACATATCCATCTGATGCCTCCACAGTTTCTATTTTCAATTATTCTTAATGCTTCATAAATTTCAAGAAATATAAGGACCAATGTAAAGATGTATTTTCCATGTAAATGAATGAACATGTTTGATGCTTCCATGTCTTGTAATGATTATTGCACCAAATATTTTGACAAATTTGCATAAGAAACATGATACTTCTATAACGAATACATCGTTTGATTTCCGGAGTAAGATTTGCATAAGCTATGCAAAGTTTTACATTAGAACCATATGTTGTTGAACTAATTCCGATATATGTATGTGATGAATAATGTGAGTACAATGAAGGGTACAAGGAAGTGGAAAGTAAGTAATGAATACAAAGATTACAATCTGGATGAAGAATAAAAGTGAACTACTATAAAGAATTTGCTGAGTCGGGTGTTAGCACCCTGTCCTTAGACAATATTGCCCCGTAGGTATCCTTTTACGGTGATTGACAACTTGTCTCCCAAGATAAAACAACAACTAACAAGTGAGCAAAGGAAACTCAAATGTTTACTACAACAGGAACCTTTTGAGTGTGTGAAAGAAAGCTAGAGAAGAATAAGATCAGAAATCTGATTTTGGTGTGTTCTTCAATTGAGCAAAGGGCCTCAATTTATAGTGTATGAAAGATGATCTCTCATCTAGCCAACTAATGGCAATCAAAGCCATGTAATGACACTTATTGAGAGGTTTTATTCAGCCAGATAATGACTGAATTCAAGTGTCAAGTAATGGAGAATCAATGCCCCAAACCAGCCCAAAAGACAGAAACTTTTCAGCTTACGTCGGCTCCAGTGACCAACCTCAGTCGCGACTCATAAACATGTCGTGTTCTTCATTTGTTTGAGGTCAAAATGAATGCCTAATTATTTGTATTTCGTTTTCATTCCATGTCTGTAATGAGCATTCAAAGTCTCGTCTATCTCTTTGCTTATCATAAGTGTTTGAACTATCTCTTACATGTGTGGATTGTGTTCTTTTTTAGGTTCTGTAAACTGTTTCATAGATATACTTGTCATTAGCTATTATATGTTGTTTGTTTTGACTTGTAATATATTTAATAGTCACCCCCAATCATGTGGTGCCATGTCCTAAGGTGTCATTATGTCTAGTAGGTATCATGAGTGTTTTTCTATGTGTGTGTTCTGGACTAATTAGTTTTGCATATCTAACATCATGTCTTTGAGTGATGGTTTGGACATCCCTAGTTACTTAATACATCTAGTGAGTTGACTATATACTTGTCTTGCTTGTTTAGGTGTTAAAGTGCCGTCATATCATCTAAAGTCTTTTAAGTTATCTTGTATCATGTCTTATCTACTAAGCTGCTGGATGATATCTGTACGAGCATTTTGTGCGTATTTGGATTAGTTTATGTCGTGTTTACCTGCAATCCTGCATCTTATGATTACCTGCAATCCTGCATCCTACATTTACCCACAATCATGCGTCTTACGATTACCTGCAATCCTGTTTCATTGTAGTAAGCATGTACGTGTTTACCCACAATCCTGGTTCGGTTATATTTTGTGTGTATCTGAACTTTTTCTATTATATGGCTTTATCGGCTGAAAGCCAATGCAAGCTTTGGATTGATTTAGTCTTCCCGATAGCCTGCCATGCCTAAGGTTCTAGAAACATTTTTGATCTTGTTGCGGCATCGGAAACGGATGGTGATACCCGTTTGCTTTTCTTATCTTTCAAATTAGAGGTTTAGTTTTATTAGTCTTTAATCTCACCTCTCCCTTATGCCTTTGCTTTCTGATGACTATCCCAATGATCAACCACTAAGTTTATTCTAATTGCTAGTTTGCTAAAGATAGCTTGTGAGGTTCTCAAAATGTTGTATTTTTGATAGTCATTTTGTTGGTGTATTGTTTAGATGAACTGCTGCTTGTGAGAATGATGACTGCTACATTTTTGTGCTGAATTGCTGTTTGTTGCCAGGTTTTGGGCTGCTGCTATATGTTGCTGCCACTTGCTATTGCTACATTTAAAGAAGGCTTTATTGCACTTTAAGGCAGCCAATTGTTGCATTCTTGGACCAAAACGGTGCAGCATTTAAGGCTGAAAATGTTGCATTCTTGAGACGAGTTGCTTGTTGCAATTTTATATCAATTGGCTACTATTTTTTAGGCTAAATGACTGTTGCTCTTTAGGCCAATTCGAAACTGAAATGACTGCAGCGATTTTCCAAGCTTAAGGCTACAATTCTGATATCAATAGATACTACATTTTGACATGATTGTTACTGCATTTTTTTAAAGAAGTTCAAAAGCATTACAAGCTACTAAGCAGTTACTGGTCTGAGCAGTTGCATTCCGATATTTTCAGATGCTACGTTGGGTGGAAATTCCACTGATTTGAACATGATACTACACTTAGGCCGATGAAATTAAATTTGAGGCCGTATCCTTTTAAAGAATGTCCCTCGATTTGCGTTTCTTCGGAATCGGGCAAGGATGAAACTTAAATCTATTTTATTTCACCCGAGAGACCAACACGTTCGATAGGCAAGGCGACTAAAATGACCAACAAGTCATATGATCGCAACCACGACGTGATTTAAAAAATCTTTTCAAATTTAAGTCTGAGTCCTCCGTAATAAAAACATTTACTATTTTGGGTACGGATCCGAAGTTATTCATATTCAATTGTTTCTAACCATTTGTTCTTGCTAGCTTGCGAGGAACACTTACGAAAGTTAAAGAAGACGAGATATCCCTCGGAGATGATTTACTTTATTGTTGTTTTTATTTTCTTTAATTCAGTTTTATTTTATTATGTATTGTAATTTAATTTGTTGTACCTGTATAATTATTGAAATGTTTAGAATAAGGTAGACTTAGAATTAATAAATTAGAAAGGGTAGATTTAAAATCAGAAACCGTTAGTTTACTTATTTTAGGCCCGTCGCCCATACTTTCAAACGTTAGTTTTATTTATTTTAGGTTCGCCGCTCATACTTTCAAAATGCTAGCTTATTTTTAAATGTCCAATTTTTTCAAAACTATCTGGTCATTTCACACACTAATAATAAATATTCAGTTTTCATCCAACTTTTAATAAATGGCATAAAATCTTTCTCTTTTAGTTCAAACAATTTATCTTTTATTTTCGCTATCTAAAAAAATTGCCAAAATTGTATAAACAACATCATACAAATGCATATTTTTACTAATAGTCTATTTTTACATATAAACGCATATCTTTTATCAAAGATCGATTTTACATTATATTTTATAAATCAGGCTATATAAATACATGCCCTTTTCCAAAAAATCAATTGAACATATGTTTTGCGAATTATACTATATAAATATCTACTTTATCATAAAACAAAATTATGTTATATTCTATCAAAACTCAATTTTCATATCACATTTTTATCATACTTTATCAAAACAAAAAATATTATTTTACACACATCTTATAAATAAAGCCGCTTTTGTATATATTTTCAAACACATCTTTTCTCCGCAACATTCTCTTTCTTAAATTGCATATCTTCAAAACACATATTTTCTAAAGCGTGATAAACAAACTTAAGTTTGATCGGATAACCGCATGTTAGCGGATCTTAAAGGATGTCTAACCCCTTTCCTTTAGGATAATAGAAAACTCTTACCCAAAATCTCATAATTTCGTAGACCAATTGTATGGAGATCATTTACATCATTTTATTTCAATAATTTAGGTGCCCTAATTCATCTTAGAATAATCCCGTGTGGTTATGGGGGCGGGCCTACTTTCCACTTTGTTATTATGGAGACGGGCGGCAAGCAAGTGAATGCAACTCCTTAAGAACGGTGATTTAATTCAGAAATCACCGGCATACGTCATGACCGCACAATAAAAAGATCCCACCCTTGGGGGACGGGGCGGTCGAATAATCACAGGATCAAGCTTGAAGGTGAAGGGGTATGTGTAAACGTTGGAGTGTCCGGACCTATAGGTGGTGACATCATCAGCAGGGCCAGGTATAATAATCTCGGAAAGACCAGTCCAATTATAGTCGTTTCGAACTGTGTTTAGAGTGGAAGGGTTTATGCAGGTCGAATAATTTTTAGCCATTTTACCTCGGTCAGATTTCAAAGTGACAGTGCAAACGGCGAACTCATTGTCAAAACGGAAAGTAGATGGGATCATGTCGAAGGCTCTAGGCTAGGGGGTAGCCTGAGCCTCAAGAGAATCACCGACGCGGTGGCTTTGACGCTGATCGGTGCGGTCAAAGATGACGGTGATGATTGACTTGAAGAAGAACGAATGTTGGTTTTTGCCATAATGTGTTGAAAGAAGAAGTGTGTGATAGTTGTTTGGAATGGAAGAAGATTTAAAGATTTAAAGACTTGAAGGTTTGAAGGTACGAAGATTTAAAGACTTGAAGGTACGAAGATTTAAAGACTTGAAGATTTGAAGGTTTGAAGGTATGAAAATTGGAAATTTGAAGGTTTGAGATTTGAATATTTGAATAAGAAAAAGGTATAGCAGATAAGTAGAATGAGATTTAGTAGAAGATTGGAATGAAGAAGAAGATGATGGATTTATAGTGCCTCAGTCATCATTGTGAGACATTGCGGTATACGAACTGAAGAGATGGTTCAATGAAGAGGTGACATGTGTCCGGATGTACTTGGAGATGGGGCGTGAGTCAGAGTTTGGAGAAGAGGAAACGTTTCATTTTCCCATCTATTTCGAAGTAATTTGAAGAGAAAACTTACAAGAGAAGATAACGAAGAAATCATTTCCACTTTCCATCACTTCGTTATCCAGAAATTGTGGGGACTATCTGTCTACGAAAAAAATCGGCGCGACACGTGGCTAGATTTTAGTGAGAAGTTCGAAGTGGACAGTAGAGTTCCAAAATGGATACAAGTATCATCGGGGTAAATCAAAAGTCGGGACGAGATCACATAGTGATCGCGTCAGTTGACACTGAATGAAGAACCGGTGACGTCCAATGTATATATGTTACTCCTCTGTCATTAAGGAGACATTATTAGCTTTAATTGCATTTAATTTGAGAGGGAATCTCAGGTATTAATGTCTTACTCCATAGCTATAAAAGGAGTCCAACCTTCATGTTTGAAGAACATCCAATTCTCATTACCTGCACTTGTATGATCCGTTTTATAGAAATTATACTCACTAAGCTTTCATTTTTTGCTCATAACCGAAGCAATCAAGCTAAAGCTCGGACCAATCTTGAGAAGATTCATCTAAATTTACAACATTTCAGGCTAATTCTGCTACCTACTGTTTACTTTTGCTTACTTATAGTTAATTGTTTATCATCTTACTTTATAAATCAATTCATGTATTCTTAAAATCATTTACAAATTTAATTATACTTTTTTTGAAGTAAACACAAATTTCAAATTTTAACTTCACAATCTAGGCCAAATGGGAGCTTAGAATTGTGTGATTGATTTCTAACCAAACAATCAAACGAATACATAATGTAGAGATTTAAATGATATGCTTACTACTGCAGCACCAAAAAAGTAGGTTATAGAGGGATCATGCTACGGAAAAAAGAAATAGAGGAATCATGCTCGGTAGTCGGTACCTAAGCAAGTAGGGCCTTCACCAACTTTTTCTTCCGTACCTTGGCCTGGACAGCCAGCGTACCTTTACACGTACCCACTTTTAGGTATCCAGTCTCAACTAATTCTATAAATTAATTCTTACCCCCAACACCCTTCTCACTACTCTGTATCACAAGTCTCAATTCAACCAAATCCACCTTCACTATCCCTATAATTATCGTACTTCAAGCTATTCTCTTTCTGATTCCTTTAATTCTTTCTTGTGCATTGGATGTTTGGAGGAGTACTGGATACTTCATCAAGTTGTTATTGTTGTTGTTGTAGAACAAGTGATGGAGAGTCCTCAATATTATGCACCGCCACAAATGATGGACTCATCATCTCGCCCGTCTCTAGGATTTCCTCTTGGAACTGCTCTTCTTTTGCTTGTAATTTTCAGCTTGAGTGGTGTGTTTTCTTGCTGCTATCACTGGGACAAAATCCGTTCCATCCGTCATCGATCTTTAGCAGACCTCGAAGCCGGCGATGATCCGTCATTTTTGAAACCCAAACACACCCACATGGTAAGATTTCCGTTTGGTCATAAATGATGAAGTTCATTATTTGCAATAACAATATTGTTAAGAGTCTCATATCATATGAAATGAGAACATGTACTCCTTATATGAATTTGAATAATTCTCATCTTAGATTCAAGTCCATTTAAGAAGTACATGTTCCCATTTCATATTAATTTTTGAGTTGAGTTAAACCCAAAATCAATTTTTAACATGGTATCAGAGTCAGACTCATTCCAATTATTTGTTCACCGATGTTGGACTCCTAAATTATATTATTTACGTTCCCGTTAACAAGGTATGAGCGTGCGTCGAGTGTTAAAGAGTCTCACATCGGATATGAAATGAGAACATGAACTCCTTAAATAATCCACCCTATAAATTAGCTTTTGAGGTTAAGTTAGGTCCACCCTCCATTCTTTACCGTTTGGCGGATTCCGCGATTAACAAATTCAAATAATGAACTGATGGGAAATTGTGTTTGAAGAATATTTCAAATAAACAATGATTTTTCACAGAAAAAAAATATATAAAAAAGGGGGATCAGAGTTTCTACAGCACGTCTCGAATTCATGAAATTGTTTTTGTTTGTGCGTGATAACAAGATTCAAACTCAAAATTGTCTCTGTTTTACAGATTGAAAAGCAGAAAGAAAGCCAAAGCACGCCTGCAGTGTTGATGCCAGGTGATCAAGTTCCAAAATTCATAGCAATGCCATGTCCATGTCAGCCACTCCGACCGGAAAATGTGGTTGTAGAGGAGCAGAAGCCGCCACAACCGCCGCCTCCTAAGGCAGTTCGTATGGTAGTGGGATTACCTTTGTATTAGTAAAAGGGAGTACTACCCATTTGAGAACTTGGCTCGTTGATTGTATGTATAGCTGAGTGTATATATTTAATTTTATTTCAACCTTTCCTAATCTTTTGATTTGTAAATACCAATGAAAATTTTCAGTTCCCTGGATTGTATATACTTCATCTATCTATCAAAAGTCTTCTTAGAACAAGGTTTGAAACATTATGTTATGACATTCCAATTATTAAGGATAAAATAAAAAAGAAATTAAAAAAATACTGTATCAAATTTAAGTGTCCTACTTTCCTTTTTAATATATTCCAAAAAGATTGTATCTTTCTATATTTAGTAAATTTTCCAATCTCAATGCAAGTTTAAGACCATACGATTTAAAAGACTCAACACATCATTAATTTAAGATCACAAGATTTAAAAAAATCCTCACATCAAAAATCTTTTTTTATTTCTTAAATTCGATATCAAGTCAAAGTAAAACACTTAAATTAGAACGAATAAAATACATAAATTGAAGCAAAGAAAATATAAAAAAGTATTTAACCTCAGGAGAATAAAGTTCTTGGGATGCAACTTGCAAGTAGTATTAATTAAAATTTCTCAAAATGAAAGAAAAAAGGACAAATAGTTAATGTGGCATTTTGGCTGTATTATAAAAAATCATAATAAAAATAAACTTGATGCTAATAAAAAGAACGTTGAAAAATCAGCTTACAATTTCGTGTATTTGATTTTCCTTCTAGGTTTGTACAACTTCTAGTTAGGGAGATTAGTACTTCCAAGAGAAAATCAAATCTTACCAAACTTATCTTACTCTATTGGATTAGAAGCACATTTAGACGTGTGTTTAACGCAGTTTCTCCTTTATTGCTCCAAAAGGTGGAATTTCTCACCCAAGAAGCTCTCATACTCCGATGCGACAAGTCTGTGAAGGAGGTAAATCATGGTGCCTCAATTGATTTTAAAGGTTAGATCGATGTCACGCACTTGTGGTCTCCTTTATTTTAAGAAGAAACCCACACCGCCTCTTGTGATTCGATCCTTAGTCATTGCTCTAAATATCCCTCTTAAAACCAATTGAGTTGCCCAAGCAGACTGCTTCTCCTTTATTAGTGTCACTACTTAGTACTACACATTAATTAGAACGATGACCAAAGCTTACAATTTAGTGGTTGTTAGTGAATGGATCTCTCACCAAATTAGTGCGAATTCAATTTCCATCGTTCTCCTTCCTTGATTCACATTTAAGCAAGTAATTACACGCCCAAGCTAGTTTTCAATCTACAACTGCTTGAGTTAATGATGCAGCCCATTACATGAAGGTAAAAACATGTAAGAATCTTTAGTAAGATTTTATTCTTTGATTTGAACTTCTTTAATAGGTGTCGAGTGTTGCTTTTGCCGTTGGAATTGAAAAGTGATCAAGTTGTCTACTCTCCCTCTTAATTTAAATAAATGGCGTTTTAGATTTTTTATTTTATTTTAAAATAAGTGATTCTTTAAGATTTAAAGAAGAAATTGACATTATTCTTTCAAAATTATCCTTATTACACAATCAAGAATTATTAAGTAATTTTTCTTTTTATAAGCATTAATTAGGGATAAATTAGTAAAAATATTCATAATTTTCTAGGAATAAGTAATTTTTAAGGGGTGTGCATAAACGAAAAATATCACTTATTATAAAATAGATGAAGTATATGAATCGGACTCGAGGACCAAGAAGAAAAAGAAAACTTGTTTAAGTGAATGTTCGAGTAGGAAACTAAGGACCCGTTTGATACAACTTATTAAAAAGATCTTTTCAAGTAGAACTTTTAGGGGTAGAGCTTTTAGTTTTTTATCAAAAAGTTGTTAGGTGTTTGATTGTAAAAAACAAAAGACTTTTTGGATTAAAAATGGGCAAATCCAAAAGCTATTTTGCCTCTACTGGCAAAACTCAAAATTTGAGCGACTGCCAGTAGAGGCCAAAAGTGTTTTTTTTTTGCCAAAAACACTTTTGGCAAAAACCACCAAACACTCCATTTTTTTGTCAAAAGTACTTTTGGCAAAAAAAAAAAAACAATTTTGGCCATTTGAAAAGCTCAACCAAACACACATTAAGTGTCTGTTTGGATTGACTTCTGCGTACCCGGAAGTGCTTTTGGATACCGACTTTCGTGAAAATGACAAAATTGACATGTTTGGTTTGATTTTTTAGAAGTGCTTCTGGCAGAAGGTAAAATTTGTAGCTTCTGTCATAAGTGCTTCTGCCAGAAACACTTCTACCATTTATTTCAATTTGAATTTTACCATTTCCTTTATTACCCTCTTTAATTTTCATCAACAACTCTATCCACCTTCATTACCCTCTTTAAATATCTAGAAATAATTACTAAAAAAAATTCAAATATACAACTTTCATTACCCTCTTTAAATATCTAGAAATAATTACTAAAAAAATCAAATATACTACTCTTGTTCTGTTTAATTAAAAAAAATCAAATATACTACTAAAGTTGACATTTGTTCATGCGTAATTGCAGATTGGAACTTTAAACTCCTCAAACATCCTAACGTTGTCAGATTATACGAGAATTATTCTTCTCTTTTTCTATTGTCTTCTTTCAAATACTCCGAATATTACTACTATAATACATTATATTTTAAACAAATAAGAAATAAATATACCCAAGTTGAAGCATCAATTTTTTTTTTTTTATTTTTGAAGAATTGCCTGAAGAGCGTCGCGGCATCTTCGACGTGAACAATCATTGGGTACATTGGTCCCTACAGATGTGAACGCTATCGCCAGACAGAGTACATGCAAAATTAGTATTGTAATAATATTTAATTACTATTTGCACTTTAAATTAGTATTGTAATAATATTCTACTAATATTTAAGTACTATATTGCACTTTAAATCTATTATCTATTGTAATTATTTTTTTAGGTTATTAATATAATCTTTTATGAATATCTACATAAATTCCCTCAAACTTTTGAGATCATTCGATCTCGATCGGTCAATATTTCGTCATTGTTATTTTCGTGTGTGAAGGATTGCTTATTTTTGCCATAAATTTCCGATAAACTTTGTCGAAATTGGCTCGAAGACGTGAAGATATGGACCTTGAGCCAAACTCAATTTCAAAAACTACCTCATAGGGTGAGAATTGTTCAAGATCATATAAAGGAGACGAATTATTCATCTCATATCCTATGTATGTGGGATCATTCACACTCTCACGCACGCTCAGACCTCGATAATTGAAGTGTGAATAATATAATATGGAGGTTCAATATCAATGAACTAAGAATTGTGATGGGGTTGACTCTAATACCATGTGATTGAATCAGATTACAATTCTTTCATTCTTAATTGTTCATTCTCTTTATTCAACTACCGATAATATATTTGACAATCTTTCTGTTGAATATTCCTTATTTAGTTTTAGTTGAGTAAACTAAATAATATAAATAAATGAAGAAAAAAGAAAGAGTAGACACATGGAGAGTTTCTTCACCACTAATTTCTATCCCTGACCTAATTTCTCTGTAGAATGAAAATACCAATCTACTTTTGATGTATATATTATTTTTTTCTTCAGTTCCACCAAACCCTCACCACTTAGCAATGTTCTACTGGTTCCATCGTCCGTAATGATTTGTTTGTTTTTGTTCCTTTCAGTACAGTTTCACTTTTTAAATTTCTTTTTCACCTTTCTACATCAGCATAGTTTACTTTACTTCTCTTTCGAATCAACCCTTCAATTTAGGGAGAGAGCAGTGTCTTTTATTGTTCTTTCTTATTTTTTCCTAAATCAAGAAAAATAAAGGAAAGTGAAAGATATACCCGCACCGGTAGCCAAATTTGTGGAGTAGGAGAGCGCGGGACTGAAAGGTCATGAATTTGATTTCCCTGCCAACATCTTTTTTGTTGAGTCTGTCACACATGGCTTGCCAAGTGTGATTTACCTGTCTGACGTGGTTTGCAGGCTATTGCGTCAGTCCGAGGGTTTACCCAGTGCGCACTTGTAAAAAAATAGCGGGTGCGGGTTCCCCGTCATTAAAAAAAAATAAGGAAAGTGAAAGAGAGATATTCCCCAATTAGGTGCAGTGTTTTTTTTATAGTCCGGGTTTTCAGGCTTGCGCCTGACTACTTCACTGATATTACACAGACGTCCTGGAGGTAATAGCACTGGTCCTTCAACACTATTACCAGTAAATCGCGGGATGTGTTTCAGTGACCAGTTTTTGGGAGCGTCTGTTGTCAATGAGACAGATCCATTCACAACATGCAGTTTCTTTGTCTTTGCGAGAATCGACTGTGTTAAATGCCGAAACGTTTTATAGCTGACTTTCACTATCTTTCCGAGGACTGCAATGTCTTTTCTTCACCTACAAGTACATTGTTCCTCGCAAGTAGGTACTCCATCTCTTTCAATATAATATGGCCAGTGACATATCTCGGGGGATTTTTGGGTTCACGTAAACCTATATTTCCGTCTCTAGATCATATAAATTAATGTTATATTTTTAAGAATTATATATATAATAAAGTTAGACATAAAACACCTCTTAATGGACTCCATTGACATTCCCCCACCCCCCCTCCCCCCCTTTTTGACATTTTTTCATCATTTTTTTATTGACTACTACATATTTAAAAGCCCATGTAAAGACAACAAAATGAAGAGTCATATTCTAGGTAGCATTACCTAAGAGCTGGAGCATTAGTGAAGGCAATTGAAAGAAATAATTCTTTCATTATTTTCATAAATGAAAGATATATATATTTATATATTTTTATAATAGAAAAATTATTTTTCTATTTTACTCCTAAAATTCTATTCTATTTGGAGACTAACTATACAATTATGCTAAAAGTACAAGACTAATTATACTACAATATTACATTACATAATAATTGTACAAACTGGAGCCAACACGGATTGGGCTTCAACCGAGACATGTTGGGTTTCAAGCGAGACATTCAATATACATACAATATACGTTGAGTGTATATTGTATGTATATCTAACACTCATGATCATCTGCGCGGTCTTGATGTGAGGCCCTAAAATCTTCAAAATCGACAGCGGAAGACCGCTGTAAAGATGTCTTCAATTTGATACGTGGAAGGGACATGCGTACGTGTCCACGAGCTACATTTTTCTCGAACAAAGTGAATTTCTATCTCGATATGTTTAGTGCGCTGGTGCTGAACCGGATTACCAGAAATGTATATGGCACTAACATTATCACAATAAACCAAAGTAGCTTTCTTAATAGGACAATGAAGCTCTAAAGGAAGATTATGTAATCAAAATGATTCAGAGATCACATTATCCACCCCTCGATACTCAACCTCTACACTGGAACGTGATAAAGTCGACAAGACATTTTGCAACCAAGAGACTAAGTTATTATCAAGAAACATATAATAGCCAGACGTAGATCGTCTGGTGTCTGGACATCTTCCCCAATCAACATTTGTATACGAGACAAGTGTAGATGTTGACGAATGATATAAATGTAGGTCATAGTCAAGTTTCCCCTGGATGTACCTAATAATGTGTTTGAGTGCATTCATGTGCTACACCCTGGGGTCATGCATAAACAAACACATCTATTGTACGGTATACATAATATTTGGTCTCGTGAAAGTCAGCTACTGAAGAGCACCTGCCAGACTGTGATAGCGGGTCGGATTGTCACGCCCTAAATTTTTCCTAAGTCTTTACTTAGGGCGTGATGGCACCTGGACAATTATTTTCCACCAGGAGCACCATTTATTTCTCTTTATTTAGAAATTTAAACTTATATTCAAATACGGAGCTATTAATAAAAATAACAATAAAGAAATTTGTTTATGACTTTATTGAAAATATAACGCGAGCCCATGCTCGTGCAAATATTGTTTCTACATAGACATACTGACAAATATTATTCTAAGTTGGAAGGGAGACCATTCCACACGGGCATTTCCCGAGACATTGGAACTGACATTACGAACGCGAGTACCAAGCCCAAACAATGGACTTGGTATGACAAGAGGCTGGGACGATCGCTAGCCTTGGCGTGGAGCCTTTCCTCTATCACGCTTTCTGAAACATGTTAAATAAAAGTCACCATACCGTGGAAATTTGAGTGAGAACCTTACCACCGCAATTCAAAGTAACACCACAATATTCCAAGTGCAATCACATTATAACGTAATAAGCATATTGCAAAACATATCGAGTTACAACACTTTTAAATATGCAACAACTCCTCATAGGAAATTCTCGGTTTAACTAACACTTCATTTTATCTCGTATTATCGTTAAGACATTCCCCTGCATTTCCATATGTTTATTACATTTATATATTTGTGAACGCGTATTCACTTTTCATATTTATATATAGGTGAACATGTATTATCTTTCATATTTGTTGCGGCGTGCAACCCGATCCATTATATTTACGTATTTGTGAACGCGTATTCACTTTACGGTTTGTTGCGGCGTGCAACCCGATCCATTATATTTACGTATTTGTGAACGTGTATTCACTTTACGTTTTGTTGCGGCGTGCAACCCGATCCATTATATTTACGTATTTGTGAACGCGTATTCACTTTACGTTTTGTTGCGGCGTGCAACCCGATCCATTATATTTACGTATTTGTGAACGCCGTATTCACTTTACGTTTTGTTGCGGCGTGCAACCGGTCCATTATATTTACGTATTTGTGACGCGTATTCACTTTACGTTTTGTTGCGGCGTGCAACCCGATCCATTATATTTACGTATTTGTGAACACGTATTCACCTTACGTTTTGTTGCGGCGTGCAACCCGATCCATTATGTTTATATTTATATATTTATGTGAACACGTATTTACTTTTCATATTTTTATAAGATCGAATAAATAATATTCTCTTTCCCAACATTCTGTCATTCATACTTGTAACGATTATAACTTTTTAACCATAACTCCAACTAAGGTGTTTCTCAGCGGAAACTAAGGTAAGACGGAGATCTTTCACTGTACCAAATTTCATTTAAAACTACTTTGGGTAACTAACACAAATTTATCCTCAAAACAGCCACATGAAATTTATTTCGGCCGAATATTTATTAAACAACACCCAATCTTAGAATAGTCATAACTCCTAATCAGAAACCCGTTCAAGCCCCATAAGATCTCAAAACGACGAGAACAGAGAGCTACACGTCTCCATGTGAACCATCCTTTCATATTCTGTACCATTTGGTACAGTTTTACACTTTATTCGCTGCCCTTCCTGGATCTCGATAGATCCGAGGCAGAAACTTTAAACAGCGATAACTCTCAATCCGTAAGTCGGATAGACCCCCGTAAGGTCTCAAAATGTCCACAACAAAGAGATCTAGAACTTTCATTTAGCAACAATTTTCATATTCCCGCCACTGTAGAACAGTTATAAGTTTCAACGTCGAGCCCTTCTGGATTCCGGACGAATCGAGGCAGCAACTTAAAACTACAATAACTCACAACTCTTAAGTCCGATTTAATAAATCTGTAAATATATCTGGACTTAAAAGAGAGATTTACAACCATGTAAATTTTCATATAATTCTAATAAGTAAAACCCAATAAAAATAGTCCGTAATTATGCCTTTCCGAATTTCGACCAAATCTAAGGCAGGAACTTTGAACTATGATAACTTTCAAACCGTACGTCCATTTTACCTCATTTTTGGTTCTATATGATCATATTAGAGAGGTGTACAATTCCTCCGAATTTCATCAAATTCTAACAATTATAACTCAGTGAGAACAGTTCGTAAAGTTCATGACGCAACTAGTTGTCTAAACAATCAAAAGTTCAATATTTCTTTTCAACACTCAATTCTTATTCTAACATGTATTGAACTAAAAATAAAGGATGTTACCAAGAATTTCTGAGTGAGAAAACTCACCTTGTAAGTGTGAAAGGATTGTGGTTCGGTTGCTACAAGTGGTCCTTGCTCCTTAGTGTTCACTAATTTTCTTGTTCTACTTCCTCACTTGTTATTTTTTTTATTTTTTTCCTTCTTGTTCACTTGATTATTTTCTGATTTTCTAATCTTTGTGGTATGCACTTTGTTTGTGTATAAGTATAATGTATAAGTGGAGATAATTGTATAACTTATGGGAGATGGAAGACCAATGGTGGAGGGGAATTGAAAAGGGGGGGAAGGGGGAAAGCAAAGGGGTAAGGGACGTGCAAAATGCTGCATGGGTTTTTTTTTTTTTTTTTGTTTTCTTATTTTCATTTTATCTATTTATTTATCCAACTTTAATACTAACTCTATCCCATGCAACTTATTCTTTGTTTTCTTATATATTTTTTATTAACCAACCACAACTATATATTATTATTTTTTTTTTTTTGGTTCACATTCTCTCCTCCTTAAGCAACATTCGTCCTCGAATGTGAATAAAATCGTTACATAATCACATAGACACAATAATGTTTATTGTTATTGTAACACTAATTTGGGGCTTCACATTCTCCCTTCCTTAAGAAGCGTTCGTCCTCGAATGAGAGTAAGGTTATGTAACAATCGTAAAGACACGAAAATGACACACATATGAAATACTATGTAATGCATTTTTTTATTACCTTAGTCAAATAGGAACGGATATTTGACTTTCATCGCCTCTCCGCTTCCCGGTGGCTTCCTGGTGGAGTGGTTCCTCCATAGGACCTTGGAAGCAATATCTTTATTCTAAGGCGCTTAACCTTCCTATCAAGTATTTCCACCGGAACTTCTTCATATTGAAGCTCCTCATTAAGAATTATCTCCTGGGGAAGGATGACGTGACTTGGGTCGTGCAAGTATTTTCGTAACATTGACACATGAAATCTGGATGCCTTGCTTCCAACTCTTGTGGAAGTGCTAATTCGTAAGCCACATTCCCACTCTTGCAAGATCTCATATGGCCCAATAAACCTTGGGCTCAATTTCCCTTTCTTACCAAAACGCATCACTCCGCCATTGGGGACACTTTTAAAAATACTTTCTCCTCTTGGAATTCAAGATCTCTTTTCCGATGATCCGCATAGACTTATGACGACTATGAAATTTGTTTTGATCCGCTCCGAATCATCTGTACCTTATCATTTGTTTCTTGAATGACTTAGGTCGAGCGATTGCGTCTCACCTCGAACCATCCAAGTGGAGACTACATTTTCGTCCATATAATGCTTCAAACGGGGCCATTTGTATGCTAGAGTGAAAACTATTGTTGTGGCGAACTCAATTAGACATAGATGGTCGGCCGAACTTCCACGAAAATCTAACACACAAGATCGCAACATGTCCTCAAGTGTTTGAATTGTTCGCTCGGCTTGCCCATCTGTTTGCGGGTGGAAAGCGTGCTCAACTTAACTTTTGTCCGAGACCTGCTGGAAACTTTGCCAAAAGTGTGAGGTGAAGCGGGAACCCTATCTGAAATAATTTGTAAGGAATCCGTGTAACGCACAATCTCCTTCAAATAAATGCATGCGTCTTGTGGTGCGCGATATATAGTCTTGGCCGGTAAGAAATGGGGTGACTTTGTAAGCGATCAACAATCACCCAAATAGAATCATACCGCTTCTCGAGTTTTTGGTAGACGATTCTGAAATCCATATGAATCGCCTCCCACTTCCACGTGGGGACTCCAATGTCTGAAGTAATCCGCCCGAGTTTTGATGTTCACTTTCACTGGCGACATATAAGACACCTCGACAAACTCCATGGCGTCTTTCTTCATCCCATCCACATGGTAATTTGCCTTGAGGTCTGATACATTTTTGTCGACCACGGATGAATGGAATATCTTGTGTTGTGACCCTCATCTAAGATCTTCCTCCTTAGATCCTTTACCAGGAACACATAACCTACCCTTATACCGAAGGGTTCGTCATTATCTCCCGATATGGCTGTGAAGGTCTTCCTGTTGGATCTTCTCTCGAAATCCAACAAACTCGTATCCTCAATGACTTTCTTTTATTTACGAAGCTAAAAGGCGGTGCGAGGTATCACGTACCACCCTACCTTCACCGATCTCGATTAAGCTAACCCCGAGGTTTCCCGATCTTTGTACCTCACGAACAATACCCTCTTTTGTATTGCCAAATGGGCTAAGCTGCCCGTTGATCTCCCATCGAGTGCATCGACCACGCGTTGGCTTTCGGGATGGTAAAGAATACTAAGGTCATAATCCTTGCAACTCTAACCATCTTCTTTGCCGAGATTCAGATCCTACGTGTGGTTATGTCTGCAAACTCTTATGATCTGTAAATATGTCCACATGCACCATACAAATAATGTCTCCATATTCGTAAGGCAAACACCACATGACTAATTCCAAGTCATGAGTTGGATAATTCTTCTCATGTATCTTCAATCGTCTAGATGCATACGCGATAACCTTTCCAAATGCGTCAAGACACATCCTAACCCAACCACGGAGGCATCGCAATAGGCGTGAACCCTAGCATCCCGATGGTAAGGTTAGGGCGATGCGATGAGTCAACAATTCCTTGATTTACGAAAACTTGTTTCACATGCTTGACCATCGGTACTTAACGCTTTTGAGTCAATCGGGTCAAAGGAAGCGTGAAGACTAGAAAAACCTTTTCACGAATCTTCTATAATACCCAGCCAAACCCAAGAAACTTCTAACCTCTGCCGGAGTGGTCGGTTTGGCGATTCTTTCTTCTTCTATCTTACGGGTCTACCATAATTCCATCCCTTGACACAACATGGCCCCAAAAAGGCTACCTTTTCCAACCAAAATTCACACTTTGAAAATTTAGCATATAGTTTCTCTGTTTCAAGACTTGAAGCACTACCCTCAGATGTTCTTCATGTTCTTCAACACTCTTACTGTAAATTAGGATATCATCTATGAACACAATCACGAACAAATCTAGGAATGGTTTGAAGATTCTGTTCATTAAATCCATAAAAATTTCTTTGGGGCATTGGTTAACCCAAAAGACATGACGAGAACTCATAATGGCGTGTCGGGTTCTAAAGGTCATTTTGGATATATCATCCGATTTATTTTCATTGGTGATATCCCGACGAAGATCAATCTTGGAAAAATAGCTAGCTCACGAAGTTGGTCAAAAGATCATCGATTCTTGGTAATGGGTACGGTTCTTGATCGTGACCTTATTGAGTGCCGATAATCGATGCACATTCGGACGATCCGTCTTTCTTTTCACAAACAGATCGTTCACTGAGGAAACACTAGGCCTTATAAAGCCTTTATCGTAAGATCCTTCAATTGTTCTTTTAACTCCTCAATTCATTGGGGCCATTCGATATGGAGGAATAGAAATAGGTCTTGTACCGGAATTAACTCTATGGCAAACTCACTTCTCTATCAGGAGGAAGGCATGGAAGATCTTCAGAAAAACCTCGGAAAATTTGAACAATAGGAACATCGTTTCTGTGAGGATTCTTTTTGGGTATCCACTATATTAGCGGATATCATACTCACTCTGTGACTTCTCAATAACTTTTGAGCCCCAGGTAGGAAATAAAGCGACTGAGGATATTCCAACCCTACCCTTATAACAACTTACGGTTCTCCGGAAAAGTTAATCTCACTATCTTTCGTCGACAATCTAACATGGCATAACATGCGACAACCAATCCATACCCAAAATGACGTGAAGTCTACCATATCAAGTAGTACTAGGTTCACCTTGTTCCTGCCATTCACTTCTAATGGAAAATTATTTACCACAGAGGCCCAATTGAGGCCCTCGTGTCATAACCTCAACAGTTCACTTAAATAAGAAGGTTCTACATGTAAATTCTTAGCAAAGCTCATTGACACATATGAAAATGTAGAGCGGGATCGTATAATACAAATGCAGGAATACTCGAGACTAGCAAAATACTGTGACCACGCGTTAGATGCTTACGCCTCATTCCTGCAGGGCAAAGCGTGGCCGATTAAATTGTTGGGTTGTTGACCTCACGACTCTGGCGGGGTTGGTTTCCACGATTTCCCACTGTGGCGGTGTGGTTGCTTGACCTCACGAATATATTGAGTTTGGGTCCTCTTGCAATCCACGACATAGTGGCACGACTCTCACGATTATAACATGTCTTCGTTAGAGCCGACATTCTCGGTGTGTTTTCTTTGACAAATCTTACAAATCGGTTTGTCGCCTCGCGTGTTAGGGTTGGTGGCCTTGTCCTTGCTACCTTGGTAATTAGACCAATCGTGCCCCTTAGGCTTGAAATAAGATGACCAGCGATTGGTTCGGTCTGAAGATCCTTACTAAACTCCTGCTTGATTTTGACTCGTTAAACGATCACGGCGTCAGAAATCTCTTCTGCGAATATTCTCTTTTTGCTTTAGCGAAACCTTCTACCCTCAAAGCCATATCGACAATCGAAGATAAGTTCGATCGTTGGCTAACGCCACCACCTTCTTCTGCTATGTTGGGTTTAAACCTCTACAAATCGCTTGACTATCCATTTCGTAGGGACGACATGTGTGTTGTATGCCGATAACCTCACGACGTGTATCATATTCTTGTACCGCTGCGGTCACCTTGCTTCAATTGTTCAAACTCCCGTCGAGCGCATCCTTGCGGCGTGTGGCATAAACTTCTCAATGAATGCGCTCTCAACCCTCCAAGTCATTGGTGGTGACATCGGGGACGATTTTCCTAAAATTCCTCCACCACACCCTGCATCATCCACTAGTCGATGCGCTACCAAGTTGGCGCCTGCGTCTCCACGCGTCGATGTGAACATTAAGTCTTCAACTTCGTGAGAATACCATCGGGTCGGCCTTGGGGTCCTTCCGAGTCTGATGGTTCTCTTCTCCTCATAAAATTTGCCCATAGCCTATCAGTGCGCTTGGGATTCTACACTCCCGATGCGTAGTGCGATCATGATCGGTCCTCGGCGTCTGCAGTTACAGTTCGGGGCTATGGCGGAGACACTAGGTGCGGGCGGAACCATGTGTGGAGCTGCGGTATCATTAACTCTATGAGTCTATCTAGTTTTGTCCCACCGTTTCTTGGGCCATTTGACTCTCGTTCTCTCAACATTTTCTCCGACATTTTCTCGCTCCTTGGACACCACTACGTCAGCGGAGGTACATGAGCTTCGTGATGAACCTCTCTTGAGCCCCGTGATTTGTGAATTCACCATTTTACGTGAAGACAAACACACTCATATTTTAGAAGGCGGAATGTCTATTCTAGCTCTAAATTTTCTTATAGTTCATAAGCATGCAACACGCGATATGCCAACAAGAAAAATAATTTAATAAAACATATCCTTTCTTTCTTGTATTCATAGCACTTCATTCATCATATTTTAAAATAACAATGTCATGACTACAATACATCACATCAGGTCAACTCTGCCATTGTGCAACCCGCTATAGCCCTTGTACTGGAACAGACACCTACTATCACGGCGTTCTAAAGGGCTTAACCGCATGATTCGTCTATTCTGCGGGTTGGCATTCAACTCCCTGTGAACCTTCCTTTTTGCTTCTCTTTCCATATAGTTCATTTTATACCTTACTCCTCTTACATGATTCAGAAATTGGTGCAATGAATTTTTACGTAATATCTTCTCTTAGCATCCTTGCCTTTACGAATGCGGAATGAAACTTTTACGGGACGGAATTGACAATTATCGTAGTATGACTCCAATTGGAAAGTTGAAAAAGGTCGGGTCGTATGAACGCCTTTTCCTTCTAGTCCTAAGCAAATATGTACATAGTACGATTGTGTCATCAATGTACTCATCAAAATCACCTTCTGAGTCCATCTTGCGACGCATGAACTCCTCTGAGCTCTCATTTCCTTTGCACTGTTCCATGAGTACTTCCCTTTTTGTTGGAACCCGCCTTATAATCGCCATCTACACAAATCATATTAGTCGAAGATAACGTTGTACAATCCCTTTTCTAACCTGTGAAGGAGGTAGTGCGAGAAATCAAGTCTTTGAAAAGACTCGAGGTAGGCACGAGAAGAGTCGAAAGAAGGAAACTTTAGGATGTTATTAGTTCACTTATTACTAAGGTGGCGCACACCGTCGCAATAAGTAACCGTTCAAACACCCAACTCGAAGGAAACTTCCTAGAATCTCTTAACTTTGGTTTAGCTCGATACCAACTTGTCACGCCTAAATTTTCCTAAGTCTTTACTTAGGCGTGATGGCACACAGACAATTATTTTCCACGGGAGCACCATTTATTTCTCTTTATTTAGAAATTTAAACTTATATTCAAATACTGAGCTATTAATAAAAATAACAATAAAGAAATTTGTTTATGACTTTATTGAAAATATAACGCGAGCCCGTGCTCGTGCAAATATTGTTTCTACATAGACATCTTGACAAATATTATTCTAAGTTGGAAGGAGACCATTCCACGGGCATTTCAGAGACATTGGGCGACATTACGAACGTGAGTACCAAGCGAAACAATGGACTTGGTATGACAAGAGGCTGCGGACGATCGCTA
This sequence comes from Przewalskia tangutica, assembly GCA_029844215.1. Classification (NCBI taxonomy): domain Eukaryota; kingdom Viridiplantae; phylum Streptophyta; class Magnoliopsida; order Solanales; family Solanaceae; genus Przewalskia; species Przewalskia tangutica. Next base: position 47,745,962 of record CM056727.1, on the reverse strand, counting down.
GCCTTGGCGTGGAGCCTTTCCTCTATCACGCTTTCTGAAACATGTTAAATAAAAGTCGACTCTACCATCCGAGGTGGTGAGAACCTTACCTGCAATTCAAAGTAACACCACAATATTCCAAGTGCAATCACATTATAACGTAATAAGCATATTGCAAAACATATCGAGTTACAACACTTTTAAATATGCAACAACTCCTCATAGGAAATTCTCGGTTTAACTAACACTTCATTTTATCTCGTATTATACGTTAAGACATTCCTGCATTTCCATATGTTTATTACATTTATATATTTGTGAGCAGCGTATTCACTTTTCATATTTATATATAGGTGAACATGTATTATCTTTCATATTTGTTGCGGCGTGCAACCCGATCCATTATATTTACGTATTTGTGAACACGTATTCACTTTACGTTTTGTTGCGGCGTGCAACCCGATCCATTATATTTACGTATTTGTGAACGTGTATTCACTTTACGTTTTGTTGCGGCGTGCAACCCGATCCATTATATTTACGTATTTGTGAACTAGTATTCACTTTACGTTTTGTTGCGGCGTGCAACCCGATCCATTATATTTACGTATTTGTGAACGCGTATTCACTTTACGTTTTGTTGCGGCGTGCAACCGCTGCATTATTATTACGTATTTGTGAACGCGTATTCACTTTACGTTTTGTTGCGGCGTGCAACCCGATCCATTATATTTACGTATTTGTGAACACGTATTCACCTTACGTTTTGTTGCGGCGTGCAACCCGATCCATTATGTTTATATTTATATATTTATGTGAACACGTATTCACTTTTCATATTTTTCAGAAGATCGAATAAATAATATTCTCTTTCCCAACATTCTGTCATTCATACTTGTAACGATTATAACTTTTTAACCATAACTCCAACTAAGGTGTTTCTCAAGCGGAAACTAAGGTAAGACGGAGATCTTTCACTGTACCAAATTTCATTTAAAACTACTTTGGGTAACTAACACAAATTTATCCTCAAAACAGCCACATGAAATTTATTTCGGCAGAATATTTATTAAACAACACCCAATCTTAGAATAGTCATAACTCCTAATCTGTAAACCCGTTCAAGCCCCATAAGATCTCAAAACGACGAGAACAGAGAGCTACACGTCTCCATGTGAACCATCCTTTCATATTCTGTACCATTTGGTACAGTTTTACACTTTTATTCGCTGCCCTTCCTGGATCTCGATAGATCCGAGGCAGAAACTTTAAACAGCGATAACTCTCAATCCGTAAGTCGGATAGACCCCCGTAAGGTCTCAAAATGTCCACAACAAAGAGATCTAGAACTTTCATTTAGCAACAATTTTCATATTCCCGACAGATTAGTACAGTTTTACGTTTCAACGTCCTGCCCTTCTGGATTCCGACGAATCCGAGGCAGCAACTTCAAACTACAATAACTCTCAACTCGTAAGTCCGTTTTAATAAATCTTTATATATATCTGTCCGTAACAGAGATTTACAACCATGTAAATTTTCATATAATTCTAATAAGTAAAACCCAATAACAATAGTCCGTAATTATGCCTTTCCGAATTTCGACCAAATCTAAGGCAGGAACTTTGAACTATGATAACTTTCAAACCGTCGTCCATTTTACCTCATTTTTGGTTCTATATGATCATATTAGAGAGGTGTACAATTCCTCCGAATTTCATCAAATTCTAACAATTATAACTCAGTGAGAACAGTTCGTAAAGTTCATGACGCAACTAGTTGTCTAAACAATCAAAAGTTCAATATTTCTTTTCAACACTCAATTCTTATTCTAACATGTATTGAACTAAAAATAAAGGATGTTACCAAGAATTTCTGAGTGAGAAAACTCACCTTGTAAGTGTGAAAGGATTGTGGTTCGGTTGCTACAAGTGGTCCGTGCTCCTTAGGGTTCCCTAATTTTCGTGTTCTCCTTCCTCCCTTGATATTTTCTTGATTTTTTTCCTTCTTGTTCACTTGATTATTTTCTGATTTTCTAATCTTTGTGGTATGCACTTTGTTTGTGTATAAGTATAATGTATAAGTGGAGATAATTGTATAACTTATGGGAGATGGAAGACCAAGGGTGGAGGGGAATTGAAAAGGGGAAGGGAAAGCAAAGGGTAAGGGGCGTGCAAAATCTTTGCATGGGTTTTTTTTCCTTTTTTTTTTGTTTTCTTATTTTCATTTTATCTATTTATTTATCCAACTTTAATACTAACTCTATCCCATGCAACTTATTCTTTGTTTTCTTATATATTTTTTTATTAACCCAACCACAACTATATATTATTATTATTATTTTTTTTCGGATTTCACACGGATCCTCGTACGGAGAGCCAACCGCATCACCCAACTTGGATTTAGTATCAACTGGAATGGAAGTAGACTTACAGTATGAAATACCAGCCCTCTCAATGATCTCAGTTGCATACTTCCTCTGTGATAAGAACAGCCCACATGCATGACGAGTGACATCAATCCCCAAAAAGTAACTCAAGGGCCCCAAGTCTTTCTTAGCAAATTCAGAACTGAGCATTGTCATGATAGACTGGTGTAAAGCATCAGAAGAGGCAATCAAGATAATATCATCCACATATAAGAGTATATAAGCCACTGAAAAACCACGACGATATATGAATAATGAATTGTCAGACCTGATGTGAGAGAACTCAATGGTCGAAACATAGTCTGCAAACCTCTTATACCACGCATGTGGAGACTTCTTAAGTTCATACAAGGACTTCTTCAACAAACAGACATGATGAGGATAATTGAGATCCCTAAACCCCAAAGGATGATGCATATAGACTATCTCTTTGAGATCACCATGTAATAAAGCATTCTTCACATCTAACTGATGAATGGACCATGCTTTCAAAAGAGTCAAGCTGAACATAGTGTGAATGGCAGCTGACTTGACCACCAGACTAAACGTCTCACCACAATCCACACCCACCAACTGAGTTTTACCATCACCTACGAGACGAGCTTATGCCTCGCAAAAGAACTGTCAGAGTTGTCCTTATGAGCAAAAATCCACAGAGACCTAATAATATTAACACCAGATGTACGGGGCACCAACTGCCACTTCTTATTATCAATAAGAGCATTATATTTGTCGGCCATAACAATTTTTCAATTCGGGTAATTTAATGTTGACACAAGGTTACGAGGCATAGGAGATTTAATAACATTAGAATTTAAATTAAAATGTCTTTTTGGTTTAAAAATGTCCCTTGACTACGAGTGATCGGCCTATGACTAGGGGGAGAATTGTGCGAATTTTGAGAATTATCTAGACCCGAGCCGAGTTGTCCAGTAGGCAGTGGGCCTGCTGGCCTAGCACGGTAACCGAAAGACATGACAACTGAAGGAGTAATTGGGCCTGAGCTGGTTTCTGGACCTAGTGCTGGAGATGGTGTCGTGATTGAAGGTCCAGTGTGCAGTGGGTCCGCTGGCAGATTTTGGGTACGGGACAATTCGGATAAATGGTGAATAATATATGGGGACATACCATCATCTAAAAAATTATACGAACTAGGCAGGGGATTACTAACCTTAGCAAATGGAAAATGGGATTCATAAAAAATTACATGATGACTAATGATAATTTTATTAGATGATAAATCAAAGCATTGTAACCACGATGATTTGATGGATAACCCAAAAACACACAAGTGATAGACCGGGCCTGAAGTTTGTTGATTAGGATGGACGGAAAGAGTGGATAACACAAGTACCCAAAGACCCTAAGATGTCAAAACGAGGGAGTCTTATTATATAAAATTTGAAGAGGAGGCGAATATGTCAAACCTTTGGAAGGGAGAATGTTAAGATGATTTGTAGCCATTTGTAGAGCATGAGGCCAAAATGAAGGGCATACGGAAGCATGAATCAATAAAGTTCGGATAATGTTATTGATGGTACGAATTTTGCGTTACAGCTTTCCTATTTTGTGAAGATGTATGAGGGCAAGAAAAATGAAAATTGATCCCATTAGTAGCACAGAACTCCCTAAACACCTCATTATCATATTCTTTTTCATTATCACATTGAATATTTTTTATTTTTCGTTCAAATTGGGTTCGAATGAATGCTCTAAATTTTAAGAAGATGGAAAAAACTTGCAATTTTTTCGCTATCGAAAAAGGCCATAAAAACTTAGAGTAATCATCCAAAAATAGAACATAATATCGATGACCCAAAGAACTAAGTACAAAAGATGTCCATAAATCACTATGAATAATATCAAATGAAATTGAAGTAGTAGAATTAGAGTCTACAAATGACAACCTAACAATTGTCCCTAAAGAACAAGATTGATAATTCAGAGTACCCTTACATGAAATAAATTTATTTTTATCTAAAGAAGACAAAATAGAAGACTCCGGAAGATCTAGACGAGCATGCCACAAGGAAGAAGCAAGAACTGCAAAGGTTGATGGCAAATGTTGATGGCAAAGGTTGACACGAGAAACTGGAACTTGGCGTGATAGGATAAAGCCCTCCCCTACTATCACACCTCATGAGAGGACTCCCCGTATTAAAATCCTTCACAGAGAAAACAAATAGATCAAATTCAATTGCAACAGAATTATCAGTGGTAAACTTACGGATATACACCAAATTTTTAATCAATTTAGGGGCATGAAGGGTAGTTTTCAAGATAAGAGGTGGATGGGTGGGAGACAAAGTTTTATGACCATAATCACGAATCAGAATAATATTACCATTACCAACAATTATGCCACGAGGGTTGCTCAAATTGGAATAAGACGAGAGAGTACCTGAATTAGATGTCATGTGGGTTGTGGCACCTGTGTCTATGTACTAATTTGGATATGGAGGAGTTACTCCTAGCATGTGCATTGCAGATTTAATATCTATAGGGGAAGGGGCGAAAGCGGGCCCCTCAGCCACAAAGGCCTGCTGTGGCCGAGGCCCAAGCAAGCATGGGGCTGGCCAAGGCCCAACTGGGCGTGATTGATTCTGATGGGGCTGCTGGAATGATCCGCGAGGCATCTACTAAAAATTGGGCCGAGACTGGGCAGTGGCCCAATTCCCATAACCAGCGCCTGATGTACTGGGGCCGGCCAAGGTGATGTACTAGGCCTGATGAAGCCTTTCTCCAACAAGTCTCTCAACTGCTCATTTAACTCCTTCAGTTCTGCAGGTGTCATTCTATAAGGAGGAATAGATATAGGCTGGGTACCTGGCGGTACATCAATAGTGAACTCTATCTCCCGCTCTAGAGGAAGACCTGAAAGATCATTTGGGAATACGTCTGGGAATTCACTAACTACCGGAACTGACTGAAGAGCCGGTACCTCTGCTTCCGTATCATGCACCCGAACTAAATAATAAATACAACCCTTTCTGACCATCTTCCTTGCCTTGAGGTATGAAATAAACTTACTCATCGGCGATGCTGTATTTCCTCTCCACTCTATAACTGGTTCGCCTGGAAACTGAAACCGAACCATCTTCTCTCTACAATCAACGTTAGCATAACAGGAAGCCAACCAATCCATACCCATAATAACATCAAACTCGGTCATGTCTAATTCTATCAAATCGGCTATGGTATTACGACTATAAACAACTACTGAACAATTTCTATACACCCGCTTAGCTATGACCGAATCTCCTACCGGTGTAACTACCTCAAATGATTCTATCGACTCAGGTTTGATCGGTGTATTTTACATACACCTTTTGAGTCATTTTTAGTTAGTCTTTTGCCCATTTTTGTATAAATATGTGTCGTCTTAGGATAAATTTTCTTTCTTTTGAGTCATAATGGTTTAAAGTGGCACATTGGTGAAAAGGAGCGAAAAGAGGGCAGAAACAGAGGTTTCAGAGCTCAAAAAGCTAAAAAGTTGGCAACCCGGGGGAGAATCGCGGCCAGGCTGCTGACCAGCAGCAATGAGCGCCACGGCGTCCAAAAAGCGAGCGCGAAGTTTGGCACCATGGCGCCCGATTCTGGTCGCGGCGCCAAGGCGGGAAAATTGCCAAATCCGAATTGGAATGGGCCAAGGCCAAGAAGGAAAAGGTTTGAGACGTTTTTGAGGGTATAAAAAGGACATTTTTAGGTCAGATTTGGGGGGATCCCACACTTGACAATTCATCACAACTTGGAGATCAAGATTGGAGACTTACTTTGGTGTAATTTATTGTTCTTTATTTTATTTCTTTTTAGTTTATGTTGGATATTAGTTTAGTTCTTGACATGTCTATAGCTAGGAACTAACTTAATTTAGGGCTTTCCATGTCGAATCGCTTGAAACTCGTTCTTACGAATTAATGCATGTTTTGGTTTCTTCTTATTATTGTTGAGATTTATTCAATATTTATTTTGATTGCTTGGTAATTAATTAATCACTAATTATCATAACTTATATGATTTCTAATCGAAATCCGAAAGGGGAGATTGTGAATATGCTATAGTTGAATAAACATAGGTTAAATCGTGGACGAAAGTACCCCGATACTTGTGTAGTTTGATAGATTATTGTTCTTAATCCTCCTTTGTAGTCAATCTTGTCATCGAAATATAGAAGGGTTCTACATTGGGGTTGAGTGTTTATATTACCTTAACAGGAGTATAAAACGACTTAATTAACCTGCTATCTCAAAATAGAAGAAGAACCATAATTATTTGCATTAACGAGTAAAACGAGCGGATAGTTGAGGAGATTTGGAAGCCCTATTTCCACCATAACTGAAGTAAAATAAAGTAAATTAGTTAGCATACATAATCATCGCTATAAACAATTCATCAAATTATCGGTTACCAAATAGATACCACAGAATAGAGATTGATAATTGGACATTAATCCCTGAGGACGATAACTCGGTCTTCTAGACTATATTACTTGTCATGACACGTGCACTTGCGTTTAGTGTGTGCATAAATCGCGCATCAAGTTTTTGGCACCGTTGTCGGGGATTGGCGTAGTTCAATATCATTCTTTCTATTCTTAATTTCTAATTTGGTTTTTATTTATTTATTTTTATTTTTTTTGCGAAATCGTGCGCCGTGATCCGTTTGTTGATTTTGATCTGTTGCAGGCATCTAGTTTATGCGAAGGAGAAGAGGAGCATATACACTTGTTCCCTTCAACCCGAAGATTGAAAAGACTTGCAAGCAGAACCGGAGAAACAAACGAATTTTGGCCTTAATAGCAATGAGAGGCTTGCAGAATAACAATGAGATGAACGAAGGGTTAGGTGATCATCAACCTAACCAAAGAATACCCCGGAGGTTACCAATGGATGTGGAAGAAAGGGTCCAGGTCCAAGCTGAGAGAAGCTTGGGAGATTATGTGCTGCCAAGGGTGAATGAAGCACAAACTTGCATCAGGCTTCCAGCAATAAGAGCAAATAATTTCGAAATCAAGCCTGCGATCCTGAGTATGGTGCAGAATACACTTCAATTCGGAGGATTGCCATCTGAAGATCCTCATATGCACATAGCAAATTTCTTGGAGTTGTGTGCAACTTTCAAGTATAATGGCGTTACTGACGACGTCATCCTATTGAGGCTCTTTCCCTTCTCACTCAGGGATAGAGCAAAAGTTTGGTTGAATTTCCTGCCTACAAATTCTATATTCACATGGCAGGAGTTGACACAGAAGTTCTTAGCAAAGTTCTTTCCACCTTCCAAAGCAGCTAAACTGAGAGGAAAGTTGAATAATTTTTACCAGGCTGATGGAGAGTCACTCTATGAGGCTTGGGAGAGATTTAAATATTGGCAGAGAAACTGTCCACATCATAGCATTGAGCTGTGGAATTTGGTCCATATTTTCTACAATGGGCTAAGCGGGACCACAAGAACCATCATTGACGCAGCTGTAGGTGGAACCTTCATGAGGAAGATATCACATGAGGCCCATGATTTGCTAGAAGACATGGCCACAAATAACCATGTGACAGATGACAGAGGGGTAAGTGGAAGGAGAGCAATAAGAGTTTATGAGATTGATGCCATCACCGCGTTAAATGCACATGTTACTCTTTTGACCAAGAAACTGCAGCAGAACACATTGTCAGTGAATGCAATTCAGATGCCATTGAGTTGTGAGATGTGTGGGGGTCCTCATACCTCTGATAGGTGCCCATCAGCAGACCCCAACAACATCTCTATTGAGCAAGCGGAATGCCGGGCAGTGGGGAATTACCAAAGACCCCAGAACAACTCCTATTCAAATACCTACAATCCAGGGTGGAGAAACCACCCTAACTTTTCATGGAGGGGTGATCAAGGGCAACAAAACCAGTTCTGAGGTCAATACCAGAGTCAACAACCATTCACTCAGGCCTCATCTTCACAACAATTCAGTGCACCTGCTCAACAAGAAAAGCCAGATGAGTTGAGAGCAGCCCTGTTGACACTCACCAATTCACAGACCCAGTTCATGGCAGAGATAAGATCCTCTATCAGGAATTTGGAGACACAGGTGGGACAACTAGCAAATATGGCAAACAACAGGACACATGGCACTCTTCCTAGTAATACAGAAATAAATCCCAGAGAGCAGTGCCAAGCGGTGCAGCTGAGAAGTGGAAAGCAGCTAGAACAGCCTACACCCCAGCCTGCGGTAGAACAAAGAGTTGAGCAGAGAGTAGATGCAGAGAAGGAGGGGGTTACTGAGGACCGTCCCTATGTTAGAGAAGGTTCCAACAGTTCCAGTGAGGGAATACATAGAGAAGATTCCTTACCCTCAGAGGTTGCAAAGGAAAGCAGTTGATAAGCAATTCTCCAAGTTCTTGGAGGTATTCAGAAAGCTGCACATTAACATTCCGTTCATTGAGGCATTGGAGCAAATGCCTACTTATTTTAAATTCATGAAGGAAATTCTTGGGAAGAAGAAGAAGTTAGCTGAGTATGAGACAGTGACAGAGGAATGCAGTGCCATCTTGCAGAAGAAATTGCCCCCCAAACTCAAGGATCCAGGGAGCTTCACATTGCATGGCAAAATTGGTAGAGTAACATGTAACAGGGCCGTGTGTGATTTGGGGGCCAGCATAAATCTCATGCCCTTGTCCGTTTTCAAGAGGTTAGGTTTGGGTGAAGCCAAACCAACCACTGTGAGCTTGCAGTTGGCGAATAGGACAGTGGTGCATCCCGTGAGAATGATTGAAAACGTATTGGTTAAGGTGAGAAAATTCTTCTTTTCCGCGGACTTCATCATCCTTGATATGGAGGAAGATAATGAAATCCCTATCATCTTGGGAAGACCATTCTTGGCAACTGGGAGAGCCCTGATTGGTCTGGAGAAGGGCGAGCTGACACTCAGAGTTGAGAATGAAGAGATGATGTTCAAGGTGTTTAAACACATCGTTGAACCCCCAGTCATAAGCAAGTGTTTTGCCAAGATCACAAGACATCGGTTGAGCCAAAGACAAAGCAAAGCAAAGGAAATCGGTCCGCCAGCACAGGTGAGCAACACTAAACTTTCTCTTGAGAAAAAGGAGAAGAAGAAAAACAGAAGGCGAAAGAGAAAATGATTATGAAATGGATAGGCTGTGGGGTTAATTTACCCCATGCCTTTTGATAAGGAACTTGCGTCCGGCTAAAAGACGATAAAGACAGCGCTACTTGGGAGGCAACCCAAGGTTATTTTATTTTATTCTATGCAATTTAGTTTTAGTTAGAACAGTCTCACGGGAGGTATTATTTGCATGTTGTGATGACAGGTACAGGGCCAAAAATTGGAGGACGAAAACGTGAAGAGAAGAGAAAATCGGCTCGATGCCACGGCTCCCAGCAGAGGGCCATGGCACCGAGAATGCAGAAAGGCGCAGGAGGTTGGGCGCCACGGCGCCAGTTGCAGGGCCGCGGCGCCGAAAGTCCAGAAGGTCTCTGAAGTTTGGGCGCCGCGGCGCCAAATCAGAGCGCCACGGCGCCGGAAGTTCAGAGGGTCGCAGATGTTTGGGCGCCGCGGCGCCGATTGCAGGGTCGTGGGTCCGCGACGGGAAAACTAAAATTTAAAGGAGCCCTAATCTGATTTCCCTTCTCCAAATCAAAAACCCAAAACCCTTCCTCTCTCCAAACCCACGAAATCAACCTCCTTTACTAAAAATCTTCCACAAACTAAATTCAATCACAGCCAAAGTACTTCAATTCCTTGCACCCTTATCCATCTCAAACAACAACCCTCATTCCATTGCCTCAATCCATCACTAGGAACAAGAAAATCTTGAAGAACACCGTCTAAGGTAACTTTCATCACTTTTTTTGAAATTATCAGGGGAGGTAATAAGTTTGGGGATGTTCTTTATTGGTGGATAGTGTGGGGTGTGTTGAAGTTTGGTGTGAAAATTTTGCGGTAAGAGTATACATATTGATCGTGGGGTGTGTACCAGTGCTTTGAGTGAAGTTGGGGGTTGAATGGTGTTGTAGTTGTTGATTACACTGTGTGTTGATTGGTTTGATTGATAGTTGCTGGGTAATATCACTGAAACAAAGGAAACGCTGCTGAAATTTTTTCAAAATGTCTACCAGAAAAAAAAGAGCTTCCACATCCTCCTCCGTCCCTCAATATGATACTACTAGGTTTGTCAGTCAAAAAACAGAAGATAGATATTACAAACTTAGTACTAGACCCTTGATACCCGAGCGAGGAATGGAGTACCAAAGGGAGTCATTTGAGGATGGAGATGCCTATGAGCCTATTCGGGCAATGATAGAGGTCATGGGGTGGAAGAGATTTGTTAATCCGGAAAGAATAGTACCACAGAACACCGTAATGGTGAAAGAATTTTATGCTAACTTTCCGGAGAGGGTAAATGGTAGATGCTCTGTGAGAGGACAGTATGTGCCTGTGACGGCCGAAGTGGTGAATGAGCTATTAAGAACAGCCGATGTTGAACAATCCACGCAAGTCCCAAACACATCTACCCACAACTGTCTACAGACCTCTAAGATTACGATAAAGAAATATGAAGGGACAAGGCCCCGTCGTGCCCCTGAATATGCATAAATAAAAAATAAGGTTCTGTACCAAAACGACAAAGCTCTGAATCAATGGAGCTCTCCAAACAGCTGAACATGAAATTCTAGACTGGAGGATCACCAAATCGAGCACTGCACTGCGGGCATTTAAACGCACTTCCGGAAAAAGGGTCGATCTGAAATAATGTACTTAGTATGTAAAACATGAAGTACTGTAAATGAGATCATAACTAGCCAAGATAACAGGAGACATGTGTAATAATCAAAATACCAATACAACTGTGCCATATAGAAATGAGAGTCAACTGTGCCTTATAAAAGTGAGAGTCATATCAAAATCATGGATGGCTGTCTATATATATATATATATATATATATATATATATATATACTATCATGGGTACCTGCATCATGGATACATGTCTATGAAATCATCATATATATAAACATTGCCAGCCCTCTAGTGAGGGACTCGGTGAACAAATGCAAGGATCTGCGCACGAACATTGCCGGCCCGGGACTCGGTGAGGTGGAATAATAACACTTTGCACGAGTAGATATCATGAGCAACCATATGTCATTTAGATCATCATTTGACTCTCAATGAAATCATTAAAATGAACTTTTACTGTAAAAATCAAAGGCACTTCTCATAACAAATATCTTTAGGAGTTAGACTGTGTAGAAATCATGTACGTCCGCCGTACGTTCATTTTATATAAATCATGCCAAAAGAAAGAAGGAAGAGTTTCACATACCTTAATGACGAACTAACCAACTCAATAATCTAATTACACCTTGACTAGTACTTCAACCTATAATAATAGTAACATGTCCATTAACCTTATGATTACTAGCGTACGTTATAATCGAATGATAACTTGCTTTCTTTTCTATAAAAAATTGGGCAGCACTTCCCCTATTTATATTCACATCCACAACTTACAAACAAAACCAACAACACCAATAACAAGTCACAATTTAAGGATATAACCAAAACAGTCCCATATACTTGGTATATACCTTCATTATACATTCTTTCTATTTATATTTATGGAGTACAACCAAAACAGCAACCAAGGTGATTAATACACCAATTTCTCATGTCAATCTAACTCCTCTAATCATGTTAAAACAACCCTAAAAAACCCATACTTCAACAACAATAAAAGTGTAAAGTAACACTTTTCTACACCTTTATTCCTTTAGGACATAGAGTAGTAACTACCACAATGTACATGTATGTTCATAACCAAATTTCCAACATTTTAACTCAGCAAAATCAGCCCTTAAATACACAAAAATTCCAGCATCTTAACTTAGCAAAACAACCCTTAAAACAATCAAACGATTTCATGAATGTCACGAAAACAAGAATACAATACCATAACTCATTTCATAATTTCTTAACCTCCAATTCATATTCCAACAATTCCATATGAACAACTACAACTTAACATCAAGATTTCCTCCATTTCTTTAGCATGCAAAGCAGTGACGAAAATAACAACACAACACCTAAATCCAATTTATACAAAAACAACCCTTACAATCGGTTTTTACCCACAAATCATCACATGCATTGTCTAAATTCCAAGTTTCTCTTAATACAAGTTCATTTCTTAAACTACAACAATATGCAACTCCAATTATACCATAAGAAGAAGAATTCTTGCCTTAATTTCGCTCAAAACAGTCCCTATAAGTCACGGTCCAACTGCTCCAATCTTTTGCACCATTTTCACTATTTCTTCAACTTATAATTACATGCATGTATTCTACAAGTTTAATCCATCATTCTTATATGTTTTTCTTTCAAATTTCTCATCTTCAAAACTAGAAATGTTTGGACTTAAATCAGTCTAGTGGCTGCCGAAAACACCACTATTTTGGGGTTATCTTGGCCTAGAATTTAGATGAAGAATTTAGTCTAGGAGGAGGAAATAAAAACCTTCAATTTTTCTATGGTGAGGAGAGGATTTCGGCTGGTGAGAATGAGAGGGGTGAAGGAGTGTTTGAAATTAGGAGTTAGAAGATGAAAAGGTTTTAAGGTTAAAAGGAGTGCTGAAAATTAGTTTTGTAATTTGGTCCACTTCTCACAATTAATCAACCTTATGTCCCACTTATTTTAAATCTTAAAAATTTCATATGACCTCGTATTTTTGATATCTTAATTTACATAATACGTTACTAATCCATAACTCCGTTGGAGGCATACAACTATTATTATAAGTTCCATCGTCACATTTATAGTAGCCAAAATTATTCCGGGATCACATCCTTTGCATACTAATTTCCGAATTAGCATATATAAATATACTTTATATCCAATATTCGAATCTTATCTTCTTAATTACGTTCTTAATTATCGCCTTAAAACTACGAGGTGTAAACTTATCCTGTTTTGATTATGTCTACGGTTGTTGCTTGCAAGAACAAGGCCCCGTGACGGAACCACTGGCCTATTTTGTTGGGAAGTGTGTTCTTGATGTTGGGCCTCTGTTTCATGGTCCAGTTCTCCCAAATAATTTGGGCTGGACGAAACAATGGTTGTGGTACGCTGTTTGACAACTGTTTCGGAGCCCAAATTATTCGAATTGACAAAAAATGGAACAATGGGTCGGGAATAGTGTTGGGCCAAATACGGGGATATTCCATCATCGAGAAAATCATAGGTGGTTGGTCTTGACTCATGCATTTTGGTAAATGGAAAATTTGTTTCATCAAAGATAATATGATGACTTATAATAATTTTATTGCATAAGTTGTAACACTTGTAACCTCTATGATGGGAAGGATAACCCAAAAAAATGCAAGGAGTAGACCGGGGTTAAAGTTTGTGGAAGATGGAAAAAGTGGACAGCACAATCATCCGAACACCCGTAAATGGGAATAAGACGGATCACATAGATATAGGACTTTTAGTGGAGCTTGATAGGACAAGTTTTTTGTGAGAAAGTATGTTCAATAAATATGTGACCATTTGTAGTGCATGTTGCCAAAATGAGGGGGGGGGGGGGGGGGGGGTAAATATGCATAGGCAAGGGATGTTCTATGATGTTATTTATGGTTCATATTTTTTGTTCCGCCATCCCATTTTGTGAAGATGTATGAGGATATGAAAGACGAAATTTTAAACCATTTGAGTTGCAAAAATGCTTATTATTAAACTCCCTCCCATTATCACATTGAATATTTTTGATATCTTGTTCAAATTGATTTCGGATAAAAGCTCTAAATTTGAGAAATGTGGAAAAAACTTGTAATTTTTTCAACAAAGGAAATGTCCACAAAAAATTAGAGTATCTAAAATGAGCAAATAATATCTATGGCTCGAAGAGCTCAAAATGGGGAGATCTAAATATCACAATGGATAGTATCAAATGACATAAGTGTGCATGAATTTGAGGAAACAAACGACAATTGAACATGTTTACCAAGTGAATGACACTTATTCAAAGTTCGTGGTTGAGTACATGAAATAAATTTATTTTATTTGAGGGAGTCTAAAACATGAGCTCCTGGATGGCCCAACCGTTCATGTCATAATAAAGATGTTAAAGCTGCAAAAGTAGATGGTGTGTTGGATCATTGAATGAGTGATGTGATAGGATAAGTCTCCCCTTGGCTATCACATCTCATGAGAGGCTTCCCCGTCTGAAAATCATACATGAAAAACCCAAAAGAGTCAAAAGATAAACTCAATTATCAGTAGTAAACTTTCTAACAGACATTAAGTTTTAAATTAATTGTGGGGCATGAAGGACATTCTTTAAGGTTAGTGGCGGGTTTGGTGGGGACAATTTAGTAGAACCATAACCTTGAATTGGAATAGAATGACCATTTCTGATAATTATACCATTATTTTTGCTCAAATTAAAATAGGACGAGAGATTACCTTGGGAGGACGTCATATGAGATGTCGCTCCGGAATCCATATACCAATTTGTGTCGGGAATATTAATTCCAAAAATGTGTATGGCAGACTCAATATCAATTGGGCTAGCCGCTGCCGAATAGACCTCCTGACACTGGGTCGATACCCAACCATGGCCTAGAAAACTGAGGCCCAAATTGTTGTGAAAATCCAGTGGGTGGCCTAGAAAATTGAGGCCCAACACATTGTGAACTGCCAGTGGGTTGCTGAGCATTTAGCCTTAAACTAGGTCTGGCCCAGTTACCCGATGGGCCTGGGCATGGTGGTACGGTCCAAGGCCATTGCCAGGACCACTGGGTCTATCCACCACCCCACTGCCGAGGATGCCACTGCTGCTCGCCATTGCCGCTACTTTTGCCGCCGTGTCTGCTGCCCCCACCGCCATCACAATTCTTATTTCCACCATTTTTTCCATTTTGGTTATTTCCATTTTTGTTTTTACCACCGTTCCTTCCTTTTATCTCTGATTTTATTGTGTTGGTTCAAAAAAATTATTGTTTTCATTATTTGGGGTCGCAATGAAAGCGGAATTAGAGCCGATGTCGGTCTTTTTGGCAAACTCCGTCTCTTCAAGAAGAATAAGCATAGAACGGGCTTGATAAAATGGTGGTAACAGATTGCTTTGTTGAATGAGCGTCCACACGCTACTATAAGTGTCGGTAAGGTTGACAACCAATTGTAGAACCAATCGGTGAACCAATATTTTTGAGTTGATCCAACAGGACTTTTAGGCGTTCAAAATATGTCGACATATTTGAAAAATCCGCCATATTGGTGGTGGAGAATTCTTGCTCCAAGGTGACCGCGCGGGAATTTTTGTTATCTTAAAAAATATCATGCTTCCATTGCTGTAGAATCATGCTCCATTATTGTATGCAAAATATCACTAGAGATAGTTGCATAAATCTATGAGAGAATTGTGGCATCAAGAGTTTTCCATAGTTCTTTGTCATCGTCTATTTTTAACTCCTTTCCTTTTTCATTTTCCGGCGGGATTATGTGATTAATAACCCGGTAAGAACGACAATAGATTTTAAAAAGCTCTGCCCAAGAAGCATAGTGAATATTTTCCATCTCAAGTGTGATGGAAATATGTGTTTTTATATTAGAAACGGTTAGATCAGGGTGAAATATGGATTGGGAAAAAATGAACAATAATGGAGAGAAAAAATAATGGAGGAAGTCAAAATAGATGAAAATCGGCCGGTTGTTTGGAAAAACATGTCGTGATTGACAGAATAATATTGTAATTGATTATAGTAAATTGTATATATGGTAGGTATATAAATTAGTCAACTAATGACTTAATCCTAGCCTTGGATGAAGATTTTACCCTTAGATTATTATTGTATTTTGGGTATAATTACCACACTATTGAATTGTAATCATTGAGGAAAATATTTTTACATTTTTGTTTCAAAAACGAAAAGAATGGCATACCCTCATATTTGGCCCAACATTTTTCTTCCCGTCCAAGCCCCACTGTGTCGGCCAACCCATTAAATTTGGGTTAATTGGGCCCTGAAACAGTGGCCCAGACACTATCTCACTGCCCAACATTCTGGGCCTTCTTGCCTAAGCCCAGTTACTTTCGGGTCCACTAGGCCTCTGCATGGTAGCCCATTGCCAAACAATCCACTACCTGACAGCAATGTGGGTCACAGACCAACACCCAGCAGTTTGGGTCACGTCCCAAGTCCCTACCCACTGTCGGGAAGTTCCATTCTCCCCACTGGCCCACTTTCTATTCTAGCCCAATGGTCAATCACTCATAGTCAACACGGAATTTTCAAGCCCAACACAATATATGGTCTTCACACCCATGTTACCAAATCACAACTGTCTCGTAATCATGTGTCTGTTCTTAATGATCTGAATTAAAAAATGACTATGGATGATGGATTTAATGCTTTTATTAATAATAGAACGTGGGATTTGGTTCCCCGTCCCCCTGATGCTAATGTGATTCGGTCTATATGGATTTTCAGTCATATAGAAAAATCTGATGATACTTTTGAGAGTCACAAAGCTCGTCTTGTAGGTTATGAGAAGACACAACAGGTTGGTGTGAATTTCAGTGAGACTTTAAGTCTGGTGGTTAAACTACCAACTATAATACAGTCCTTAGTCTGGCTCTTTCGAAAGCATGGATGTTTCAGCAAATTGATGTCAAAAATACCTTCCTACATTGAGACCTAAATGAAACAGTATACATGTACCAGCCCTTGGGATACTGAGACTCCACTAATCTGAATCATGTGTGCCTTCTGAAAAAATCATTATATGGGATCAAACAGGCTCCTCGGGCCTGGTACAAGAGGTTTGCGAATTATGTTCCATATATTGGGTTTTCTAACAACCGATCTGATCATTCTTTCTTCATCTACCGTCAGGGTAATGATATTTGTTACCTTATTTTGTATGTGGATGATATTATATTGATTGCCTCATCTGATGCTCTTCGCAAGTCTATCATGTCACTGCTTGGCTCTGAGTTTGCTATGAAAGATCTAGGGCCACTAAGTTACTTCTTGGGGATAGTTGTGACAAATCATACAGCTGATTTATTTTTATCCCAAATGAAGTATGCAACAGAGATTATTGACCGAGCTGACATGTCCTCTTGTAATCCGTATGCAACTCCGGTTGGTACTAAACCGAAGTTAAGTGCCTCCTCTAGCAAGCCGTATTGCCGACCCGTCACATTACCATAACCTTGCAGGGACCTGCAATATCTTACATTCACAAGGCCGGACATCTCCTATGTTGTACAACATGTCTCTATATTCATGCATAACCCGATGCAGGATTACATTCATGCTCTCAATCGCATTATGTGATATATTCAAGGCACTCTAGATTATGACTTGCATTTATATCCATCGTCGACGTTGTTGAGTGTATTTTATACACTCTTTTGAGTCCTTTTTAGTGAAGTATTTTACTCTTTTCGTTTGTGTTTAGTATAGTGTTAGGTTTGTTTTTCTTTATTTTGAGTCACAACGGTCATAAGGGAGAAATACCACTTTTGAGGATGAAATGAGCTTAATTGAGATACAAATTGCACAAGCACAACCCAAGGAATGAAGCCTAAGAAGTGCCCAGAAAAATAGAAAAAATTTGGCAATTTCGGATGAAAATCAGAGAGGCACCGCGGTGCCTGGCCAAGCAGCAACGCGGTGCTATCGAACCGCGGTCAAGAGAATTGGGGTCACGACGTAAAATTTTCAGAAAGTCCAAAGCTGAAACACCGTCGAAGGCACCGCGGTCCAGGCATGAGGCATCGCGGTGCCATATTTCCAGTGGCTGTCAGTTATTTCGTGAGGAATTAGCACCGCAGTGCTAGGCAGAGGCACCGCGGTGCCGACACGAGTTTTTCCTGATTTTGGGCTGAATTTCAGTAAGGGTAAAAGGGTCCGAAGCAAGGTTTTTCTCAGATATAAATATCCTAAACCCTGTCATATTTTAGATCATACTTTGTGGAGGCAAAGAATGAGATAAGAGCAAGATTAGAGACATCAAATTGTTCAAGTTCTTTTCTTTCCCTTATTTTGTTTCAGTTTATGTTGGATTGTAATTTAGTTCTTGACATGACAATGTTTAGGAGTTAATTACTTTAGTATGGTTTTCCGTCGAATCTTCTTGAAGCTCTTTTATATAGTTAATGCATAGTTATTGATTTATTCTTCAGCATATTAAGATCTATTCAATATTGTTATGATTGCTTGATAATTAACTGATCATTAATTGTCATAACTTATATGATTTTGAATCGAGATCCGAGAGGAGAGATTTGAATATGTTGTAAGTTGTCTAGACATAGGTTAAAATCATGGACGAAAGTACCCCGATACTTGTGTAATATTTAAGGTTATTGTTCTTAATCCTCATGTGTGGTAAAATCTATCATAGAAATATATAAGGTTTCTGCATAAGGTTGAGTTTTTATATTTCCTAACCGGAATATAGAATAGATTAGTTAACCTGCTATCTTAATAAGAAGAAGAATCATTAGCATTGCATTGACACGTGAAAGAGTGGATAGTTGAGGAGATTGAAAGCCCTATTTCCATCATAACTGTTTTAAACCCCAAGGATTATCATCTTTAGTTTAATTTCTGCACTTACTTATTTAGTTTTAATTCATAGTTATAATTCTCAAACTAAATAACGTTAACCAAATAGATACCATAGATTAGATATTCGGTACTTGATAAACCAGTCTCTGTGGACGATAATTCAGTCTTACATATCTTTATTACTTGAACGATACATACACTTGCGTAAGCATCTAGAAATATCACAACAAGCTTTTGGCGCCGTTGGCGGGGACTGGCGTACTATAAATATCAAATTATCTATTCTTATTTCTAATTTGATTTTTATTTTCTGTCTTTTTATTATTTTTATTGTAGAACGTTTTGTCGTGATATGTTTGTTGTTTTTTGATCAATTTCAAAAAAATCGTTTATGCAAAGTAGGAGAGGAGCTGACACTCCTATTCCTCTGAACCCTGAGATTGAAAGATTGTGCAGACAGAACAGGAAAGACAAGAGAACTGCTGATTTTTTAGCAATGGGAGATCATCAGAATAACAATTTGGTGAATGATGACTTACCGCCTGTCTTAAGACAAGTCCCTGCAGAAAGGAGCTTGGGGCACTATGCCTACAATTACAGGGGTGCAGACTTGCATCAGGCTTCCAGCTGTTGAAGCTAATAATTTTGAAATCAAACCAGCCATTCTGCACATGGTTCAAGGCTCAGTTCAGTTTGGGGGATTACCGTCTGAAGATCCCCATATGCATCTAGCAAACTTCTTGGAACTATGTGCAACTTTTAAGTACAATGGTGTTACTGATGATGTCATTCAGTTGAGACTTTTCCCATTCTCACTCAGGGATAGAGCAAAGAGCTGGTTGAACTCACTACATGCGAACTCCATTACCACATGGCAAAACTTGACTCAAAAGTTTTTTGCCAAGTTCTTTCCCCCAGCTAAGGCAACAAAGCTCAGAGGAGAGCTTAATAATTTTTATCTGCTGGAGGGAGAATCACCGTATGATGCATGGGAGTGGTTCAAAGATTTACAGAGGAAGTGCCCACATCATGGGATTAAGAAGTGGATGTTAGTCCACATATTCTAAAATGGGTTGTGTGGTACAACTCGTACCATTATTGATGCTGCAGCAGGAGGGACATTCATGAGAAAGAGTGTCAATGAGGCACATGATTTGCTAGAAGACATGACCACAAACAACCATCAGGGGCCCGATGAGAGAGCTACAAACAGCAGGAAAGTGGCTGGGATTCATGAGTTAGATGCTATCACTGCATTGACTGTGCAGGTGGCCACTTTGACAAAGTAGATGCAGCAGAGTACCATGTCAGTTAAATCGGTTCAGACATCAGTGAGTTATGAAATTAGTGGGGGTCCTCATACTTTTGATAGATGCACATCTGTGGATACAAATAATGTGTCTATGGAGCAGGTTCAGACAATTGGGAATTTTTAGAGGCCCTACAATAATGCATTCTCCAACACATATAATTAGGGGTGGAGAAATCACCCAAATTTTTCGTAAAAGAATGACCAAGGACAGCAACCACAATTTCAGGCCTCATCCTCACAGCAGTTCAGCCCACCAACCCCACAAGAGAAGCCAAATGACATAAAAGCAGCACTGTTGACCTTGGCCAACTCTCTGACTCAATTCATGGCAGAAACCAGGTCCTCAATTTCATCCTTGGCAAATACCCAGACAAAATTTATGGCAGAGACCACTCAGTTCATGACAGAGACTAGGTCATCTATCAGAAATTTGGAGACACAGGTAAGACAACTAGCGAACAAATTGAACAATAGAGAGCAAGGAAATCTTCCCAATAATACAATGATGAATCCAAGGGAGCAATGCCAAACAATCAGCTTGAGAAGTGGGAAGCAGTTAGAGCAGAGGGAACCCCAACCAGTGGTTGAAAAGGAGAAGGATGTGGGGAAGACAATTGAGGTAGAAATGAGGGGGTTACTGATGACCGCCCTATTTTAGAGAAGGTTCCACCCGCAGTTATGAGGGAATACACAGACAAAATTTCTTACCCTCAAAGACTACAGAAGAAAGCTTTGGACAAGCAATTTCGAAATTCTTAGAGGTATTTAAAAAAGTGCATATTAACCTTCCTTTCATTGAAGCCTTGGAGCAATGCCAACATATGTGAAGTTCATGAAGGAGATCCTTTTTAAGAAGAGGAAGCTGAAAGATTATTTGACAGTGGTGCTGACAGAGGAGTGCAGTGTTATCTTGCAAAAGAAAATCCCTCCAAAGTTAAAAGATTCAGGGAGTTTCACCTTACCTTGCACTATAGGGAAAGTCATATGCAAGCAGGCTATATGTGATTTAGGGGCAAGTGTCAATCTGATGCCCCTCTCTGTGTTCAAAAGACTTGGGTTAGGAGAAACAAGGCCAACCACAGTCACCTTGCAGCTAGCTGATCACTCAGTTATGCATCCCGAAGGAATAATTGAAAATGTGTTGGTAAAAGTAGGTAAATTCATTTTTCCTGTTGATTTCCTTATCCTAGACATGGAATCAGATGAAAATATGTCCATCATCCTTGTGAGACCATTCCTAGCCATAGGGAGGGCACTTATTGATGTCGATAAATAAGAGTTTAAACTGAGAGTTCAAGATGAGGAGATGACTTTCACTGTTTTCAAGCCTTTCACGGAACTACAAGTCACTGATAGATGCTTTGTTATTGGATTAATTGACAAGGTTGTGTCTGAGAAAAGCATCACAAGTACTGATGCTCGTGGGGTACCATTAAAGCAGCATGAAGAACTTGATGATAAGAATTTTGAACTTGTGAATGATGAAAAAGGAACAAACTCCTCTGAAATCAGCCCTGTGAAAAAGAAGAGAATGGTGTTTAAATAGATATGCGGAGGGGATAATCTACCTCCTTGAGTGAATAAGGTATCTGCGTCCGGCTAAAAGACGTTAAAGACAACGCTACTTGGGAGACAACTCAATGTTTTTATTTATGTTATTTCAATTTTTGTTTTAGTTGCTTTATTTTATCTTGAACAGTCTCATGATCTGGTATGTTTAGTATTTCTGGATGACAGATGAAAGACAGGACTCACTCCGAAGGGCGAATGGTTAACAAGGCAGAAAACTGGAGACACTGGAATTTTTCGGTAATTAGCACCGCGGTCCCCAACGGGCAGTGCGCACATAAATTTCTCCTTCATCTCATACCTCCGTTATGACCATTGTTTTGTGTCTGTAAGATATCCCTTTATTTTTAGTCTTCTCACATTGGGGACAATGTGTCGATTAAGTTTGGGGGGGTCTTACTTTATTTTATTGTTTTATTTTTAGTCTTTTAGTTGTCATTTTTGTTTGTCTTATGTGTTTTTGTGAGTCTAAAATGTTTTTTATTTTTTTATTTTTTATGTTATGAATCATATATGTTGTAGTTGCTAAAGATATTGAGTGGATTAATTGGGATAATGAAATAGCATTGAAAGCAAAAATCTGTGTGCTTAAGTTAGATATGCCAAAATTTCATGGCATCTAATTATTTGGGATATTTGTGCTTAGCCTATGTGTGTCAGTTATGGAAAGAAAGGTTGAAAAATGTCTAGAACACCTGTTTGCTTGTTATTTGAGGCGGAATAGTTAAGATATACATGTTTAGGGAAATGATTCAGGCATTCTTTGATAGCCCTTCCGACCGTTCATTACATACTCTGACATAAAATATATCACTAGTCAGCCCCTTTGAGCCTAAATAATATCTTTGTTGGACACCCTATTCCTCTGTTATGCCATAAGTAATAATGGAAACGTATTGGAATGAGAAGTGTTGAAAAATCAATAAAAAGATAATGAAAAATTGATGCACCCCAATGAAAAATATGCAAAAATCTAAGTTTGGGGATGCTTGTTATGTATAATGTGTTTCATTCTCTCAAAAGAAAAAAAAGGAAGAAAATAGGTATGGGACTAGAAAGAAAGACAAAAAGAAGGAAAAAAAAGAGTTGAATGAAAAATGATTATGGTACGTAATTGAGCCTAAATGACTGCTTTTACCTACCCCTGTCCAAGCCTACGTTACAACTCTTGAAAGTCCTGATGATCTCTAATGTGTATGTCTATGATTAGTGGAGAATAGCAAGTAAACATGTCTATAGAATTTTGGAAAAGGTGGAATGAAACTGACATGCTTAGGTTAGGTGTTTGTATTTCCAGTGACAATGATCTAATTGAATTTGCGAAATATCTAACTTGAAATTCTAGATTGCTAATTATTCATGCTATGTATGTTCTAACATATTATCCCAGTTTTCATCCATGATTTTGAGGAAGCATTGCTATAGCTACTTGATCTGTTTCATAGAGTCTTTTATTTGATTTTGTTTTTATTTTGTTTAGTGCTTTACTCGAAGGCGAGTAAAGTGTAAGTTTGGGGGTGTTTGTTGAGTGTATTTTATACACTCTTTTGAGTCCTTTTTAGTGAAGTATTTTACTCTTTTCGTTTGTGTTTAGTATAGTATTAGATTTGTTTTTCTTTCTTTTGAGTCACAACGGTCTTAAGGGAGAAATACCACTTTTGAGGATGAAATGAGCTTAATTTAGATGCAAATTGCACAAGCACAACCCAAGGAATAAAGCCTAAGAAGTGTCCAAGAAGAATAGAAGAAATCTGGAAATTTCGGATGAAAATCAGAGAGGCACCGTGGTGCCTGGCCAAGCAACATCGCAGTCAAGAGAATTGGGGTCGCGACGTAAAATTTCCAGAAAGTTCGAAACTGAAACATCGTTGAAGGCACCGCGGTCCAGGCATGAGGCACCGCGGTGCCATATTTCCAGTGGCTGCCAGTTATTTCGTGAGGAATTAGCACCGCGGTCCCGATGCGAGTTTTTCCAGATTTTGGGCTAAATTTCAGTAGGGGTAAAAGGGTCCGAAGCAAGGTTTTTTTCCAGATATAAATACCCTAAACCCTGTCATATTTCAGATCATACTTTGTGGAAGCAAAGAAGGAGGCAAGAGCAAGATTAGAGATATCAAATTGTTCAAGTTCTTTTCTTTCCCTTATTTTATTTCAGTTTATGTTGGATTGCACTTTAGTTCTTGACATGACAATGTTTAGGAGCTAATTACTTTAGTAGGGTTTTCCGTCGAATCTACTTGAAGCTCTTTCATATAGTTAATGCATAGTTATTGATTTCTTCTTCAGCATATTATGATCTATTCAATATTGTTATGATTGCTTGATAATTAACTGGTCATTAATTGTCATAACTTATATGATTTTGAATCGAGATCCGAGAGGGGAGATTTGAATATGTTGTAAGTTGTCTAGACATAGGTTAAAATCATGGACGAAAGTACCCCGATACTTGTGTAATATTTAAGGTTATTGTTCTTAATCCTCCTGTGTGGTAAAATCTATCATAGAAATATAGAAGGTTTCTGCATAAGGTTGAGTTTTTATATGTCCTAACCGAAATATATAATAGATTAGTTAACCTGCTATCTTAATAAGAAGAAGAATCATTAGCATTGTATTGACGCGTGAAAGAGTGGATAGTTGAGGAGATTGAAAGCCCTATTTCCATCATAACTGTTTTAAACCCCAAGGATTATCATCTTTAGTTTAATTTTTGCACTTACTTATTTAGTTTTAATTCGTAGTTATAATTCTCAAACTAAATAACGTTAACCAAATAGATACCATAGATTAGATATTCGGTACTTGATAAATCAGTCTCTGTGGACGATAACTCGGTCTTACAGATCTTTATTACTTGAACGATACATACACTTGCGTAAGCATCTAGAAATATCGCAACCGACGTCCATCCTTATTTCCTACACAGATGCCGATTGGGGGTGGATACTCGGACACCAGATGCTCCACGCCTAGTTATGGTATATTCCTTGGTGATAACTTGGTATCTTGATCCTCCAAACAACAAGCGACGTTGTCCAGGTCCAGTGCCGAAGAAGAATATTGAGGTGTTGCCAATGTGGTGTCTGAATCTTGTTGGCTCCAGAACCTTCTTTTAGAGCTCCACTGTCCAGTTGCAAATGTGACATTGGTGTATTGTGATAATGTTAGTACTATTTATCTCTCTTGGAATCTGGTTAACCACCAACACACTAAGCATATTGAGCTAAATATTCATTTTGTTCGCGAAAAAAATTGTTCGTGGATAAGTGCGTGTCTTACATGTCCCGTCATACTACCAGATTGCTGATATTTTTATAAAAGGTCTTCCGCTGGTTCTATTTGAAGATTTTTTGGATAGTCTCAGCATACGTCGACCTCCCGCTTCGACTGCGGGGGTGTGATAAAATAATATTATAATTATTTAGTCATAATTGTAATAGATTATAATATATTGTATATATGGTAGGTATATAGCTTAGTCAACTAATGACTTAATCATACTCTAATCCTAGCCTTAGATGAAGATTCTACCCTTAAATGATTTATGTATTTTGAGTATAATTATCACACTTTTGAAATGTAATTATTGAAGAAAATATCTTAGAGTGATAATTATGTAGTATTGTAAATTTTGAAAAACATGTACAACATGTGATTCTTTCTTTGGTGTTAGATTGTTTTTATTGCTTCTATTTTCCTTGAAATATATGATTTGCTTAAAGGCGAGTCTTAGAGTAATTGGTAAAGTTGTTGATATGTTATCTGGAGGTTACAAGTTCAAGTCGTAAAAATAGTCTCTTGCAAAAATGTTAGGTCAAATTGAGTACAATAAACCCTTGTGGTCTGGTCCTTCTTCGGACCCTGTGCATAGCAGGAACTTAGTGCACCGGACTGCCCTTTTATATGATTTGCTTTAAAAGATTTAAGTCTTATGAAATAATAGCCTACTTTCTAATGTTTTTGCTTTGATTGTTTGGACTTTACTATATTTCGTCTTCTAGAAATTAATAAAATATCATATAAACACAAAATACTATAGCATTACATAAAAAAAAAACTAAACATTGTGTTAGATTTTTGCTTTCAATATATTAAAATTGGCACTTTCATAATTTTCATTTAGAACTATAAAGGCTACATTTTCTCTCTTTCCTCTATCTTATACCTTTGTTGGAAATTCATAATTTCTCTAATACAAAAGAAGAGAAAAAGAATGAACAAAGGGTAAAACTAAACCCGATGTTGTATTTTTATATTAGTTTTTAAAATTAATATATTTCACAATGCACAAAAAGAGTACAGTATAAGTACATAAGAAACTATATGTTGTGTTGAATTATTAATTTCAGCATCTTATATAGTAAGTAATATAATAATTTTATAGTTCTTTTGTTTCTAAATTGAACTATTTAGTTGTGAAAACACCATTTTGCTTAATATGACACAAGATATCATTCAACTATTGTAAAAGGCGTAACAAGAACATCAATATATAATATTTCATTGTTCATTAAATATATTATTTTAATTAATTATCTAAATTAATTTTCAAGGATCAAGAGAGAAACTTGCACTGCCATTGCATGTAATTCGAAATTTATATGAAGATTCTTGAAAAGAATATCGTGTATATTGTGAAGTTGAAGGTTTTAGGCTTTCATATTCAAAACATAAAAAAAGTGAAGCTTAATTATTTAAGAAGAGAACGACCAATCTTGAGAATTCAATTATATCAAAGAAGAATTGTTAGTGTTATATTTAAAGAACATAGAAGAAGATAAAATTAATCAAAGCGTAACTATTGATTTTTTATTAAAATAAATAAGAATAATTATTATTTAGTCATGATTAATTTTCTTTAACGATTGCGCGAAAGGTGAGCAAAATCACTATAGTTCCTTTCGCGCAATCACTATAGTTTTTTTTTTTTTTTTTTGTTGTGAAGGAACGCGCTACTCTTTCGAGTGCGCCAGTAAACCGGACCGACGCAGATGGCGCAAATCACGTCAGTCATGTAAACCACACTTGGCAAGCCATGTGTGACAGGCTCAACCAAGAAGGTTTATGCAGGGGATCGAACTCGTGACCTTGCGGTCGCTTCCGCTTCTTTCTACACAGCTACACCGGGTACTATAGTTATATATATATATATGTGTTTGTGTGTGAGAGTGCTCCAATGACTAGTTTCTGGGAGCGTATAACTAATCAATGAAACAAGGTCAAATTCTCCAACATGCAGAATTCTTTGCCGTGAGAATCGAACTCACGCCCACGCCAGACTATAGCGCTTTATACTACCACTGGACTATACCCCAGAGGACAACCAAATTGTATATTAAAACTAGAAGTAGTTGATATGTACCCTATAGTCAATGAGTTCAACTGATCACAACATTTTCGACATGGATCCGAAGTAACTATATATGTAAAAGAATTACTATTTCAAAAAAACAATTAATTTTAAACCTATAATTTTAAGTATTATGAACAATGATAAGAACGTAAAAGTTGAACTCATTAAATTATATCATGGATCCACCTACGTATATGGCATTTTTTTACTGCACATCAAGTCTAAGAAAGAAGAACTGAATACTTTTAAATTTGTAGAATAAACATGTCATAATATTTATATAGCTTCATAAACTTCTCACTAAGAATAAAATAAAAAGCTTAAATTAAATTGTTTCAAAATTTTAGAAAATATTAATTTTTTAACAGATAAAAATACACAAAGAAGCTGCCCCTTAATGGCCACTCAACCAAATATGTGTTTTTAAATCCAAATTAATCAAAAAGATAAGCAGTGATATTCCAACTGCCCAGCTTGATTCCTTTTTAATGCTGAAGCATATCGGTTTGTCTGTTTATGCACTAAACGCCCATTATAAGATATGCTTCCCAATTAATTACTACTACTCCTATTAGTTTTCTAGTATTATATTATTTTAAAACGCAGGTAGAACTTCAAAAAGTACGGATGATAAGCAAAGCAGTTAGGGCCCTTTTGGCGCAAGAATCACATGGTAGAGGGACCTTTTTAAGGGACATCTGTTAGTGGGGTGACTAGTGATGATCTTATCTTAATAATTAGCTTTAATTTGGGTGATGATGTAACCTTTGCTATCTTTTTGTTTGATTCTAATTTAATTCCTTGTAATCATAAATTTGGATTAAGCGTCTAAATCACATTTTACATCCCATCTTAAACTAATTGTAAAGGTGCACTGATCTTCTAGATGAAAAATAAACAATTTGCGGTGGAGTATTAAACTCAATTTCTCGTTTTAGTGGTTGTTTGAATGTTATTACGTGTTGACCCTTGTACTTTAAAGGGAATACATGAAGAGTGTTACGTACAATGGACCGGCCGATAAGGTTTGTTAGAGAAGAGCATGGAGCACAATTTTGTAACTTCTTTGACTTGTTCCCCAAGCTTAGCAACGTCTTTGACTTGTTCTTCCTACGTTTTTCATCAGCTCCTAATCACCTTGCCAAATCACTTTACCATCGTGGTGAAAATCCCACGAGATTTGTTTCAGTTCCGTGAAGTAAGGCAAAACTGTTTTACAGAATGTTGGTCCGAATGTCATGACTTTGTTCAAATATTTATGCATTTTAACTTAGTACTAAAAATGATATGTTAGGCAAAATGTCACAACACCAAACCCAACATTAAGATTATCCCCATTTTTGCATTTCTTCACAAAACATATTCTATTATGTGCAAGTGACTTACGACAATGTCCTAACATCTATGATTACAATAATGCTCTCCATTAACCTGTGATGACATATAAATACAACACATACAAACAATATATATATATATATATATATATATATATATTCATGTAGAATTAGAGAAATACAAATCATCCTAAACAACAAAAAAAATTGTCAGATCATTGTTAATTACATCATGACATATCTCACACAACCAAACACAATCCATAATACAAAAACAATTTATCAACAGCATCAACTCCTTCTTTGCTCATTATGCAGCAACATCAACTTCTAGCAGCTTTCTACTTTTGCATAATGAC
The DNA here is from genome assembly GCA_029844215.1 of Przewalskia tangutica. NCBI lineage: Eukaryota > Viridiplantae > Streptophyta > Magnoliopsida > Solanales > Solanaceae > Przewalskia > Przewalskia tangutica. The sequence goes on along the minus strand of CM056727.1, from coordinate 47,717,035 downwards.
TTTTCTGCACAGAACAACAGTCTCTAGCCTCTATAGCCTTCTTCCTCTGCTCCCCCTGTATCAACACTTCCTCTTGCTTCACAGTATCAACTTCATCATTTTCTCTCCATTTTTGTGAAGAAAGCAGTAACATGAAGTGATCCCTGACTTTAAACAGAGCATTCCGCACAACATCAACCTTAGAGATTTGTTGGTTGATCTTTGTAATTTGATTAACAAGCCATTTAGTAGATAGTGGAGACTGTCTGGGACCAGTGTTGCCATGAATATTGTGACATTCCTATCAACATCTGTACTATTTCCTTCTTTATTCTAGGGAAGATCAATGACTCTATCTCTACTCTTCAAAACTACTTTGTTTACTGTATACAATTCACGATTTCCCCCTAATGTATCCTCTTTCTTAGGATTAAGACCTTGAGTAGTTAATACTTTGAATATCAGATAGTGATAAAGAAGGATTGAGGTTGATTCTTTCTGTGTCATATTGGCAACTTGATGGAAGATTATTGTGCCAAGATCAAATCTCAACCATTTTCCAATTCTATACAGTAGCGTGGCTTGTTCTGTAGTCACAATTGACTCATTCATAAAAGGAATCCAATTGTATATAACAATTTTGTGAAGGGTTGCAAATAGGGCAGTTAATTTATAGGCATGACACCTAGAGATCCATTTTTGCATTATTCCTCCGGTGAGGTACTCAATCACTTCATCTCTATTGTCCAATACAAAGTATACTTCTCTAACATCCTCTTCAGCATTTACTCCCATACATTGATTTATAATAGCAGGTGTGAAGGAATATACTTTATAGATATATACCTTCCCAAACTTATTTGAGGAGGTATTCCATATAGCAGTACTCAAATTCGCATAAAATAACCTAACTATTTTATCAACATATGGTCCCTTTTCAGTAACTGATCGTAGAAGTTGTCTTTCTTTCAAGAACTCTATCAACCCATATTCAGAGAATGAGACAATGTCTAACACTTTTTAAGACCTAATAATTTTATTTTTGTACCAGTTCCAATTTTCAGAGTTAGTTTTTGAATATAATTGGTCTTAGTAGGTAGATACCTCAAGATCTGAATCAGACATGTCTGAACTGTTGGAGGAGGTTGAGGTGTGTCCTTTTTCAGGTGTTGGCTGGGATGTTGCTTGAGATATTGTGACAATATTTTAAGCAACACTTGGCCTTGTAGTCTTGGGAATTCCGTGTGTAAAGAATTACTTCAAGGGGGTTTCATCTGGGATTTCCTTTTCCAGAGGCACATTTTTCTGTACAGAAGCAACTTGTTCTTTTTTACTTCTATCAGTCGAGAGTTCAAAGGTTGTGTCCTCACTGTCACTTCTTGAACAAACAAGTATATACATTCAAATATGGACCTTTTATTGCTTGGTTATGCTCGAACTGACTTTTCAAACACTCTACTCGATTGACGAGTAGTGAATGTGGATGAGCTAGATCGTTTTCCAAGGGCTGAAATGTCAGATTTTTTATCAACATCTATCGGATTGTTTTTACCACTTGGGTAGCTTATATCTAAAGGTTCCTCTAAACCTTTAAATATGATGGCATTCGATAAGTCCTCTATGGCTGTGAAGAAGATGATTGGCACTGTTGATGCTGTTCATTTGACTTGAATGATTCAAAGTTTAACGAAGAGCTAGTACTTGTGGGAGTGTTGGTCAGTGTGTTAGCTGACATTGATGTTGACATTGAGGATGTTTGTATTGGTGAGTTTTTAAGGAGAGGATATTGAAGGTTTAGGGTTTTTGGATGAAGAGTAAAGTGAGGAATTCATCGGTTTTGGTTGGTTGTTACTGAGAATGATGTGATCTTTTTTTTATCTTTTTTTTTTTACGGAAAAGACAAAATGTTAAGAAGAAGAACAAATGAAGAAGGTATTTATACTCTTGGCAATTTGTAAAAAATTCCCTGGTTTTCGGTGTTTGATTTGTATTAAAAAACTTGCACCTAAAATTTTGGGATAAAAAGATAGACATCATAATTTGGAATTTAATCTAATCCTTTTAAATTTTGAATTCCAACTAAAAAATTGACATAAAAATAGGGAAGATAAAAACTGATTTTTCGAAATTCAGTTACGGACAACATCCCAACAAATATCATTATTTGACAATGTCACATCAATGTTGACAATATTTTGAACAACACAAGTATTATGATACCGAAAGAACTTTTCATTTTTGCAACAAATCAAGACACTTTTTATATATATTTTTATGAGTTTAACCACTGGACCAATGTAATATTTTCCCATCATGTCCTTGATATAATCATAAAACACATACAAAATTATTTTTCGTGTAAAAAATGAGAATACTTATTTAGTATCCTCATAATTTATGTTTAAGCACTTGATACTCCTATAGAACATGAACGGTATCATTTCAAGGGCTTTGCCCATTTTGCATAGTTGCCAAAATTTGTAAAGGTTTTCCTTATTTTGATACTTCATTCTTATGATATCTAATATCATCGCAGAGAACGGTAACACTTTGGAATCATGTTCTCATTGAAGGATCATTCTTATGTGACAAAAAATAATGCATTACACAACAACAATAATCAGATTATGATATTACATAGGTAAATGTCATCTGAAATGTTAGAGACATTCCAACCGACATTCATCAAAAATGACTTTTTAGAGATTACAAAGACCAAGAGATTTTTTAAAACTAGAAAAACTCTCATGGTCCAAAGCTTTTGTAAAAATATCAGATAGTTGATGAAGAGTGTCAACATGTTCAATTTGAACTAGCTGTTTTTCAACTTGATCTCTTAAAAAATGATGTCTAATATCAATATGTTTTGTACGTGAGTGCTGAACTGAATTTTTGGAAATATTTATAGCACTCAAATTATCACAATACAAAACTAAGATATTACTTGAAAAATCATAGTCATCTAACATGTGTCTTAGCCATATTAATTATAAGCAACAACTTCCAGCTGCTATATTTCAGATTCAGCAGTAGAAAGTGAGACACAATTTTGTTTACGACTATACCAAGAAACAAGATTATTGCCAAGATAAAAACATCATCTATTTGTACTCTATCTATCATCCACATCACCATCCCAATCTGAGTCACTATATCTTATTAAATTAGGATTAGTGTCTTTGGAATACCAAATTCTCAACTCACATGTGCCGACAACATATCTAATGACACGTTTTACGATATTCAAGTGAGAGATTTTGGGATAAACTTGGAATCGAGCACATACACAAACACTAAATATTATATCAGGACGACTAACAGTGAGATATAGAAGACTATCTATCATAGATCGATACAATATTGGGTCGACATTTTTGCCAACATTATCTTTGCATATTTTCTACGATGATTCCATTGGAGTTCTTATTTGTTTAGCATTTTCCAGTCCAAACCTCTTAACTAAATTCTTGACATACTTGCTCTGGGAGATGAAGATTTCATATTCACTTTGCTTTATCTGCAAGCCTAAGAAAAAAGTTAGTTCCCCAATCATACTCACCTGTTGATGAAATTGCTTCAAAAAATGTCTTAAGGTAGGACTGTGAGGTCGAACAAAAAATTATGCCATCTACATAGATTTGAGCAATAACAATATCTACACCGTGATGTTTGATGAATAAAGTACAATCAGTTTCACCACGTTTAAAACCAAATTCAAGAAAGAAGTTAGTTGACAATCATATCATGCACGAGGAGCTTGTTTCAACCCATACAAAGCCTTTGAGCTTGTATACATATTGTGGATGGTAAGGATCTTCAAATCATTTAGGTTGTTCAACATAGACTTCCTTATCTAGATAACCATTCAAGAAAACACCTTTAACATCTATTTGATGAAGAATACTATTCCTATCGTATATCGTCGTAACGCCATTAATGCTAGGTTTTGAAAAAGACAATGACAAGTAGTAATCTAATTGACTCAATTCTAGCTACATGAGAAATGTTTTGTCATAATCAATCCCTTCGACCTGAGTATATTCTTGAGCAACTAGACGAGCTTTGTTTCTCACACCAGTTCCCGATTAATCTGACTTGTTTTTAAATATCCATTTAGTTTCAATTACATTGGTATTATTTGGGCGTGGAACTAAATCCCAGACTTCATTTCGAGAGAACTGTTCAAGTTCTTCTTGCATGCTTGAATCCAATAATTATCATTGAGTGCTTCTGAAACATTTTTAGGTTCTAAAGTAGATACAGAACAAGAAAGACTAACCTTTTGGTATATGGTAGACATACACCCATACCTTACCATATCTCTGTAATTGAGTGGTTCTTTCCCTCTTGTTCTTACTCCCTCAAACACTCCCCCTATCACCTGACTTGTTAGATGATTCTTCCTAATCCTTGATGAGGGGTCCCTTCGAACTTGATCTAGCAATTCAGTATTTGACTCCTCATCCACACCTTCTGTGATCTCTGGTTCAGATTCAGATGTTGCTTCAGATATGGTAACATTTGGAGCAACATCTTGTTCTTCAGCAGTCTGCACATTTCCCCCTGAAACTATAGTGTTATTTTCAGTTGTTTTCCCTGTAAAATCAAAATAATTATCAAAATTAACATTTACAGACTCTTGTATAGTTTTGGTCCTTAGATTGTACACTCGATAAACATGACTATTTTGAGAATAACCAACAAAAATTTCTTTGTCACTCTTAGAGTCAAACTTGCCAAATTGCCTCTATCATTTAAAATGTAACAAATACACCAAAAAACAAGAAAGTAATGCAAGTTAGGTTTCTTTCCATTATTATCTCATAGGGTTTCATCTTTGTTCCAGGCCTTAGATAGAATCTATTAGTGATGTGACTTGCAGTGTTCAAGGCTTCAGCCCAAAAACGTTTTGACATTTTCTTAGAACTAAACATAACTCTAGCCATTTCTTGTAGTGTTCTATTCTTCCTCTCTGCTACACCATTCCGCTGAGGAGTTTTGAGAGAACAAAATTCATGTAAAATACCTTTTTCTCACAAAATTTTGAGAACAAGTTGTTTTCAAATTTATTTTCATGATCAGATCTAATCCGAAAAATAAGAGAATGAAACAAATTCCTTAACCTAGAGTGCAAGACTTTAAACATGTCAAAAGTTTGAGATTTTTCTTTCAAAAAATATATCCATGAGTATCTAGAAAAATCATCTACAATCACATAGGAATACCCTAAGCCTCCTAAACTGTCTACCTCAATTGGACCCATAAGATCCATGTGCAGTAATTAAAAACAGTGAGACGTACCTGGATGTTGTTCGTTATTCTGGAAAACATTATGGGAAACACGAGTTTTCTTACCTTTTAGACAATCTTCACATACCACTGTTTTACGGACCTTTAGGACTAAGTTTAGGAATGCCCCTTACCGCCTCATAAGAGATCAATCTTTCTAAGTTACGGTAGTTGACATTTCCTAACTTCTGATGCCACAATGTTGTGTCATCTGTCCTAACATTATTGCATATTTCTTGTCTTCCAACAAGATAGCAATTGTCACTTGTTCTTGTACATGCCATAACACACATGTTAGCTTCATTTGTAACTTCACAGACATTCTTATTAAACTTTACCTCAACATTGTCATCACATAGTTGACTTATACTAATCAAATTAGCCATTAACCCCTCAACATGTAATACATTCTTTAAGGCAAAAAAACAAGGAACATTTAAGATCCCTTTTTCAATTATCTTGCTTTTACTGCCACCTCCATAAGTTACGTTACCTCCACTGAATGACTCGTAGTTCTTTAGAAACTCATTTGTACCTGTCATGTGGCGAGAACATTCACTATCAAAATACCAAGAACCTGCAATGTTAGTCCAAACAGTTATCACAACATTATAAGTTACATCTATTTTGAGAACCCAAACTCTTTTAAAACATTTTTTACCTTTATGCTCAGAAATGTTGCTTCGAATGTTGTTCGAGATGTTGGACATCTTTTTAGGCAACATTATGCTCACAAAATTTTGAAGTTTGAAACAGTATGGTTTAGTTTTCAGGGGCGTTACAATGATGATACACAAACTTCATATTCCTTGACATATATGAGAACCTATTATTTAATTATTTTTCCTTTACAAAGCATATTTTCTCATTTTTGTCAAACAAACTAGATCATATAGTTTTAAGAGAGTTTTCATACCCAATACATGCATGTGTAGGTTTACTAAAGCTGAGTATCTCATTCCATTTAGAAGTTCCTAAGTTGAGCTTACGGAAGGTTGCTTCGGCTAAATCCAGTTTTGCACGAATCTTACCAAATTTAGTATCCTTTTTGGTAAGTGCAACCTCTAAATCTGTTATCGTGCTTTCTTAAATCTACATTCTCAAGATTTAAAGATTTTAACTTTGTGTCAAGTTGCTTGGATTTTATGATTAAGTCTTTACAAAGTTTTTGTAATTCCTTAATCATGACATCTTTGGAGTCAACTTGATTTTCAAAGTTAGTCTCACTACTAGAAATAAAACCACTAAAGCAATTAACATAAGGATAGTTAAAGTATTCGTACCTCTCAGATGTTGCGAAAATGTAGATGTTGTCGTTGATATTGACGCAAATGTTGTGACATTTGGGACAACACTGTCGACGACATTTTCTTTATCCGATAAGGACTGTTCGAAAATAGTAGTCAGCATTGCTTGTGACTCTATCTCTTGATCTCCTTCCTCTTCTCCTTCGCCGTCACTAAGATAAACCCACATACTTTTACCAAATTTCCTCAAGGTATTTGAACATTTATTAGCATAATGACCCCAACCCGAGCATATATGACATTGCAGAGTTTCAAGTTGTTTGAGATCAAATTTGGTACGATATGAGTTGGTTCTCTTTAGTTGATTTACTCTTTGTACTATTGGAAGAGGTTTAGTGGACTTTTGATTGAAGTCTTGGCCTTGGTGCACTTTGGATTTGAACTTATTTCAATCATCGTTGAACTTTCTTACCATCGAATTGAATTTTTGAGTAAGGAGGACAACATTTGCACCATCACCAATTTCTTCAAAATTCTCATCATTTTTTTCGATTTGACTCTCCAAGGATTTGACTTGAAGTGCTACATATTTATTATTATACAATGTCCTTTGATTCTCAATATTCATCTCATACATTAAGGTATGAAGGTCCATTGTAGCAAGATTATGAGCTTCTTCAATCACACAAAATTTTATATTGAACTTTTCAGGAAGAGAACAAAGTGCCTTTTCCACAAGTTGAGTTTTAGTCAAAGGAGCACCAATCACTTGACATTCATTAGAGATGTTAATCAATTTTTCAAAATAGGTTTTAATGTCCTCTGTTTCTTCCATCATTAAATGTTCATATCTACTCATGAGCATACGAAGCTTCATCCAACGAACACTGGCTCTACCATCACAATGAGTTTGTAAAGTATCACATGCGTCTTTGGCCGTGGAGCAGTTTTGTATGAGTTTGAACATGTAGAGATCAACCCATCCCAAATGGAATTTAAAGCCTTTTTGTTAAAGCTTGCATTGTTGGTTTCTTCCGTAGTCCATTCAGATTCAGATTTAACAAGTATGTCACCTTCCTCATCCGGTGGTAGCATCGGAACAACATATCCATTGGTTATAGATCTCTATGCCCTAACATCAATTGATTTGATATGAGAGCGTAGGAGAATCTTCCAATAGACATAGTTTGAACCATCTAAAATATGAAGCCTACAATTATTGGATTAATTGGATCCATAGTTTTAAATAACAGGACCAAGCACTTATTGTGTTAAGTGTTGACTCTGATACCAATTGTTAGGTCCCGAAGGTATGCTATGGAACAATAAAAAACAAACTGAAAGTAAAATAAATCGAATGCTAATACAATTTGCAAATATCTGCGACCGTCTGTCACAAGTGACAACACTTCGATAAAACAAAAAATCTTTAAGAGTAAATGGAGTGGAAAAATAAAAAACACAAAATTTTAATATTTACATAGGTTATATTGATTATATAACCTATGACGGTCAGTGACCAAAAGTATTGTATATATTTATATACAATTGAATAAATTTCTTCTTTTATAATATTACAAAATAATACAAAAGGAATTAAAAAATTGAAGTCGCAGATGACTTCTGCTTGAAAAATCTACCTAAATAGACATAGAAAACATTTCATTACAATTGTTTCAATAAAGAACAAATCTAGAATCTGGACAGTAATTATAATGTTGGACAGAATGTTGTCGACACGCTCAAGAAACACTTGTGATCCAGTTTTCTGAAGAATATATCGGAGAGATCTCTTGATATTTTTTCTGGATATCGATTCACTGAAGTGTCATCTCTATTTATAGTAGATAGTCTTCCTTGAAAAGCTCATTGAATCGCTGTAGAGGTTGAGATAAAGATGGGCAGCCGATAAGGTTTGTTGGAGAAGATCATGGAGCAAAATCCTCTAACTTTTTGGACTTGTTCCCCAAGCTTAGCAACGACTTTGAATTATTCTTCCCACGTTTTTCATCATATCCTAATCACCTTGTCAAGTAACTTTACCATCGTGGTGAAAATTCTATGAGATTTGTTTCAGTTTCGTGAAGTAAGACAAAACTGTTTTACAGAATGTTGGTCCGAATGTCATGACATTTGTTCCAACATTTCTGAATTTTAACTTAATACTAAAAATGATATTTGGGCAGAATTTCATAACACCAAACCCAACATTAACAAATAATATTAAAATTAGCTTTTATCCATTTTGTACAAAATCCTATGATATATAAATAGTTAATATTTTGGGTCCATGGAACATGGGAGAAACTGCATGTTGCTCCTGGAAAATAAAGTAATGTGGGCATCTAGGGAGGAAATGCTAATGGACTATTAACAGGAAAAAGTTAAATTGAAGGATTTTTCAAATTTCATACTGATAAATGTACAAGGGAAAAAGAACGTTGCCATATTACTTTTAATTTTGTATCGGGTAGAAACGCCTTCGGAAGTGTTGGCATACCCAAGAATTTTGATAGTTTTGGAAACCTTAACGGCTTCAAAACACTTTCTACAGTTGTCCTTCACTCCCAACAACTCCCGTCACATCAACCTTCCTAGATCTGAGTGTCGCGGTGCACATGGACACAGTGATGTCAGTATACTCACATCATCATAGCTTTAAGGAGGGGAGGGGGGGACATAATAGTCTAAATTTTGTATTATATATATAAGACTTAAAAGAGAATGATGATACATTGTATTCTCTCTAAGCCTACACTTATAATAAAAATCTCTCTAAAAGCAAATACATTACTCTCGACTCTTGTTTTTGAGATTATTCATTACTCTTTTTTAGATCTAGCTTGTTCATTTATTTTACTTGCTCACTTTTTTATTTCATAAATTCATAACCTATCTAGTAATTTTAGACTCGTTCAAGAGGATCTCCGGATCGGATACAACCTACTTATTTTAAACCCTTGAATACAAATCTCTAACTATACTTATTGGTAGAATTATTTTCATCGAAAAATAGTTTGGCTTCGTCTATGGGGTTAGACACTTGTGATGTTGTCTCGATATATAGGTGATCTTCTTGAAAAACCTAAACGGAAACACTACACTCAAAGAGAAAAAAGGAAGCATGTCAGAACAAAACAACAACACTCACGGATCACAGGAACGCAGGGAAGAGCATGTACCCATTGAATATCAAGGCCGACAAATAAATAGGAGACACCAGATATTAAACTAAAATGTCTTCCATAACTGTCCATTCCAGGATAGAGACTTCATTATTAAACTAAAATGTCGTGAAAACTCAGCCGCACCAGAATCCAACTAGAAGCGTGAAGAGGACGGGAAGGAGCCAAATACTTGGAGCACCGCCTATCATAAAGGGCGTAGGAGCCAAGAGATACAGTGTCTTACTGTATCCGGAAAGCGCGACCCCCGTCCCTATCCCAAAGAAGGTCAAGATGCATGACATACCAAAATATGATGGCACTACAGATTTAGAAGAGCACATCGTGACGTTCGAAGCAACTGTCACCAGGAACAATCTCAAACAACACGAGATCTAATCTGTCATGCTAAAGAAGTTCAACCAGATGCTCAGAAAGAGAGCACTCTCTTGGTATTCTCATTTACCTGAAAACTCTATTGATTTCTTTGCTACTCTTGCAGATACTTTTGTCAAGGCTCACGTAGGGGCCTGAAGGGTAGAAACACACAAGCAAGATGTATTTATGATAAAGCAACGACTAGATGAATTGCTGTGAGGATTTGTAGATAGGTTCCATATGGAGAGAATGTTGTTGCCAACCATCACAAAAGATTGGACAACATCTACGTTTGCAGATGGCTTGCACATGAATAGTTCAAACGCCTCCAGAAGTTAAGCCTCAATAAGGAATTCTTAGTGAAAACATAGGCGAAACATATCTCAGGTATACAACCAAGAAGCGGATTGAGGAAGACCAGTGAGTAATAACGTTGGCATACACATGCGGCCACCACCAAAAAGACCGGGTCATAGATACAACAATAATATTGCAAATGCGGGATGGTAAAAGTTGTCTGATGCCAGGAGATTCAAGCGTAGGGGACAATCGGGGAAGCACTAAAAAACATTAAAGCCTCATGGAACGAGCCTCCCGACGGTCAATGGAATCAACATCAATAGAAATGGGACCCCCAAAGCTATTTGATTACAATTTTAGTATAAATACAATAGATTTAGTAGTAGTAATGAAGACTACGAAAGAAGAAAGATTCCCAAACAAAGTGCGCACCAATCTGAAGAAAAGGAACACAAAGCTATGGTGCCATTTTCATAGCACGTACGATCATAACAATGGAGGATTGCGCCAACTTAAAAATCAATGTGGTGCAACTATTGCGATCAGGGCACTTAAGGGAGTACATCAGCGACCAGGCAAAATGTCACGACCCGACCCGACGGGCCGCGACCCGAGTGCCCTAATTGGATACCCTTATACTGACCTGCCACATATAATCAGACTAATGCCAAGGATAATGTAAAAGTCTTGTAAAAGTAAGCTGTTGATTCATAACGCTTATATATATATATATATATATATATATATATATATCAAAATGAACCTGGCTCCTGAAGAGTCACAGCTAGTCAATCATAACAAAATAGGCGAGCCGACAAGGCTGCAACTATGCACGGAAATGTTCAAAACGAACCACAACCCACACGTGTATACCGCATACGCCTACTGCACTTCTAAGAGTATGATATCAAATCGACGACAGGCCCCGCTGCACTCGAATATGCATTAGTCTATATCAAAAGGATTTGTACACAAAATAACTAAGCTCCGGAACAATGAAGCTCTCCAAATAGCTGAGCGGAAATCCTAAGCTGTAGGATCACCAAATTGAGTACATGTACCTGCGGGCATGAAACGCAGCCCCCCGGAAAAAGGGGGTCAGTACGAACAGATGTACCGAGTATGTAAAACAGAAAGTACAATAAGAAGATCATAATTGGCCAAAAGATAACATGAGACAAGTATGATAACCAAAATATCAATACAACTGTGTCATATAAAAATGAGAGTCAACTGTGCCTTATAAAAATGAGAGTCATATCAAATCATGGATGTCTGTCCATAGAATCATCGTATTTATGTACATATAATGTATCACGGCCCTCTAGTGAGGGACTCGGTGCAATCATCATAATCATGGATACCTGTCCATATAATAATCGTATCTATATACATATAACGTATCCCGACCCTCTAGTGAGGGACTCGGTGGAATCATCATGGATACCTGTCCATATAACGTATCCCAGCCCATTCTGGGATTCGGTGAGCTCATCATCTCTTGGATGTCTGTCCATGGAATCATTATGTATATACATATAATGTATCCCGGCCCAATGTAGGACTCGGTGAAATAATATAATCACATCAAGCACAAGTAGAATATCATGAGTAACCTTATACAATATAAATCATCAATTGACTCTCAATGGAATAAATAGAATGAACTGTCACTTGTAAAATCAAGGCAACTATCATATCAAATATCATTAGGAATTAGGATTCAATGGAATCATGTACGTCCGTCGTACACTCATTTTATATAAATTATGCCAAAAGAAGAAATGATAGTTTCACATACCTCTTGTCGAACTAACCAACTCAATATTTAGAATACGTCTCAATTAGCACTTCAACCTATAATAATAATAACATGTCCGTCAACTCTATGATTACTAGTATACTTTATACGTATCGAATTATGACTCTCTTGTTATATAAAATTGGGCAGCACTTCCCCTATATATATACACATCCACAACTCACAAACAAGGTCAACAACATTAATAACAAGACACAACTTCAAGGATAACCAAAACAGTCTCATATACTCCATATACGTCATCGTTATACATTCTTTCTCTTTACCTTCTTGTAATACAACAACCACAACGACCAAGGTGATTAATACACCTATTTCTCATGTTAATCCATTCCCTTAATCCATATCAAAACAACCCCTAAAACATTCCATATACTAACAACAACGAGAATACAAAGTAACACTTTTTACATCTTTATTCCTTTAGGATATACGTTAGCAATTACCACAATGTACATGCATATTCATAACTAAATTTCCAGCATTCTAATCTCCACGAAACAGTCCCTAAATACACTACAACATGTCCAAAAATTACGTGAATGCGTCGGCCCACCATCACAATTCCGTAACTCCTCTCATAGTTCCTTAATAATCCAATTCATGTTTCAACACTTTCATATGACCAATCACAACTCTAAATATCAAGTTTCCTTCAATTTCAACATGCAATTAGTGACAAGGATAACAACAACAACAATCAAATCCAATGTATACAAAATAGTCCAAATCGGCACCAACAATTCCAACAACAACCACATGCATTTTCTTACTTCCATTTTCTCTTAACACAAATTCATCTCTTAACTATTTTAACTCCAATTATTTTATAGGAAGAAGAAATCTTACCTTCAATTTGTTAAAGCAGTCCCTAAAGTCTCGGTTTCACCACTGCTCTATTTTCACTATTTCTTCAAGTTTTAATTACATGCATGCATCCTTTACAAGTTGGAGACCATCTTACTTACTTGTTCTTCTTCCAAAATGTTCATCTTTCAAAACTAAGGTTGTTCGGGCAGAGTTCGGCCAGTATTGTCGAATGCACCAATGTTTTGGGGAGTTTACAATGGCTTGGAACTTAGAGAAGAAGTTAATCTTGGTAGGGGAGTTAATTAGAGCTTCAACTTAGCTATGGAGGGAGATAGAAATTTGTTTTGGAGATAAGAGAGATGTGAAAGATGAGGAGGGAGGGTTTTCGAAAAAGAGGTTAGGGAATGAGTGAGTATGGGTATATGTGAGCATGAGGCTGAAAACCTATTTGGTGTGTGCCATGTGGTTCTGCGTGGGGGGGGGGGGGGGGTTCTAGTTCCCATAATTTTGTCCACTAATTATTATTCTCTCCACTAAAATTAATCCCACAATTAATAAATCCATCTCACACATAGTCAATTATATATAAAATCTGAAAATTTCGAAATATTCAACCAATATAACCAATTCCCATCGTCACACTCGTAGTATTCAAAATTATTCCGGGATCACATCCTTTGTATACTAATTTTCGTATTAACATAGGTAAATATACTTTATATCCAATGCCCGAATCTTATTCTCTTAATTGCATTCTCAAATTCATGCCTTAAATTTACGAGGTGTCACATCCTTCCCCCCTTAGAAACATTCGTCCTCGAATGTTCATAATAGGTCATATGCTATAAGAATTTCGGCATAGTCTCCTTTATAATAATACCTACCAACCTATATTCAGCAACTCCAAAGATGCCACACAGGGCCACAACATATCACATATTTTATTCACCAATCAATATAGTCAAGTAAGGAATTGAATTACCTGCAGGCATCGGGAACAAGTGAGGATACTTCTTCTTCATTTCGTCTTCTGCTTCCCAAGTCATCTCTTCCCTATTATTGTTTCGCCATAATACCTTAACGGAAGACACATCCTTTGTACGTAACCTTCTAACCTGATGATCAAGTATCGATATGAGACTCTTCTTATAAGACAACTCCTCTGTCACCTGAACATCATCTACAGGGAATACTCTAGAATGATCACCAATACACTTACGTAGCATTGATACATGAAAAACTGGATATACCGCTTCCAAATAAGATGGTAGATCCAACTTATAGGCAACCTTGTCTATCCTACGAATAATCTGATAAGGTCCAATGTATCTCGGGATAAGCTTCCCCTTCTTACCGAATCTCATCACACCCTTCATGGGTGACACTTTCAAGAATAGTCAATCACTAATCTGAAACTCTAAGTGTCGACGTCGATTATCTGCATATGACTTCTGTCGACTCTGGGCTTCCAACAATCTCTCCTGAGTAAGCTTCACCTTATCAACAGCTTGCTGAATCATGTCTGGGCTGATTAACTTAGTCTCGCCTACGTCAAACCAACTAATACATGACCTGCACTTCCTCTCATATAAGGCCTCGTACGGTGCCATCTGGATACTAGAATGGTAGCTATTATAATTGGCAAACTCAATAAGTGGTAAATGATCATCCCAGCTACCTCTGAAGTCAATAATATAAGCTCTCAACATATCCTCTAGTGTCTGAATAGTACGCTCAGCCTGCCCATCAGTCTGAGGATGAAATGACGTGCTAAGACTCACATGTGTCTCCAATCCCTTCTGGAATGATCTCCAAAAGTTAGCTATGAACTGATCTCCTCTGTCCGATATGATAGATGTGGGAACCCCATGAAGTCTCACTATCTCCCTGATGTACAACCTCGCATAGTCTTAAGTTGAATAAGTAGAAAATTGGCTTATTTCGTCAACCTATCCACAATAACCCATATAGAGTCATACTTCCGCTGAGTATGAGGTAAGCCTATAGTGAAGTCCATATTAATCACTTCCCACTTCCAAGTTGGGATCTCTATTTCCTGGAATAATCCACCAGGCTTCTGATGCTCGACCTTAACCTGTTGACAATTCGGGCACTGAGCAACAAACTTCACTATGTCCCTTTTCATGCCATCCCACCAATATAAGCATCTGAGATCATGATACATCTTCGTTGATCCTGGATGAATAGAATAACGGGCATTGTGTGCCTCTCCCATAATCTGTCGTCGTAGCCCTGCAAAATCAGTACACACCAATCCGCTATCTGTAGCACCGCCGATCTGAACCCGAATAGGTCTTCTCCGCTCAAGAGCTATATCTCTATCTTTGTTTGAGCGTAATCCTCGTACTGATGTCTCTTTACCTCTTCTATGATAGAGGACTCAGCAACTACTCGAACAACAACTCCACTATCTCCAGAATTATCCAAACGGACTCTAAGACTAGATAGCTGGTATATCTAACGAACCATCTCCTTTCTGTCTGGATGCACATCCGTCAAGCTACCCATAGATCTACGGCTAAGAGCATCTGCTACAATATGTGTTTTCCATGGGTGGTATAAAATATCATCATAATCCTTTAGTAACTCTAGCCACCGTCTCTGTCGTAAATTCATCTCCTTCTGCTTAAAGATATATTGGAGACTCTTGTGATCCGTATTAATATCAACATGAACTCCATATAAATAATGTCTCCGTATCTTTATAGCATGAATCACTGCTGCCAACTCCAAATCATGAGTAGGATAATTCTTCTCGTGCTTCCTGAGCTGTCGGAAGGCATAAGCTATAACCCTGCCATGCTGCATCAACACACAACCTAGTCCAATACCTGAAGCATCACAATAAATAACATAACCATCTGGTCCCTCATGAAGAATCAGAACTGGAGCCGTAGTCAACTTGTCTTTCAACAACTGGAAGCTTTGCTCACAAGCATCCGTCCATTTGAACTTAGTTGCCCTCTAAGTTAGCCTTGTTAAAGGCGTTGAAATTGAGGCAAACTGCTCTAAGAACCTCATGTAATATCTGGCTAGCCCCAGAAAACTACGTACCTCAGTAGGGGTCGTAAGTCTGGGCCAAGTCTCCACTGCCTTAATTTTCTGTGTATCTACCCGAATACCATCCGCTCCGATAATATGCCCCAAGAATGCTACTGAAGTCAACCAAAATTCACACTTAGAAAATTTGACATACAACTTCTGGTGCTGGAGTACCCTCGGTATCGTCCTCAAATGGTCCGCATACTCCTCTTCTGAACGCGAATAAATCAGAATACTATCAATGAATACAATAACGAACATATTAAACACATGGTTCATCAAATCCATAAATATTGCTGGAGCATTGGTCAGCCCAAAAGACATCACTCTGAACATATAATGTCCATATCGGGTCCAGAATGCTGTCTTAGGAATATCTGCCTCCTTTACCCGCACCTGATGATAACCTGACCGCAATTCTATCTTCGAAAAACACTTAGCACCTTGCAACTGGTCAAATAAATCATCAATCCTGGGAAAGGGATACCTGTTCTTTATTGTCACCTTATTCAGCTGCCTATAGTCAATACACATCTGCAGTGATCCGTCTTTCTTTCTCACAAATAGCACCGGTGCTCCCCAAGGTGATGTACTAGGCCTGATGAAACCTTTTTCCAACAAGTCTCTCAACTGCCCCTTTAATTCCTTCAACTCTGCATGTGTCATTCTATAGTGAGGAATAGATATGGGTCGGGTATCTGGTAGCACATCTATACTGAACTCTATCTCCCGTTCTAGAGAAAGACCTGAAAGGTCATCTCAAAATACATCTGGGAAATCATTAACTATCGGGACTGACTGAAGAGTTGGTACCTCCGCTTCCATATCATGTACTCAAACCAAATGGTAAATATACCCTTTTCTAACCATTCTCCTTGCCTTGAGGTATGAAATAAACTTACCCTTCGGTGATGCTGTATTCCCTTTCTACTCTATAATTAGTTCGCCTGGAAACTGAAATCGAACCAACTTTTCTCTATAATCGACATTAGCATAACAAGAATCCAACCAATCCATGGCCATAATAACATCAATTCAGTCATGTCTAACTCTATCAAATCTGCTATGGTACGACGACTATATATAACCACCGAACAATTTCTATATACTCACTTAACTATGACAGAATCTCCTACCGGTGTAGCTACCTCAAATGGTTCTATCGACTCAGATTCTATTCCGATTCTACTAGCAACAAAGGGGGATATATATGATAGGGTGGAACCTAGATCTATCAATGCATATACGTCTCGAAAAAAGATCGATAATATACCTGTAACTACATTAGGTGACGCCTCATGATCCTGCCTACTAGCCAAAACATATATGTGGTTCGAGGGACCGCTAGAATTGGAAACTCCGCTATGACCTCTACCACGACCTGTTGGCATATGAACACCCTGCCCTGTGGGGCACATAACTATAGAAGAAGATAATCCAGCAACCGATCCAGTAGGCCGAGCCATACCACCTGTACCACTTACATAAGGACATTCTCTCATCATATGGCCTTGACGGACGTAGGAAAAACAAGCATCAGTAGTAAGACGACATTCCCCATGATGGGAACTACCACACCGAGAACACCGAGGAAAGGTGGCCTCGATTGACTAGAACCCCTGTTCATCTGTGAACCGGAAGCCCGGGAGCTCTGACCAGCTCCTGAATACCCCGTGCGGTCAAATCTCATACCTGTAGACTGTGGGGGTGAACTATGGGCAGGCTGGGAAGAATATCTAATGTGTTGCTGAGGATGCCCACCGTGAAACTAACCAGAATATCCAGTCGATCTAGCCCTCTTATGCTGGCCTCTGTCGTGATCCCTATCTGGCTAACGTCCTCTGTGTCGGTTTTCTACCCCATGTTCATATGCCTCAATCCGCGCAATATCCATACCTGGCTGAAGAGCCACTGCCATACAACCATCAATCAAATAGCGATCCAGTCCCATCACACAACGATGCACTCTGTCCGCCATATCAACTACAATAGTAGGTGCATATCTAGCCAATGAATCAAACTCAAGACTATACTCCCAAATGCTCCTACCAGCCTCAAGTGTAAGAATCTATCAACTCTAGCTCGTCTCATCTCTGGAGGCAAGAAGTGGCCAAGGAAGGCCTCTGTAAACTCATCACATACTGCTGGAAGAGCACTCTCGCCCCTAGATAACTCCTAAGACTCATACCAATTAGTAGTTATATCTCGCAATCGATATGAATACAACTCAATAGACTCAATCTCAGAAGCCTTGATGATCCTCAATGTACGCTGCATCTGTCGAATAAACTCCTGCGGATCATCCTCGGGCTTTGACCCGAAAAACTCTGGAGGATTACAACTTAGGAAGTCACGAATCCTCATACTATCAGCTCTATGGTCAACTCCTAGTCCCTGTTTGCGGGTCTGTCCTGCCACTAATCTAGTCAACAGTTGAACTGCATCTCTCATGGCCCTATCCTCCATCCCTGGCTGAGGAGCTGAAGGCTCAGGTGCTGGGGCCTCGGGAATTGGTGATGCTGCCCTCTGAATTGGAGCCTCTGGAGGTGGCGGCGTAGAAGAGCTCGCCGACTGGGGTACAGTCTCAGGCATAGACTGGGTCTGGGCCCTAGTAACTCTCCAGACCTGACTAGTAGCTCCTGCTACTGATTTACCCTTTTGGGGGCTGTCGCTTTCTTCAGAGGCATAACTGTAAACACATTAATTCGTCAGAGAGGGGAATTATCCTAATAACACAGCTCTATCGCACGACCTATGAGATGAAAGAAAGATGACATCCTAAATATGCAACAGCCTCATGCGTATAAGTATGGTGCACAACATACCCATACACAAGACTCTACTAGACACGCTCTGAAGACATTCCGAGGACGAACTGTTTTGATACCACTTTTGTCACGACCCGACCCGACGGGCCGCGACCCGGTGTACTAATTGGACACCCTTATACTGACCTGCCATAAATAATCAGACTAATGCCAAGGATAATGTAAAAATCTTATAAAAGTAAGCTGATGACTCATAACGCTTATATATATATATATATATATATATCAAAATGAACTGTCTCCTGAGGAGTCACAGCTAGTCAATCATAACAAAATAGGCGAGCCGATAAGGCTCTCACTATACACAGAAATTTCCAAACGAACCACAGCCCACACGTGTCTATCGCACATATCTACAGACCTCTAAAAGTATGATACTGAAATCTTACGGGACAGGGCCCCGTCGTACCCCCGAATATGCATAAGTCTATATCAAAAGGATCTGTACCCAAAATAACTAAGCTCCGGAACAATGGAGCGCTCCAAATAGCTAAGCGAAAATCCTAAGCTGGAGGATCACCAAACAGATATACCGAGTATGTAAAACAGAAAGTACAATAAAGAAGATCATAACTGACCAAAAGATAACAACAGACAAGTATAATAACCAAAATACCAATACAACTGTGTCAAATAAAAATGAGAGACAATTGTGCCTTATAAAAATGAGAGTCATATCAAAATCATGGATGTCTGTCCATAGAATCATCGTATCTATGTACATATAATGTATCCCGGCCCTCTAGTGAGGGACTCGGTGGAATCATCATAATCATGGATACCTGTCCATATAATAATCGTATCTATATACATATAACGTATTCCGGCCCTCTAGTGAGGGACTCGGTGGAATCATCATGGATACCTGTCCATATAACGTATCTCAGCCCATTCTGGGATTCGGTGAGCTCATCATCACTTGGATGTCTGTCCATGGAATTATCATGTATATACATATAACGTATCCCGGCCCAATGTATGACTCGGTGAAATAATATAATCACATCAAGCACGAGTAGAATATCATGAGTAACCTTATACAATATAAATCATCAATTGACTCTCAATGGAATAAATAGAATGAACTGTCACTTGTAAAATCAAGGCAACTATCATATCAAATATCATTAGGAATTAGGATTCAATGGAATCATGTACGTCCGTCGTACACTCATTTTATATAAATCATGTCAAAAGAAGAAATGATAGTTTCACATACCTCTTGTCGAACTAAGCAACTCAATATTTAGAATACGTCTCAATTAGCACTTCAACCTATAATAATAATAACATGTCCGTCAACTCTATAGAGGGAGATATAAATATGTTTTGGAGAGAAGAGAGATGTGGAAGATGAGGGAGGGAGGGTTTTCGAAAAAGAGGTGAGGGAATGAGTGAGTATGAGTATATGTGAGCATGGGGCTGAAAATCTATTTGGTGTGTGCCATGTGGTTCGACGTGAGGGGAGGGTTCTAGTTCCCATAATTTTGTCCACTAATTATTATTCTCTCCACTAAAATTAATCCCACATTAATAAATTCATCTCCCACATAGTCAATCATATATAAAATCTAAAAATTTTGAAATGTTCAACCAATATAATCAATTTCCATCGTCACACTCGTAGTATTCAAAAATTATTTCGAGATCACATCCTTTGTATACTAATTTCAGTATTAACATAGGTAAATATACTTTATATCCAATACCCGAATCTTATTCTCTTAATTACGTTCTCGAATTCATGCCTTAAATTTACGAGGTGTCACACAAAACTCAACATAAGTAGGAATGTAGGACAAAGGTCAAGTCAAGTGCCTCCGCCTACCCACACTATCAATATGACCTTTGACACAGATGTAGTCAAAATAAGATCATGTACACATCAATGAAGAATTCCAAGGTATATGTCATGACTACGCACCACGGACATCAACCTATGAAGGATGTTTTGGTTGATCTAGGAAGCTCAACTAACATTATTTAGCCGTGGACCCTAAAAAATGCAAATGGATAAGTTAATCACCCCTGTAATAATGGTACTGTCAAGATTCAATATGTCTAGCGAGCTGACAAAGAGGGAAGTTGAATTAATAGCTTACGATGATGGCATGAAGTAGGTCACAAATTTGACATCATATCCGGATATATGACGTATAATGCAATACTTGGGAGGCCATGATTGCACGTAATACAATCAGTTCTTTCAAACTATTATAAGAAGGTCAAGTTCACTACACCTTGGGGGATTGAAGAAATCATAGGAAGCAACAAATGTTTCCGATCGGAAGAAAACATAGCAGTAACTATCTCGAAGGAACCAACGGTGGATCAATAGCAATCATATTCATCGGGCTCAAGTATGATGCTCGGAAGAGGGAGAAAACAACTTTCAGAAGAAAGGCATTCAAATTTGATTATCTTGGAAGGTTTTGTTTTGCCGTTGGACAAGCATATCATAGATTCGACCATCGAAGAATTGGAAAGTGTGACATTTTTCAAAGAACGTCCCTAAAATAAGGTATACCTGGGCTCGGAGCTCTCCCTCGGGCTCAAGAGTGCATTTTTATATTATTTAACAACTAACTCATATTTCTTTGCTTGGTCTCACCTTGATATAATAGGGATCCCTCCGGAGATATTTATTCACCGGTGGAGCATTGATCCTAACCATACCCAAGTGAGATAAAAAAAACGACCGATATCTACGGTCAAGGATCAATTCGTGAATGAAGAGGTGATGCACTTACTTAATATTGGGTTGATACGGAGGGTTGAGGACCCCACGTAGCTGGCTAATGTGGTAGTGGTCCCTGTCGCGCCCGTTTTTGACCTCGGGGTCTGAACGGTATCCGTAACGTTGCTCTTTGGCGCGGTTCCCTGGATGGAGCAATAATGCTATTTTTGAGGAGTCACCGCCTAATTAGTTAAGTGAATTAGGACACTTTATTTATTGCAATAAAAAGACCGCAATTAATCTCTATTTAATGGTCTGCGAAATTAATGAGATTTTGGATCAGGGTTCTTTATTATCCTAAAGGGAAGGGTTTAGGCATCCTTTAAGATCTGTAACTTGCTGTTATCCATTCAAACCTAGGTTAATTATATATTGGCTTTTATTCTACTTATTCTAATCATTTTTCATAATTTACAATTAAAATAAAATGCAATACAGAATAATAAAACTAAAATTAAATACGACATAAAATAGAACTCCGGAACATCTTTTGAAATGCATCTCCGGGTACCTGTATAAACACTTAGTAAAAGTGTCAGTAAGAGAGTAAATAAATTTTCAAATAATGACAAGAATTAAAAGTAAATAAAAATAAACCCGTCTTTTGTACATGGGATGCCTGGGAAATCAGACGGAGATTCTTTCATCGGCCAAATTGTTAGAAACAAATAAAATAAATAAAATCTTCAGATCCGCACCAAAACAATAATAGTTTTGATTACCGAGGGCTCAGATATGTAAAATAAAGTGGGACATCCTAAACAAGTCTGGCTGCAAAAATTTGCCCTGCCAGCGCATGTTGGTTATCCGGTGTAAGTGGAAGAAATCTTCATTGCCCGAAGATCTTATTTATTTTTCGTCTTTGCAACTGTGAAGGCCTAAAAAATCGCCGGATATTTTTTCATTGGCCAACAAGTGTAGTATCATGTTCAAATTAGTAAACGAGCAAAAATGTCCAAAATAAGTAGCAACATGGCCAAAATTCAGCACGCCAAAATGGCCAGAATCAGTACACAAAATGGCTGAAAAACAGTAGGCAAGTTGTCAAAATCAGTCCGAAATCAATATCAAAATTACCAAAAATCAGTAGCAAACATAGCCGAAAATCAGTCCAACAATGACAAAAAAATCGGTCAAGCAAAATGAATTAACTCAATAGCAATAACCATCAAAATCATCAGATATGCACCAAACCAAGAACTACTTTTCAATTCAACATAAACCAAATGTATCGAATACCACTAATCTTCACTTCAATGTTGAAGTAAAATACTAAGTACCCTTTTCAAGAATCAAGAACTCCAGCGACATTAACCCATCCAAATCATAACCTCAACAAATATTTCATGCATAAGTTTACAGAGTACTTCCATATTACTCATTTCATCAAGATGTCGGTTTTATCATTTTTTTAATATAGCATGTTGGCTCTAGATTCTAATAAAAAATGAGTATAAACTTGAGGTATTTATCAGTGGCGGCGGAAGGTTTGTCTGCGTGGTGGGTTGTGATGTTGGTGAGGTCGACGGGAAAGGGAGATAGAGAGAGTCTGCGATAGTGAGAATTGTTCGGATCTGGAGGGTGACGGGAAAAAGGGTTCGCCAGAGTGGTGGTGGAGTGGAGAGATAGAGTCGTGGTGTGTGTGTATGGATGAGGTTCACCAGAGTCAGGGGAGAAGGAAGGTGAAGTTCGCGGCTGCTGGAGAAAAAATGGAAAAGAAAAGATGAAAAGGTTTTATTTAGGTTAGAAGGGGTATGTGCGATGTTGTGGTGGTAATTCTTGGTTCACCGGAGCTCAAAGCTCCGGCGAAGATGGCGGCGGCGAGAGGCAGAGAGAGAGATGAAAAAATGAAGATGGGAAGGGGGAGGTTCTCGTTTTTATCTAAAAAAATAAGAGGAGGTGAGATATTATAGGGGTTTGTTATGAAAAAGATCAGAGGATTCGGGGGTATGGGTTGTTGATGATTTTAAAAACGGGGAAGTGAGTTGGAATGAAAAAAGAGGTATGGGGTGTTGAGTGTTATAGTGATAAAAGAGATATGAGGTGTTGGGTGAGAAATTGATGGGTGAAAGATACGATGGGATTAAGGACACGGTATGGGGTTTGAAAATGGTTTTGGACTGATCCAAATTGGCATCGGTTTGGACTGGTTAAAAATATAAAAGAGTTTATTATTTAAAAGAAAATTATTTAAAGAGATGTAAAATTACCAAAATGCAAATGTCAATGCAATAATAATGAAATATAATATTTACGAAATGTTTAATGTCTGATAAAAATAAAGAATGCGATGTCATTTAATTGTTTAAAGAGATGCAAACATTAGTTAAAATAAAATGACGGTGTAATAATAATAAAAACATAATATTAATAAAGACCTAGTTTAATTTAAAATAAAAAGATGCAATGTCATTTTGTGAAAAAATAAACATAGAGTATTAGGTAAAAAATGCAAAAAATAATGATTAAAATGCGGTGTCCTAAAATACTTAAAATTGCAAGAAATGACTAAAAGATGGGTCAAAATTGGGTGTCAACAGCTTGTCCCTCTTTGACTGAACACGATGAAATGGTTTTCGGATAAACACGTTGACTTGTAGCCAATTTTGTCTCCATCGTTAGAATAAAAACAAAGAAAATTAAAGATGGGCTGAAGCAGATTTAAAATTTTGTCACAGTGTCGAATTATGATGACACTGAATTGTTGCGATGCTAGAAAGTTAAAACGGGTTGACGTCGATTCAAAATTTATCCCAGTGTCGAATTTTGATGACACTGGGTTACAGTTGCGATGCTGGAAGAGACATGGTGTTTGTTCCCTGAAATGCCTCTAGGGTGTTTGTTCCCGAGGTCAGAATGAAAGAGGTGTTGGGATGAAATAATAATTAAAAAAAAAATGTTGGATTGGACTGATTCAAATTGGGCCTAAGACTGGACTAATTTGATGAAACTACAAAAAATATTTATTATTTAAAAGAAAAATTATTTAAAAGATGCAAAATTATAAAAATACAAATGTCGATGCAATAATAATAAAATACAATGTTTGTTCCCGAGGTCAAGATGAAAAAAGTGTTTGAAGATGTTGAGAAAGACAAGGTGTTGACGACGTCATTGTGTTGACGCGAGGGTGATGTTCGTCATTTCTGGATGAAGGTAGCGTCTTTTCTAGACGCAATGATGATGTTCGTCATTTCTGGACGAAGGTGACATCGTTTCTGGACACAATGTAGATGTTCGTCGTTTCTGGACGAAGGTGACGTCGTTATTGGATGCAATGTAGATTTCGTCATTGTGTTGACGATGCTGATGGTGACGTCGGTGTACATGCGCAATGTCGATGGTGATGCTGGTGTGCATGCGTAAAGCTGATGTCGTCGTTGTATAGACGAAGTGAAGATGACGCCATTGTATGGGTGCAATACTGATGTCGTCATTGTATAGACGAAGTTAAGATGACGTCGTTGTATGGGCGCAATGATGATGTCGTCGTTGTATAGACGAAATGAAAATGACGCCGGTGTACAGGCGCAATGCAGATGTTCGTCGTTGTATAGACGAAATGAAAATGACGCCGGTGTACAGGCGCAATGCAGATGTCGCCGGCATATGGGAAAAATGAAATGACGCTGGTGTATGGGCGCTATGCAGATGTCACCAGTGTATGGGCGAAATGAAATGACGTCGGTGTATGGGCGCTATGCAGATGTCGCCGGTGTATGGGCGAAATGAAATGATGTCGTTGTATGGGCGTCATGCAGATGTCGTCGGTGTATGGGCGAAATGAAATGACGACGGTGTATGGGCGATATGCAGATGTCGCCGGTGTATGGGCAAAATGAAATGACGCCGGTGTATGAGCGCTATTCAGATGTCGCCGGTGTATGGGCGAAATGAAATTACGCCGGTGTATGGGCGTGATGCAGATGTCGCAGGTGTATGGGCGTGATGCTGATGTCGCCGGTGTATGGGCGAAATGAAATGACGCTGGTGTATGGGCGTGATGCAGATGTCGCCGGTGTATGGACGAAATGAAATGACGCCGGTGTATGGGCGCTATGCAGATGTCGCCGGTGTATGGGCGAAATGAAATGACGCCGGTGTATGGATTCTATGCAGATGTTGTCGGTGTATGGGTGTGATGAAATAACGCCGGTGTACAGACACAATGCAGAAAGTGACTATGAGGCTAAAGTATTTTGTTGATTTCTTTTTTATCAAAAATGGATGAAAATCTCATGCGGGGATATATGCGATGTGCAATGAATAGATGAGACTGCACCCCTCAAAATATGCCCCAGTTTTTGCTATATGAAGATGCTGAAGTGTTAATTGGGCAAGACTGAGACTTACGACTTGATCAAGGCGATCAGGTAAGCATTTTGTTTTTGACATGAATGAAAAGCTATTGCGGGGACATAGACGATGTACAATGAGTAGATGAGAATGCAACCTCAAAATGCCCCAGTTTGTGATGCATGATGATGTTGAACTTTTAACGGGACAGAGCCGAAACTTACAGCCTGATCAAAGCGACCAAGTAAGCATTTTTTTTATCATTTTTAAAACCGAAGCCGATGTGGCCGCCTACGTATCCCGCCGAGGGAATCAAGTCAAGACGTAGTTCGTTATACAAAAATAAGGATTTTTATGATTTTCAAATGATGTGGACCGAAGACAATATGGCCGCCTACGTATCCCGCAGAGGGAATCAAGTCAAGACCTAGTTCGTGATGCAAAAATATGGATTTTAAAGTTTTGCTGAATGTGGGAACGAAGCCGATGTGGCCGCTTTTGTATCCCGCCGAGGGAATCAGGTCAAGACGTAGTTCATGATGCAAAAATATGGACTTTAAAGTTTTTCTGAATGTGGAACCAAAGCCTATGTGGCCGCCTACGTATCCCGCCGAGGGAATCAGGTCAAGATGTAGTTCATGATGCAAAAATATGGATTTTAAAGTTTTTATGAATGTGGGACCGAAGCCGATGTGGCCGCCTACGTATCCCGTTGAGGGATCAGGCCAAGCCGTAGTTCATGATGCAAAAATATGGATTTTAAAGTTTTTCTGAATGTGGGACCGAAGCCGATGTGGCCGCATACGTATCCCGCCGAGGGAATCAAGTCAAGACGTAGTTCATGATGCAAAAATATGGATTTTAAAGTTTTTTTTAATGTGGGACCAAAGCCGATGTGGCCGCCTACGTATTCCGCCGAGGGAATCAAGTCAAGACGTAGTTCATGATGCAAAAATATGGACTTTAAAGTTTTTTTGAATGTGGGACCGAAGCCGATGTGGCCGCCTACGTATCCCGCCGAGAGAATCAAGTCAAGACGTAGTTCATGATAAGCAAAAGAGGATTATACAATTTTCAAAAATGGGACCGAAGCCAAAGTGGCCGCCTACGTATCCCGCTGAGGGAATCAGGTCAAGACGTAGTTCGTATGCAAAAATAAAGATTTTCAATATATGTATTTTTGTTGTTTTTCTGAAAAAGTGGGAAGACAACATCACGTTCTGACTTCAGTTGATATCAACAATTAGTATTGTTCTTAGGATTTTCGTTATTTGGGTTTCAGTCTAACCGAGACTGACTCCAGGGTAATTCACACAGCTTCAGATGGTACATCAGACATACTTGAGTGTCGACACTTACTTCAAGCAAAGATTTCGAACTATACGCATCCTCATGTTTCAAATGCCCTCACTGAAAGAAAGTCTCATCCTTACATATATTTCAGTATTTTGAACTCTGGGATGTCAAGAGAAATACACTCACACTCAGAAAGATGTTCAATGCATGCAACTGTGATACCATAGGCTTGGCCGTCATGTAAGTATCCACTAATGTGAGAACCCTCAGTATAAGATCATGTAGGGCTTGTCATGGGCTTGTAATGTAGGTTTGGGGAAGGGATGGATATCATTTGGGTAAAAAGTGACTAATCCTTCCTCGAGCGTTGGACTATGTCCGTGCTTGATATTTGTGCGTTTTAATGCTGACGTCCCTCTTTTTTTGTCCCAGTTTTTCTGTACTGACTTCTTTTTGAATCTTTCGTTTGGAGTCCCCTTTTTCCAGAGTTATTCTCTCATTTCATTCATCATTTTTTCTTGATAATGTCGGGGATTTTGATTTCTTCTTTTTTTTAAAATCGTCCTTTGTGTTTTTTTCCCTTTTTGGGACTTTGACAACTTTTGTCTTTGAAAATCTCAACTCGATTTTTTGTCAGCAATATGCACATTTTCCAATGCGCTCAAGGAAGTCGGGCCAAGAGAGAAATAATGCGTATGCACTCAGAAAGGATATATGATTAATATGTGGTTGTCAAAGAATAGGCTTTAGGCTCAAATGGGGATTGTTACGGATAATGTTATTTGGTAGGCTGAAAAAGGCTCAAACGGATAAAAAAAAGCCTACAATAATTTCCTACACCAAGTGTTGCTCAGGATTTCGCCTCAACAAACATTCAAGTCAAGTTCTAGATCACAATGCAATGCAATTGAACTTATTCTAAAATTCACCACACAATGCACATGAAACGATGAGGTTGATTTCGTTCTTATCTTAAATGCATGCAAGACAATGTCATTACAGGTGTGCGTGAGAGGTACCAAAAGAATCTATGGTTTACCACGAATTCAGCCCATACTGATTATTACTCGTTCTTTCCTATGCACACTCCTAAATGTGTTGGTATCAACCAAGTCAAACAATGATACTTCAAAAAAAATGTTTTTGTATTTTTGAATAACATTTTTTTGTATTTATAATTTTTTTTTGTATTTTCTGAATAAAGGGTACCGAACCCGAATAGGGCTGCCTACGTATCCCGCCGAGGGAATCAGGTGATCGTAGTTCATTCAGATTAGTTATAAAATGTATGTTTTAAAAAGAATTTATCAATGATAGAATAACAGTAGTAAAACTGTGCAAAAAAATGATTGTCCACTGTGAGACAAATGCAAAGTAAAATGAATGTAATAAAAAAATGAATGCCCGAAATATGATGAATGTGATGCTCGAGTGACAAAAATATGCTTCTTTATTTATTTTTTATTTTGTGTGGTGCCGAACAGAAGATGAGTTGTCTACGTATCACACCGTGTGGTGAGAATCAGACACGCGTAGTTCGGGAAGATTATGTTGTAAAATTTATGATATAAAAGAATTATATAATTAACACTAAATATATCAATTGAATTTGTAAATATGTATAAAAATACAAAATATAGGACTCAGAGCGATGCTTCGTTGAATATGCTATAAGCTGACTATTTTCAGTCAACATAACTCCCGCTCATTTTTGTGATGATTGTTTTTCCGATCGCTCTCAATCTGTTTGCGAGGACGGTCTTCCTGCAAAAATATGAGAAATGGGTGAGAGTAGGAAAGTAAAAAAATAATAAAAATTCAGAGGTGTGACAATATAGTCAAAGACTCCCCTGATTGGTTCGACTGAACTGAAGGTTGATGTTTTACAAGGTTCAAGTCACGCTATTCAAGAGCAATGTTATACCCCGTATTTACAGAGTATGTACGTGAGGGCATACGTACAAACGTTTTTAGCCTTAATTAGGCATTAGGGACGAAATTTGTGCACAACTAGCGAAAAGAATCGTTTTCCGACGAAACGTTTTCCGGACTTTGCGAAGGGAAAAATACGGTTGCAACATTTATAATTTTTGCGGATTTTTCCGAGAGATGAAATATTTTGGACCAACGAGAGGGTGACACTTGTCACCCTCAAGTGGACGACAAAGTGAGTCATCTTGGCACGTTTTTTATGCCTTATTTTTGGTCAAGGATTAGGTAGGATATTTTGTGATATTTTGTGTAGTAGATGAGCAAGTAGGACCCACACAACACTTGGCCAAATCTCCACCCTCCACTTTCCCTCCACTTGCCTTAATCTTGGCCATTGATTGGCCTATAAATACCCCTCAAATGCAAGACTTATTCTTCATCCACAAATCATTTTCCAAGTCTCAAAACTCTCTCCCCCTTAAGTGTAGTTTTCGTCCAAGCTATCCCTCCCCCTTTGAGAAGCCTTGGCCGAAACCAACCCCCCCTTTCCTAAGTTGTTTTCGTAAAATACCCCCCCCCCCCCATTGGTAGAAAAGTATTCTCCAAGTATTGTTACTATTCCAAAATACCTTGGCCCAAATACCTTGTAGTATTCCAAGGTTACACCTATACTAAAAGCCCAGAAATACTATTATATTTCCCTTCAGTCACAAAAACGAAACCCTAAGGAAAATCTTCATAGCGGGTTGAAGTATTAAGAAGAAGTTGCGTAGAACTTCTAAGGGTTGTTTGGAGCGGGTTGGAGCGCCCAGAGTAGGAGCTAAACGTTGCTCAGGATCGACATTTAAACTTGGATAAATTTGGGCTTATCGAGGTAAATACTATTGTCCTTCTATTGTAATTGGAAATTACATACTGTAGTAGTATAGAAATGAGTATAAGACGTATATAAGGATGGTATAAAAGAAGAGAATTGAATTGAAATCACATCAGAAGAATATTAAAGAAAAAGTGAATCAGACTTACATGGGATTTGTATTCTGATGAACTTGTGTAGTTTGTGGGTAGGAAATCGCCCAATTTTCCATAGAAATATTCTACAGAGTAGTCTAGACGTTGATAGACTTATATGACCGTTATAGGTTGAAGTACTGCGAGTAGCGTATTCTACTCGAAGGGTGGAAAAGGCTAGCAGGGTTACAGTACTGTGGAGCGTTTTGCTAATTGTCGGTAATCATCGCGAGGTATGTGATTCTTCCTATCCTCTTGAGCATGATATTTTAAAAAAGAATATATATATATAGTACGGTAGACGTACGTGTGTTAACTGAACGTGGTTTTACTTCGATGTCTAATGACTTGAGTTTTAAATAATAAGAACCTTGAAGTATTTCAAAAGAATTAAGAATCGTTTTTGAAAGTTTAAGAGTTATACTAGGTTTATGGGAAGTTAGGTATAACGACTTAAGAGAGATAAAAAGAATGGTTTATTGATTTTAAAAGTTAAGAGACTTGATCTTAAAAGATAAGAGACTTGACTTAATTGAATTGATATGAAAAGTGTGAAACCTCATTCGTGAGTGATGAGTACTTGGTTTTTAAAGAATAATGTTTTACTGATTTTGGAAATGAGAATAAGTATCGGGCGAACCACTGCAGCGTTAATAAAGGAAAATGTATTGACAAATAAATAAATTAAAACCCAAGAAACCTCCATCCGCATAGAAGCTAAGATAAGACAAAATTGTATCACATTTCCTAGATCATGTTGTCTTTAATAAGATTGTTATAAACAAGAATAACCTACTCACACATAAGGCATATGTTACTCAAATTGTTTTAAAGGGAATTACGTTAATAAGTGATTAAGACTATGAACTATGAAATCTTTCGAAACTAAAAGGCTTGAGTATTTGAAATTAGGCAGCTTGAACTTTTGGAAAAGAATGTTGTTACTTTAAAAAGGAAAGTGTTTTGGTTTAAAAAGGAGGGCATAATATTGCCTTAATTGGTTTAAAAGGAAAGCATGGTATTATCTTAATCTGTCTTAAAAGAGCGTTTAAATGTTATGGTCAATTTTATACCGCGTTCATGGGATGAACCGGTAATGTATTTCACACGACACCGCGTTCATGGGATGAACCGGGAATGTATTCCATACGATTCCTATCGAGTCCCATGAGATGAGCCGAGACATGTACGATTCCTATCGAGTCCCATGAGATGGGCCGAGACATGTACGATTCCTATCGAGTCCCATGAGATGGGCCGAGACATGTATTCCATACGATTTCTATCGAGTCCCATGAGATGGGCCGAGACATGTATTCCATACGATTCCTGTCGAGTCCCATGAGGTGGGCCGAGACATGTATTCCATACGATTCCTATCGAGTCCCATGAGATGGGCCGAGACATGTATTCCATACGATTTATACCTAGGCTGGCGTTGAGAAGGAGTTCCACGAGCATGAGGATGACTCGAGGCGTGAGTCACGACTTGACATGATCGCTTGTATGTTGTGAATCGTAGTTTTGTTATCATACATGTCTCTGCTTTATTTTGGTATTATGATTTCGTTCTGATATTTTTGATTTCACATACTTGGTACCTATTATCGCCTCCTTGAAGTGCGTTCATGCCGCAGTAGAGGTACACGGTTGTTGATCCTCGCTCATAGGATCACGATTCAGCGTATTAGGAAGCCCGTTTCTCGAAGCTTATCTTTTGGTATGTTTCCACTGAGTTGTAGGTTCTTGTACATTCGTGGTATGGCGAGACCCTGTCGTCATAGTTGTTATTACATTCTTAGAGGTGCATGTAATCTTGTTGTGGGCGGGGTTTGTAAGGATGTAATCGCTCAAGTTTTTAATTATATATATCTGAAAGGTAACCGTTTGGTTGGCTTTGTTTATTATCATATCTCTTATTTCATGTTTAAGTTTTATTTCCTGATTTTCTCGATGTTGTATCACTAGGGTGCCCGGTAAGACACGATCCACGGGCCGGATCGGTCGTGACAAAAGTGGTATCGAGCGATTAATCCTCGGAAAGTGTCTGACGTGTCTAGTAAGTCTTGATTATCGATGTGTTGTGCGCATCTATAATCGTCGAGGTCGCAGGACATTTAGGATTAGTTTCCATTTTCTCATTCGAGATCGTGCCTTAGATTTGTGTTATAAGTTGGACCCTCGACGCATTTCGTTTTACCGATTATGCCTCGCGCAAGGCAACCCGGGCAGATGGGCAAGCGGAGAAGCCGCTAGTAGGATACTGAGAAATGCGGGCGCAGCCCGTCATTACGAGATAGTGCTTGACGGCGAGTTTTGCGACGCCGCCCGGCCAGCGAGTTTAGAAGCGCGGCGGTGGCTGCCGAGACCACGATACTGAGCCTCGGTCCACGGCTGGAAGCGAGAGGAGTTGGGCTACAAAGAGATGGCCCGATTATTGGCGTGATAGTGGCAAGGCACGAGGATAAAGCGGATCTGGCGATTCGTGCCGTAGTACCGTAGTTCACGAGGCGGATAGTTTGAGGCTGCGGGACTTTACGAGTTGCGACGCCCGGTGTTTTATGGATCAAGGCACGAGGATGATCGCAGGAGTTCATCAAGCGATTCTGACGGATCGTGAGAGATCAAGGCTTGGAGGCGAGTCGGTGGTCTTAGGTTCACATCGGTGCGTGATCTGCGATCGGCCGGTTTGATTCGTGGGAGCTGTCGGGGAGCATGCGCCTCCGGTATTTGGGGCGAGTCCTCGGAGGCATTCTCGGCCACTTCTTGCCTCCGCAGATGAGGAGGGCACGGTGCAATTCGATCTTGAGGCCGAGAGAGGCGTGCGGTTCGGGAGTACAATGTGGAGTTTGACTCATTAGCTCGATGCGTCCCGCATTGGTAGCCGACATGGAGGGCGAGTGCACCGCTACATCACCGGCTCGATGACTACTTGGCGAGGCTTGTTGGTGTAGCTCTTCAGGGCATGAACATTGCCCTCATGCGAGCTTATGCACTTGGATGTGAGGCGGAGAGGTCGGCGGAATGGCGAGATCGGCGAAGGGCGAGCAGCAGGTCCTTTGGTAACTTTCGAGGCGAACCGCCTCAGTGATGGGTTAGTTATGTACCTCGCAAGATGCAGTGGTCCCACGATCTTGGGGCGTTCGGTATTCGAGCTGGTCGAGCTCGTGGCTTCCGTTCACGGTATACATGGGTTCTAGCGATCGGGTTCATGTTTTCCTCGATGTGCGCGATGCGCAAACGTCATCGGGTAGTGTCGTCTTCTGCGGTGCTTGTTTCACTGCGCGTCAGCGCCATGTGACGAGGGCGTCTGAGGGAGGATACAGTAGAATGACGCGACTACCGCGATGGCGGGTTCATCGCCTTCTATAGCTATGCGGCGTGAGATTATGATTAGAGTGACGAAGGAAAATGAAGCAGATGATACAGGTATATTCTTACCCCTATAGAGACTAGTATGCTGGGATGATAGGATGAAATGCTAAGTATTATGTTCAGATAGCAATCTGTTAAAATTGTGTTTAGAAAACATGGTTAGTTAGAAGGGTAAGTTTGGGGACAGGGAAAGTGTGAGCCTTAGAGTTTTATACGTAGAGACCTTAGATGCGAGGCCATCTTGAGTAAAAGATTTATGTTTATGTTGACCTTTATCGGAGTGCATAGTATACGTGGGATATATTTGTGTGATAAGTCCCTGAGTGGTATAAAATGAAAGAGGGTAGTTGAGCTAAGAAGACCACTAGGTTTTCGTGACTTGATTTGTGAGATTGTTCCGGATCGGGGGAAACAAGTGGTTGGCGCGATAGCGGGTCGGGTTGAGGACCATTCGCGGGTCGACCCGCAGCTCGGTTTGTGGTGGGGTCAGTTCGAGGTGGTCCCGCCAGGTGGTAGGGTCACGAGGGCGCCAGGCCCAAGTTTAGATGACCGTTTTATGAGTTCGTGGATATGTTCGACCAGAATCGGATCGTGAAGGCCGGGAATGACCTTAAAAGAGATTGAGGCTAGTAAGATGACCAAGTTTGGAGGTAGTAACTCGCAGATTCTCGAAGCGAAATGATGGTGAAGTTTGGTATGTATACTAGAAGAGTTCAAGTGTTTGAGAAGAGTACGACGAGTAAGGAAAGAAGTGAACATGTGCTGAGAGAATAGAAATGATCATTACTTTTGTGAAGTGAAGGTGCGAAGGGAGTATATTTTAGACCTCGGGTGGGAGCTTTTGTGATGCTAGAGGTGATTCCTCGTGGACTTGGATTAAGTATTTGCGCGTGTGTTATTTTATGGCCAGGTGTGGCATGATTGTTTTCGTAAGTATAGTAGTGAAGACTATACTGGCGCATGTATGTTTTGGGACTTAGAAGGAACATTCGGGACGAATGTTTCTAAGGAGGGGAGAATGTTATACCCCGTATTTCCAGAGTATGTACGTGAGGCGTGCGTCTGGCGTTTTAGCCTTAAGTAGGCATTACGGACGAAATTTGTGCACAACTAGCGAAAAGAATCGTTTTCCGACGAAACGTTTTCCGGACTTTGCGAAGGGAAAAATACGGTTGCAACATTTATAACTTTTGCGGATTTTTCCGAGAGATGAAATATTTTGGACCAACGAGAGGGTGACACTTGTCACCCTCAAGTGGACGGCAAAGTGAGTCATCTTGGCACGTTTTTTGTGCCTTATTTTTGGTCAAAGATTAGGTAGGATATTTTGTGATATTTTGTGTAGTAGATGAGAAAGTGGGACCCACACAACACTTGGCCAAATCTCCACCCTCCACTTGCCCTCCACTTGCCTTAATCTTGGCCATTGATTGACCTATAAATACCCCTCAAATGCAAGACTTATTCTTCATCCACAAATCATTTTCCAAGTCTCAAAACTCTCTCCCCCTTACGTGTAGTTTTCGTCCAAGCTATCCCTCCCCCTTTGAGAAGCCTTGGCCGAAACCAACCCCCCCCCCCCCCCCCTTCGTAAGTTGTTTTCGTAAAATACCCCCCCCCCCCTTGGTAGAAAAGTATTCTCCAAGTATTGTTACTATTCCAAAATACCTTGGCCCAAATACCTTGTAGTATTCCAAGGTTACACCTATACTAAAAGCCCAGAAATACTATTATACTTCCCTTCAGTCACAAAAACGAAACCCATAGCGGGTTGAAGTATTAAGAAGAAGTTGTGTAGAACATCTAAGGGTTGTTTGGAGCGGGTTGGAGCGCCCAGAGTAGGAGCTAAACGTTGCTCAGGATCGACATTTAAACTTGGATAAATTTGGGCTTATCGAGGTAAATACTATTGTCCTTTTATTGTAATTGGAAATTACATACTGTAGTAGTATAGAAATGAGTATAAGACGTATATAAGGATGGTATAAAAGAAGAGAATTGAATTGAAATCACATCAAAAGAATATTAAAGAAAAGACCGAATCAGATTTACATAGGATTTGTATTCTGATGAGACTTGTGTAGTTTGACGGGTAGGGAAGTACTGCCCAATTTTCCATAGAAATATTCTACAGAGTAGTCTAGACGTTGATAGACTTATATGACCGTTATAGGTTGGAAGTCGCGAGTGGCGTATTCTACTCGGGAAGGGTGGAAAAGGCTAGCGAGTTCTGATCTTGTAGGCGTTTTGCTAATTGTCGGTGTCGTCGCGAGGTATGTGATTCTTCCTATCCTCTTGAGCATGATATTTTAAAAAGAATATATATATATAGTACGGTGAGACGTCGTGTTAATCGAACGTGGTTTTACTTCGATGTCTTATGACTTGAGTTTTAAATAATAAGAACCTTGAAGTATTTCAAAAGAATTAAGAATCGTTTTTGAAAGTTTAAGAGTTATACTAGGTTTATGGGAAGTTAGGTATAACGACTTAAGAGAGATAAAAAGAATGGTTTATTGATTTTAAAAGTTAAGAGACTTGATCTTAAAAGATAAGAGACT
The DNA here is from genome assembly GCA_029844215.1 of Przewalskia tangutica. Lineage (NCBI taxonomy): Eukaryota > Viridiplantae > Streptophyta > Magnoliopsida > Solanales > Solanaceae > Przewalskia > Przewalskia tangutica. The sequence goes on along the minus strand of CM056727.1, from coordinate 47,680,947 downwards.
TGACTTAATTGAATTGATATGAAAAGTGTGAAACCTCATTCGTGAGTAATGAGTACTTGGTTTTTAAAGAATAATGTTTTACTGATTTTGGAAATGAGAATAAGTATCGGGCGAACCACTGCAGCGTTAATAAAGGAAAATGTATTGACAAATAAATAAATTAAAACCAGTAGAAACCTCCATCTGCATAGAAGCTAAGATAAGACAAAATTGTATCACATTTCCTAGATCATGGCTGCTTTAATAAGATTGTTATAAACAAGAATAACCTACTCACACATAAGGCATATGTTACTCAAATTGTTTTAAAGGGAATTACGTTAATAAGTGATTAAGACTATGAACTATGAAATCTTTCGAAACTAAAAGGCTTGAGTATTTGAAATTAGGCAGCTTGAACTTTTGGAAAAGAATGTTGTTACTTTAAAAAGGAAAGTGTTTTGGTTTAAAAAGGAGGGCATAATATTGCCTTAATTGGTTTAAAAGGAAAGCATGGTATTATCTTAATCTGTCTTAAAAGAGCGTTTAAATGTTATGGTCAATTCTATACCGCGTTCATGGGATGAACCGAGAATGTATTTCACACGACACCGCGTTCATGGGATGAACCGGGAATGTATTCCATACGATTCCTATCGAGTCCCATGAGATGGGCCGAGACATGTACGATTCCTATCGAGTCTCATGAGATGGGCCAAGACATGTACGATTCCTATCGAGTCCCATGAGATGGGCCGAGACATGTATTCCATACGATTCCTATCGAGTCCCATGAGATGGGCCGAGACATGTATTCCATACGATTCCTATCGAGTCCCATGAGGTGGGCCGAGACATGTATTCCATACGATTCCTATCGAGTCCCATGAGATGGGCCGAGACATGTATTCCATACGATTTATACCTAGACTGCCGGCAGTGAGGAAGGAGTTCCACGGGCATGAGGGATGACTCTGAGGGCGTGAGTCTCTGACTTGACATGATCGCCAGATGTTGTGAATCGTAGTTTTGTTATCATACATGTCTCGCTTTATTTTAGATCATTATGATTTCGTTACGATTTTTCGATTTCACATACTGTACTGTTGTATTGACCTCCTTGGCCGCGCGTCATGCCGCAGGTAGGTACACCGGTTGTTGATCCTCGCTCATAGGATCACAGCCAACAGATTGGGAAGCTCCGTTTCTCCGGAGGCTTATCTTTTGGTATGTTTCCCTGAGTTGTAGGTTCTTGTACATTCAGGGGTATGGCGGGGCCCTGTCCCGTCATTGTTGTTGTTACATTCTTAGAGGTCTGTAGTACTGTTGTGGGCAGGGTTTGTAAGGATGTAAATGTTCAAGTTTTTAATTATATATATACAAGAAGGTAACCGTTTGGTTGGCCTGTTTTATTATCATATCTCTTGTTTCATGTTTAAGTTTTATTTCCGCTGATTTTCTCTGATGTTGTATCACTAGGGTGCCCGGGGTAAGGCACCAGTCACAGGCCCGGGATCGGGTCGTGACAAGCAATTTACGCAGTAGAAGTTCTGATTGTAATGTGACAGTAAAAGTGCAAAAATATAAATGCTCGTATCCGGAGTTGCAAGAATATGACATGATATGTACAGAATTGGGAGGATAATTATTGCTTTAAATAATATTTACAGAATTGCTAGCGACAAACAATAGTAAACAAAAGCATGCAAACCTAGCGCACACTCTAATATGCATAGGACCTCTTTTATGCCAGAGGTGGGCCTAAACGCCAGATATGCGAGATTGGGATAGATTGACCCAAGTTGCTAAACATTAATGCTTTTTTTTGGAAATGGAAAACAATATGAATGTACATTTTCCAATTTTGGCATGTCATGATTAGACTTGAATCCGTCTATCATTATCATACTATACATATATGCTGATTGGTCGTTGGATTGTGAGACCCGTCGACAATTTGGTGGATTTCCTAATTGTGGAGACGATACCAAAGTTCGACCCACCGAAGGTGTATGCATGCATGACTTAAATAAAGAGGGTGATATAGCTTTATCCTAAATTTGCTAAGATTTAGCTTACTAGACACAATGGTTTCCGAGCGGACTACTCGAGTGAGAAGGTTATGCGGCCACCGGATGTTCCTGTGCCTTTGTCAACTCTCATAAATTTTGGTATTTGAAGGAAATTTGCGTGTGCGCCAGCACACCTCGCGTGTAGTGTGTGATAGTGTCAATTTTACGAAAGGGAGGAAATATGAACGAAATGTCAATTTAAGGAAAGCAGCAAAAGAATGTAGCAATTAAAGCAGTTAATTACAAAAATAAAAGCAAACAATATAAATCATTTATACTAATATAAAAGCAAAATAAAGCGCTATATTTAATTAACATGAGTTTGTTGTGGTTAAGAACCTGATATCCCCAGCGGAGTCGCCATGCTGTCGCGTCCGTTTTTTACCTCGGTCTGAACGGTATCCGCAACGTTGCTCTTTGGCGTTGTTCCCTGGATGGAGAAATAATGTTATTTTTGAAGAATCGCCACCTAATTAGTTAAGTGAATTAAGACACTTGATTTATTGCAATAAAAATACCGCAATTAATCTCCATTTAATGGTTTGCGAAATTAATGAGATTCTGGATCAGGGTTCTTTATTATCCTAAAGGGAAGGGGTTAGACATCCTTTAAGATCCACTAACTTGCAGTTATCCGTTCAAACCTAGGTTAATTATATATTGGCTTTTATTCTACCTATTCTAAGCATTTTTCATAATTTACAATTAAAATAAAATGCAATACAGAATAATAAAACTAAAATTAAATACGACATAAAATAGAACTCCGGGACATCTTTTGAAATGCATCTCCGGGTACATGTATGAACACTTAGTAAAAGTTTCAGTAAGAGAGTAAATAAATTTTCAAATAATGACAAGAATTAAAAGTAAACAAAAATAAACCCGTCTTTTGTACAGGGGAAGCCTTGGAAATCAGACGGAGATTCTTTCATCGGCCAAATTGTTAGAAACAAATAAAATAAATAAAATCTTCAGATCCGCACCAAAACAATAATAGTTTTGATTACGGAGGGCTCAGATATGTAAATAAAGTGGGACATCCTAAACAAGTCTGGCTGAGAAAATTTGTGCTGCCAACGCATGTTGGTTATCCGGTGTAAGTGGAAGAAATCTTCATTGCCCGAAGATCTTATTTATTTTTCGTCTTTGCAACTGTGAAGGCCTCAAAAATCGACGAATATTTTTTCATTGGCCAACAAAGGTAGTATCATGTTCAAATTAGTAAACCAGCAAAAATGTCCAAAATAAGTAGCAACATGGCAAAAAATCAGCACGCCAAAATGGCCAGAATCAGTACACAAAATGGCCAGAAAATAGTAGCCAAGTTGTCAAAATCAGTCCGAAATCAATATCAAAAATACCAAAAATCAGTAGCAAACATAGCCGAAAATCAGTCAAACAATGAGAAAAATATAAAGGAGTTTATTATTTAAAAGAAAATTATTTAAAGAGATGTAAAATTACCAAAATGCAAATGTCAATGCAATAATAATGAAAATATAATATTTAAGAAATGTTTAATGTCTAATAAAAATAAAGAATGCGATGTCATTGTTAGACGTATTTTATATACACCTTTTGAGTCATTTTTAGTTAGTCTTTGGCCCATTTTTGTACAAATACGTGTCATGTTAGTATAGATTTTCTTTCTTTTGAGTCATAGTGGTTTAAAATGACACATTGGCGAAAAGAAGCAAAAAGAGGGCAGAAACAGAGGTTCCAGAGCCAAAAGAGATGAAAAGTTGGCACCCCGGATGAAGGACAGGGCGGCGCCGTGGCGCCACTCTATCAGCGAAAGCAGCGCCGCGGCGCCCAAAGATCTGACAAGTTGCTGGAGTTTCGGCGCCACGACGCCGGTCTCAGGGTCGTGGCGCTGACGCGGGTTTTCAGCCAAATCCGAATGGGAATGGGCCAAGACTAAGAGGGAAAAGTTGGGAAAGTTTTTGGAGGATATAAAAAGGCCTTAGGGCAAATTTTTGAAGGGTTCCACAATCCCTAACTCTACACAACACATAGTTCTTGAAAGCTTTAAGATTGGAGGCTTGTTCTTGAGTAATTCTTTTTCTTACTTTATTTATTTTTCAGTTTATGTTGGATAATCTTTTAGTTCTTAGCATGTCTATGGTTAGGAGCTAAACTTTAATTAGGTCTTTCCATTCGAATCACTTGAACCTCGTTTTATGATTTAATGCATGGTTTGGTTTCTTCTTTATATTGTTGATTTTTATTCAATAATTGCTTTGATTGCTTGGTAATTAATTGATCACTAATTATCATCACATATATGATTTCTAATCGATATCCGAAAGGGGAGATTGTGAATATGCTATAGTTGAATAAACATAGGTTAAAATCGTGGACGAAAGTACCCTGATACTTGTGTAGTTTAATAGGTTATTGTTCTTAATCATCCTTTGTGGTAAATCTTATCATCGAAAGATAGAAGGGTTCTGCATCGGGGTTGAGTGTTTATATATCCTAACCGGAATATAAAACGGCTTAGTTAACCTGCTGTTATCTCAATATAGAAGAAGAACCTTTATCATTGCATTAAAGATTAAAGCGAGCGGATAGTTGAGGAGATTGGAAGCCCTATTTCCACTATATCTGATTTAAGTAAAGTAATTTAGTTAACTTTTATAATTATTTAGTAGTCATAGATACAAACAACCATCAAAATATCGATCACCAAATAGATACCATAGGATAGAAATTGGTAATTGAACATTAATCCATGAGGACGATATTCGGCCTTACCCAGACTATATTACTTGTCACGATACGTGCACTTACGTTAAGCGTGTGGATAAATCGCTAACAGTCATTTAAATGTTTAAAGAGATGCAAACATTATTTAAAATAAAATGACGGTGTAATAATAATAAAAACATAATATTAACAAAGACCTAGTGCTTAATTTAAAACAAAAAGATGCAATGTCATTTTGTGAAAAAATAAACATAGAGTATTAGGTAAAAAAAACAAAAAATGATGATTAAAATGAGGTGTCCTAAAATACTTAAAATTGCAAGAAATGACTAACAGATGGGTCAAAATTGGGTGTCAACAGTACCTAAAAAGCTCAATAAATTCAAAATGTGCACAAACTTTAATGACCTAAACGAGTTATTCTCTAAGGATTCATTTCCTTTTCTGTATATTGATCAGACGATTAACGCGATGGCCGTACATGAGCTACTCAATTTCTTTGATCCATACTTTAGATACAACTAAATCAACTTGCACCGGAAGATCAGGAAAAAAACTTCTTTCATGACCAATCCCGATAATTTTTGCTTCAATATGATATCGTTCAGTCTAAACAATGCAGAGGACACTTACCAAAGATAGGTGAATAAAATGTACACAAAATAAATCAACCACACTATGGAGGTATATATTGATGACATGTTGGTCAAATATCGAGAAACTGATACCCATTTGGCCTCATTTGATAAAATCTTTGATGTCTTGCGATGCCATGACATGAAGTTAAACCTAGAAAAATGCGCCTTTGGGGTCAGATCCGGGAAGTTCTTGGACTTTCGCATCTCAGGTCATGACATTGAGATGAACTCTGACAAAGTCAAGGCTATCCAAAAGATGCCAAACGCGTTAAGAAACATCAAAATGGTGCAGTAATTGATGAGGAAAGTTGCGACCTTAGGAAGATTCATATCACAATCCACCGATCGGTTCCACGAATTTTTCAAACTTATAAAAAAGGATCATCATTTCTAGTGGATGTAGAAGTGCATCCAAAGTCTGCAGGACCTCAAGGCTTACTTATCTAAACCTCATGTAATGGCCCAACCCAAAAAAAAGAAAATATTGCTATTTTATGTGATTATCTCAGCTGTGTCGATCAGCATTTCCCTCGTACTAGAAGAAGGAGAAACACAACTTCCCATTTATAATGAAATTAAGACATTAACCGGGGTTGAGTCACGATATCCAGATGCAGAGAAGTGAACCCTAGCTCTCATCACAATTATGTGAAATTTCTGACCTTACTTCCAATGCCATCGGATAACCGTCGTAACAGATGCCCCGATGCAGGCCATACTGCAAAGGGAGAATCTCATAAGACCGATATCAAAATAGTTAGTTGAGATAAGTGAATATGATCTGACCTATCAAACCCGACCAGTGATACATATGCCGAGCCTGTCGAAATTCGTGGTCGATTTCGTCCCCACAATACAACCCTAAAAAATTACAAGGTATGAGTTCGTCTTATTTTCCCGTTTTTGTTTTTTATAACCTTTTGTGATAGTAATACTGGGACTGGCATCGGGACTGTAACTGGTTGTACAGATTCTAGACCTAGAGGACGTTGAAGTGAAGATCGAAAAATACGTTGCACTCTTTTTCTTGACCGTTTTTTTCCCAAATGTGTTTTTGTTGGCATGGTTTTTTAATAAGGCAACAACTAAAAAATGTATTACTTGGGAGGACTCTTCATGGAAATACTAGCGTAAGGGGAAATGATCTGCTCCTAGCTACGTGGGCCTTTGCTTTTTTTGTACTTATTGGTGTTATAAAAAAAGATGCATGTACTCAAGTCTGAATACCGAACGCAGTATATAAGAATAAGATTTCTATATGGATTCCTACAATTTAACATTGTTGGTACGAATACGTCCTCCCAGACCCAATAATATCCATCTCGAACACATAACACGACCTATTGGCCTTAGTGCGTGAAGGAAGCATAATCTTATGCCAATCTAAGATGAATTTGAGACGTCCTCCTTATCGGCACTAAACAAAGAGGGCCCCTCTTTTCATTATGAAATGGATGATCTAAATTTCCAATAATAAAATGCGGCCGGAAGTTAATGCAATATTAAATGGGAAGATAAACAAAACAATAAGAAACTAAAGGATAGAGAGGTAGACACACGAGATGAAATCAAAACCAATCAAAAGTTTATGAAACTATAGACCTTAATTGAATTAACTAAACAAAAGCACATAAACCTATGAAGAAGACCTCAAGGGAATTGCAAGCAATTACAAGAAACCCCCTTTTCGTAAGCAAAGATCAACATAGCTTACCAAGCTCTCAAAACTCTCACAAGAGTATTCAATATCAATATTCAACAATAACTAAGGAATGAAATGACCTAATTTAGCTATTTATATTCTTAGGCTAAGTTATTACATAAAGCTTCAAAAGTGACACTCCTCATTTGCAAAAATGACCACAAATGATTTACCTCATTTTGCGATCTGCTTTTCTCAAATTGTGGCTCGCAGATTCATTTTGTGAGAAAAAGTGAGGCTCGCATGTGGTGTCTCCCCACTCATTCTTATCCATTTGTCTTCTCATGCAATCATCCACACTCGGAATCCTCAAAATTGCATAAAGTATGACCTCAGACTTCATGTGCAACCCTCGTGAAACTTGAAGTTCATGGTCTTGACTCAACACAGGCGATTTTAAGGAAACTTAACTTGCATAATTCTCCCCTTCTTGAAAATGATTCATTCTCGAATCTAAACCTTGCAAAACCATAGGGAAGACAAGCAATAACAAGTTCCTCAAAGGATGATGATTAGTGTAAGAGTATCCTACTCTACTAACATGCCAAGTATGCACACACTTGTGATATAACCAAGTATCAACTATTATTATGAAGAACAAGCTCTCACCTAGAGCACTAACAACTTGGCTATCCCTAAGAACAATAATGAGGATATCATAGAGGAACCAATGGTTTCAAAATACCAAGTAGACAATATCAGATTGGTTCTAATAGACATGACACACAAATGATCCTCAATTTCAAAGTGATACCACCCTTGAAGTAGTTTTATGACTAAATCACACAAATAGATAACACCACTAAGATTGAAAAGGAAGACAACCCACATATCTTGGTCAACAACACAATTATATGCCCAATGTAGATCCCTCTCGACATAAGATGCACCCTCAATACAAACATTAGTGTCGACATAAGAAAACATATAGTAAAGAAAGATATCACTTAGAATGACTTCATCTATGGTGTCCATACATGTAGCATCACTATTAGGTTCAAGGATACAAACAAGCATCCTACCAGGATTTGGGACACTTAAGTGTTGACACCCAATTTTGTCCATCCCCCTTAAATAAATAATCAATAAATTAAACAATTTTTGCTTTTGTTAGAACCGCAATTTTTGCATCGCAAAATACACATAATAAATAAGTTTTAATAAAAGTCTCGCAGCATAAATATTAAGCACTAATTAATTAGCATGCCCGCATTTATTAGGATAATAATAGCTTAGACTAATAAAACACCTAAATAATTTAATTTAATCACAATTTACATTTCATTTATCTATCATTAATTAAATAATACACCTAAACTTTGCCTATAACCCATTAATTAAATAACAACTATCCTAAAGCCTTCCCCCCTTACCTTTTCAAATTTCACTACCGCACCCAACACCTTCCCCAAATTTTAAAATTCCCCATCGTCCAACACCCGTGTGGCCCAAACCCGTCGCCCCGGCCCACGTCCCTATCCATTTATTTCCCACTACCGCAGCCCATTTCCCCCCTTTAGCCTTTCACTTCGTCCCCCTCAGCCCAGAACCCTTACCGATCGACTTTCCCTTTCAGAAAAACCTAAAAGAACACTAATCCCACTACCCTTCAATCGCCGCATGCAACCCTCCCTCACGCCACCTCCCCAGCCGAGATTCTCGCCTGAGAATCCGGCAACCTTCCCCATTTTACCACAAAACCTCTCCTTATCAATTTCGGTAAGAATCTCAGAGTCCGAAAATGGTAACAAATCGTTTTAAAGTCCTCCAAATCATCCACAGCCAGCTTTACCATAACAAGAACAAGATTTAAATCTTAACAAAATCAGTACAAATCATCCATTGAATCCGTCCTAAACTTACCATAGAAACGAAGCCTAATTAGAGGCTATAAATACCAACGTTTGGACATGCAATAGGGGATCAGTCAGAGGGAAGTCATCAGTCAAAGGGGAATCGATCAATCAGAGAGCAATATCACCACAGCATCGTGCCAAAAACTCTTCTCTTTTCTATTCAGTTGACTACTTTCTATTCTGCCAAACTAGCTCTTCACGAACTTTCCTTCGACGATTCGGGAAAACCTTTGTCGTCGCCTCAGTTCGCTACCCACAAAAGGTCCGGAAACCCGCCCCTTTCTATTATTTAGTCATTCAGTATTGTGTGCCCTGCATGATAATATCCGTATGTCATTTTGTTTGAACCTATTTGATTTGGTTTAGTCATCGTTTCCAGATAAATCTGTTAGTCATGGTTTCTTTTTTATTTGTTTTATTTTGCGGTGTCGACTCTGTTCTAAGTATGTGTATATTCGATCGCTATTCTGTTTTCTGTGAGTATAGTTAGATATGTAACAGTGGTACAGGGGTCGTAGATCCATTTTGTGTTTATTATCTGTTATTAATTTGTGACTATCTGAAAGTTGATTTGGGTGTTCTATCTTTGTATACTTCATGTCACGGGATTGCGCATGTTTATGTGAACATTTAGATGTGTGTTCAATATTGTGTGGTGTGGGATCTGCCGTGCTATCTCAGGGTACTTGTAATTTAGTTAAGTGAATAATACGACATGGATTCATCTTCAGGATCATAATCTGTGGCATTTGAATATTTGTTTGTTAACTCATTCAATTAAACACAATAGTTTGTCTTGTTAGTCCTTTAGAAGCTTCATTGAATTATGCGGAAGTGTATGCTACCTGTTAAGAGTCAAGATATTTTAGTCATTTGTACCATTGTCCTGCCTAGTATGACTCTATTTAGACCATGTCTATGTTACCATTTGAATCATTTTTCAGAATATATGAATGCGTGTTAGATTGCCTGAGTTGTTTTCCTTCAGGACGTCGCATCGATGGATATGCAGATAAGGTGACCACACATGCTAGCCATCCATCGGTGGTTATGTATGATATGATATGTATTGTTTCTAAGAGTCATCTAGCCATTTATGTATGTTGGTTATGTCTAATAAGTCATTATGCCTCACATATCCCGCTAATGGTTATTTGTATGCTCGGTTGTGGACATATCCGATGGATCTCCTAACTTTACATGAATCAGTGGGCGGTTAGTGGACAGGGGGATAGTTTCGGATGGACTGATTTTGTCTACATGTTTTCTTATACCCTTGATTTATGTGTAACTGAATAAGTTGGGAGATATACCTGTTACGTGACTTTTCCAGCAGTTTATCTAGGATATAAAAAAAATGAGTTTGTCCCACAAGGAATACATCTAAACTATGGGTCTCGAACATATCTGCCTCATATCTTCTTTAGAATCTCGCCTGGCCCAGTCGTAGTAGTGGTCATACATTGCAACAGATATACCTGCTGACTTACCTGCATATCTACACTGCTGCTCAATTGCCCACTATTTCCCCATTATCTGATATGTTGTTCAAATTGCATTAGTATATATTCAATATACATGAGTTGTATACCTCTCTGGTTTATGCGAATGTCCTGTGTGTATCGACTTTATGGGGTTAGATACATTGGAAATCAGTTTGTATAAATGGGCCTGCTTGAGGTGATAACATTGATATTTTCGTTAAAAAAATCTGAAAAGCAAAATCTGATGCTATTGGGGCCTGGGTCACGTTTCTTGCATATTGAGGCCCATCACTGGTAGAATATTTGTATGGCAGTAAGTAGTGCTGGCAGCATGTGTGCTTAGTTTAATATTTCATTTATTTTCATATATGATGGAGTTTAGAATATTTACTAATCATTTTCCTTCTTATTTTTACATGACATGCATCGGAGGATAATCGAGAGTCTCGGCATGAGACTCATCATGACTTCCATATCGCCAACCACACTTCCGCCGCAGGGCTTCCAAACAGCTATAGGATAGATGGTGTCACCATCCATTCTAGACGTCATGTCAACTACGACCTCACTCCCGCCTTGGCTTATTTGCGGATTTATTTATTTTTGCTTATTTATCATTGTTATATTTGTTAATTCTGTAATTAATAGGATAATTAACTCTAATAGTCTTTGAATACTTTGGAAGGGGTAGTTTAAAGATAAATTTGTCTTTTACTTAGTCTAGGCTCATCATATAAATCTGAATCTAAAATAATTAATCCTAGCTATGCTTTAGCCATGTAGTTAATATATTCCTCCATATTTAATTCTTAAACCTTTTCATAAACTCGTCATAAATATCATAGGAAGTAATTTTCGCATACACGTATAAAAAATAATTTCATAATTAACTTTTATATAAGAGTCTTCAATATATTAATAGGAGTAACGTATCATTTTCTTACTTTTGTTAAATAAAATAATTTCATGTCTTATAATTGTATAATCAACTTTGTATATTTTTGTGAGTCTAATAAGACCCTTTTAGTTATCAATATATATATTCTTTAGATATTTACCACATCCCTTTTACTTAAATAATCTCTTTTCTAAAATATACATCCCTTAGCCATATAAATTAACCTATGTTTTAACGGACAACCACAAGTTAGCGGATCCTTTAGGGTGCCTAACCCCTTCCCTTTAGGATAATAAAGAACCCTTGCCCAGAATCTCACATAGTTTCACAGACCTTTAAATGGAGATCATTAATTGCAGTATTTACTGCAATAAATCAAGTGTCCTAATTCACTATAATAATTAGGTGGCGACTCCTTAAAATACATTTAGGAATCAACCACATTAAGAATGAAGTAGCAATTTGGAAACAAGCATCACTTTCTTTTTCAAAACATTCCTCCACCTGAGGTTCTACATAACACACATCACCACCATATCCTTGGACCAGATCACTTGATACAAGGAAAATACCAAGAGACTCATTTCACATTTATCAAACAAGGGTGGGGTGTCACACTCATTCAAATGATCAATTACAACCACATCTTCACCAGTCGGATGTTCATTAATCACATCACAAAATTCCTCGACTAGTGGACTAACAATACACTCAAGTTGATCACATGATAATGTATTTTCATTTAAAGCACAAGTGTCAATACTAGGTAGACACAAATCGATCTTGCAAGAAGAATCAATTCGGTCATCGAAAGGATCAACTAGTGTAGAAGCACTTTCAACAATAACATTATAATCACATGGTAAAATATTATTAAACTCACAAATACAAGATACTACTCTCACTCATATCACAAACGTATTTATTCGAAGAGTTGGAAGTGTTGAGTTTAGCTATTGTACCTTAACATTCATATGAAGAATCTTCTTTACCACAAGATACAAATGGAGAGCTCACTTGACCAATCAAAGAGATGATCTTATCCTTCATGCCCTAATCCAAACATGGGAGTTCTTCACGGGAAGACTCCTTTAGCAATTCGCTTTCTTGAGTACATACAAAAGAATGTTCTTCACAAGATAAAGAAGTAGAAGGATTAGATTGAATTTGTGGCAACTCCCTCACATCACTTCACACATCCTCTCCTTTTTCCTCTCGTGAGTTTCCATTTTATACTTCCTTACTTCTCTCAATCTTTTGTCTCTCAAGTTCATTAGACCTCTTAGTTACACATGAAGTATTTTCTTTTGTACCAAGTGGAAGGGTACAATAATCTCCCCTTCTTGTGGAGGACCTTGAATGATTTTACATGGAGCATTTTGCTTCCCTTTATTTGGATTCTTCACTTGAGAATTTTCCTTGGTGTTATTCTTTTGGGAATTGACCTTGGTTCTATACCCTTTTTCATGTGGCCCGGGATAATAGTACCTCAAGTTCCTCTTCAATGCATCTCAAGTCTCAATTGAACTACCATATTCCTTATTTCGTTTGCTATTATACTCCTAATATTTGGCAAGCTTCCCTTCAAAAGTTCTAAGAGCCAAGTCTATCTTCCTTCCTTCCTTGTGAATAGTTGTAGCTAGCAAAGATTGCATTCATTGCGAGTTCCCATTTGTAATACTCTTCGCCACTAGCTTCTATAGATAAGGCCGACTATTTCATATTGGGTTCTCTAACCCTCACACTTAGAAGCTTCTTGGGTGGTGTAGGTAGAAATAGAAGTTATCCCCTTTTATCCAGAATGTACTTATACAATCACGATAATAAGCAACCACGTGGTCTTCAAACTATGAATATCTGAAACACAATTCCCATGCTCCCCTGAAAAGTACTATACACCACACTTCCTCTTGATAGCTTCCATAAGAGAAAGATACATTTACCATACCAATCAAATCTCTCATTTTGTTACTATAAGGATATTTTCTCCGAGTCAGATGTAATCTTAGTTGGAGTGCGGCTTGAGGAACAATATAGCAATCACGATTGCAGTCATTGATTTCAAGGCGAACTACCCATTCATCATGTGTTTCCACCAACATTGAATGGGCTCTTCCGTTAGGCTCTATTCTTTTGTTGTCCTTCGGTTGAGTTCTTCTCACAACACGTTGAGTATGGTTGGTGTGGTATGGTCTCATGCCTCAATAATAAGTTCATGTGATGGTACCACTTGAGAATGGGCAAGTATAACCACCACCGAAAAATATGACATGGCTTTAAGTCGACCTCTCTTGACCTTGAGATTCACATTCATCATAAGCACTTGAAACTTCATTATCATCACACTCAAGGTCAATACCTCCATCACTACGTTCATCACAAAAAGAGTAAGGGTTATATGTTGAAGTACCTTCAGGGTCATGATGGTCATCATAAGGCTCTTCCGGGTCATTAGTCTCCACATAAGATCCATGAGTGCTCATTGCCTCATGTTCTTCATTGTAGTGACCATAATCATATTCACAACCCTCGTTAGAAGCACTACACTCTTCATTGTAGCCATAGTTCTCATCGTTGAAGCCATATTCCTCATTATTACAATCATCAAAGTCGCTGTCACATGAATCGTAATCCATGATTACCTATTAAAAATAATCAACAAAATAAGCAAACACGTTAAGTTAGTGAAAATAAATCTCACAATCACTCAATTGTGTAAACCTTTGATTTCCCCGACCAATTATTGTAACTTGTTTAATTTCGATAAGTCACAAGGGAGTTAGTTACTACTATTGGCTGAAATATATATTTTTTTACTCGATGAAGGACGATTCGACTCAAACTAACAGATTTAATTCAAGAAGTTAACTACGAAGTAAAATGATAAAAGAACAAAAAGAAATAGAATGAAAGAAAATACAGACACAAGAACTAGTTAACAATCAAATAGGTCAATTACTTGATGTTAAATCGGTTGGATAATAAAAAAAAAGGGAACATAAATGAAATCAAAACGAAATGAGATCACAAAACTTGAAAAATCGCAATCCGCTAAACCTATGCACGGTCTCCAGACTGCAGATGATGTTTGCGACTGTATCTACGAATCACAAAAATTACCAAACTTTTGGGCAAAGTTTTCTGTCTTGTTTTGCGGTTCAGGTGCTATTTGCGACATCATCTGTGGTTTGCAGATGGTGCTCCGTAGCTAAAATGTTGATTATGTCACTACTTCATTGGAGGCATTTGGCTGACCTTCTTTTGATTATTCCTTTTATTTTTAATGAATTGCATCCAGTTGAATCAGATATTTGCTATTTTTGGGCCCAAAATCACTTTTCCAACTTTTCTTCACCAAAAATTTGGATCAAATGCCTCTTTTGGGTGTCTTCTTTCTCTTGAAGTTATGAACAATCTCAAGAACATTCAACCAATTTGAAAAACCCAACTGCACCCAAACCAACTTCAAATTAGCTCAAATATCGAATCTAAGTTCTCTTTGATATGGAGAATAAAGCCCAATAGGTTCAAGCCTCACTTGCACGTTCTTCCACTAGACTCACTTGTGTTCTTCAAAAACTTGAAGGTCCTTCAATGGTGGGTTTCTCAAAAAAACTCTAAATTCCATCAAATTTCAGATTCCAACTCTTTAACACTTACAGATGAAAACCTAACAACGTTTAAGCCCAAACAATCCTGAAATCTTCAAGACCCACAAGCTTCAAGCTCAATAATGGTGGATGACTTAATATGACTTGGATTTACTTAAAACTTTGGATTAGACTCTAAAAACACTAGTGAACAATAATCTAGTGTCAAAACAATAAAATAAATATAAAAGTTTTGAGATTTTTGGTTGAAAATTTCCAATTTTTTTGTAGTAATAAAACCCAAGACAAAGATTGTTGGAACAACCCTTTAATCAAGGTCTGATACAAATTGATGCAATATTAAATGTGGAAGATAAACAAAACAACAAGAAACTAAATGATAGAGAGGTTGACACAAGAGATGTAATCAAAAGTAACCCCAAGGTTATGGAATTAAAGACCTCAATTGAATTAACTAAACAAAAGCACCTAAACCTATGAAGAAGACCTCAAGGAAATTGCAAACAATCCCAAGCAACCCCTTTTTTCTAAGCAAAGATCATCATAGCTTACCAAGCTCTCAAAACTCTCACAAAAGTATTCAATATCAATATTCAATAATAACTAAGGAATGAAATAACCTAAGTTAGCTATTATAGTCTTAGGCTAAGTTATTACAAAGAAGGTCCAAAAGTGACACTTCTCATTTACAAAAACAACCACAAACAATGTTGCCTTATTCTGCGGTCTGCTTTGCTCAAATTGCAGTTCACATATTCATTTTGTGAGAAAAAGTGCAGCCCACATATGGTGTCTACCCTCTCATTCTTAGCCTTTTGCAACCCTCATAAATCTTGAAGTTCATGGTCCCAACTCCACACAGATGATTTTGAGGCAACTTGAATTGCATCTGAAGTAATATTCCTGAATTGGGGGAAGCGATTGCTCTAAATTCCGCACACATTGCAAGAAATAAAGATGCAAATCGTTGAACTTAAACACAAGAATTTGAATTTTCCATAGAGCATAATCTTAACGAGGGGGCCCTTGAGTGAAAGGATTTCAATAGTTAAACCACTCCACTTCAAAGGATCAAGTAATTCATACACACAACCACAAAGCATACCAACATAACTAGAGTAACAATAATGATCAAATGTCTTCCGCACGGGACTCAGGAGATTTTTTATAAAAATTGGCAATTAAAAGACAAGCAAAAAACACTGTCACAAGATGGTATTCAATAAAAAGCCTAAAAATGTGGGCAAAACCAATATTGCAAAATAGATTGTCTTCCAAAAAGTCCAACAAGCGCATCTAGAAACAACTTTCTCGATTTGTTGAAGGGTCGCGTCCGGATCTTCGGAAACCTCCACATATGCCGAATTGATGCTTCCTTCGGAATACCATGATTTTTTCCCTTCTAGTTATGCTTCGGTGCAATATATTACCACGTCTAGAGGGGAGAGGGCGCATAATCTAGAATTTTTTGGACCAATCTGGCCAGTCCCAATACGGGTTTTGGAGTCCAGGCTATGGCTGACAGAGGACGAAGGAAGAAATTCAGAGGTATCATTATGAATCAACAAATACAAAATAATAAAGGTAGACCTAAATAGAATACTCACGGTCAAAATTCCATCACTCTAGGATAAGCGCCTTTGGTGGCCTCACTAGATCTCCTGTTATGATAACAATATATCTCTCTATCCATCCACAGTTGGAGTTATCATAAACACTAGCAATCAATGCATTCTCACCACGGCGGGATAGATAAATAACCCCCGCTCTAAATATTTTAGGGGAATAGAGGTGAATTAAGTGAGCGAGGGTAAAATCCACCCCCACATAAGAAGAAAGGTACTGGAGGCATGCTATCATCCTCTAAAAGGATGGGCCGATATGGGCCAGACACACTTTGTACTTCAGGAAGAATTTTAAAATTATGGGATTGATAAGTTTGCCTAATCACAAGGAAAATGGGATATGTATATACGAATGAGTATCCTTGCTGGTAGGAGGTAATATTTGCTTATTCTCTATGAAAGAGCACTTCTATATTGGTCAACCCGCAATCCACCAACACTCCGCTCAGGTAACGCGCGCTAATAAAAGATTTGTAAGTATTGGCCGGCCTAGATCGCTATACATCCATGGAAACTGGGCGCTTTGTGAGGTCTTTTAGAGAAGACTAGTTGCTAGAAAGGTAGGTGTTAGTCTGACATCTTGCTAGTTGATGACATGTAATCTACTATGGGAACCTTATGAATAAGAATGTCTGAGTCACTACAAGCTAGACTCCGGACCAGTGTGGTGGCACCACCAGCAGGCGGCAGCAGCTGAAGATTAGAGAAAATGGAGTGTCAGAAGGTTGGGGGAGTAGAAGAGAACCCTTATGTGAAAGATGGTATATAAGAAGGATGAATAAGGGCAACATTTGGTTTAAAGGAAAGGGAATCGAGTCATCATTACGACATTCCTCCCGAGGAAAGATATCGGTGGATACACTTGTAAAGTGAGTGACACAAAAGAGGCATAATATTTAATGCGAAGGGAGGGTGTGTGAAGGGGAGATAGTTGGGTAAAATTGTGCACCAGTCCCAAGAGGCGTCGTGTTAAAAAGCCAAACATTGGGTGGAAAGACTCTTCCACTTCCCCGTCCCATGAGCTCAAAGGTCCTGAAAAGTGAGGAACTATCTGTATTGGGTAGAAACGCCTCCGGAAGTGTTAGCATACACACAAAGTTGATAGTTACGGAAACCTCAACAGCTCCAAAAATCTTTCTATAGTTTTCCTCTACTCCCAACAATCCTCATCACATCAGCCTTTCTAGATTAGAGTATCGCGACTCGCATGGGCACGGTGACGTCAGTATGCTCACGTCGTCATAGCTTTAGGGGTCATAATAGTCAAATTTTGTATTATATATAAAAGACTTAGAAGAGAAGGAAGACACATTGTATTCTCTCTAAGCCAGCACTTGTAACAAAAATCTCTCTGAAATCAAATACATTACTCTTAGCTCTTTTTTTGAGATTATTCATTACTCTTCTTAGATCTAGCTTATTCATTTTATTTACTTGCTTACTCTCATAGTTTACTTACTTTTTTATCTCGTAAATATGTAACCTAGTTAGTAATTGATACTGCCAATCTAGTATCATCAATGAACAAGCACAATAATAGAATAATAACTCTATTGAAATTGAAATCAACAATAAGAAATACTTCAAATTGAACAACAAACACTAACTTGATGTCGATAGAGGCCTGCTTCAGCAGTGTCCTAAGACAGAAATTCGCACCCACTTATGCAGTAGTTTTACGGACGTCTATCTCGAGGATACAACTATCTGGTTCGAGTTCTTGCACAAGAACTAGACCCTGGCGAATATACTGTATGTCTTTTCTAGAAATGTCTTTAGAGAAGAAGAAGAAGAAGAAGAAGCAATAATCTTAAATGATTTTAATTCTCAAATCATAAGATTAATTCATGAATTGATTCATGTTTTCAATCAAGTGATCAATGTTCTTTTATAGTAATAACATCTGAATAGGTATAACCTTTCATTTCGAGGTCATCGCTTAGAATACCATACCCATTCGAAATTATGGCCAGCAGTTAGCCATGCTCTCAGCCAGCGCATGGCCGACTCGACGCCGCGCTCTCGACTTCTGTCGAGTCCTTCGAACTTTCAGTACATGCCAAGCACGATGATTCGCAGTGCTCTGCGGATATCCGCCGCGCCTCTCCTGTGCTGCGCCAAATTTCGTAACGCTTTATTTTGATCACTTGTTTCTTCTTATCCCATACAAGTTCCAACAGTAATTTCAGTCTCGTTCAAAAGAGTTTTCGGATTGGATACAACCTACTTGTCTTTAAACCCTTGAGTACCAATCTCTAACTATATTTTTTGTTAGAATTATTTTCACCGAAAACAAATTTGTTACTCCATAAACGCAACTACAACCTAGTGTACTACATGAGTCGAGGTGTATGGTTATTTATTGCGCTTTAAGCTAAAAGTTTCAATAACATGGAAATCCAATAAAGGGTAATTAAAAGACATGATACGGAATGGGGAGTTTCATTTTATTTTTTGGGGTTTTATAAGTGTTTGAGGTCTTAGTAACTTTGTCGTTGATCTGCATGTTCTCCGCAAGAGTAGTAACTAAATTTGTTTAAATCTAGTTTTCTCCAAATATTTAATTAATACATAGACATGTTTTTTTAAAATGACATTATCTAGTTTAGGGAAAGTAGAACAAGGTTTCATTTGAAAAATAAAGTGAAATGTTTCGTTTGATTAAAACTAGAACAAAATTTAGCCCAAGGTGAAGTTAATTATAAGTGAAAAAGAGTTTAAACGCTACAAGTGCACGCAATCTCACATATATATGCCTAACTTCTTGCCAAAAGTGACACTTCTCAACCATATGTTTAAAAACTAAGATTATTGAAGCCTATACTAGAGAACACAAGAGATCGGTGCTGATTTTATATTTTGTACATAGGAAAGTGTTAAGGATAATAATGAAGTAGCTCGCTAGCATACCAGTTCTCCATGGATACAACTTGGTGGAAGTCCTTGCATATAAAGTTTAGTTCATAATGTATCCTTTTGTATTCCACTCCCTCTTATCCATTACTTTTCGAAGCTGCTCTTATGACTCAGAGCAGATTCGGATCATTTAAGCCTTGGACCTACTTGTCGAGCTCTCAAGATTGTCGTTGGATTCAAAAAGGACTTTTACTTAGAGATACAAAATTAGAGGCAAAATTATCAGGTTTAGCGAAATAACATGTTTTTTCAAAAATAAAATAGTTACTTTACAAAATACGCTACTAGAAACAAAGTTTTTTTCCACTGACATTCAGTGAGAAATTTATGCTATAAAACATGATTTTTCTCACCTCATCCCACCGAACCCAGTTCAATGAGAAAATGTATGGCGGGAAATAGTTTCCATTGAAACAGTGAAAAACTTCATATTTTTTCTTTGTGAAAACATTACTATTTAGGTTTTTCCACTGAAATTCAGTGAAAAATAGTCATTGAACAATTTTTAATGGAAAACCCGTGGAAAAATAGAATTTTTTTAGTAATGATATATACAATCCGATAAAAACATATAATTGGCATACTGTATAAAATAATAAATCCAGTAGAAGAGTATTGTAGGGAAAGGTAGAGAGGATATTTATGTTGAGGGATAAGAATACAATGAACGGTAACTTCGGAAAAACTAACTTAGTTTCATAATTTTTTTCCAAAAAAATAAATAGAAATTCATAATATAAATAATAATTTTTATAACATCCTCTTGGATGTCTATTGATAGATAATGTGCTTTGTTAAAATCTTGCTAGAAAAAAATTCTAGGGAAGGAAAAAAAGTTCACATATCTAATATTACAAATTTTTAGTTGTCTCATTAAAAATATTACCAGGAAAATTCAATTAGGACAAAACCTTGGATAATGAAAAAAGAGTACAACACATATGTTACTCTCCCTATAAAATATCACCTGTTATTTTGAAGACGGCGCATTCCAATCTTGTATATCAACTTATTATATGTTGAGGTTGACAATGTATTTGTGATCGGATCATTTGACAAACTGATTATTAATCATCTGTATCTCCATTCTTTTAGTAAAGTTGCACAACTATCATATAATATCACTGGAATCACATCCAAGTACATTCTTGCCTTGCTTTACAAACTCTTTCTATCTTTGCATCATTTGATTGTCATGTAGTATGATAGTAGCCCTACATGAAAATAAATAACATGTCTTGGATCGAACATGTATGTTGATCACACGAATGTCATGTATCATGTTCATAGTTATAGCAAGATATATAAATATATCAATTGCACAGAGAAGTACTTCAGGACCAATCTAATTTTTTTCATTTCAATTTCTTTCGGCAGATAATTTACTAGACTCTTCAAGAGTTCTAATAATATTCAAGTCATCAACTTGCACAAATAACTTGCTTTTTCAAAAATAAAATAGTACAAAATATATACAATCCTGTGAAAATATATAATTGACATACAATTATGTTTTATGTATTTTGTATGTCAATCTCCATTGATATATTGGACGTACGAATAATTAAGGTTTAAGAATCTACTGATAAAGCTGCTTGAGTAATCAAACATTTAATCACAATAGATTATCATTTCAATTAGTGGGGCACATCCAATGATAGAATTAGGCAGACGAGTGTTGCGCACTTTAATATAACTAAATTATCTCTAATTTATTTCTTTAATTTTTAGGAACCTATGGACCGTAAAAGTAGTATGATTAGGATTTCCAATATATCACACTCCTTAATATGTATTAATCTATATGCTAATGGCCGTCCATACTTTGTTGCTTTTAGGGCTGTTCATCGGTCCAAACCCGGACCGGATCGGACCGGACCGAAGACCGAAAATTATAAAATAGAAGACCGGATCGATAATTATAGGTCTCGGACCGGACCGATTCTAAAGAAAGTTCATATATTTGCATTAGCTTTGTTGTAATTCTGGTATGTTGAAGTAATTTGACTAATTTAATCTCTTTTAAATTTAATCGAAATTCATGTATTGAAGCTTAAAGTACTTGGATATTTATCACTACGGACCATACGGATACGATTCATGGGCAGTAGAGATAAAAAAAATGTAATTAAAGTATAAGAAAATAAGAAGAACTAAGTCACATATTACAACTTCATGTTCCAAAAATTATCCCAAAACTAAATTACTAGAAATATTGAATCTGAGGCTATTAAAAATTTAAAAAAAAATCCTCAAATCTTTAACAATAATGATACTAATGAAATTCTTACACCATCAACATCAATATGCAACAAAAAGTTTCAATAAAAAAACTAATTAGTTCAAATTTAATATCAAATAAAAATAATGAGGAGTTCATATTTACATTATATAGTATTAGACTATTATATGATTGCCCGTTTTATCTTTTTTATTACTTTGCATGAAGCAAATATAACTTCTAATTCACCAATCACCATAATTCAAAGTAGAATTTTTCAATTCTGTATAATAATAATAATAATTAACAAATAAAATAATAAAAGTGAAGGTATAATATATTATTTGAAATTATTAAGTATAATATAATTTTAGAAAATACCTTTCTCAAATTGCTCCAATTCCTTCAACTTTTCATCTACATCAATCTCCTTCTCTTTATCTTTTCTAGGACGAAGTCAATCTTGTGCACAAATAAAAGCTTGCACCATCTTTTATTGATATACAAGGTGTAAATAATAAAAATTGTTATAGAAAAATTAACAAGTAAAAATAAAAATAAATGAAGAAAAATAGAAAAATGATGAAAACATTACCTTAGTAGTCGTCATTAGCCGTCATATCTCATATAAATGATATAATTTCCTTGATAATATAATAATAAATTAATAATTTAACTAAACTGGAAACTTAACATAAAGAATTTCTTTACTTTTATAACCGGTTTCGGTCCGGTCCCGGGTTATTTCGGGTTAGACCGGACTGGAACCCGAAAAAAACAAATTTCTAACCCGAAGACCGGACCGGTCTGGTCCGATTCGGTCCATATTTCCGGTCCGGACCGATTTTTGAATGTGACCCTTTGGGTTCTTAAAGGACGGAACAGAAATTGGTGACATTAATTTTGATATTCTTCTGTTCCTCTAGCTACATGTGAAAAGATTAAATAACTGGGGCATGGAACACGTCTTTTCGTAGACTACATTGCTTCATTTCAGACCTTCAGCTGGGATTTAGGACTATATGACATTATGTTCAGCGACAAAAAATCTGCCTAAGTAGGGAGTAGAAACCCTGCAGAGTGTAACACTGAAAAATCTTGAGAAACGGTGGCCGCGATTGTTTTAGACATTGCTAATATTGAGTTTGCAAACTATAATTTGGAGTTTTTGAGATTAAAAAACTTGGGAATACTCCGTCTTTCTCAATTTATGTAACATTCTTTTATTTTAGTCAGTTTAAGAGAAAAAATATTTTTCTATATTTAGTAATAATTTAACTAATTAAACATTTCCCAATGTACTCCCTCTATCTCATATTACTTGTCCACATTATTAAAATATATGTCCCAAATTACTTGTCAATTTATAAAATTAAGACATAATTAATTAAATATTTCCCATTTTATCCTTAATTCAAGTATTCTTGAAAATAATTAATATTAATTAGGATGTAATTAATTGGAGAGATAAAGGTAAGGTAGTAAAAATATATCTTTCATTTATGATTTCTTAAGAGACATGTAAAAGAGAAAGTAAACAAATAATATGAGACGGAGGGAGTACAATTGATAAGTTGATTTTTAGAAACACAAATATATATAACTTGTATTATATTATAAGTTTCAAACAAATTTCTTTCAATAAATGAGGTGCCCAATCAGATACCATTGCATAGATTAGGACTAAAGAAGTACAGTAATTTTTTTCTCAAGGATTCCAAACTTACATTTCTGGAATTTTATGACTATAATGGTCCTTAAATAATGGGAGTTCAATCAGTTTAATCCTTGATGTATACACTTTAACAATAATATTACTTAATGTATACAAAAAGTGAACACTTTTGGTCCTGAACCTTAAAACTAGTCATACAAGTCAAATATGTTAAAACTTACCAACCTCACTAATTCACTTGGGAAGTTCTACTTAAGACATACAGAATGAATCACTTTGCCTTGCTGAATTCAATTGATATTAACAAATCAAAAGATTGAGAATTTGGTTGATCCACAATTCACTCCAATTAGCTGAGCCAGTTCTAAAATTAGTAGTAGTCCCCTATTTTTATTATTATTATTATTATTATTATTATTATTATTATTATTATTATTATTATTATTATTATTATTATTATTATTATATCTAGTTTACTGGCGTAAGCAAGACTATTTCTGGAAAGGTAATCCCACTGCCATACGAAGCGGCTTAGGAGGCGAAGGCGGCGGTGGCATCTTGATGCGCGATTTATACACACGCTAAACGCAAGTGCACGTATCGTGACAAGTAATATAGTCTAGAAGACCGAGTTATCGTCCTCAGGGATTAGTGTCAAATTACCAACCTCTATTCTGTAGTATTTATTTGGTGACCGATAATTTGATGGTTTGTTTATATCTATGATTATAGACGCTAACTAAATTACTTTACTTTACTTCAGATATGGTGGAAATAGGGCTTCCAAATCTCCTCGACTATCCGTTCGCTTTACTCGTTAATGCAAATAATTAAGGTTCTTCTTCTATGTTGAGATAGAAGGTTAACTAAGCCGTTTTATACTCCTGTTAAGGTAATATAAACACTCAACCCCATTGTAGAACCCTTCTATCTTTCGATTACAAGATTGACTACAAAGGAGGATTAAGAACAATAACCTATTAAGCTACACAAGTATCGGGGTACTTTCGTCCACGATTTAAACCTATGTTTATTCAACTATAGCATATTCACAATCTCCCCTTTCGGATTTCGATTAGAAATCATATAAGTGATGGTAATTAGTGATCAATTAATTACCGAGCAATCAAAACAATTATTGAATAAATCTCACCAATAATAAGAAGAAACCAAATCTTGCATTAATTCATAAAACGAGGTTCAAGCGATTCGACATGGAAAACCCTAAATTAAGTTAGTTCATAGTCATAGGCATGCCAAGAACTAAAATAGTATCCAACATATACTAGAAAGAAATAAAGTAAAGAACAAGAAATTACTCAAAAATAAGTCTTCAATCTTGATCTAATGTTGTGATGGATGGTAAGGTGTGGAACTCTCAAAACTGACCTAAAAGGCTCTATTTATATCCCCAAAAACGTGTAAAATCTTTTCTCTTTGGTCTTGGCCCAATCCTATTCGGATTTGTCAAATTTCCCATGCCACGGCCAGAATCAGGCCGGCGCCAAACTTCGTCAGTGCGCTTCTTGGCGCCGTGGCTCTGCTGCTGCTGGTTGGTTGGTGCCACGGCGCCGCCCTAAATTACGTCCGGGTTGCCAACTTTTCAGTTTTTTGAGCTCAGGAACCTCTGTTTCTGCCCTCTTTTCGCTCCTTCTCACCAATGTGCCACTTTAAACCACTGTGACTCAAAAGAAAGACAATCTATCCTAACACGATACATATTTGTACAAAAATGAGCAAAAGACTAACTAAAAATGACTCAAAAGGTGTATATAAAATACACCGATCAAACACCCTCAAACTTAACATTTGCTCGCCCTCGAGTAAAGATCAAAAATAGAAACAAAGACACGAAAGAAAAGAAAATAAAATGACTCAAAGACATTGATCAATTTGCTGCATCATTGTTACTTAGAAAAACATGAAGGTTAGTAGAATCATATGCAGGAACATATAACATGTATTTTTAGCATTCTAAACACATCAAGTCAGATATTTCGCAAATTCAATTTAATCATGCTCAATGGAAGTAAGAATACCTAACTATGCATGTTAATTTCCAAATCCTATGGCTTGTTTACTTGTTATTCTCCACTAATCATGGATACACACATTAGAGATCTGTAGGGCTTTTCAGGGTTGTAATGTAGGCTTAGGCAGGGGTAGGTAAAAATAGGCTTTTAGGCTCAATCTTACGTACCGTAAGCTCTTTTGCTTTCAATTATTCCCTTTTCTTTTGATTTTCTTTTTAACCTCATACCTATCTTTCCCCTCTTTTGTTTTGAGAGAATAAGGTGTCTGATGAATAGTAGGCACCCCCAAACTTAGGATTTTGCCTATTTATGATTACTTTTCATTGGGGTGCATCAAAATTGTTCACTCTCTTTTTGTCTCTTTTCAACACTTTATATTCCAAACACATCAATTTCTTCACTTATGGGCTTATGGCACAAGTATGGAATTATAGGGTGTCAAAGAAATATCTTATTTTTAGGCTCAAAGGGGCTGACTAAGGATACAATTTTAATGTCAGGGATAAGTAAAAAAATGGTAAGAAAGGGCTAACAAAGAAATGTCTGAGTCATCTCCCTAACATGCATATCCTAACTATTTCGCCTCAAATAGCAAGCAAGTAGACACATATGTTTAATCACTAACATTGCATAAATCAAGCAAGATACCCCAAATAGTTTGACTTCATGAATTTTTGGCATATCTAACCTAAGTGTTCAGATGGTTACTTCTAATTCCATTACATTATTCAACTTTACTTCACTAGGCGTTTCAAGTAACTACAACATGCATGATCATAAAAAAAAATTAGACTCAAATAAACATAGAAAATAACACAAAAAGACTAAAAAACACATCAAAAATAACTAAGAACTCCCCCCCCCCCCCAAACTTAAATCACACATTGTCCCTAATGTGTGCAAGACTCAAAAATAAAAGAAAGACGGGACAACTTACAGACTTGGTTTAAAATGGTGGCGGTGGCGGCGGATAATGCATGGCAGATAACGTCAGAAATCCCGTCAGAATGGAAGAGGGAAATCGTTTCTAGGGCTCTTTATTTTTCAGACTTTTCGTCGCGGCGCCGTGGCGCTTTGAGATTGGCGTCGTGGCGCCGAGCCGATTTCCTTCCTCTCTCACATTTTTCGTCCTCCACTTTTAGCCATGTACATGTCATCACAACATGTAAACAATACCTTCCGTGAGACAGCTCTAACTAAAACTAAATTGCATAAATTTAAAAACCTTGGGTTGCCTCCCAAGTAGCGTTGTCTTTAACGTCTTTTAGCCGGACGCAGGTTCCCTATTCATTTTGGAATGAGATGGGTCACTAGGCTCATGTATTCCATTTCATTGATCAAATAGAGTTTTAACCTCTGTCCGTTTACCTTGAAAGGGGCTCCCTCTCTCCCTCTCACTTCAACTGCACCATAGGGGAATGCTCTTACAACAGTGTACGGTCCTGACCAACGCGATTTGAGCTTGCCTGGGAACAGCCTCAACCTTGAGTTGAATAAAAGCACTTGTTGTCCTGCTTGGAAGTCTTTTGGGATCAAAATCTTGTCATGCCATACTTTGATTCGTTCCTTGTAGATCCTTGCATTCTCATAGGCATTGTGTCTGAATTTATCCAACTCGCTCAGCTGTAGCAACCTCTTCTGCCCTGCTGCCTTAGCATCCATGTTCAGCTTCCTTATTGCCCAATAAGCCATGTGTTCCAACTCTACTGGCAGATGACATGCTTTACCAAAAACTAACTTATATGGTGACATTCCAATGGGGGTTTTGAATATTGTTCTGTATGCCCATAGTGCGTCATCCAATTTGATAGACCAATCCTTCCTTGAGCCATCCACCGTCTTTTCCAATATGCTCTTC
This sequence comes from Przewalskia tangutica, assembly GCA_029844215.1. NCBI lineage: Eukaryota > Viridiplantae > Streptophyta > Magnoliopsida > Solanales > Solanaceae > Przewalskia > Przewalskia tangutica. The sequence continues at coordinate 47,653,667 of CM056727.1, read as the reverse complement.
ACTTCTCTGCTTGAAACTTTTGCTTGTCCATTCGCTTGAGGGTGATAGGGCAATGTGGTGCGGTGGTAGACTCCATATTGGGAAAGCAGTGTATCAAGCTTCTTGTTGCAAAAGTGGCTTCCTTCATCACTGATGATGGCCCTAGGAGTACCAAACCTTGTGAATATATTCTTTTGGAGGAACCTTTAGACGATCTTCCATCACATTTTCTTTAGTGCCATCGCTTCTACCCATTTGGACACATAATCCATCGCAAAGAATGTACTGATTCCCAAAGGACGACGGGAATGGACCCATGAAGTCGATCCCCCATACATCAAATAGTTCCACCTCCAAGATCCCATTCGAAGGCATTTCATTTCGTCTTGATATGTTCCCTGTTCTTTGACAACGATCACAGCTCTTCACAAAAGTGTGGGCATCCTTGAAGAGGGTTGGCCAATAGAAACCACTTTGCAGTACCTTCGCAGTTGTTCTTGATGCCCCAAAATGTCCACCACATTGTAAGGTGTGACAATGGGTGAGAATCTGGTGCATCTCATCCTCTGGTATACATCGCCTGATGACTTGGTCGGCGCAATGCTTGTATAACATTGGCTCCTCCCAATAGTAGTGTTTTACTTCAGAGTAGAACATCTTCACTTGTTGTCATGTCAATCCTGGGGGTACTACCTTAGCTGCGAGAAAATTAACAAAATTAGCGTACCAAGGTAACTTAAAGACAACACTTACTTGAAACAATTTCTCATCTGGGAAGTGATCATTTATCTGCGCATCCTTGGTGTTCTGGCTCTCTATGTTTTCAAGCCTCGATAAGTGGTCAGCAACTGAGTTCTCTGTCCCCTTCTTGTCACGGATCTCCATGTCAAATTCTTATAATAGCAGAACCCATCGGATAAGGCGAGGTTTTGCATCCTTCTTTGTCATCAAGTACTTTATGGCAGAGTGGTCAGTGTATACTATCACCTTATTCCCAATTAAGTATGGCCTGAATTTCTCGAATGCATATACTATTGCTAGCAATTCTTTTTCTGTAGTGGCATAATTTAACTATGCATCATTAAGAGTTTTACTAGAATAGTAAATGGACCTGAATACCTTATCGACCCTCTGCCCAAGCACTGCTCCCACCGCATAATCACTTGCATCACACATTAGTTCAAATGAGAGCTCCTAGTTTGGTGCAATGACTATGGGTGCTGAGATAAGCCTCACATTGGGTGTCTGAAAAGCGGTCATGCATTCCTTATTAAATTCAAAAGCAACCCCAGTCATTAGCAAGGTGGAAAGAGGTTTTGAAACTTTTGAGAACTCCTTGATGAATCTTCTATAAAAACCGGCATGCCCAAGGAAACTTCTGACCCCTTTTGTTGTTGATACTGGAGGTGGTAGATTTTCGATTACTGAAATCTTTACTTTGTCCACCTCAATACCTTGGTTGGATATTTTGTGTCCAAGGACAATCCCCTCTTTTACCATGAAGTGACACTTCTCCCAATTCAGCACAAGGTTGGACTCTTCACACCGTTTCAACACTGCTTCCAAGTGCCTCAAAAACTCGTCGAACGAGGACCCAAAGACCGAGAAATCATCCATAAAAATCTCTATAGTCCTCTCCACCATATCAGAGAAAATTGTCATCATACACATCTGAAAGGTCGCAGGTGCATTGCAAAGCCCAAATGACATCCTTCTGAATGCAAACGTACTGTGCGGCGGTGAATGTTGTCTTTTCCTGATCTTCTGGTGCTATGGCAATCTGATGATACCCTGAGTAACCATCTAAAAAGCAGTAGTAATTGTGCCCTGCAAGTCTATCCAACATCTGATCTAGAAATGGCAACGGGAAGTGGTCTTTTCTGATTGCCTTGTTCAACTTGTGATAGTCAATGCAAATTCTCCATCCTGTAACTGTTCTAGATAGAATGAGCTCATTCCTTTCGTTGGTCACTAATGTCATACCACTTTTTTTGGACACCACTTGCACCGGACTCACCCATGCACTGTCAGAGATAGGATAAATTACCCCAGCATCAAGCCATTTCATGATTTCTTTTCTGACTACATCATTCATGTTTGGATTCAGTCTCCTCTGTGCCTCAATGGAGGGTCTGCTCTCCTCATCTAGACGGATCTTACGATCATCCGCTGATGCACTTATCCCCCTTATGTCTGCTAATATCCACCCAATAGCACGCTTGTGAGCCCTCAGTACTCTCAACAGTTTCTCAACCTCTACTGTGGATAGATGACATGAGATGATCACTGGTAAGGATTGATTCTCACCTAGATATCGATCGCAAATGATCCGCAGAGTCTTCAACTCTAACTCGAGCTTTTTGTGGATGGTATCGATCTCTCCGCATCCGCCAAGCTCTTCATATCTCTTCTTATCACACTGCTCATAAGAATTCATCCAATTTGCATACTCCATCAGATTCAGGTCATTGCCACTATTATCATCCCATCGTGTCAGCACTTCTTCAAACGCATCAACATTTCTGAACCCATTTTCCGACACTGCTTCTTCGATCACATCAATGGTGAATCAGTTGTCACTTGCCTCTGGAAAGGTTGCTGCTCGAAAAACATTGAAAATCACCTCATGTTCTTCCACACTAAGTCTCAACTCACCTTTTCGAACATCAATGAGTGCCTGTCCTGTGGCTAGGAAGGGTCTGCCAAGGATAATGGGGATCATGTCATTATCTCTCATGTCTAAGATGATGAAATCAGCGGGAAAGATGAACTTGTCCACCTTAACCAACACATCCTCGATGACTCCTCTAGGGTGGACGATGGAGCGGTCAGCTAGCTGCAAAGTGATGTTTGTAGATCTGGCTTCTCTCATTCCAAGTTTGCAAAACACCAGATAGGGCATCAAATTTATACCTGCCCCCAGATCACACAACGCCTTCTGACACTCAAACTTTCCTATAGTGCATGGGATAGTGAAACTCCCCGGATCTTTCAACTTCTGAGGTAGCTTTTTCTGTAGGATGGCACTGCATTCTTCAGTCAACACCACTGTTTCATAGTCATCTATCCTCCTCTTTTTGCTGAGAATCTCCTTCATGAACTTTACATAACTCGGCGTCTGCTCTAGTGCCTCAGCAAACGGGATGTTGAGTTGCAACTGTTTGAGAACTTCCAGGAATTTAGAGAAGTGTTTGTCAAGAGAACTTGTTTTTAGTCTCTGGGGGTACGGTATCTTCACCTGGGGTGCGTCCACAACTGCTCCCAAAATCATTGTACCTTCTGAGCCCTGGGCGCCACGGCCCTGAGATTCGGCGCCGTGGCTGATCGGTGTATTTTATATACACCTTTTGAGTCAGTTTTAGTTAGTCTTTTGTCCCATTTTGCACATATAAGTGTCGTATTATGATAGTTTTTCTTTCTTTTGAGTCAAAGTGGTTAAAATGGCCAAATGGCGGAAAAAGAGCAAAAAGAGGGCAAAAGAAATGCGGAGAGAAAGCGAGCGAGAAAGGAAAAATCAAGAATCAACCGCGGCGCGCCTCGCACGAAAGACGCGGCGCCACTATCCGAGAGGTCGAAGACTGGCACAGGCGCCTCGAGCAAAAAGCGCCAGCGCGCGCTAAACATCCGAGGAGCTACAGAAGATACAGCGCGCTTCGCATGCCAGATATCGGGCCGCAGCGCCAAAACACCCGGATCGCAGCTTCCGCGCCGCGCGCTGTCTGCGAGGCCGCGGCGCCGACGCGGAAAAACTAGGTCTTTTGACGAAATTCGGTCAACTGAAGGAAAAGAGGAGGCGGTTTGCGGCTATAAAAGGAGAACTCTAGGCGATTTTGAGGTTCCCTTCTTGCACAACACAAGACTTTGGCTTGGAGATTGGATACCATTAGTTTAGTAATTTCTTTTCCTTTTTTTTACTTTATTTCAGTTTTTATGATGAACTTTGAATTAGTTCTTGTCATATTTATGGCTAGGAACTAATTCTCTTATAGGGCTTTCCATGTTGAATTGCTAGAAACTTATGTTATAAATTAATGCATGCTTATGGTTATTTTTCTTATTGTGAGATATATCCAATAATTGAGTTGAATTCTTGGTAATTAATTGACAACTAATTATCACTATATGATTTCTAATCAGATTCTGAAAAGGGGGGGATTGTGAATATGTTGTAAGTTGGGTAGACATTCTTGGATTGGGGATGAAAATACCTCAATTATTTATGTAGTGTTGATGAGAGGCTTAACAACCCTAATTTTGCGCATTGTGCGTGACGGTCAACTAGGTTTTTGTTCTTAATCCTCCTATAAAGTTATCCTTATCATTGAAAGGTAGGTAAGGTGCGATACTGGGGTTGAGTGTTTATATAACCCTAGCGGGAGTATAAAACGATTTCATAAACCTGCTTTCTCCTAAAGAAGAATACCATAAGTTAATGCATTAGTAAGTAGCATAAGCAGATAGTGAGGACACATGGAAGCCCTATTCTCATCACCACTGAAGTAAATCTTTATATTAAAATAGCTTGCATAATTCGTAGTTATAAACAACAAATCAATCATAAATTCACCAAATAGATACTAGAAAATAGATAGTTGGTAATTGAACCCTAATCCTTGTGGACGATATTCGGTCTTACTAAGACTATATTACTTGTCACGATAACGCACTTTCGATTAAAGTGTGTGCATCTTACCGCGCATCAAGTTTTTGGCGCCGTTGCCGGGGATTAGGCATTAGTTCAATATCAAATTTGTCTATTTTTAATTTCTAATTTGGTTTTTATTTTTATTTTTAATTTTTAGTTTATTCTTTTGAAAATTCGAGGTGTCGTGATTTGTTGTCTGTTTTTGATCTATTTCAGGAAGTCAGTTTATGCGAAGGAGAAGATGAGCAGACACTCTTGTTCCCTTCAATCCAGAAATTGAGAAAACCTGCAAACAGAACAGAAAGAATCAGCGGATTGCAACCTTGTTAGAGATGAACGGCGTTCAGAACAACAATAGGATGGGAGAAGGGTTAGGAGAGAATCAACCCCACCCAGGAATACCTAGGCAAGCACCCATAGACGTGGAAGAGAGAGTCCAAATCCAGCCAGAAAGGAGTTTGGGAGACTATGTGCTACCAAGAGTGAATGGAGCACAGACATGCATTAGGCTCCCTGCAATAGGAGCCAACAACTTCGAGATAAAATCGGCGATTCTGAGCATGGTACAGCATACAGTGCAATTCGGAGGACTGCTATCGGAGGATCCACATATGCACATAGCTAATTTCTTGGAGCTATGTGCAACTTTTAGATATAACGGTGTTACTGATGATGCCGTCAGATTGAGGCTCTTTCCCTTCTCACTCAGGGATAGAGCAAAAGTATGGTTGAATTCCCTGCCGGCCGATTCGATTTTCACATGGCACGAGCTGGCACAGAAATTCTTAGTCAAGTTCTTTCCTCCGTGTAAAGCAGCAAAACTAAGAGGAGAGTTGAACAACTTCTACCAAGCAGATGGGAGTCCTTATATGAAGCTTGGGAAAGGTTAAAATATCTACAGAGAAAGTGCCCACACCATTGCATTGAGTTGTGGAACTTGGTCTACATCTTCTACAACGGCCGAGCAAGACAACCGTAACTATCATAGATGCAAGAATGGTGGAGCATTCATGAGGAAAACAACACGGCGCTCATGAGTTATTAGAAGACATGACCACTAACAACCATGTCACGGAAGGAGATCGACAAATGGGAGAAGAGCATGGGAGTCCATGAAATAGATGTTATCTTTGTCTTGAATGCCCAGTGCCCTCCTAGCGAAACAATAAAGCAACATACGGTGAATGCGTGATGATGCCTAAAAGTCGAGATATGTGGTGCCCACATACATTTGATAGGTGTCCTTCAATGGATCCCAAGAATATCCCAATGGAGCAGGCAGAGTGTCAAGCCATAGGTAATTATCAGAGGCAACAGAACAACCCCTACTCCAACACTTATACTCTAGGGTGGAGGAACCACCCAAATTTCTCATGGAGAGAGACCGGCGCGAATCAGACGGCACGAAGCAGAACCAATACGAGAACAAAACCATGTCGAGCGTGCAGCGAACCGATCGCGGCGAGAATCGATATAGGCGCCGATGCGCGAATCAGCGAGCTGACAAGAACCTTCATTCAGCGCCACAATTCAGCTCAATGCACCGGTTGAAAGAAAAGCCGATGAGCGGTAAAGACTTGCCAACGCCCAGACGCAGTTCATGACAAAAGCTAGATCCTCGTTCAGAAACTTGGAGACACAGGTGGGACAGCTAGCAAACAGTAAACAAAGCAGCCACGAGGACGTTGCCAAGCAATACAGAGGTAAATCCAGGAGCGATGTCGAGCGGTGCGGTTGAGAAGTGGAAGACGATTGGAGCGGCGATACCTCACCCGGTAGTTGAGAAGGAAGCGAGTTAGAAAAAGAGAAGGTGATTGGCCGAGCCCAACGAGAGAAAACTCCGGAGAAGGAGTATACAGAGAAGATCCCTTTCCCCAGAGACTACAAATAAAGGTCATTGATAAACAATTCTCCAAATTTTTGGAGACATTCGTAAAGTCAGATATCAACATACCTTTCATAGAAGCATTAGAGCGATGCCTCCTATTTCAAGTTTATAAAGGAGATTTTGGGAAGAAAAAAGGCGGCAGAGTATGAAATAGTAGCACTAATGTAAGAGTGTAGTGCTATCTTGCGAAAAAGTTGCCACCAAAGCTAAAGGATCTGGAAGCTTTACACTACCTTGCACAAATGGGCGGTGCCTGCAACAGAGCCTTGTGTGATTTAGTGGCGAGTATAAATCGATGCGCCTTATCGCTTTTAAAAGATTAGAGTGGGTGAGGCCAAACCAACCACAATAAGCCACACCGGCCGGACAGATGGTGGTTCATCCACGAGGCAAGATTGAAGACTTGATTGTGAAAGTAGGAAAATTCTTCTTTCTGCAGATTTCTCATTCTTGATATGGAAGAAGATGCGGAAATACCTATCATATCGGGAGGCCATTCCTAGCAACGGGAGAGCTTTGATTGATGTTGAAGAGGAGAATTAACACTAAGGGTGGAGTCAAGAAATGGTGTTTAAAGTTTTTAAACACGTCATTGAGCCACCAACAAGTGGGTGCTTTGCAATCAAGACCATCAAACCCCATGCGAGCCAATACAAGTTAACCAAAGAGCGATGAGCCGAAAGCGAGCATGGTTTCTTTGAAATGCCACTAAAGGAGGTAAGTATTCCTGAACTCCCCCTTACTGATAATGCTAAGAAGAAAAGAAGAAAAAGAAAATGCCAAATGTGGAGGAAATGGATAGGTTGGGGGCTTAATCCACCCCAGGGTTATTAAGGCTAAGGAACTTGCGTCCGGCTAAAAGACGTTAAAGACAGCGCTACTTGGGAGGCAACCCAACGTTTTCAATTATGTTATTTTAATTTCTGTCTTTAGTTTATTTTATTTTGTCTAGAACAATCTCACGGTCTTGGATTCTTGTGTTTGTGCTGTGATTGATAGGTACAGGGGAATAAACTGAAGGCGAAAAACTGAAGAAAAGCCAAAATTTCCAGAAAAGGGTAGCCATACGCCAGAGGCTCGCGCGCCAAAAGAATCAACAGCAGAAGTTTAAGCGCGCGCTGTAAGGCGCTACGCCAAAAATTCCATAAAATTTGCCAAATTTAGCGCCATACCAGAATAATGCACAAGAAAGTCCCGGCGAGTGCAGAGTTTGATGCCGCGCCTAAAAGGTGCTGGCACACTGTCGAAATCGAAACTTAAAAACGCCCAAAAATCAGATTTTCCACAATTCCAAATTCAAAAACCTAACCTTCCCTCTCCAAAAACCCACGAAATTCTAGAAATTTGCCCACAAATCCTCCATAAATCCAACCCAACCACAACCTAAACTCTTAAATTCCCAAAAACCCTTAGTCATCTCAACCAACAAAGCTCCATTCCATAGCCTCAAACCACCAATTGAAACAAGGACAAGCTTGAATCTTCTCATAAAAAGGTAATCCTTTTCTGTTCTTGAGTCCTTTACTAAAGTCACAGGAGGTAGTAGTTTGAAGGAGTATTGTAGTTGAAGTAGTTTGGGTACTGAAAAGTTGATTGTGAAGTTTGGAGAAGAGAGTAGAAAAAGAGTGTGGGTATTGAGTAGAAAAGTTGAAGTTTGGGGGTATTGTGTTCGCTGCTAGTTGTCAATTGTGTAGGAAACATTTGTGCCACTAAATTGAAAAGCTCCATAAAACTATTTTAAACCATGGCCACCAGGAAGAGAAGAGGCTCCACATCCACCCCAACCCCACAATACGATGAAAATAGGTTTGTGAGCTACGAAGCCTTCCAAAGATACAAAAGCGATACTGCACTCCATAATACCGAAGGGAATGGACTACCAGAGGGAGTCATATGGGGAAGAAAATGTTTATGAGCCTATTCGGGCGATGATTGAGTTAAGGGAGTGGAGGAAATTTGTGAATCCGGAGAAGATAGTACCAGTAAACACAACAATGGTGCGTGAATTTTATGCCAACTTTCCGGAGAAGGTGGAAAGGGGATGCTTTGTAAGGGGACACTATGTGCCTGTGACAACAGAAGATATAAATATACAATTGAAGACGGTTGATGTTGAAGAAAGAAGTGATTGGAATCACTTTAGAACATGGTCTAGAAGCATTGACCACATCGACTGGAATGCCGTTGCAGACACCGTGAGTTACCATGGGGTTGTTTTTGATATTGGAAGAAATGGGTCAAGAGCACCAACAGTGCACCAACAAAGTAGCCAAAGGTTGGCTATATTTCATCAGCGCCCGCATGATTCCATCCACGCACTTCACCAGAGTGTCAGAGGATAGGATTAAACTGATATATGGAATTATGAGGGGGTTGACGATTGATGTGGGGAAAGAAATAGTGCAGAGCATTGAGGAAATCAGCAGGTTGGTAACAACAGGCGGATTGGGACATGGCTCAGTTATCACCAAGCTATGTCACATGAGTGTGGTCCCACAACTACCCACTGACACTCATGAGAGAAACCAACTACCGGTGTCCTGTGGGATAGTGCACTCTTTCCCAGACCCAAGCCCCCCAGCAGCCAGACGGAGAGTACAACCAGCAGCAGCAGCAGCAGCAGAGGCCGCCATGGACGAAGATGAGCCTGAAATAGGGGCTCAATATGAGGCAGGACCTAGCCACAGGCCAACTACAGGAGCAGAACCTCCAACGCCCACAATGGAGCAATTGTATCAAAATCAGATGAGGATGATGCAGACCTTGGACACAGTAGTACAAGGACAGCAAGAAACAAGTCAACAAATCAACGAGTTGAGTTCCTTGTTCAACCAATGGTCGATGCATTATCCACCGCCACCACCACCATTTTAGCCAAAGTTTGTAAGTGTCTTAATTCGTTTAGTGTCTTTAAGTCTACACACATTGGGGACAATGTGTGATTTAAGTTTGGGGGTGTTTTATTTGTGTTTTATTTTCTTTATGTGTCATGTTATGTTTTATTTAAGTCTTTTTGATTGTTTTTGTGTTTATTTTGAGTCACCAAAATTTTTTCTTTTTTTTGAGTCATAATTGTCTGTCAAAGATCATAATTGCTGTAGTTGCTAGAAACACCTAGTGAAGTAAGGTGAAATAATGTAACGGAATTGAAGCAACTATCTAAACACTTAGGTTAGATATGCCAAAAACTCATAGAAGTGCATCATTTGGAGTTTCTTGCTTGAATTACGCATACTAAATGATAAATGCTTATGTGTTATGATTGCTTGCTATTTGAGGCGAAATAGTTAGGATATGCATGTTAGGGAGATGACTCAGGCATTTCTTTGATAGTCAATTCTTACCATTCTTTTATATCCCGTACTTTAAAAATATCCCTAGTCAGCCCCATTGAGCCTAAATTTGAAACTTCTTCTTTGACACCCTATATTCCCACAAAATTGTACCATAAGTGAAAATATGAAATAGTGGAATACATTGTGTTAAAAAAAAAAGATAAAAAGATTGAATAAGTCTGTTGCACCCCAATACAAAAGTAATAAGAAATAGGCAAAAACCTAAGTTTGGGGGTGCTTGTCATTATTATATACTTCACTCTCCCAAAACAAAATAGGGGAAAGATAGAATCGAAATGAAGAAAAGAATAAAAAGAAAAAAAGGGAATACTGAAAAGCTGAAGAGCTTATGGTACACGAAATGAGCCTAAATTGCCTATTTTTACCTACCTATACCTAAGCCTACATTACAACCCTTAAAAGTCCTGAAGATCTCTTTTATGCATATCCAGAATTAGTGGAGAATAACAAGTAAGCATGCCATAGGAATTCTTGAATTTATATGCATGGTTTAGTATATTGACTTTCATTAAGCATGATGAATATGAGTTTGCGAAATATTTAGCTTCATGTGTTTAGTGTGCTGAAATTTCATGCTATATGTTCCTGCATATTATTTTGCTAACCTTCATGTTTTTCTAGTTAACACTAATGCAGCAAAAGTGATCAATGGCAGTGAGTCTTTTTTTTTTTTTGTTCTTTTTGAGTCTTTTATTTTATTTATTTCTATCTTTGCTCGAGAGGGAGCAAAGGTTAAGTTTGGGGGTATTTGATCGGTGTATTTTATATACACCTTTTGAGTCAGTTTTAGTTAGTCTTTTGTCCCATTTTGCACATATAAGTGTCGTATTAGGATAGTTTTTCTTTCTTTTGAGTCAAAGTGGTTAAAATGGCCAAATGGCGGAAAAAGAGCAAAAAGAGGGCAAAGAGGAGATGCGGAGCTAGAAAGCAGAGAAAGTGGCGAACGAGGAAAAATCAAGACCAGCGCGGCCTCCTGCCGATCAGCGAGGGCGGCGCCACTATCCGTAGAGGTCGGAAGACTGGCGCCGCGGCTACCGAACAAAAGCGGGCGCGGCGCTAAACATCAGGAGTTACAGAAGATACTGGCGCGCTCTCGAACAGCGAGATATCGGGCGGCGCCAAAACACCGAAGGGCTGAGAACTTCCGTGGCCGTGGCGCTGCGCAGGCGCCGACGCGGAAAAATTAGGTCTTTTGACGAAATTATGGGCCAGGCCTGAAGGAAAAGAGGGAGACGGTTTGAAGCCTATAAAAGGAGAACCCTAGGCAGTTTTTGAGGGTTCCCCTTCTTGCACAACACAAGACTTTGGCTTGGAGATTGGATACCATTAGTTTAGTAATTTCTTTTCCTTTTCTTTACTTTATTTCAGTTTTTATGATGAACTTTGAATCAGTTCTTGTCATATTTATGGCTAGGAACTAATTCTCTTATAGGGCTTTCCATGTTGAATTGCTAGAAACTTATGTTATAAATTAATGCATGCTTATGGTTATTTTTCTTATTGTGAGATCTATCCAATAATTGAGTTGAATTCTTGGTAATTAATTGACAACTAATTATCACTATATGATTTCTAATCAGTTACGAAAAGGGGATTGTGAATATCTTTGTAAGTTGGGTAGACATTCTTGGATTGGGGATGAAAATACCTCAATTATTTATGTAAGCGTTGATGAGAGGCTTAACAACCCTAATTTTGCGCATTGTGTGTGACGGTCAACTAGGTTTTTGTTCTTAATCCTCCTATAAAGTTATCCTTATCACCGAAAGGTAGGTAAGGTGCAATACTGGGGTTGAGTGTTTATATAACCCTAACGGGAGTATAAAACGATTTCGTAAACCTGCTTTCTCCTAAAGAAGAATACCATAAGTTAATGCATTAGTAAGTAGCATAAGCAGATAGTGAGGATACATGGAAGCCCTATTCTCATCACCACTGAAGTAAATCTTTATATTAAAATAGCTTGCATAATTCGTAGTTATAAACAACAAATCAATCATAAATTCACCAAATAGATACTAGAAAATAGATAGTTGGTAATTGAACCCTAATCCTTGTGGACGATATTCGGTCTTACTAAGACTATATTACTTGTCACGATAACGTGCACTTGCGTTTAAAGTGTGTGCATCTTACCGCGCACCAGTGGCGCCCAAACTTCTGCAATGTCTCAGGATTATCGGCGCCGTGGTGCTGCACTTCTGCGAGAAGTCTAGGCCCTTCTTTTCTGGACACGGTGGTGGTGAGTTTGCTTCCACTGGTTCGCCATTTCTCAGGTCAATCGCCTGACATTGCTCTTTTATATTCTCTCAAATATGTTCAGGGTGATTCCCTTGTATTCTGTTGCTTAGCATGCCCGTGAGTTATCCTATTTGCGTTTCCAAATTCTTTAGGGGACACTCTCGTCTCATCCATGAACTGAGTTTGGTGCCTAGTTAGCCTGAGTATGGCTTCTCATAGCCCATCCTGCTCTTTCTGTGGGGCATGAGGATTACATTGTTGTTGATAGTTCTGTAACCCTTGATAGTGGTAATCCATGTTTGCAGGGTCCCTGAGATAAATCAAAACCAACAAACGGATCACGGCGCACGGTTGCACCAATACAAAAAATAATAAAAAGAAAAATAAAAACCAAATTAGAAATTAAGAATAGATAGAATGATATCGAACTACGTCAATCCCCGGCAACGGCGCCAAAAACTTGATGCGCGATTTATACACACGCTAAACGCAAGTGCACGTATCGTGACAAGTAATATAGTCTAGAAGACCGAGTTATCGTCCTCAGAGATTAGTGTCAAATTACCAACCTCTATTCTGTAGTATCTATTTGGTGACCGATAATTTGATGGTTTGTTTATAGCTATGATTATAGACGCTAACTAAATTACTTTACTTTACTTCAGCTATGGTGGAAATAGGGCTTTCAAATCTCCTCGACTATCCGTTCGTTTTACTCGTTAATGCAAATAATTAAGGTCCTTCTATGTTGAGATAACAGGTTAACTAAGTTGTTTTATACCCCTGTTAAGGTAATATAAACACTCAACCCCATTGTAGAACCCTTCTATCTTTCGATGACAAGATTGACTACAAAGGAGGATTAAGAGCAATAACCTATTAAGCTATACAAGTATCGGGGTACTTTCGTCCACGATTTAAACCTATGTTTATTCAACTATAGCATATTCACAATCTCCCCTTTCAGATTTCGATTAGAAATCATATAAGTGATGATAATTAGTGATCAATTAATTACCAAGCAATCAAAACAATTATTGAATAAATCTCACCAATAATAAGAAGAAACCAAAATCTTGCATTAATTCATAAAACGAGGTTCAAGCGATTCGACATGGAAAACCCTAAATTAAGTTAGTTCCTAGTCATAGACATGTCAAGAACTAAAATAGTATCCAACATATACTAGAATGAAATAAAGTAATGAACAAGAAATTACTCAAAAATAAGTCTCCAATTTTGACCTAATGTTGGGATGAATGGTAAGGTGTGGAACTCTCAAAACTGACCTAAAAGGCCCTATTTATATCTCCAAAAACGTGTAAAACATTTTCTATTTGGTCTTGGTCCAATCCTATTCGGATTTGTCAAATTTCCCGCGTCGGCTCCACGGCCACCTGGCCGTGTGCATGGCCAAACTCTGGTGATGCGCTTCTTGGGCACCGTGGCTCTGCTGCTGCTGGTTGGTTGGCGCCACGGCGCCACCCTGTATTACGTCTGGGTTGCCAACTTTTCAGCTTTTTGAGCTCTGGAACTTTTGTTTCTTCCCTCTTTTCGCTCCTTCTCACCAATGTGACACTTTAAACCACTTTGATTCAAAAGAAAGACAATCTATCCTAACACGACACATATTTGTACAAAAATGGGCAAAAAATTAACTAAAAATGACTCAAAAGGTATATATAAAATACACCGATCACATCTGCACCTCTACAACCACCTTTTCCGGTCGGGAAGGCTGACATGGACATGGCAATGCTATGAATTTTGGAACTTGATCACCTGGCATCAACACTGCAGGCAAGCTGGGGCTTTTGTTCTGCTTCTCACTCTGTAAAACAGAGGAAAGAACAAAGTTGTAGCCATAAGTAGATATAGACAGAACAATTAATTAGACGTGCTCCATCTGTTGGATGGATGTGTCACGTAACATGAGTATTTAAGACGTAAAATACACTCAATTTTTTTATAACTAACATTGTTTATCTCGACACTCTTTTTACAGCTCTAGCAAAATATTGTTATAGAAAACATATAATATAACATGACATGAAAAGTTAGGTCCACAATGTTATATGAAATTTTACTATTAAAGAACGACTGTTATAGGTAAATCTAATTGTATAGGTTTTAAATTATAACACTAATAGTGTAAAGATTTTTTTTTTACAATAATGATATAATTTTAACATATGATAGTAAATTAGTTATCATTTAATCGGATATTCAATATACATTTATCACAAAGATTTATCCTTATAAATAATATGATCATGTAAAATATTTTTTTACACTATCAAACTCTAGAATATATACTAAGTTCAATTATGTTATGTAACTTTTTTACACCCTCAAACTAACATGACCTACAATAAGAAGTAACTCTTAATTAGTTAAAATCAATTAAAATGTACTAATAATGTAAAAATAGTTAGCACCATGGGTGGTTTATATAAGTTAAATCCAAATATATCAATGAAAATATTGTTGTCTCTAATAATTTAAACTTATTAAATGAAATGTTACACAATACATACTATAAAAAATGAAATTAGCTATAAACTTTATTCCTTATTCATCGCTAAATTATTTGTAACTAACATAATTTGTCGCTAATTTTGCTTGTTTTTAATAGTGATAGTTGATTAAATGAAAGAGGGGGGGGGGGTAAATTTGTTACCGTGTAAGTGAGTTTAGATTTGAAGGACGCAGGATCATCACCGGCTTCGAGGTCTGTGGCTCGACGGAGGGAGCGGATTCTATTCCAGTGATAGAAGCAAGAAAAGATGCCACTCAAGCTGAATAGGGCTACCAAAAGAAAGGCAGTGCCAAGAGGAAATCCTAGAGATGGCCTAGATGATGAGTCCCCAATACGGTGCGGTGAATAGTACTGAGGATGCTCCATCATTAATTAAATTTGATTCTGAATGCAAAGAGAAGGAAAAATAAGTATGAAGAACAAAAAATTAGCTTAAAAATACTGGTTTAGGATAAAAAATGGGGGAAGGAGATTGGATGTTAGTTGAGTTGTGAGGCAGAGTGAGAGAGAAGGGGGATAGGGGGGTAAGAATTTATTAACTTAAGGTGTGTTAGGTGTAAAAGTACGGTTGCTGTCCGGGATAAAGGTACGGAACAAGTGGTGCCAATGGACCATGTTAGGGTGAGTTAGGACATGTAAGATTTTAATCCGCTCTGTCCTGCCCCGTTTAGATTTTTAAAAAAAAATTGCCCTATTTTGCCCTGCCCCGTTAAGTCCTGCTCCGCCCTGTCCTGTCATGTTTATGTTATTTTTCATTTTTCACGTTCAACTTATTATTTATTTTGTTAACTTCTATTGGTTTTTTTAAATTGGTGAACAATCAGTCTATTGTCATAATTTTTTGAAATTTATGAACTGAGCTTATTTTTTGTGTAAGTAAATCTTAGATTATCTTGTCATTGCATGATAACGAACTAAAAGCTTATTGTTTCTCTTTTACAGAGATTACCGTCATCGGCTTAGCAAGAACAAAACTCAGAGATTTTCTTTAAAATTTGAATTTATAATATCATATCGTCAAATTAATAGAGATAATTGGCAAGAGAAGCGAATCAGACAATCTCCATCGTCTTGTTAGTAATGTGATTTTCATTAGTAATTTTTAATTAGCAATTGAAGAGATTGAGTTGTCTCATGGACACCAAATACAGAACAGAAGACTAAGATTTTTCATCTCATTAAATATTAATTTTCATGTACTACGGTGCTAGTTATATTTTTATGCATTCGTAAAACATTCACAATTACAACTAAATTTAATGGTAAAATGAAGATAATAATGCAGTGTTTTTCTTCTAGAACAAATAGTAATACTTAATAAATGAAGTGGTAGAGGACAAGGCAATTAAACAAGCTGCCAGGAATTTATTTGTGTGTATGTGGGGTGGGGGTGAGGGTGGGGATGGGGGAGATTTTGAAATCTTGAATTTTGCTAGAATACTTGTATCAGTAAGAGAAGGAAGCTCGTTTAAATGTAATTTTTTTAAAAAATATATAGCAAATTTATTGTGCAATTCTGAATTTCAAGTTATCTTTAAATTTGCACAAATAAAGTTTTGTCCTATTACCTGCCCTACCCTATTTAGAATTTTCTTAAAATGTGTTTTACCCGTCCCACCCTGTCCTGTCCCGTTTAAGCATTGCCCTGCCCTGTTTAACCTTTGACATGTCCTTCCCTGCCCTGCCCCGCCCCATTTATCATCCCTACTTGCTTCATTGGTTATTCGTTGTCCAACTATGAGTCTATGCTATAGAAAAGACTCTTTATATATACTCTCTCACATTGAAAATATGTGTTTACTTTCATTTATTGTCCGTTTCAAAATGAATGTTTTTTTCTTTTTTGGCAATTTTTTAAATTTTAATTTTCCACATAGCATGTTTAAGACTACAAGATTAAAGGATATTTTGATACATACTACATATATTTAGTTAACAATCATAAAATTTAAAAGTCTTCTTTATTTTCTTAAACTCCGTATCAAATCAAAATCAGACAAACATTTTGAAACGAAGAGTGTATTTATATTACATTAACTTGCATATAACATCACCTCCTAACATGTTCTAAGCAGAGGCGGTGTTAAATTATAGATGAACGAATAATCGACGCACAAGAATGAAAGAAACCCTAAATTTAGAGAGAGAAAAGAAAGAGTGTCGGTGCCATATTATTCACGAAAAAGGAAAATGAATATTACCTCCCTTTCCAGAATATTCTCATGTCTTTTATACTAGGCTACAAATACAAAATAAAATGACCAAAGTAAATACAATGCGAAAAGTTTAAGTTGGATTCGGGTCTCGTGTGGACTGGACCTATAGGTGTCAACTGAAGTGGGCTTCTTTGGTCAACACCTCCCTCAAGCTAGAGGGTGCTAACACTCCAAGCTTTTGCAGCAATGAATGATGATGAGGGCCAGATAACACCAACTGATCAACACTGCGAACAAAATGTATAGAAATAAAAGCAGACTGTAAACAAGACATAATGACAGTTAATTTTGATGTGTTTGGCATTCAAGAAAAACATAATTCTTTGTAATGTGTAACACATCCTGACTATCACAATAAATGGGGACAGGGTTGGTGATGGACAATCTAAGATCCCCAAGCAACCGAATTAACCACGAAACTTCAACAACTACCTTGCGCAATGTGAAAGTATGTATGTCTTAGAAACAATCATTTTAGGAGCAGATTTACTTGAACACATTCATATTATTAGAGTGCCTACAGTGGTATCAGAGCCCAGACTGATTTAATGATTATACGATAATTTTTAATAACGATATGTGGGATAATTAATTGTTTTGATTTAAAACTGATTTTCGGAATTTATTAAAAAACAAAATTGGCGTGAACAGTAACCGACACTGTTCACGGCGTGAACAGTGTCCGCGGTCACTGTTCCGGCGTGAACAGTGATTTCCGATGATTTTTTTTGGCGACTCGACGTGTACTAACACCGTCTCCACTATTATCGAGAAATCCACTTCTTAAGATGGTCGATAAAGGTGTTGAGAGGTAGCGGAACGCGATGAAGACGCTGGAAAAGTCACCGGAAAGCGCCGACGGTGGGACTGTTTCCGGCCACCACGGGCGACGAAATCATTAAGTAATAATACCATCGTATTTGTCTCGACGAGAGGAATCTAATGGTGGTATTGTTGCTCGGCAACGATGACCGGAAAAGAAACACCACCGACGGTTTTAGAAACCGTCGGCGGCGCCGCCTATTCCGACCACCGTGGGCCACCAAACCGATGGTGAAAACAACCGGTGAGTTCGTCCCGATGTGTGCCATCGTTTGGTGGGTTTTAATTCCGTCAATTTCACCCCGAAATCCGAATCCTAAATTTGATTTGGGGTTGGAATTGATTTTGAAAATTTAAAATAGTTTGAGGACCTTTTTGCAATTAAAATTAGGGTTTTAAAATTGAAGATTGGTCCTTAAACAAATCTGAAAATATTTTAAGTTTTGAAAATTACAAATTAGTCCCTGAGATATTTTCTGGAAATTTAAAAGTTTTTAAAATCATCAGATTCAGTCTCTGGGTCAATCTGTAAATTTCAGAAAAGCAGATTTGGTCTCTGGGTAAATCTGTAAATATTTTAAGGTTTTGAAAAATTGCAGAAATACCCCTATAAATTAAATTTTAATTTATGAATTATTAAGGGATTGTTGGATGAGCAGAAAATTCCGAAAATTGAAAACTGAGTTTAAATTTTGAATTTAAATATTTTCTAAATTGAAACAAATTAATTAACCCACAATTATTGTTATTTAGCATATTATTTGATAATGTGTGCACAAATTAATTGTTTCTCTTAATTGTTTAATTGATTGTCATTTAAATAATTAGAATAGAGTCCGCAAATATATGTCTGGGTAGGCGACCCCCAGTAATTGTTTACTTTCAATGACCGCTATAATTGTCTGGGTAGACGGCGCCCCGTATGTGATTAAAACCATCTTATATCATGCATATTGGGTTTGATGGTTTCCCATCTAAATGTGTAGAAATTGCATGATAGGATGTCATATGATGTATGATATAATAATTGATCTTGGTCATAACCCTGAATTAAAATATTCCCCAAATTTAATACAAGTCTCATTTAAAATGAACGCGTCGTCCGTTATAATTGATTGTGGTGCAAAATCCTTTTCGGCGAGATGAGTATTTATGCTCCAACATTTGCTCTAAGTCTACGAGGACTCAGACCCTTTCATAGATGCATATAAATGTTGTAGTAGGTGATAAACCTTCGTAAGTATTTACACCTCAGTGTTTGCTTGATGAAGTCTAAGCCTGCTTAGTTGCATAATTGCAGTCGCATAACGGGGTTGACTTGCTAGGCTGTCTTGGCGCCCCAGTGTCGGATAGCCGAGGGACGCAGATCGAATTGTTTAGAACATTCGGTCAACCAAGAGTTTCAAATTGTTTGCAATTGGTTTAGAGACCTACCAGATCGTGTTGTTGAAGTTATCAGCCTCAGCAAACGCGGAGACAACATGAGTTTGGATCTTGGTCCATTATGACCGTATTTTATATGAGTTTGTATTCTTTATAGGGTAAAAGAGTATGTTAAAATAGTGGGAGCTAATTAAACTAAAGACTATGTTAGTTAGTTAATGAATGTGTTCAATAGAAATTATATTAAAGTATTAATTTCAAGTCTATCTTTTCTTCAGTTACAATGTCGAATCTGTCACTTAAAATGTTGGTTGAAACGAACAAGTTGAATGGAGCCAATTTTCCTGACTAGTTAAGAAATCCGCGTTTGGTATTGCGATTAGAAAAGATTGAGTATGTATTGGATACATCACTCCCTGCAGTCCCTGCTGAAGATTCTGAAGAATATGCTCTGTTTGACAAAACAACCTATCAGAAATATCTTGATGATGCTGTTGCAGCATAATGTGTTATGCTATCTTCTATGACTCCAGAGTTACAAAGACAACATGAAAATATGAGCCCCAACGAGATGCTAGAATACTTGAAGAGTCTCTATGACTCACAGTCTCAAACAATGGAGTATGAACTGTTGAGAGATTTCTTTAAGTGTAAGCTGAACGAAGGGGGTCAGGTGTCACAACATGTTTTGAAGATGATTGGATTAATTGAGAGGTTGGCTTCGACTGAAACGAAACTGCCTGCAAATATTTCTGTTAATCTAATCTTGAACTCGCTTCCTGGTTTCTTTGAGAACTTCATTGTGAATTACAACATGAATGGAACGAAAGCAAGTCTCCCAGAACTTCATAATATGTTGAAGACCTTCGAGTCGTCCACCTCCAAAGATAAAGTTGTGCTCATGGTGGGCTCATCTAGCAAGTTCAAACCTAAGGGTAAAAATATGCAGAAGAAGAAGGGTAAGGCGGTTGCCGCCAAACCCACAGTTATGAAACCTAAAGGAATTGTTCGAAAGAAGGCCAAGATAGCTGCTGATGTTTGCCTCAATTGTAAGAGAAAGGGACATTGGAAGAAGGACTGTACAGCCCCAGGGGGATACAAGGCACAAGGTGTTGGCCCTGCTGGACAAGGTATGTTTGTTATTGAAATAAATATGTCTATAACTAATTCTCACTGTTGGGTATTGGATACCGCTTGTGGCTCACACATTTATAATAATGTGTAGGGGCTAATTGACAGCAGAAAGGTTGGACCTTGGGAAGTAGATCTACGCGTTGGCAATGGAGCTAGAGTTGATGTGGAACGCGTGGGGACTAATAGACTAGATTTACCTTCAGGCTTTTGTTTAGAACTTAATAATTGTTATTTTGTTCCGTCTTTGACGAGAAATATTATTTCTATCCCTATATTAGACATTGAAGGGTTTTCCTCACATATTACCAATGAAAATTATGTTTTATCTTATGATGGTTTTATTTGTGGAAATGTTCCGCTTGTGGATGGATTGTATGTTCTAAACTGTAGCCATGAAATTTTCAATATACAAAATAAAAGAGCTAAAATAAGTAATCAAAGAAATCTCACCTACTTATGGCATTGCAGACTTGGTCACATCAATGAATCAAGGATAGCAAGATTGAGAAAATTAGATTACTTAGAACCATTTGACTTAGAGTCATATGGTGATTGCGAATCTTGCTTAAGAGGAAAGATGACAACCAAATCACTTTCTGGGAAAGGAGTACGAGCCAAATAGGTGCTTTAGTTAGTCCATACCGATGTATGTGGGCCTTTTCCAACTCAAGCTAAGGGAGACTTTCTTTATTTCATCACTTTTACAGACGATTTCTCAAGGTTTGGGCATGTGTATATTATGAAACATAAGTCTGAAGCTTTTGAGAAATTCATGGAGTACAAGTCAGAAGTAGAGAAGCAACTTGAAACAAGTATTAAAACTCTTCGATCAGATCGAGAAGGTGAGTACTTAAGTAAAGAATTTCTAGATTACTTGAAGCTGCATGGAGTCTATTCAGAATGGACACCTCCCGGAACGCCACAAATGAATGGTGTTGCTGAGAGGAGAAATCATACTTTATTAGATATGGTTAGATCCATGATGAGCTTCTCAGCTCTACCAACATACCTATGGGGATATGCATTGCAAAGCTCAATATATATTTTGAATAGAGTTCCATCAAAGTCAGTAGAGAAAACTCCATATGAAATATGTAATGGCAAGAAGTCGAAGACTTAGACACGCGACCACAGGGTGCCTGCGTATGTAAAGAAGTTGCTCACCGACAAATTGGAATCTAAAAGTGAGAAGTATTATTTTGTAGGGTATCCTAAGGAAACAAGAGGTACTACTTCTATCTTCCCGAGGAACATAAAGTAATTGTTTCGAGAATGCAACTTTCCTGAAGAAGACTATGTCTACAAGGAACGAGTTGCAACAAGATAGAACTTGAAGAAATTCAAAAGTACAAAATAATGTAGAGAATGACCCTTGTCAAATGACCTAGACAAGGATTCATGGGAGTATTTGATGATGATTGGGTACTTAGAGTACGCCTTGGCCCCGGGAGTGTTGTGAGGGATACTGCAGAAATGCAAGACCCTCATGCACAACCAATGGTAGATGACACAATAGTTGTGCATCATCCTATTCAAAATGATATTCCTGAAAGTTCTCAAGGTGGTGGATTGTCCAACACACAAACATCTTCTCAAAATCAAAATACAGCAAACACTGAAACGCAGAATGTTCAACTCCGTAGGACCACTAGGACTCATCGTGCACCTGAAAGACTTAATCTCATTATTGAAACATATAATGAGATAGATATTCCTGATGATGATGAGCCTACTACCTACAACGAAGCAATGTTAGACATTGATTCACAAAGATGGCAAGAAGCCATAAAATCCGAAATGGAGTCTATGTACATAAACCAAGTATGGAACTTGGTTGACTTGCCAACAGGGGTTAGACCCATAGGATGCAAATGGGTCTTCAAGAAGAAGATTGATGCATATGGCAAAATACAGACTTGTAAAGCAAGATTGGTGGCTAAAGGTTATAATCAACGGTCTGGGGTCGATTATGATGAAACTTTTTCGCCTGTTGCAAAGATTAAGTCCATTCGGATTTTGTTTGCAATAGCTGCATACTATGATTATGATATTTGGCAAATGAATGTTAAAACTGCATTCCTCAATGGTAATCTAATTGAGGAGGTGTATATGATACAGCCAGAGGGTTTTACATCCAAGACTCAACCCAAAGCAGTATGCAAACTACAAAAGTCCATTTATGGACTTAAGCAAGCCTCAAGGAGTTGGAACATTTGTTTTGACAAAGCAGTCAAATCGTTTGACTTTGTTAGAAGCAAGGAAGATATGTGCGTTTATAGTAAACGCACAAATGAGAGCATTGTCTTCATTGTTATATATGTAGAGGATATATTGATAATGAGAGACAATAAGGCTCTCATGCAATCAGTCAAAGAATGGTTATCCAGAACCTTCATGATGAAGGACTTGGGTGAAGCCTGCTACATTCTTGGAATTAGAATCTACAGAGATAGACCTAATAGATTGTTGGGGATGTCACAATCCGTATACATAGACAAAGTGCTAAAACGTTTCTCTATGGAAAATTCCAAGAAAGGGAATCTTCCTATGGGTCAAGGCATCAAGTTGTCAAGGAAGGATTGTCCTTCCACATTTGCAGAACTTGAACGCATGAAGAGAATCTCATATGATTCAGCTATAGGATCTGTTACACCCCGTATTTACAGGACATGTTTTAAGAACGTACGTAAGAACTCATAAGTATCAAGATTTGAGACTTGTAAAAATTTATCGGAATTATGGAATTGTCGGAAAACAAATTATTGTGACGAATGGGAGGGTGACACGTGTCACCCCCCTTAAGTGAGCTTGGACGATTTCAACATGGACACAAGGGTCATTTGACCCTTGTTAGGAAGACAAGTCTTGCAATGTAGTGAGCTTGACATAATTGACTTGGTCAATGGACCGACAAAGTCTTGATATTTAGTAAGACTTCATCCCAACCACCCAATTGTTCATATCTTGACCCTCCATTGTGATTTATATTACTACTAGTAGCAAGAGTGAACTTAACACTTAGCCAAATTTTCACAAAACTTGAAGGAACCAAGAACATGCTCTCGGGTTTCATGTCCATAGAAAATAAAAATCTTTGTTCCTTGTTCTTTAAGCTCCACACTTTAAACTAAGGTTCATGAGTGTATTGTAAGTGTATCTCAATAGAAAAATCTCGGAAAAAGATAGTTTTCGGGTTAGTCGCAAAGTGAAAACCTAGTTGCTTTCTAGGTTTTGGATTGAAAGTTTGAAGGAAAGTTGTTGGTGTGGTTCTAAGGGTCTCAAGTAGCGGATTGAAGTGTCTTGAAGAGTCTCTAAGTTGCTAAGGAGCGACTTCGGATTTGGAATTGGATTGAGATTCGTTGAGGTATAATCTTGTCTCTTAATTAGTGTTACAAGATTATATATATGTTGTTGTTGTTAGCTTTACGTGTTGCTAGCATGAAGTTGATATGTTGAAGTTCATAAGTATTATGGATTGCTTGTAGCTTAAATCCGAAATGTTATATTAGCCACTTGAAGTTGGATTACTAATTGGTCGTTTATTAGAAATCATCGCATGTTGTTTACTTGAGGATTATAGTGGTTATAATCAATTGCGACTTGATATCATGTTAGGCTAATAACTTGGATTGAAATGGAAATTGGATAAGAATTGATGTTGTAGTACTTCAAGTTGGCCGAAAATGGGCTAGTAGTTGTTGTAGTTTGTTATCTATTGTGGGGCGGAATTTTACACGTCTAGTAGGCGTGTAATCCCTTTTGTTGATTGCATTGTTTGGGCCTTAAATGTGGCGTGTTTGGTTATTGTATTCGGCCTTGAAAAAGGTGGCATAGTAGTAGAAACAAAGGAGGTGCTGTCCGATTTTCCGTAGAATTTGGCGACTTAGCACTTAGAATATTCTACGTTTGAAGTAAGAGGTTAATGGACGTATTGTGACCATGATAGGTTGAAGAACTAAGTATAGCGTATCCTACTTGAAGAATGGAATAGCTCAAGGTTGAAGTACTTTGGAGCATTTTGCTACTTGTCGACAATCGTCGCGAGGTATGTGAACCTCTTCCTTCCTCGCATGATTCTATGTATGGAATATACCTGTGGTATCATTTCATGTTTCCTTATACTCTTAGAAGTTAAGAGGTAGTTGTGTGACTTACTCTATATAGAACTTTTCCTATCTTTTGAGCATGACTAGTTGCACGTATGTAGTACGGTAGACGTACAACACCTTGATATCCTTTACTAGTTTTATGAATAGCCAAGTCGGGTGAGTTAGGAGATTTACTCACTTCTTTGAAAGAATAAAGGATGTCTTAAGTTTTATTAAGTTAAGGGACTTGAAGATTTTTAAAGTATGTGATACTTGTTCTGTTTTAAACGTATAAGTCCCTTGGATAGGAAATGGTATTTGGCTAAGGCATAAAGTGAATATAACGACTTTATGGGGAGTTGGTTATAATTGCTTTATGGAAAGATAAATGACTTGATTTTAGTGAAAAGGCAACTTGATTTTAAGGCATCAATTGCCTAAGGTTTTATAATAAAAGGAGTCACTTGAGTTCTAAAGGTTAAGAGACTAACTGTATTTTTGAAAGTTAAGAGAATTGATTTGAAAGTATTTAATACTTGGTTTCAAAAAATAGAAGTCTCTTGGTTATAAAAAGAATGAATTAGTTTAAGACATAAAGTTAGTATGACGGCTTTATGGGAAGTTGGTTATAATAACTTTATGAGAGGTTAAGAGAATGGTTTTCTTCAGTAACATAAACAAGAAATGATTTGAAATAAAGAAGGGCAAATTGTTTTAAAGGTACCAATTGCTTAAGGTTTTTAAGGAAGAAGTCACTTGATTTAGAAGCCGGTAATTGTATTTCTAAAAAGGTATTGTGACTTGTCCTGAAAGGTAGAGATGACTTGATACTACGGTTGTTAGTATCTGGGAAGTTTTATTTGAAAAAGAGTCTTCTAAAGGAGTAGAGGTGCGTAGTACGTTGGGTTAAATTCCCGAGTTTTATATGATATTATCGACCCAGAGATGGGCAGGCGTATACATTCACGCGCACTATATGACATTATCGACCCAGAGATGGGCGGCAAGATACCTTTACGCGACTATATGACATTATCGACCCGAGAGATGGGCGGGCGATACCTTACGCGCACTATATGACATTATCGACCCGAGGATGGGGCCGCAAGATACCTACGCGCACTATATGACATTATCGACCGAGAGATGGGCGGCGAGATACCTTCACGCGAGACTATATGACATTATCGACCAGAATGGGCGGACAAGATACCTTTATGGGCGCACTATAGGACATTATCGCCCCGAGATGGGTCGGACAGATACCTTGCAGGCGTACTATGTGACTTTATCGCGTCCCGAGGTTGGTAGGCGATATAGGTGTCCTCCGCAGTAAAGGCTGGACTAGGTTGTGTAAGGTAAGTAGGTTATATGGTAGTGAACTTGATGATTTTCCGAAGTAAGTACGTAAGGAAGTGACTATAACCTTTATTGAGAAATGGGAAAAGATAATAAGGTACGATTAAGTTCACGAGGGTAATGACATGGTAGGCTCGGTATTTACTTCTTTTACACTTACCCTGTCATGCTTTTATCTGAGATATGTTTTAATTGTTGTACCTTATTTCGCTCCATATTACTGTTGTCTTGACCCCTTGAAGCTGCGTTCATGCCCGCAGTTTTAGGTACCAGGTTGGTGATCCTTGCTCTTAGGATCTCGGTTGATTTTGGGAGAAAGCTCCATTTGCTCGGAGGCTTATCTCTTGATGCAGTTTTCCCGAGATTGTAGATTCATGTATATTCGGGTATGGCGGGGCCTCCCGCCACGTTGTTATGATAAAACTCTTAAGTGCAGAGTTACATATTGTGGGTCGGTTTGTAAAGGAAAGGAGGCAACCGCTTGGTTATATATTATATGTCGGGAAGGTAGCCACATCGGCTAACTTGTTGTTTTACTGTTGTATTAATTTATAAGTTTCATGTATGTTCGTGATTATCTCGATGTGTACTGTAAGGGTGCCGGAGTAGGGCACGATCGCGCCCGGGTCGGAGTCGTGACAAAAGTGGTATCGAGCGATTAGTCCTCGAAAAGTGTCTACAGACCGTGTCTAGTAAGTCTTGATTATCGGTGTGTTGTGCACCACATCTATAATCGTGAAGCTACAGGACATTTAGGATTGGTTTCCATTCTTCTCTTCAAGATCGTGCGATGGAGTCATCATAGTAGGTTGAATCCTCTCGACCCCTTCTTATGTACGATTATGCCTCGCGGAAGGCGACGGGGCCTAGAAGGGCAAAGCGGCGGCGAGGCTGCTAGCGGTACTCGAAGGGTTACTCGGACTCGCACGGACTATGCCCGAGGTAGTGGCGGGTCGGCGAGGTCACCACGCCGGTATTAGAAAGGCCGAGAGCGGCGGTAGCTCGAAGGTTCGGCACGAGCCTCCATCCACGGCAGAACGAATAGAGACTACGGAGCGATCCGGTTATTGACCAAGATAGTAGCAGGCGTGGCCGGCAGAGCAGGCGGCTAACCCTAGAGCGGACAGTTTGCGGATCCGAGATTTTCTGGGTTGTCATCCGCCCGAGTTTTATGGTTCGAGGTCTGAGGAGGATCCGCAGGAGTTCATTCGGCAGCTACAGCGGACTATGCAGGTTCTTAAGGCTTCAGAGACTGAGTCTGTTATGTTAGCCTCTTACCGGTTACGCGATATGCTAGCCTCCTTGAGTGTATAGCAATTTTCGATGTCGTGCCCCTCGACGCCAGAGTGATATGCACAATGTTTGGTTTTATCGTGCCCTCGGGAAGTAGGCCTTGGGATATTTTTGGGAATTGGCTGGAGTATTCCTGCGGCTTTCAGCTCCTCATACACTTGGGTTATGGGTTCGGCTAAAGGTGTATAGGTTCTGGTTGGCTTTTTTGTGGCATCTATGCGGGGTTTGAAGTTGTTTAGTGAACGGGCATTTGGCTGTGGCGTATACACGGATGGGTATCGCAAGGGGTTGTCGTATGCATTGCGAGAGTAGGTTTGTGGTGGCCTTTGGTTTGTGTTTGGCTGGAGCATAATAGGCATTTGGTTTTGTATGGGATGTATGGGCGCATTGTATGTTGGCTGAATGGGATATGTAGTAAGAGGGTACTGGTAATAATTTGGAGGATTTTGACTGTTTTGGTTATTTGCAGTGACGAGTGCTTCAGTGATATTTCTGAGCCTTCTGATTTCGGCCTGCAGGTTTGCCATTTGCTGCGGTATTTGGGCGAGGTGTTCTATCGGATCTATGCTGCTTTTATCTTCTGAGACCCCTGCTTTGCCTATAGGAACCAAGACAGGTTCCGACTCGTTCTGCTCGAATGCCCTTGAATCAGTCATGTCGTTGGACCGTGCCTTCGATCTTGTGAGA
Source organism: Przewalskia tangutica (assembly GCA_029844215.1). Taxonomy (NCBI): domain Eukaryota; kingdom Viridiplantae; phylum Streptophyta; class Magnoliopsida; order Solanales; family Solanaceae; genus Przewalskia; species Przewalskia tangutica. The sequence continues at coordinate 47,626,037 of CM056727.1, read as the reverse complement.
TGTCGATGCTCTGCCATTGCTTAGTCAAATACAAATCGACCTTTGGGGAAGATGATAAATCTTTCTAAAAAATGCAACGAACGGTGTTAGCATAAAATTTGCAGGTATGTAGCAGATATATTGCACATAGCACATTCAAACGTTTCCTAACATGCAGGGGGGACCTCTTTGTGCCAGAGGTAGGTCTAAACGCCATATATGCGAGGTTATGATGGATTTGTTCAAGCCGTCCAACTGTAATGCTTTTGTTGGAAATGGCGACCAAATGACGGTGCACTTTTTCCAATTTCAGCATGTCATGATTAGGCTTGGATTTGTCTATCATTGTCACGCTACACATAATATGCTGGTTGGTCGTTGGGTTGAGAAACCCGTCGACAAGTTTGGTGTCTTCCTAATTGTGGTGTCAATGCCAAGGATTGACCCACCTAGGGTAAATGCATGCATGCCTTAAAATAAAGGGTGGTATAGCTCTATCTTAAGTTTCTAAGATTTGGCTTTTCTAGACGCAAGGCTCCCGAGCGGACAACTCGAGTGAGAAGGCTACGCGGCCACCGGTTAGACCGGACACTCCACGTATATTACCAACTCTCCTAAATTTGGATTTTGAAGAAAGAATTTTGCTGATGCACCAAGCGCACCTCGCATGCAGTGTGTGATTGTGTGAATTTTCCAGAGTGGAAGAAATATGAGCGGAATGTCAGTTTAAGGAAAACAGTAAAGCAGGTAGCAATTAAAATAAATAAAACGAAATACAGCACACAAAATTTAAATGCAAAAAGTAATGCCAAATAATAACCCTAGGTCTGTTGTGGTTAAGAACCTTAAATCCCCAGCGGAGTCGCCATTCTGTCGCACCCTCTTTCGACCGCGATTTTCTAAAAGCGAACCCTGCTTAAATAAAAATGTTAGGAAATAAATAATAAAAATGCTAATTGTTTAAAGGAATGTTGAAATGTTAAAATGTTTAAAAAGGGTTCGCGGAGTCGCCACCTAATTATTTGGGTGAATTAGGACACCTAAATGTTAACTAGTTTAAAGTAAACATTAACTCCATTTAATGGTCTGCTACACTTAATGAGATTCTGGGTAAGGGTTCTTTATTATCCTAAAGGCAAGGGATTAGGCACCCTAAAGGATCCGCTAACTTGCGGTTGTCCGTTCAAACCTAGGGTTAGTTATTTATGCTAAGAATGCGTGTTTTGAAAATATCAAAGATGCTTCAAAATATTTTATAAAAGGAGGCATGTTGATAAAAGTCTGTAAAACTAATGCTATAAAAATAAAGTTTAAAGTGTGCATTTATATTGTTTATGTTGTAAGCGGTGCAAAATTGATTTATGGACTATAGATATACATTTATCTGCAAAATCAGAGAAGTGGTGCGTTAGTTTTAAATATGTCATTCTAACGATTAGGCAAGAGATTAAATATGAATGACAGACCTAAGATAGATAAATTAGAAGTGTGTTTCCAGTTTTAAAACTAACCACCCAATTTCATATATTCAAGGATTAATTGTTCTAGACAACCTATTAATTACAAAGTTATATTACAACAACAAATAAGATATAAAATATGAGATAAGGAGGTTAAGAGAGTGAAGGGATTGGAGCGGATGACTCAGTCCTATTTGTTTTTCTAGGAATTGCTGAAGAGGGAACTCGATGGATGTAGATGCGGGTTGTCATTTGAAGTAGCTCGTGATGAATCTCGCCATGAGACTCTTCATTTTGCTCCAGTGCATTTCATGTAAAAATAAAGAAAGATAAGGATTAGTATATGTTAAGCCAAATAAATGATTACATACTCAAACATGCTTATGCTTTAATTATTAAAATCGAACGAGATGGCAGGTCCCAATGTAAAAGTCCAAAACAACACTGTCTTGTCCAGGTATTGAGCCTGCATGCATGCAGAGTCGAAGACATATTTGCCCAGGCATTGGAGTATTTTAGACTTAAAACTATAACGCGGATTTGTTGGTTCACAGAAGCCAGATAAGCATATTTTTTAAAACTGAGCATATATGAGTGATTAAATCATTAAGTCAGCAAGTAACCAGAATGCAGATTCAAAGGGGAAAGATTCCAAGTTGCATTCAGGGGAAACGACAAAGCAGAAAAGAAAATCAAATGGACAAACTTCAAATACATATGACGTGATTCCTGGGGTACTTGATAATGTACAGGGCATTGGGATTCCTGTTTGCAAGCTAGCAGAGAATATTAACATCAAGTTTTAACAAGAATCATTTTAACAACATTAACAGTTCCATAATTCCAAGGATTTGTTCATATTTTACTTGTTGCAACCTGATAAATATCTACTATAGTACTCTCGACGATTATGAGTTTTTCTATCATAAAGGACATAACTTTAAAACCTAGACACACAGTTACTCTACTTGGTCTTGTATACAGTAAATGCTAGTGTTGGCTAAAACATATTGACAATCAAAGTAGCCAATAGAAACAAGTGTTAACTGGACAAATTTAACATAAACCATTTTAATAATCACATGCAGTGAACACCTGCAATTTAAACACATATATTCGTACTTTATCCTAGGGAATAGATACTATGAATCATACAAGAAGCTTTAATGGGATATTTCTACTCATCCTTGGGTGATGTATGTAAACCATTGGTAAAAAAAAGAAGCGCCATCGAGCAGGTGTTATCAGCTAACATTTTGGGCAATAGGGAAGAGATAGCTATACATGAGTTTAGACAAAGGCTTCAACAGAGACCAGCTACATATATTCCAGAGGAGATACGTAGACAAGTTCAACATGATTTCCTGGACTGGAATTTACATTGACCCCACTCGATCTCTTGTTTTAAACAAAGATGAACAGACACGGATGTTATCGGTTGAAAATAAGGTGATTTAAACTTAGTGGCAGGTCTCGTAACCTTGTGGTTTAGACATACTCAAATGGAGAAATCAATTTACACCACTCTTACACAATGAAACCGGATCCCCACCTTGACTCATATTCAAAATAAATGTAGTTTTTTCTTATCTACCAAATACGGCGGTACAGAAAATATGACAGGTCTAAATCAATCAAACATAGTGTTTTAACTTAAAGCTACCCACCATCCTCATAACATATTAGTCAAGAAGGCCTAAGACGCATATGTATCATCCTTAATCCTATTTAACCAAACTAACAAACAGGCAATTAATCACAGCAAACCTACAACATAAAGAAGGGATGAAGAAAGCTTCAGTGGCCATATAGATAAATACATTACTAACGCCATATACTATCCGAGTCATATTAGTGATTGCAGTCGCGAACATCAGTAGCGATCGACTTTAACTAACAGATTCAGATAGTCAATTCAGTACACACAAATAGACAATAATCTGTACTTAATCAGTCATTTAAAACACACAACCAGTAAATGGAATCGAGAAAAAAAGGGGTGATAGATTTACCTTCTCCGGCGGCGAACCGAGGCAGCGTATCAAGTCGTCGGTCCACTCGACGGGTTATTGCGATGTGATTGAAAGAGGAATGAAACTTTTACCTGGTTCCTGAGTAGTATTGCGAAAACGAAATGCTTTTTGTTTTAACTCTGTTCTTGCTGCTTCCCCAACGATGTTCTACTGATTGGGTTCTTAACTACTGCTAAAGGGGGGGTGTCAAATCCCTTGCTACCCGACTGCTACCCCGACTGAGCCCTGCCTTTCTGGGATTTCTATTAGGTGTATATGTTGTGTTCACTACTGTATTTTCCACTAACCCCCGGGATGCCTCTTGCATGTGTAAAGACGCTCAATTTATAACCTCAATCTCTGGATTCTAAACTTGGTAAACCTTAAAGGCTGATTTTGGGTATATGGTAAGCTGTGATTTCGGGTATCTCCTACCATAATAGGTGCTGATTCGTGCTTGATTCGAACAGGTTATGGTAAGGAAATGATTGAGGGATTTGGTTTAGCTATGGTAAGAAGAGTGGTCAGTGCGTGGGTAAGAAACCAGTTCTCCGGCGAGAATCCAGGCTGGGACGATGGGAGTGAGGGAGAGGCACATGCGGCGGATTGTTATTTTAGGGTAGGGTTTTTTAGGTCTGATGTTGAAGAGGATGAAGGTGAAGGGCTGTGGGCGTAAAATGCCTTAGGCTTGGGTTGGGTGGAATAAAAGGCTGAAAGGGGAGTTGGGCCCGCGGGCATTGGGCCTGTGCTAGGTCGTGGGCTGGGTAGGTAGTGGGCTGCGGGCTATTAATTTAAGGGATGGGAATTGGGTTAGTTAAATGGGTATTAGATTTAGGAATTAGTTTTAGGTGTATTAATTAGTGATAAATTAAATTATTTAAATTGTGATTAAATTATTTAGGTGTTTTATTAGTCTAAGTTTGAATTATAATAATAAATGCGGGTGTGCTATTTAATTAGTGTTTAATGTTTATAATGCGATGTCGTTATTATAACTTATTAAATAAAAATTGAGTTATCTAAATGCTACATGCAGATAGGACTTCTTAATTTTTTTATGAATGCTATTATTAAAACGCGTATGTTAAATTATTATTTATTATTAAGAATTATGACAGGGCTTAAAATTAATAAATATGGGCGCGAGACTCTAAATGCGTAATTTTCTACGTAAGACGCGGTGCCATTATTGAATTGCTTATTTATGCCTGTATTAATGTTTTATTGCTGCATTTTATTATAAAAATCCATAAAAAATTATTTTTGCAAAATTAGTGTAATTTTGTGGTTAAGGACCGGACGGGAGGGTCAAAATTGGGTGTCAACAATTACTGCATGCTTGGGGGTGGCTCTTCATCCCGGTATGGACATTGCTAGGATGCAGGCCTATGCGCAGGGGATAGAGGATAGAGAGAGGGAGGATCAGATTGACTCAGGCCAGCCCAAGAGGGCCAGGACAACAGTGGTCTCGAGGCGGTTCGAGGCGGACGGCCTCGGCCAGAACTAGGTCTACATTGCGGCCCAGACGAGTGCTCCTCCACGATTTTACGGCGGAGGTTTTACAACCCGAGAATGCAGGGCGGTCAGTCTCTGAGTTTCAAATCCTCGGGAGATGGGGTTCCATCGATGAGGCCACCCTGTGCCTCAACGCGCCGATGTGGTAGGTTACATTCGGGGTATGTCGCCAGACGCAGTGCTTGTTTTTCTTGTGGTCGTCTAGGCCATATGTTAAGAAAGTGTCCTTATAGAGGTCCTGGTGGGACAACACCGTCTCTCGGATCGATTGCGTGTTCTTCGCCTTGATAGCTAGCGGGAGGTTCATACACCGACAGTGGCGAGAATCGTGGTGGGAGTTCCCAGTTTTAGCGGTCCTTGAACCGCCTATATGATTTCAGGTATGTCTTTGGCCTTTAGAAACTTGTATGCATGATAAAGTTGTGGTATGTTTATTTATGAACAGATTATATTGAGACTATGTATATGTTAGAAGGAGTGGGAAGTACGAAAAGATAATCTCTTTTGGGCTTATGGTGGACAGATATGCGTGTGCGAGGTATTAGGGCCATGTGTGGCATTGTTGGTATGTCGGGGTTGTGAAAGGGAACTATGTCGCTAATTATAAGTATGACTCCGAAAGAACATTCGGGGACGAATGTTTCTAAGGGGGGAAGAATGTTACCCCCGTATTTACATGACATGTTTTAAGAACGTACGTAAGAACTCATAAGTGTCAAGATTTGAGACTTGTAAAAATTTATCGGAATTATGGAATTGTCGGAAAACAAATTATTGTGACGAATGGGAGAGCGACACGTGTCACCCCCCTTAAGTGAGCTTGGACAATTTCAACATGGACACAAGGGTCATTTGACCCTTGTTAGGAAGACAAGTCTTGCAATGTAGTGAGCTTGACATAATTGACTTGGTCAATGGACCCACAAAGTCTTGATATTTAGTAAGACTTCATCCCAACCACCCAATTGTTCATATCTTGACCCTCCATTGTGCTTTATATTACTACTAGTAGCAAGAGTGAACTTAACACTTAGCCAAATTTTCACAAAACTTGAAGGAACCAAGAACATGCTCTCGGGTTTCATGTCCATAGAAAAGAAAAATCTTTGTTCCTTGTTCTTTAAGCTCCACACTTTAAACCAAGGTTCATGAGTGTATTGTAAGTGTATCTCAATAGAAAAATCTCGGAAAAAGATAGTTTTCGGGTTAGTCGCAAAGTGAAAACCTAGTTGCTTTCTAGGTTTTGGATTGGAAGTTTGAAGGAAAGTTATTGGTGTGGTTCTAAGGGTCTCAAGTAGCGGATTGAAGTGTCTTGAAGAGTCTCTAAGTTGCTAAGGAGCGACTTGGTTGGAATTGGATTGAGATTCGTTGAGGTATAATCTTGTCTCTTAATTAGTGTTACAAGATTATATATATGTTGTTGTTGTTAGCTTTACGTGTTGCTAGCATGAAGTTGATATGTTGAAGTTCATAATTATTATGGATTGCTTGTAGCTTAAATCCGAAATGTTATATTAGCCACTTGAAGTTGGATTACTAATTGGTCGTTTATTAGAAATCGTCGCATGTTGTTTACTTGAGGATTATAGTGGTTATAATCAATTGCGACTTGATATCATGTTAGGCTAATAACTTGGATTGAAATGGAAATTGGATAAGAATTGATGTTGTAGTACTTCAAGTTGGCCGAAAATGGGCTAGTAGTTGTTGTAGTTTGTTATCTATTGTGGGGCGGAATTTTACACGCCTAGTAGGCGTGTAATCCTATTGTTGATTGCATTGTTTGGGCCTTAAATGTGGCGTGTTTGGTTATTGTATTCGGCCTTGAAAAAGGTGGCATAGTAGTAGAAACAAAGGAGGTCTTTGTCAGATTTTTCGTAGAATTTGGCGACTTAGCACTTAGAATATTCTACGTTTGAAGTAAGAGGTTAATGGACGTATTGTGACCATGATAGGTTGAAGAACTAAGTATAGCGTATCCTACTTGAAGAATGGAATAGCTCAAGGTTGAAGTACTTTGGAGCATTTTGCTACTTGTCGACAATCGTCGCGAGGTATGTGAACCTCTTCTTTCCCTTGGCATGATTCTATGTATGGAATATACCTGTGGTATCATTTCATGTTTCCTTATACTCTTAGAAGTTAAGAGGTAGTTGTGTGACTTACTCTATATAGAACTTTTTCTATCTTTTGAGCATGACTAGTTGCACGTATGTAGTATGGTAGACGTACAACACCTTGATATCCTTTACTAGTTTTATGAATAGCCAAGTCGGGTGAGTTAGGAGATTTACTCACTTCTTTGAAAGAATAAAGGATGTCTTAAGTTTTATTAAGTTAAGGGACTTGAAGATTTTTAAAGTATGTGATACTTGTTCGCTTTAAACGTATAAGTCCCTTGGATAGGAAATGGTATTTGGCTAAGGCATAAAGTGAATATAACGACTTTATTGGGAGTTTGTTAAAATTGCTTTATGGAAAGATAAATGACTTGATTATAGTGAAAAGTCAACTTTATTTTAAGGCATCAATTGCCTAAGGTTTTATAATAAAAGGAGTCACTTGAGTTCTAAAGTTTAAGAGACTAATCAGATTTTTGAAAGTTAAGAGAATTGATTTGAAAGTATATAATACTTGGTTTCAAAAAGTAAGTCTCTTGGTTATAAAACGAATGAATTAGTTTACGGCATAAAGTTAGTATGACGGTTTTATGGGAAGTTGGTTATAATAACTTTATGGGAGGTTAAGAGAATGGTTTTCTTCAGTAACATAAACAAGAAATGATTTGAAATAAAGAAGGCAAATTGTTTTAAAGGTACCAATTGCTTAAGGTTTTTAAGAAGTCACTTGATTTAGATTCGTAATTGTATTTCTAAAAGGTATTGTGACTTGTCCCGAAAGGTAGAGATGACTTGATACTACGGTTGTTAGTATCCGGAAGTTTTATTTGAAAAGAGTCTTCTAGGAGTAGAGGTGCGTAGTACGTTGGGTTAAATTCGGGTTTTATATGACATTATCGACCCAGAGACGCTTCAAAGATACCTTTACGCGATTATATGACATTATCGACCCGAGACGGGCCGGCAAGATACCTTTACGCGCACTATATGACATTATCGACCCGAGACGGGCCGGCAAGATACCTTACGCGCACTATATGACATTATCGACCCGCAGACGGGCCGGCAAGATACCTACGCGCACTATATGACATTATCGACCCGCAGACGGGCCGCAAGATACCTTACGCGCACTATATGACATTATCGACCCGAGACGGGCCGGCAAGATACCTTTACGCGCACTATATGACATTATCGACCCGAGACGGGTCGGGCGATACCTTTACGGGCGACTATAGACATTATCGCCCCGCAGACGGGCCGACAAGATACCTTTAAGGCGCACTATGTGACTTTATCGCGTCCCGTTGGGCGGGCAAGATAGTGTCCCTCCGCAGCGGCCTGACAAGGTTGTGTAAGGTAAGTAGGTTATATGGTAGTGAACTTGATGATTTTCCGGCAAGTACGTAAGGAAGTGACTATAACCTTTATTGAGAAACGGGAAAAGATAATAAGGTACGATTAAGTTCACGAGGGTAATGACATGGTAGGCTCGTGTATTTACTTCTTTTACACTTACCCCGCTCATGCTTTTATACGTATATGTTTTAATTGTTGTACCTTATTTCCTTTCCATATTCTGCACTGTTAGATCGACTTCTTCTGGGCCGTTCATGCCCGCAGGTTTTAGGTACCTGTGTCAGTGATCTCGCTCTTAGGATCTCGGTCAGATTTTGGGAGAAAACTTCATTTGCTCCGAGGCTTATCTCTTGGTACGGTTTTCCCGAGATTGTAGATTCATGTATATTCGTGGTATGGCGGGCCCCGTCCCGCCACGCTTTTATGATAAAACTCTTAGGTCCTGTAGTTACATATCATGGGACACTTTGTAAAGGAAAGGAGGCAACTGCTTCGGTTATATATTATATGTCCAGGAAGGTAGCCCTATCGGCTAACCTGTTGTTTTACTTCTGTTGTATTAATTTATAAGTTTCATGTATGTTCCGCTGATATCTCTACATGTACTGCAGTGGTGCGGGTAGGCACTACCATGCCCGGTCGGGTCGTGACAGGATCAATCATGTATGCCATGATCTGTACAAGGCCAGATGTGGCCTATGCACTTAGCTTGACTTGCAAATTCCAGCAGAATCCTAGGGAGGAACACTAGAAAGCAGTCAAGAGTATTCTTAAGTATCTTAGACGGACTAAAGAATACTTCTTATTCTATGGCGGACAAGAAGAGCTAGTAGCTACTGGGTACACTGATGCTAGCTTTCAGACAGATCTTGATGACTTCAAATCTCAGTCTGGTTATGCCTTCATTTTAAATGGTGGAGTAGTTAGTTGGAAGAGTTCCAAGCAAGCTACAACTGCCGATTCGACAACAGAAGCCGAATACATTGCTGGATCGGAAGCTGGTAAAGAAGTTGTCGCGATATCCGAGTTCTTAAAGGAATTAGGGGTTGTTCCAAGTACCAGTTGTCCAATAACGATTTATTGTGACATCACTGGTGCGATTGCTCAAGCTAAGGAACCAATATCAACGAATAGAAACAAGCATGTACCAAGGAAATACCACATACACAGGGAGATGGTGGAGACAGAAGAAATAAAGATAGACTACATTCCCACCGGTAATAATCTAGCAGACCCATTTACTAAATCATTAAACTTAGTCAAGCATAATGGTCATTTCGAAAACATGGGCATTAGATACATCGTGATCGCTCTAGGCCGTGAGATCAAAGTATGTATGTCCTAGAAACAATCATTTTAGAAGCAGATGCACTTGAACACATTCATATTATTAATAAGATTAATATATACTTGACATTTGCAATTATTGAATTATTATTTGATTGTTTATATTATTCATTAATGTGCATCCCTTGAACTTACATTGTCATTAATAGTGTGAGATATTAATGATAGAGTGTAGTTCTTAAAATAATCTAGACTAATGATCATTGAGAATGGGATATCAATGATATGTTATAAGTCGACACGCTGTCCGCATCACATTCTGCAGAATGTAATATATCTCACTTCATCGCTAGCAATAGTTGCTAGTGATGGACACACGGATACTCTATGAGTATTGACATACCCTGCCGATAAACTATTTGTTATACATGTCTAGAGTATTATCGACGCGGGAGATGAGGTCCTTAGACTTGAGGTCAATATCGCCTTGTTTACGAGCAATGCACTTTGATCCCGCCCTAGCTCAAATGACTTATAGGTTGAGACGCCATTGTATCGTGCATTACGAAGTAGATCGAAGGTGGTAGTTGAGCCAAGAATAAGATTCATTCCTCGATTGGAATTTCGAGAACACTCGTGTTCTCGAGATGTTAGATCGACCAAGTCATCGACTAACGCAAAGAGACATATCTAGGATATGGCCCAGTTGTTTAATTAATATAGATGAGATAAAGTGATCAAGCCATTGGATACACACTGACAAATCTTAAGTTTGATCGAGTGTCGCGAATGAAAGAAATTTATCATCTCACATGAGATCTGCTTACTTGAGTCTTGTAAACGATTTCACATATCGTCCGCCACCGCGCCGCCTGCAGAGTTCCGTGTGAATCTTGATTTGATCAGTCTTGGATGTGTAAAGGCCTAAAGGGTCACACTAAGTCGATTGTCTTTTCAGTCTAAGGGTATATTGAGAGAATGTAAAATATCGGATTTTGAATCAAGATATTTTATTTTATAATAAATTATGGGATAATTTTCATTTGATGAAAATTAATTAATTAAGTCAAAATTAAATCTTGGATTTAATTAGAACTAAAATGTGCAGAAAATAAATAGAGAGCGATAACAAAATGGACCCAGATCGACCCACTACAATTTGGATTTGGGTCAGGTCTTGAAGCCTGATCCAAATCTGATTTGGTTTAGGGTTTCCTCCACTATATATTTGGCACTTAACCCATAATTTCAGTAGCACTCACTTCCACTTTCTGAACTCAGAGTTCAGGAAATAAAATTCTCTCAAACCTCTGCCAAGATTTCCTAGCTTTCTTGGGCAAAGGAATATACCGAAGCAAGACTTGCACTCGGATTGACAATCGCGTGCGCTCTCTTTAGTAAAGACTAACAAAGCTTAAACTGTAAGTTTTCTTCATGTCTTTGCAGATTTGAATTATCACATAATCATATCAGACGACCTTTGTTGGAGCAAGTAAGTAAATAAAATTTTAAATTTCCGCTATGTCTTACTTGTGTGTTTTACACCCAACAAATACCTACACAATGCTCTGTATTCAGCCTCATCATAAGACAGAAAAATATGTGAATAAAAGTCTTTCCTTTTTATTAAATACCTATCCAGTCAGATATTATCATATAAAACAAAGAAAAGAGTATATAAGTTAAGATTAGGTGAAGATTTTTTTCCCAATTAAGGAGTTATCACGGTAGAGGACAATGCCATTAAATTTTAAAGTTGTGGCCAATTCAATATACGTAGCCTACAGTACAATTTAGTTAGGTTACTTCTTGTCCTATACAGACCTACCACATTACTTTGAAAGACAGGACCTTAAAATTTCTCGTCTCACCGACAGAAGGATACACACACAGGGTCGTTTGGTTGAATTATTAGTCAAGTTTCACAAGAAGAAGAGTCATGACCGCAAGGCCACGTAGTTCGATCCTCGTATAATTTTTGGTTGAGTGCCACACGCATTGTCGCTCATGGTTAACGATCGACGTGGTTTGCGCTATCATACATCCCGTTTACCCAGCGCATTAATGAAAAAGAAAGAATGATCGCGAATTTAACCGTAATAAAAAAAATAAAAAAATATAAGTTTATACAATTTTTGGGTATAAAAATGGAGACAAATAATTAATCTCCACGTAGAATCTAGCATAAGTTACAATGTTTGGTAGGTCCCCCTACCAATCACAAATAAAACAGCATTGCTAATACAATGTGTTTTTCGCGTTTTTCTTTTCAGCATAATTAATACTCCTTCTAACCTAATTTGACACTTTTCATTTTTTAAGAGTCAATTTTTTTAATTTTGATCATGTGTTTGAACATAAAATCTTTAATTTTTTTAAAATAAAATTTACATATTTGAAAATTACGTAAAAAAGTACTACAAGCTACCATAATTACTACTTCCTCCGTCCCAATTTATATGATGTAGTTTGACTGGACACGGAGTTTAAGAAATAAAAGAAGACATTTGAATCTTGTGCTTTAAAATAAGTCAAATATATCTATATGGTTATAGATTATCTCGTTAAGCGCAAAAGGTAAAATGTAAAAAATTGTTTTTGAATAAGAAAATGTTTCATTTTTTTTACGGATTAAAAAGAAAAGTGTCATATAATTAAATTGGGACAGAGGGAGTAATTTAAAATATCTAAAAAGCATATGAAAAATTTATGGTCAAAGAACAACTCATTTGACTTTCGAAAAGTGAAAAATGTCTAACAAATCGGGACGGAGGCCAGGGAATACATGTATAAGTTATGAGTAAATCTATATATTATTTTATATAAAATAGAGGATGAAATGACTAATTAATTATTGTATAATTAATCCATGCATTAACTCTAACCAACAACCAAACTGATTCCACAACATTTTGCACCTTTTTAATTAATGGCAATATGTGTTTAACATATATATATATATATAGCAAAGCGAACAAGAAGCAAAGCGAAATACAAAGACTTGATGAATGTATATAATCTGATGTAATTACCATTAAAAATTGGTTCTACTTGTAGATATGATTAACTTGTAGTTGAAACTTGAAAGAATACTGATCAGGCTTCTGTTAGGACATAGAAGAAAAGTTAAAAAAAAGGACAGTTTATTGCTTGTGTCTCCTTCGACAATTGTGACCCTTTGGGTTCTTAAAGGCCACAACAGAGTTTGCTTACATGCATTAATTTGATCTTCTTGACTACAACGAAAATATTAAAGAACTGGGGCATGTAACACGTCTTTTCTTTGACTACTTTGCTTCACTTACAATTGGATTTAGGACTCTTATGACATTATTTATGTTCAACGACAAAAGTTAAAGAGATTTTAGCTAAAGCCAGTAGGGACCCTGCTGTGTGTATCTCATGATGTAAAAGGCAAAGCGAAACTTGAGTTGTTTAGTGGAATTTGCTTTCAAGTCTGCAAAAACCGAGTTTGAGTTTACACAGTTTTTTGGTTTGACCTATTTTTCCAGTAAAGTATTTCTTTAAGATTTTAAAATTCAATTGAGTTGTGGTTTTGAAAAACTAAATATGCGTTTGGCTATATGTTTCAAATATTTATGAAGTTAGAGTTGAAAATACAGTTGTATTTGGTTATACTTTTTGCAAAGGAGAGTATTTTCTTTAGAATGATAAAGATAGTATTAGAAAACAAGTTATAAGCTCTTTTAAAAAATTGGAATCCAACTTCAAGTTTAATTTGAAAATTTCATGGCCAAACACTGATTTTAAAATAAAGTGAAAAGTTATTCCAGAGTGTAATGGGTGAAATGCTCCCGTGATATCTGATGCCTCCGGGAACTCCAACGATCCCGAGTCTCTATATCAGCCTTCCTAGAACATAGCGTCGCGGCGTGTATGGGCACAGTGACATCGGCACACTCACGTCATCATAACTTTAGTAGGGGCATAATAGTCTAGCTTTGTCTTACATATGCAAGACTTAGAAGAGAAGGAAGACACATTGCATTTTCTCTAAGCTTACCTTTGTAACTAAGATCTCGATCTCTAAGCAATATACCACTCCAAGCTCTGATTCTTACTTTATTCATTGTCCATTTTAAATCTTGCTTATTTTACTCATTCTACTTATTCCCGTATTTGTTTTAACCTTTTATTTTATACATCAATAACCTAACGAGTAATTTTGGGTTCACTAAAGAGGGTATTCGAATCGTATACAACTTACTTGTCTTTAAATCATAGAATACAAATCTCTAAATGTATTTTTTGTTAGAATTATTTTCACTGGAAAGCAGTTTAGCATCATATGTGGGGATAAACAGTTGTGGTGTTGTCTCCATTTGTAGTTGATCTTCTTGAAAAACCTGAACGGAAACACTGCACTCGGAAAGAAACATGTCAGGACAGAACAACATTTCTCACGGATCGCAAGAACCTAAAGGGGAGCAGGTACCCATCGAACTCCGGAACCTGGTGGATCGTTCGGAAACACAACGAACGGAGTCAGACCATTCACAAATGATGCGAACAGAGTCGGAAGAAAGGATACCCCCCTAAAGCAAACCTTAACAAACCCTTAAATGAGGAGGATGTTCGAAGCCACTCGACGAAAAGCCATGAAGCACGGCCATGGAGCGATACCCTAAGTAAAGAAAAAGGCACCCGCACTCCAAAGTGGAGGGGATATTCAAAGAAGATGGTACCCCCTCCAAAGTTGCCTTTGCTACGATCTTGGTCGCAAATAACTCCATAATGGAGTGCATGGAATAGTTTTTGAATTCTTTATCCGGGGCAGCGCCGGATAATCATCCGGTTGATGATGCGGAAGCCATTGGAACACCCAATACGTCTACATTAAACACATAGAAGGCGGAGATTACAGCGCCAGAGGCAGACCTAGAGAGACTCCATGCGCTAAAAAATGAGATCCATGAGCGGATGAACCAGATACCAGGTCCCTTTGTGTTGAAAGGTGTCGGGGCGAGGAAATACGGGAATATATCATACAAGGAGGCAGAAGCTTCGGAGCCTATCCCGAAGAAGTTCAGAATTCCTAATATACCCAAGTATAATGGCACCACAGACCCAGATGAGCACATCGTGACCTTTGAGGCCACAGTCATCAGACACGACTTGCAGCAACACCAGATTGAATTTGTTATGATAAAAAAATTCAGCCGAACGCTCACAAAGGAAGAGCTTTCTTGGTATACTCACTTACCTCAAAACTCTATTGATTCTTTTATTGTTCTCGGATATGCATTCATAAAAGCACATGTTGGGGCTCGGAGGATCGAAACCCACAAGGAGGATATATTCATCATAAAGTAGAGGAAGGATGAGCTATTCCACAACTTTGTGGAAAATTTCCAATAGGAGAGGATGTTGTTGCCAACAATCTCTGAGGATTGGGCTACCGTAACATTTACTGATGGTCTGAACATCAACAGTTTAGAGGCGTCAAGGAAGCTAAAGGGAAGTTTGAGGGAATTCTCGACCAAGTCCTAGAATGAAGTAAACAACAGATATATCGCAAAAATGAGGATAGGGGTTGATCATGGGGCCTACACAAAAATTGGGGGAGGACAATGGGGGAAATCTAGAAACACTCTCACATATAGACAAATGGACCCGAAAGGTTGGTATGAACCTTATTTAACTCGACCACCACCCAGACATGAAGGTTAACTAAAAAATTGAGGTATGACATGTCAGTCTAGGAAAGAAAGAGAGATGCCACAGAAAAAACAAATAATGATTAGGGCCACCGAGCGTGACCTCCTACAACATTAACATAGATGTTGTGGATCTGGTCATGGCGACGAAGAATATGAAAGAAGTACGATTCTCGACAGTAGTTTAGTCCAACCCGAACAAACGAGATACAGACATAGAGCTCTGGTGTGAGTTCCATAGGATCCTGGGCCACTCAACGAAGGATAACAAACACTTAAGGTATGAGGTGAAAGACCTGCTGAGAAGGGGGTATTTAAAGGATTTCTTTAGTAGTTGGTCTAAACACGCCAGGGAAATATGGACTGGGACTTCACGAGAATGCCCAACGCAGCAGGTAGCAATCAACATGATCACTGAAGAAAGAATAATATGAGCAGTGTCTCAGATACAGTAACATGATGGGCTATTTCTGTCTAAAAAAAATGATAAGGAATGATCCCGAAGACCCCATCATTTTCAGCAAAGTGGAAAGGGAAAGCATTGAGAGCCCATATGTCGATGCTCTAATAATTTCTATCCAAATATTTTAATTTAACATTAAGCGTGCTCTTTTTAACTCATGTAGCGTCGTAAACGTTATGCAACTCTAAATAATTAAGGAGATGCAACTGACCGGGCAGATGATCCCGATGTTTAAGGTTCTGACCAGCTTCAACATGTCTAGCGAAATGAACTGGGGGCTGATTGAGCTGGTTACATATGTAAAGGTGGCTTCGATGAAATCTTTGTTTGATGTTCTCGAATGGGGAATGCCTTATAATTCGGTGATCAGGAGACCCTGACTACACTCCATGAGGGTCGTCCCATCTACCTTCCATCAAGTAATGAAATTTCTAACCCCTTTGGGAACAATTGTTGTACAAGGAGAAGTTGAAACCGATCAGGAAGAGATCATTTTGGTTTATAAGAAAGAATGAATGATTGGGAATGATAAATAGCAATTATAGATGCCCGCTTTCGAGGTCAACTCTAAAGTTGAGCTAGGGAAGAAACCAGCGGAAAGACATTTGCCTGGAGGACCGAATACCTCAGGGATTCGTGGCACTAGATGAATCAGATGCGGGAAGATCCACAACAGAGGATATTAAGATAACCCCAACATCGACCGAACAACTTCGAGAAACATGTATACTTGGGCTCGGGCCTGAAATCCTAGGTTTTGGAAAAAAAATAGTTATATTTTTTAATAACAATATTGGCAGCTTTACCTGGTCAAAGTTAGATATCACAGGCATACCCACAGAACTGACTCTTCACAAGATGAGCATCTACCCGAATTGTTAACCCACTATGTAAAAAAGACATTCGGTATCAACAAAGTAGAGTTAATTCATCAAAAGAAAAAGTGGCCTGAATCATTCTATCAGGAGCCATGCGAGAGGTAAAATACCCAGACTGGGTAGCAAACATGGTGGTACTTCCTAAAAAACCTGAAACTTTTCAAATGATTTTTAGATTTAAAAGATTTAAACAAAGCATGCATGAGGAGCTCGTTCCCAATGTCTCGCCTAGATCATGTTATCGATGAGGTGGCCAAACATGAGTTGCTCCATTTTCTAGACGTATCCACAAGGTTTGACCAGATATAGTTTGACCCATTGGATCAGGAAAAGACTTCATTCATAACGGGCGATGGAACTTACTGTTATACTATTATGCTGCTCGGCTTAAAAATTTAGGGACCACTATCCACCAACTAACCTAGCA
Source organism: Przewalskia tangutica (assembly GCA_029844215.1). NCBI lineage: Eukaryota > Viridiplantae > Streptophyta > Magnoliopsida > Solanales > Solanaceae > Przewalskia > Przewalskia tangutica. The sequence goes on along the minus strand of CM056727.1, from coordinate 47,608,856 downwards.
GATGTTCCAACATCAACTGGGTCGGCGTGTGGAGATTTACATAGATGACATAATTGTTAACTCTCTAGAAATAGAGGAACATATGATACACTTATAGGAACTATTTGAGATTCTTCGCAAGTATATCCTCAAGCTAAATCCATAAAGGTGCTCTTTCAGAGTAGGCTCGAGAAAGTTCCTGGGATTCGTGGTGTCAAACAGGGGCATTGAGGTCAAACCAAATCATATCTGAGCAATCGAGCAAATATCAGAGGTACTTAAAATGCTCGAGAGGTGCAACGCCTGACCGAGAGGATAACGACATTAGGGAGATTCATATCAAGGTTGTCTGAGCGATGTCAGAAATTCTTCGGCCTGCTGAAGAAAAAGAAGGACTTCTAATGAACCTCGAAAATCCAGCAAGTGCTAAAAGATTTAAGGAGATACCTGACAAACCCACCCCTGCTCACAAGGTCGAATGAAGGAGCACTCCTATTGATTTACCTCACCGTATCTGAAGCCGTTGTAAGTGTTGTGCTCATTCGGGAAGAAAAAGGTACACATTCTACTGTTTACTATACTAGCAAGGCTTTAATCGAGGTCAAAAATCGCTACACTCACCTTAAAAAGTTGTATTTGGCCTTGGTAGTTGTGTCTCGTAAGCTGAAGTCATATTTTTTATGCCACACCATATGTGTGGTCACCACTTTCCCTTTGAGAAATATATTGCACAAACTCAAACTCTCGAGCAGGCTAGCAAGTTGGTCGATCGAAATATGCGGGTACGATATCACATATCGACCACAAACCACTATTAAGTCTCAGGCTTTAGCCGACTTCATAGATAATTACAGTCCATGTGTGATGCCTCAGACTCATACATAGGTAGTTCAAAAAATCGAATCGGCGTCCAGAGAATGGGTCCTGTATACATACGGGGCAACAAGAATAAAGGGTACTGGGCTAGGGATTGTCCTGGTTGATCAGTAAGTGGATTTCATCATAAAAACCCATTAAATTTATTTATTTAACCGACAATGAGGCTGAGTATGAGGCCGCAATTGCAGGTTTGGAGATGGCTCGGGGACTCGGAGTTGCAAATATCGAACTCAAAAGTGATTTGCAATTGATTATTAGTCATATATTGACAAATATGAGGCCAAAGACAGTTGAATGCAAGAAAACTTAAGTAAAGTCGCCGCTTTATTGGCTCGTTTTAGGAAGTGGAAAGTGATGCAAATCCCCCGAGAAATGAACTTTGAAGCTGACACCTTGGCTTACCTTGGCTCATCATCCGAGGAAAATAAGGGAGAGCCAGAGTCCATAATTCATATATTATGCTCCGTCCTGGACTCTGGTATACACGAAGTAAATTCTACCAGCCTGACTTGGGACCAGTGGAATGATATTATCAATTGTTTGTAGACGGGGACTCTCTTAGAAGATAGTTAGGAGGCTCGGGCGTTGAGAACCAAGGAGGACAGATATTGCATACACTATGGAGAGTTGTACATAAGATCCTATCTCGAGCCATTGGCTAAATACTTAGGACTAGCAGAAGTCGAGTACATGATAAAAGAGGTACATGAGGGAAATTGCAAAAATCATTATGGGTATGACTCGTTGGTAAAGAAGATAATGAGGGTTGGCTACTACTGGTCTCAGATGGATGAAGATGCCAAAGCTTAGGTTCGGAAAGTGAGAAGTGTCAGCAGTATTCCCCTATGATTCATCAACCCGCCGAACAACTCCACCCGATGGTGGTCCCGTGGCCATTCATGAAATGGAGAATGGACATTGTGAGCCTATTACCGGGAGTTGTGGGAAGGGTAAGGTTCTTGCTGATCTTGATAAACTATTTCTCAAAGTAGGTGAAGTCCAAAGCATACAAAAAGGTTCACAAAAAATATGTCATAGACTTCATTTGGGATCACATCGTTTTCCAGTTTGGAATACTAAAAGAAAGTACTTGTGATAATGATCGGCAGTTCGTGGGAAAGAAAGTTACCGAATTTTTGGAGGAATTGAACATCAAAAGTGTCATGTTGTCGCCTTATCATCTGTGCGCTAATGGGCAAGTTGAGTCGACTAACAAAACCCTCATCCAAAACATTAAGAAGAGGCTGAAAAGATCAAAAGGAAAGTGGCCAGAAGAGTTACCGGGGGGTGTCATGGGCCTACATGACGACGACCAAAATAAGTACTGGGAATCCCATTTTTCCCTGGTCTATGGAGCCGAAGTCTTGATACCATTGGAGGTAGGAGAACCCAACTTCTGATACACTCAGGCCACTGAAGAATCTAACAAATAAGCCATGACGCTGGGGTCGAAATTATTGGAGGAGTGCAGAGAGTTGTCTTTTGTGTGTTTGGTTGCATAGAAGCAAAAAGTAGAAAGATACTTCAATATGAAGACAAATTTGAGGCATTTTAAAATTGGGGACTACGTCCTCCGAAAAGTCACTCTTGCAATGAAGGATCTGAACGCGGGTAAACTGCAAGCAAATTAGGAAGGATCATATCAAATAATGGGAATCGCAAGAATGGGATTCTACCGGATCAAAGATGAGTTCGGAAAATAATTAAAGAACAGCGGGAATGTCAGTTACCTGAAGAGATTCTATCTTTGAAAAGAAACATGTATATTTTGTCTCCAAAAACCCTTTATTTTTGGTTAATTATCCCTTTCCTTGTTAGGGACTGCCCATGAAACCAGAATCTCTACCCTAAAGGGGATGGACACGTGTTGCACTCTTTTTCTTGGCCGATATTTTTACCCAATCGGGTTTTCCTGACAAGGTTTTAATGAGGAAACCACTCAAAAGCTCATCAAACTTAGCATGTCACATCCCGAAACCTGACTTCTCAGGACCTCACACTCGAGTTTCGGGGAAGAGGACGAATCTGCATACTCGTAAAGAGATCCCTTCAAAGACGAACTTGCTCAGACTGGGAATGCTGGCAGTCACTGCACTAAACCAATTTCTTTTTTGTAATTCTTGTAAAAGCCCCAAAAAGGGATCATGTAGTAACAGGACGAGTCGTCCCCCATAATTTTGAAAGAACGAAATAAAAAAATCCTTTACTCATTCTCCATTTGAGTTGTACAAGTGAAGAAAGTTTGGGGCAAAATCGAACTTGAAAGACACACGGACCCGTAAAATTGCTTCAAACAACACGACACAGCCATAGGGCCTCCGCGCGTGCAGGTTCTTTAAATTTGTATACCTTTACATGGGGTTGAGACGTCTTCCCTATTAGCACAAAAAATAATGTATCTTTTTTATTATGAAATTAGATATCTTAAATCCCAATTTCTCGCTAGCATTATCGGACATGACATTCTCAGATTGGGTTAAGGCAAGATGACCTCAAACACAAAACACAAAATTACATAAGCGTGCATCCGTCATCAAACCTTGGATTAAAAAATAAACGCTCAAATATTAGCATAGTTTCGGTAGACGGGTGCAACGGTCATGCCTCGACGTTTAAGTGCAACTTAAAAAGCCAGCAGGTCATTATACGATCACAATTGTTGCAAAAAATAAAGCGCATGTCAAAGCGTGAAAAAGTAAAATAGAAGGCAAACTAACAATTATCATTTATACTAAGGGAGTGTGAAACGCTCATACAAAATATTAAGGGGGCATCTTGTCCCCAAAGATCCATCAAAACAGAGCGTGAATGCTCAAATACTAAAACAGTGAAGGGCACAAAGGCCCGAAAACATCCATCACATGGCGCATAGGCCAGAACAACAACCAAAAATAAATTCATAGGGCACACATGCCCATCATATAAACTTTCATTTAAAAAGGGCACACAGGCCCATCACAGAATCACTAGAGCTAAAATAACTGGCACCAACCACCGACATCGCTGCTGATCCCCGCCATAGGAACAAACCCTTGGAAGGCCTCTAGATCAATTATCAGTGGCTCAGGACATCCAAAGCTAAGCTGGGGGGAATCCTCACCATAGGAAGATCCTTCAGAAGCATATGAGAAGGGAGATATCCATCCAAGTCTACCTCAACCACTCCCAAATATACCTCTGTGTCTAAAAGTTCCGAGGAGACATCAATAGCTCCTATGTCACCCCTTGCAGGACCTCAAACCGGGTCTGGACTACAATAAAGTCCCGAAGCAAGATAGTCATTTGTTGGCCAGCCTCCCGGTAAAGCATCAGTCGATGTTTCTGTTCTCAAAGTTGGGCCTTGAAAGCCTCAAGCGCTTGCAACCGTGCACGAGCAGCATCACAATCAAGCTCTGCTTGGACCAACCTCTCCCTCATCAACTGGTGGGCCTGAGTCATGGTTTAGAAGGTCTCCTCCCAAGTTGCCAAAGCCTACTTGGCCTATTCCCACTGACCCACCAGGAAATTCCTTCGTTCCAGAAGATCAACAAGAACGGACCACCACGTCCAGAGAAGAAGAAGATATTCCTTTGAAAAGCTTTATAGTGGAGGAAACAACGGCATGCCCTGAAAGAAGATCAGATAGAATGAATTTTTCTCATGTACTCACTCTAAAAGGGGATTGTGTAAGGAAAACAAACTCGAGTTACCTGAAGAAAGATGCCCACAAGGTGGGCCAATGAAGCTTCCAAACTTGGTCCAGCATAAGCAGAGGGAGGGGGAGGAACCAAAGGGCCAACACCGGTGTCACCCCTTCATCATCTTCCACATACACCACCAGTTGTATTTCCTCCCTCTAATACTCATTGAATTAGCGGCACATTGTAACACGTGAGCTAATTCATGAGAATGATGTCCCAGCCTCGTTTGGCATTTCCCATTTCCGTTTATCTTTAGACTCCTTAGCACTGACAATACAGACTCAGGCCTCGCTTTGGAAGGCACCCTCCTAGAAGAACCCCCTTAGGCAGGGAGACCTATGAGAAAAAGAGCAGGTGAAACAGTTAGGATGGCATAAAAATGCATAGTCAACAACAGTACGAAACCAATAAAAGAAAATTCACCATAACTTTTGTCTTTCAACTCATCAACAAAAGTAGCTCTCCAAGTCCACTCAATTGCATGAGAGGCGCATAGCAGACCCATCACCCAGTGAAAGATATTAGACATGAGCTTGAGGACCACTGGGGTTGCTGAAATAACAAAAAATAACACGGTAAAGAGAGAAGTATAAAAAATGCGACAAACAGATGAGCAAATACATACGAGCGTTGTTCTATTATTCCGACAATGGGCCCAAGTCGGCGTCATGGAAGTGGTGGGTATGAATCATCAGGAACCGATTAGACCATCCTAGTCATGATCATCTTTGATGTTAGTAATTAGGGTCTGGGAGCCCCGAAAAACTAAGTTTATTATTCCCACGCGAAGCACCCAGGGGCATAAAGGTGGATCAGGTGATCCAGAGTAAAATAAAGATAGGCAAAATCTGCCAGATATTGAATACAACAAACTATCCGACAATTCTGAGGGGCCAACTACCCCAAACATATGTTGTATCGGTGGAAAAATGCCTCAATTACCTGATGAACGGGAAGAATGAATCTGATGGTAAAATGATAGGTATAAATGACTGACATCCCTAGGATGTGTTGTGTGATGCTCGTAATGACGGGAGAGGAAATATTTCTACCTCTAGGCCCCACTGATAATCGATGCGGGCCTAAGGAATAATTGAGTGGCTGATCAGTGAAGTGATGCCCTCTACAGGCTCATAGCGAAAGCTTACATTAAAATCCCTCTTGAAATTAAAGATAGAAAGGATTATTTTGAAGGTCGTAGAACCCAATCAATGCCCAGGGTAAGGCCGAAAGATGAGGGTCGTAGAGATGGCGCCGATCTCTTCCCACATTCTGGCGAGGGTTATATGGTATAAATAACCAGAGAAAGATGATGAAGTAGACATAGTGAAGAATGGAGATTTAAAGCAAGAATTTGCAATTACTCGGGAGGAGAAGGCAAAAGTTAGAGTGAGGAGAAGTGATCAGGGGCATCGATTTATATAGCTGTTTGGGGTAACTACTGTCCTTGGAAAATGAAGTGGTGTGCCCTGTCAGTAAGGATCAATATGTGTCTCTGAAAGGGCGCCATCGATTGAGTGACTGAATGCATTTATTGATCCATCGACGAATTGTCTCGTAGTAGGAAAAGATATGACATTTTGGTTCCCGCAAAAAGTTTCAAAAAAATTGCACACTCTTCCACTTTCCGAACTCATAAAACGAAGGGTCTTTAAAGTGGGAGACTATCTGTATTGGGTGAAAACGCTCATGGGATAGCTGATGCATCCGGTAACTCCAACGACCCTAAGTCTCTATACAATTATCTCTCACTCCCAACAACCCTCATCACATTAGTCCTCCTAGAACAGTGTCGCGGTGCGCATCGGCGCAGAGATATCGGTACGCTAATGTCATCATAACTTTAGGAGGGCATAATAGTCTAGCTTCATTTATATATGCAAGACTTATAAGAGAAGGAAGACACGTTGTATTCTCTCTAAGTTTACCTTTGTAACTAAGATCTCGATCTCTAAGCAATATACCACTCCAAGCTAAGCTTTGATTCTTACTTTATTCATTGTCCATTTCGAATCTTGCTTATTTTACTCATTCTACTTGATTATTCTCGTATTTGTTTTAACCTTTTATTTTACACATCAATAACTTAACGAGTAATTCCGGGCTCACTAAAGAGGGTCTCCGGATTGTATACAACCTACTTGTCTTTAAACTCTAAAATATAAATATCTAACTATATTTTTTGTTAGAATCATTTTCAATGGAAAACACAGAGAAAAGTGAACAACTCTCATGGCCAAACGGGTCCTAAATTTAGAAACATTTATTTCACTTTGTTAGTCACAATTTGACTTGATACAAAGTTTAATAAAGAAAAACTTAGGAATTTCTAAAATTTATCTTATTAAATGGTGCGGACTTAAATATGTAATATCATTTATGTGACTACAAAAATATCTCATAAAAATATAAGAATGTTATCATTATTTTTTGTACAAATTAATAAGAAAATAATAACAAACAAAATGAAACGGAGAAAATAGATCAAAACATACATTTTCTATTAATAAACTCAAAACTGAGTTTGCAAAGTCTAAACAGACGAGTGGACCATCCAGCTTTCAATATATACACAAACGTGAAGTTTCAGGAACATAAATTTTGATAAGCTCAGTGGTCCTGCCAGCAATTACGTACGAGATGATTTGTTATATATATAGTTTGACCTAACATAGCTGCCTGGAATGAGACAGTGAACAAACATTCAACAAAATATCTAAAGCAATTAGGGACCATGCCGATCGAGGGTACTTATGAGGTGATAAATTTAACTAGTCTGGCCTATCCATAATGCTATTGAAGGAGACAGTGGATGTTCCACCAGTCTAGATATTTCATTTTTTCTTAATTGTCTTTCGTTAAGACGCACGGAGTTGACAACTAAAGCCGGGACCATATATAGAGTCAACTATTGAATCCCAATGTAAAATCTGAATTGATAATTAGCCACTTGATTTCTGTTATATAGTTTGTAATATTGGAGTAATAGTATTTTAAATTATTTCGGTTATTACATTTGAAATAACTAGTTAGGGTACCAAAACTTGTTTTGAATACCACTATTGAAATGGGTACCACTAGTGAAATATTCCACTGGGTATCACTGGAGAAATATTCCAACGGGTACCACTGGTGAAATATTCAGACGTATTTGTTCTACAAAATGACACAACTTTTCGGAATACGTGTCTAATTTAACTACTTATCTTCTCTATAAATATAGTAATAAAATATTTCCACAATACTTAATTGTACATTTCCTATATTAGATAGAATTATATTTTTCTTGTAATTAAGATTGATTAGTTACCTGGTTTGTAGCAAAGTAAATATTTCTGTAACACTATATATATATATATATATATATATATATATATATTGTAAATTACTAATGAATAAGATCAAAGAAGAATGTGGCCCTTAGACGGGTCGTGGCGGTGCCCGGTCCAGCCGAGGTGGTGACCGTGGGGGGTGATCATGGTCATTTCTATAATTTTCTAGGCAGATCGACCTGAGGAAGAGGCTTCCGATGCTGTGATCATAGGTACTCTTTCAGTTTTCCATCGACCTGCTACAATTTTATTCGATCCAGGGTCTACGCATTCTTATGTGTCTACCTACTTTGCATCGAATTTATATTTGATGTGCGAGTCTCTAGACATGGTATCATATTCTAGGAAAAGATCCTAAATCCTAAACTTTTCTCTCAATACCGTCGAGACGGCCCCCCTTTCTTCCTTGCGCCGCCGGCCTCCCATCTCCGTCTAACAGCCATGTCTGACTCGAAATCTAATTTTCACCCAGCCCTTGCTGTCTCCAACATCAAATCTCATATCTTCATCACTCTTGAGAAGGAAAACGCCCATTATGTGACATGGACGGAACTCTTTAAAATCCATTGTCGCTCACACCGGGTTATCCATCACATAATTCTGTCAGAAAACTGTAAGGAGAATGTGTCAAAGACCGATGATGAGAAGGAAAATGACCATTATGTGACATGGGCGGAACTCTTTAAAATTCATTGTCGCTCACACCGGGCTGTCCATCACATAATTCTGTCAGAAAACTACAAGGAGAAGGTGTCAAATACCAATGATGAGAAGAAATTATGGTTGACCCTTGATGCAATAGTCCTCCAGTGGATCTACGCCACAATATCGAGTGATTTACTACATACTATTCTTGAGTCTGATTCCACAGCTATGGAAGCTTGAGAATGTTTACGTGGCATATTCCGAGACAATAAAAATTTCAGGGCGCTGTCACACTTGATTAGGAATTTTCCACCACTGATATGATGAATTTTTCCAATGCATATGCATACTGTCAATGACTCAAGGTTCTATCAGACCAACTCAAAAATGTCGAGGCACTGGTGACTAACAATCGGCTCGTGTTACAAATGGTTGTTGGCCTTACTGATGCATATAGTAGAGTAGGTACGCTCATCCATCAAAGCAAATCCTCTTCCGCCAAGCCTGTTCTATGCTCATCCTCGAAGAAGCGGGTTTTGCCAAGAAGATAACCACCATGTCAAATTCTGCCTTGGTTGCCGCTCCGTCCGATGAGAATTTGTCACAGTTTGAAAATTTGCTGCCAAATCATGGCCAGAAGGGCTGAAACGGCGAAAAGGGAGCAAAAACCGTGGCGGTGACCGTGTTGGTGGAAATGGCAGTGGCAATCGTCGTGGTGGAAGTGGCGGCGGCCAGCAACAATAGCTAGCCTAGTGGCAGCCGCCAGCCAAGTGGGCCGGTACCGTGGGCCTAACAGTGGCCCTGGGTCGTGCCTCTCTGCCAAATTTCCTGTGGGAAATTGGGCCAGACCAGCAGGCCCAGCAATCCGACGGGGAATCCTTTGGCCATTGTCGAGCTAGTGGAAGCATGCCTACTCAGTAGTGGCGACCCCGACAGATATCGAGGCCGCGATGCACACTCTTGGGCTTACTTTTTCCGATGCAAATTGGTATATGGACATCGGTGCAACATCTCATATGACGTCCTCACAAGGTAATCTCTCGTCCTATTTTAATTTGAGCAATAATCACGGTATAATTATCGGAAATGGTCATTCAATTCCAATTTGTGGTTATGGTACTACAAATGTGTCTCCTTCGACCTATCGTTAATTTTGAAAATTTTCCTTCACGCATCTCAATTAATTTAAAACTTAATTTCAGTTAAAAAATTTACCATTGATAATTGGGTTTCTGTTGAATTTGATCCTTTTGGATTTTTCGTGAAGAATTTTTAGATGGGGATGTGTATAATGAGATGTGATAATCGGGGCGAGATTTATCCAATACCACAACTACATATCAAGCCAAATTACCATCTGCTTTTGCAGCTTTAGCTCCGTCTTTATGGCATGAACATTTGGGTTATCCGAGAATACTTGTTTTTTCTTCACTTAAACAAAATAAATTTATTGAGTGTACTAGACCTCGTAGTTCTCATGTTTTTCACTATTGTTCTCTTGGAAAACATGTTAAGTTGCCTTTTGTTTCTTCTAAGTCTCGTATTGTTATGCCTTTTGATATTATTCATAGTGATATTTGAACATCTCCCGTTTTGTGCTCTTCGGGCCATCGATATTATCTTCTGTTGTTGGATGATTACTCTAATTTTTTGTGGACATTTCCTTTGTCTATAATGTCACAAGTTTTTCATATTTCTATCCTTTAGAGCATACATCCGCACCTAATTTGAACGGGATATCAAAAATATTCAGTGTGACAATTGTAGAGAATTTGATAATGGGCCTTTTGTAAAACTAATGGTTTGTTGTTTCGTCTCTCGTGTCCACATACATCATCTCAAAATGGAAAAGCAGAAAGAAAAATTCGAACAATTAACAATATTGTTAGAACCTTACTTGCCCATACATCTCTACCATCATCTTTTTGGCATCATGTGTTACAAATGGCAACCTATATTTTGAACAACAAATATCCTATCAATCCCCACTCAAAATTGTATACCTAAGGTACCCATCATATTCTCATTTAAGGATTTTTTGGTGCGTATGATATCCTCTTTTTCCTTCTACTATCATCAATAAACTTCAACTTTGGTCAACTTCATATGTTTTTTGGGATATCTATCAAATCATCGTGGTTAAAAATGTTTCAATTTATCCTCTAATAAAATCATTGTAAGTCGTCACGTAATTTTTTATGAAACAAATTACTCTTTTGCCAAATTACATTGTTCCGGGCCTCCTACCTATGAATTTATTGATGATAGTATACCCTTGTATTTGATTCATAAATTAACGTCTCAAACAGGCCCAATGTGTCATGGTGCATCGGCCGATTACGAGCCACTGCACGCCCACCGGTGAACCTCTCACGATATCCCATCGCGAAAAGGCGGTGCTAGGCGATCCACTGAGTCTCGACCCACCATCCGATCGGAAGCCCACCGTCCTCGCCCACCGCCCGATGGGTCGATCACTACCGACTACTACTAGGCAACTGTCACTCGTTTGGCGACTCGATTCCAAATGATGGCCTATCACTCGTAGTCAACACGTGATTTTTAAGCCAAACAAAAATACAGTCTTCACACCCATATTGCCAAGTCATCACTGCCCCGTAATCTCGTGTCTGCCCTTAATGACCCGAATTGAAAAATGGCTATGGATGATGAATTTAATGCTCATATTAATAATAGGACGTGGGATTTAGTATCCCGTCCCCTTGATGTTAATATGATTCAGTCTATGTGGATTTTAGTCATAAATAAAAATCTGATGGTATATTTGAGAGGCACAAAGCCCATCTTGTATGTGATGGAAAGACTCAACAGGTTGGTGTGGATTGCGGTAAGACTTTCAGTCTGGTGGTCAAATCGGAAACTATCATGACGGTCCTCAGTCTATCTCTTTTGAAGGCATCGATGCTTCATCAGCTTGATTCCAAAAATGTCTTCCTTCATGGAGACCTCAATGGAACAGTGTACATGTATCAACCTATGGGGTACAAAGACACTACTTATCCTAAACATGTGTGTCTGATGAAGAAATAATTATATAGGCTCAAACAAGCTCATAGGGCCTGGTACAAAAGGTTTGCAGATTACGTTTCACTTATTGGGTTTTCTAACATCAGGTCTGATCATTCTATTCATCTACCATCAGGGTAATGATATTGCTTACATTTTTTTGTATGTGGATGATATTATCTTAACTGCCTCATCTGATACCCTTCACAAGTCTATCATGTCACTGTTTGGCTCTGAGTTTGTAATGAAAGATCTAGGGCTACTGAGTTACTTCTTGGGGATAGTTGTGACACGTTATGCAAGTGGTTTATTTTTTATCACAAAAGAAGTATGCAATAGAGATTGTTGAACGACCTGACATGTCATCGTGTAGGTCGTCCTCCACTCTGGTTGACACTAAACCAAAGTTGAGTGCTTCTTCCAGCAAGTCATATGCCGATCAATCACATTACCACATCCTTGCAGTGTCCTTGCAGTATCTCACATTCACGAGACCCGATATCTCTTATGATATGAAATAGGTTTGTTTGTTTGTGCATAACCCGATAGAGGATCACACACATGCCCTCAAACACATTGTGTGTTATATTCAGGGTACTCTCGATCATGTCTTGCATTTATATCTGTCTTTGACAACCACTATTGTTTCATACACAGATGTCGATTGGGGTGGTTGTCCAGATACCAGACGCTTCACGTCTGGTTATTATATATTTCTTGGTAATAATTTGGTCTCTTGGTCCTCAAAATGGCAAGTAACTTTGTCCAGATCTAGAGCCGAAGTAGAATACTGATGAGTTTCCAATGTGGTATCTGAATCTTGTTGGCTACATGACCTTCTTTTAGAGTTCCACTATCCAGTTCCGAAGGCGATATTGGTTTATTGTGATAATGTTAGTTCAATTTATCTCTAAGGGAATCCGTCACCACTAACACACTAAATATATTGACCTAGATATTCACTTTGTTCACGAAAAGATTACTCGTGGACAAGTGTGTGTCTTACATGTTCCGTCACGTTATCAGATTATCAATATTTTTACAAAAGGTCTTCCGCTGGTTTTATTTGAAGACTTTCAGGATAGTCTCAACATATGCCACCTCCCGCTTCGACTGCAGGAGTGTAATAGAATATTTTCACAATAATTAATTGTACATCTCCTATAGTAGGCAAAATTATATTTCTCTTATAATTAGGATTGATTAGTTATCTAATTTGTAGCAAAGTAAATATTTATGTAACACTATATATATTATAAATCATTAATGAATAAGATCAAGGAAGAATATTTCCTACATAGAAAGGTAATTACTCCATATTAGGTCACTTTTAATTCAACTGATAATAGGTTTGTTATACCCCCAAAGTAGCGCTGTCTGCTAACCCCATAAACATGCAATCACTCTTTTGAGACAATGATAATATCACGCCTCAATCATTTCCTTTCTATTCTCTTCATCAAATATTTAACAATTAAAAAGAGTAATTTTACTGTTATGGATATCAACCAGAATTCAGGAATCTCTTTGGTGAATAAGGATTTCATCAAGCTTGATAGGTTTGATGGAACAAACTTCACTCCCTGGAAGAATAAAATGATGTTTCTTCTTACTGCTCTAAAACTTTATTATATTTTGGATCTTGCAACCACTACAATTCCAGAATCAACTGAAGGAGAATCTGAAACTGTGAAAACATTAAGGAAGAAACGTAAAGAAGATGAACTATTTTGTCGTGGACATATTCTTAATTCTATGACTGATCAATTATATGATCTTTATTCAAATTTGAAGACTCCAAAATAAATATGGGATGCGTTGGAGGAAACATATCAAAACGAAAAAGGACACAAATAAGTTTTTTTCTATGTAATATTTTGAGTTTCAAATAAAGAGAATTTATCAATCATGGTTCAAATTTATAAACTGCAAGTGTTAGTTTCTAAGCAGCGAGATACTGATGTCAAAATTCCTAATGCTCTACAAATTGGTGCAATTATGTCCAAACTGTCTAATTCATGAAAGAATTATAGAAAGAAAACTTTGCATTCTCGTGAAACTCTAACTTTTGAGCAATTCAGAACTCATCTGCAAATTGAGAGTGAAAATCATGCACACTACTCAGAGTTCAACCTATTTCAAAGGTTAATAATCTTAGTCACTATATTGAAAGCAAGTTAAAGTATGAAACATGTTCTAGTTTTGATCTAAAAACCAATTAAACAGTTTTTTTAAGAAAAAGGATATAAACCCAGTTACTTGCTTTAATTTTGGTAAGAAAGTTCATTTTTCTCGTGACGGCATGTTTAAGAAAGGGGAAAGAATTTTGAAATCTCAGAAAATTCTAAAAAGGCAAACATGATTGAGAAGTTGTTATCGATTTGGTTGCTATGGTATCAAATTTGAAAATTGAAATGGTAACATAAGTAAACATTGCCGATGCCTCAAAATCAGAAGAATGGTAGCTAGATTCAGGCACTACTATTCATGTTTGGAACAACAAAAAATTACACAAGACTTATGAAGACTGCAAGACGCCTGAAGGTGTTTTTATGGGCAATGATGCTAAAGCTAAAGTTGAAGTCAAAGACAACATAGAATTAAATTTCACATTTGGACAAAAAGTAACTTTGTTAAATGTTTATCATGTGCCTAAAATTAGGAGAATTTAGTTTCTGCAAGTTTGTTGTCCAAGAAAGGCTTTAAGATTGTCAGAGAATGTGATAGTGCTCTTATTTATAAGAATTCTATGTTTGTTGGAAAAGGATACTATTGTAATGGTTTATTCAATGAGTATTAATAATATTAAGAGTTCTTCTTATATTTTGAGTCAAATTCTATGTTATGGCATGCTAGATTAGGACATTTAAATTTTGGTTCTATGAAATTTATGTCAAGAATTGGGTACTTAGCATGCAATCATGAACAATTATATAAGTGTGTAATTTGCATTAAGCAAATATGGCAAAGAAATCTTTTTCTATTGTTGATGTTGGGCACGATATTCCAAATTTGAGTGAGTAATGAACACTCCAGATTACGTAGATGAAATACGCAATGTTTTTGGCCAAACAAAAAAACATGAACCTTTTCATTATAACACACCTATTTATATACATAATTAAGAGATACCCACTACTAACACTATACTCTAAATGGAGGACTAACCTCACATGATCTACAAATCTTCCCACTAATTATCAACTACTACATCCACTAATAACCATATTGAAATGCTATACTGAAAATGAAATACTGCAACTACTACTTGATAATGCCTAATTAAAAGGATCCCTTAAAGTTGAAAGTCCTTGACCCAATTTGAGGCTTGTCTAGCATGTATGGGCCTCTTGCTTCTTCCTTCCATTGGACTAGTCTTAGAATCTGGATGTTGGCCCATAACAATTCTATCTCCTTCACATTGGGCCTTGTCCTCAAGGTCCATAGGATTTAGTCATTTGTTTGCTTGAGCTGGTAAGCGACTCTTCTTCATAGATATGGTCGAAGAATGGGGGGTGAGTAGTCTTCAGTGACAGAGCTGATGTTCTGTCATTGCTTAGTCAAATACAAATTGACCTTGGGGAAAGTGATAAATTCTTTAAAATGCAGAAACTGAGTTAGTGTAAGGCATATGATTAACACATATCAAGCATATATTTTGTACAAAAGCGAGTCCTAAACATGTATTGGGGCCTCTTTATGCCAGAGGTAGGCCTAAACGCCACATATGCAAAATTATAATAAATAAGTCCAAGCCATTGAAATGAGGTGCTTTGGTTGGAAAATAAAGCTAAAGTTTATTGAAATAATAAGTCTAAAACTAACTTGTGCTTATAGTCATATTACAGGAGTCATAATACAAATGCAAAAAAAATAAATTTGGGTTTTCCAACTTGGCATGCCATTTTTTGCTCGGATCCATTTATCATGATTGTGCAACACATAATATGCTGATTTTGGTCATTTGGGTCATGAAACCCGTTGACCAGTTTTGGTATTTTCCTAATTGTGGTGTCGATACCAGGGACCGACCCACCTAAGGTGTATGCATGCATGACTTAATATAAAAGTTGGTATAGCTCTATCTTAAGTTTGTTAAGATTTGTCTTATTAGACGCAAGGTTTCCGAGCGAACTACTCGAGAGAAAAGGTTACGCGGCCACCGGACGCCCCGCGCAAAACGTCAACTCTCTTAAATTTGAGTATTTGAAAGAAATTTGCAGGTGTGCAAAGCAGTGTAGTGTGTGATGGTGTGAATTTTTCGTAAGGAAGGAAATATGAGCGGAATGCCAGTTTAAGGAAAACAGTAAAAGAAAGTAGCAATTAAAGCAGTTAAGCAAAGTTAAAGTAAGCAATTTTAAGGCATTTAAAACAAATAAAAGTAAATAAAGCCAAATCATAATAAATCTAAGTTTGCTATGGTTAAGAACCTGATTTTCCTCAGCGGAGTCGTCATGTTGTCACACCCTTTTTCGAACGCAACATTATTTCAGCGAATCCTGCTATTTGTTAGAAATAACATAAACATGCTAAAAAGGTTCTAAAGGGGTGCTAAAATGCTAAAGGGTTCGCGGAGTCGCCACTTAATTAGTTTGGGTGAATTAGGACACCTAAATGTTAACCAAGTCAAGTCAACACTAACTCAATTTAAATGGTCTGTTAAACTATATGAGATTTGGGCAAGGGTTCTTTATTAATCTAGAGGAAAGGGGTTAGACATCTTCTAAGATCTGTTAACTTGCGGTTGTCCATTCAAATCAAGATTAATTATTATATTAAAGAAAAATACATGTGTAAATAGGCTAGTTTTGCAAGTGACAATAAAAGTACAAAAATAACTTTTCCTATATGAATGCTAATAAGAGAGTTTTCTTATGTTAGAATTTGGTAGTAAATAATACCTTGACTACGTGAAGAGTTATGCAAGTGAAAATTATTAAGTTGTTTAATGTAACTTAAGCAGTGTACGACAAGTCTAGAATAACTAACTTAGGGACACAAATTCTAGTATCAAACTACTTTCTAATAGTGACTTAAAGCTTAGGGAGTCCTACTAATGTAATGTTAGACAAATAATTTACAACAAATAAATGGGGGAAGGGGAATCAATAGTAATGACTCGAAGGAATGACGGTATAATTTCGCCTGTGGTTTTGGAATTTTCGATGCGGATGCAAGATGAACGCATATGCGGGTCTTCGTATGAGGAAAGTCATGATGAGTCTCGCTATGAGACTCTTCATTTTGCTCCGATGCATTTCATATAAATAAGAAAAGAAGGTAAGGATTAGTAAATATCCAAGTATATGTAATGCGAAAATGAAATCAAGCTTGGTCATATAAAGACAATTTGCGAATAAATTTAACGGGTCCCAACATGGTTCGGCTGAACCTTGGGCCTTTGGTAAAGCTAATAACACATGGAAGTAGAGCAGGCCCAGCCCATTAATCTCAGATCTTTAATGAAAGAGACCAAGAGGACAGACCTTCACATGATATTATTCCAATTACGAATACAGATGAAAAATCGACAACACCTATTAGACATATTATAAGTTATATTAATTGTAGGCTAATGATATTCAACATGTCTAAATATCTTAACGGCATATCAACCAAGACTAAACCCCTTTCAATGATCATTACAAATGAAAAGCTTGCCACAGTAAATTTACTTAGTTTAAGTCAGACCAATATATAGTAATTTTAAGAAAAATGAAGGACCGAGGGAAATTCAAACTCATTTCTGCTTAACAGAGGATACGCAAGGACAGAAAATAACTGAATCTTAGATCAACATTCACTAAACCAGTGCCCACAATTTAGTCATTGTACATCTCTGCCAAATATTCAATCTTAGACTAACAGGTTCAAAATCCAAATAACACTCACCAAACATGTTTCGAATAAATTCAGTAACAAACTACCTCATACCAAACACGTTGAACAAAGCACAATCATCATACAGACCATATAATATAAATTGAATAAGAAACTTAGAAGGGCAATAAATTTACCTTTTTTGGGTGCTCATTTGTGGTAGCAACCGGATTTTCCAACCGGAAAATCCGGCGAGGGTTGTGAAAGGGAAGGCAGCGATGGGTATGGAAAATTAGGGATTTGGGTTTGTTTTGTGTTCTTTTGTATTTAGGGTTGTATTTGGAGATGAAGTATAAAATGGGCTGTGGGTGTATTTGGTAAATGGGACGTGGGGCCTCCGGGTTTGGGCTGCTTTGGGTAGGAGCTATAGGTGTTAGATTTTTAAGGGAAATAAGTGGTGTTTAATTTATGTATAAAATTGTTTTAAGTATTATTAAGAAAAAATGCAGTTATGATATTTAAGGAGTGTTTAATATAAATGTGATGCTATTATTAAATTTCTTATTTACGCATGTACATGCTTATATATGTATATATTTTTATTATTAAAATTATTTTGCGGTGTTAAAAAATTAGTTTAATTTATTGATTATTAATTGAAATAGAGGGTCAAAATTGGGTGTCAACACCATGTTCGATCGGCCACTGTAGAATGTTCCCAATGAACCAAGACTTGAGTTTCTTTTCTTCCATCCTTCCATACCGTGCGTTCATCAATGATTGCTTCAGGCTTGAGGTACAATTGTTCATCCTCGGCGACGTTTGGTAAATTCGCACTTGGCCCGATTGTTTCTCCGAAGTGGGGTTTGAGACATGAGATGTGAAAAACTGGGTGAATGCGAATCCACTTGGAAGGTCAAGCTCATACATCACTGTACCTATTTTTTGCAACACTCGAAAAGGCCCAAAATATTTTTTTGCGAGCTTTGCCGAGTTGGTGCGGTGTAGAGTTACTTGTCTATAGGCGCGGAGTTTAACATAAATCCAATCTACGACTGAAATTTCTTTTTCCATGCGCTTTCGATTTGCTTGGGTCTCCATTTGTTGTCGGGTTTTATGAAATGCTTCTTTAAGCTTAGTTAGGAGGGTGTTTCTGTGGTCAAGAGTTGAGTCGATGGTTTCATTTTGGGAATTCCTGAGTAGGTATGGAGTTGTTGTGGGTGGGGGTCGGCCATACAGGGCTTGGAAAGGGGTGGTTTTGATGGCTGTGTGGTAGATGGTGTTTGTTACACCCCGTAATTCCAAGGGCAATATATTGAGAATGTGATTAAGGAAATAAGATGTGAGCGTCAGAACTTGTAGAAGAAGAAGAGATTTAGTGTGAAATGCGTACTATGAATTTCAGGCACAGCACTGCGGTGCCAAGAGACAGTACCGCGGTGCTGCAACTTCAGAGGGGTGCAGGACTTTATGCACCGCGGTGCCGTAACCTCTGATATGCCGCACAATTTTATGCACCGCGGTGCCGATGCGAGTTTTTCCAAAACAGATATTTTGAGTGAAGAAGGGATGGGGACAAGTGTCCTCTCCAATTGTGCTATATATACACCCATAGCTACTAAGTCTTGAAGAATTAGAACAAAAAAATCTTCTCTCCAAAACCCTTATCCTTTCACTTCCTTAGCCTTCAAGATTTTGGAATTTCCATAGCCAAAGTGAAGAACAAGATCAGGTCATTTCTCCAAGTTGAAGCACCTAAGCCAAGTTAACACACCAATATAGTGGGTCACGATTTTGGCCAAGAATAAGGTCTTGAAACCCTAAGCTTATTCATAAACTTGTTGGAAGAAAAACAAGAAAGCAGGATGGATACAAGCTTGTAGAGGATTCCTGCATGTTGTAGTAACTTGAAGAAGTGGTACAAAGAGGAAACTAGGAGCCGAGAACCTGTGGACTGTTTTGGGCTAAAAATAAGGTAAGGTTTCTTCTTCGTCTTGAAGTAATTGGAAGTCATATGATGTTATAATTGATAGACGAACTTGTGGTAAGTAAAAAGGAGAATAAGAAATACATGCTACAGTAGGGTTGTCCAGTGGGGTAGGGCGTACCGACCCCACCTCGACCCTACCCCAACCCCACCACCCCCACTATAGCGGTAGCGGTATACCGGTATACGATACCGGTAATGGTACGGGGTCGACAAAAAATATCGTCCCCGACCCCGCCTCCCACCCCGACCCCCACCCCGACCCATCCCACCCATCCCCCTCCCTTTTCTAGATGTTGCCAACGGCTTTGATGAAAATTAAGCCGTTGGACAACGACCTTTTTCCCCTTCCCCCCTCCCCCAACCCCTTCTACCTCATAATATTTTTTTAATCCTTAAGTTATTATATTTACACTTTAACCCAATTTTTTCAACTATAAATACTTCATTTTCTCTTCATTCTTTCTTACAAATCTCCTACAATCTATTATATTTCTAAAAATCTGTCAATCTATCTCCCATTATGTTTACACTGTCTACTAATATTCAATTTTATTTATTCATTCGGGACTCGGGAGTGAAGTTGGCAACTAGCTTGAGGATCATCCATCGAGTAAAGTTTCAATTTTCAACATCTCAATTACACGTTGACGTTACATCGATGTTTGGTACATTCGTTCCTTTATTAAATTATTATTGTTTCTTTATTTTAATTAGCGCACTTAATTTCATTATCTTTAACTATTTATTAGTATAAATTAAAATGAAAGGTATCTGAGGTATGTTGGGTAAGGTTATTTCTGGTTCTAGTAGGGGTGACAAAGGCAAGAGTCCTTCTTCTAGTCATCCTATTCCTCCTATACAGGATGATTTTATTGATACTTAAAATTTTCCTGAAGTACCAGTAGATTTAGACGATGAGCTATTTCTGGAAATCCACAAGAGTTTAATTTAGAAGAACATCTAGATGACACGCCAACTAATCTAGATGACACTCCAACTAATGCACCTCAAACTGGAACGTCTCCTATTCCCCCTAATATGAGACGAGGCCTACCAGAACGAAAATTAAAATCACATGTATGGATTTTTTTTTATAGAGACGTACAAAATCAAGTTGTTACATGCAAAATTTGTAAAATTATTTATAAATTCGGTGCGAGAAGGGGAATTCAGCCAATCTTTCCCGTTGACAACCAAAAATCTCGAGAAAATGGCATATTTACATTCATCTTCCTTTGTTACAGAATTAATATGGTCAATCAGGCTCCGCACCCTCTCCATTTCACATCAAGGGATAGAGCTTAAAATGGGAAAAGGTCTGAGCGGGACGGAAGGTTTAACTACGCATTTAAATACCAAACACAAAGCTAGGTGAGATGAATATAAGGCTCAAGTGAAGGGTGAGTCAACAATGCCCTCTCAGTCGGGACAAGCTTCACATACTGTCTCGCACCAGGTACAAGGTCAAATTGACCCTATGACGGGGGCAGTTGTAGGCCCTAAATACGATAAAATAAAAGATAGGGAAGAATTATCAAAATTAATTGCAGTGGAGGGTTTGCCTTTTTCATTTCCTGATTCTCCTGCTTTATTCATTATATAAGATCAATGTACAATCTTGCTTATAATGGCTTTCCTAGATCAACTGTTAGGAGAGATGTTCTTAAATTTGCACACGAATATCAACAATATTTACGTTATTATTTATATCATTACCCTGAAAAAATATCTATCACATCTGATATAGGCCGTAGTACTAACGATCATGATTATTTAACTGTAACATGTCATTGGATAGACCATAAATGGTCTATACAAAAATGTATTTTAGCATATAGATATATTGATGAAAGGCACACTGGTATTTATATTCAAGAAAATATTTATTTTGTTTGCGTTTATTATGGCATAAGTGATAAAGTCATGCATATTACATTAGATAACGTTTCTTCTAATATTTCTGCTGTTAGAAGATTAAAAATTGTCTTAACTCCATCTTTTCCAGATAATTTTCATATAAAATGTTCATGTCATATTTATAACTTAGCTGTAAAGGATGGTATAAAACTTTTTGAAGACATTCTTGCAAAAATTCAATTTGCTATAAACTATATTTTTAAAAATAATAGAATACAACGACTAAAAGAATATAAAAAACTTATCACGATTGTGGTCTACCTAACAGAAAAGTTCCCGAAGAAGTTTGCACTAGATGAAATTCTTTATACAACCAACTACGTGTTGCTTATGAGCATAGACAACCTATAACCTAATTTTGTAACGCCCGTAATCGAAATCCCAGTGATATGCTTATAGATTTCGATTGGAATACAATTTTAGAACTTAATGTATTTTTGGAGAAATTTTATATAGCTACTAAAGAATTTTTCGGGATTTATTATCCTACTATTTCATCAATGTTATTTTATATAACTCTAATATTTATATTACTTAGTGAATATATGAAAAAATCAGCTTATAAGGAACCTATTAAAAAATATTTAAAAAAAATGAAAAAATATTTTATTCTTATTCCCCCAATATTTTTTATTAGTGTTGTATTAAATCGGTCTATTAAAATAGACGGATGTAAAAATCTTGTTGATACTATTTACGATTGCATAGATACACTTCCACCTCCAACTTCTAAAAATCCAAATGACCCACCACCTGTTGAAATAAGTAGAGAAGAAGTGATGTCTAACATTCAAGATGAATGTAAAAAAGTATATACACATTACCAACAAGAAAGTTGTTACACTCCGTAGTTCAGGTCCTGCTTATGGGGACGTACGAAAGGAGTTAGGATTTAAATTTTTGAAAGATAGGTCGACAGAATGTTTCGGACGGGTTTTTTTTTAGTCAAATTTGAGGCGGTTTATGTCCAGTTGTATTAAGAGTTCCTAGGTGTTTCAAAGTCCTACTATGAAATTCGTTGAGTTTAGTTCCCAACGCAACAAACCGTTCGTCGATAGGATATCGGAGTAGAAAGTTATGGAAATTACAAGTTCGGTCTTGTGATCGGCGAGAAACATTTTCGGTCGAGGCCAGCGCGGCGCTGGGATCTGGCCGCGACGCTGGTTATGCTGGGAATTCTCTGAGGTTGCAGCGCCGCGGCGCCGGAAAGCAGGGCCGCGACGCCGGAAGTTTTGAAAATTCGCTGAGGTTTCAGCGCCGCGGCGCCGAGGCGAAGTTTTTGCGAAAACAGAGGGAAAAATCAGATATTTTCTTTTAAAAAGGCCATGGGAGGGTGACAAGTGTCCCCACCAATCTGATTTTTGCATGTCCTATTTATTGACCAAGTCTTGAAGACTTGGTCATTCTTGAAAGCTCTCCCTTCTCTCTAAAATTAAAAGCTCTCCCTTCTCTCTAGAAATTCAAAAAGAAACCAAGGCCTAGAGGAAAATTTCAGAAAAAGTGGCAAGAAGGAAACTTGTTGGCAAGCTTGTAGGAGTTTTGTGGAGGTGATTGTGGAAAGAAGACAAGTGAAATTTGTTGGATTAATTTGGGTAAGCTCTAAGGTAACAATCCTTTCTCTTTTGCTAGTAAATTGTGTTGCATATGTGGAAAAAAAGATTTGTAGTTGTCAATATTGCTCTTAGACATATTGCATGTAGGAATTGGATAGGAATTTGGATTAAAAAGGAATTGGACAAGAATTTATGTTGTTATACCTCAAAGTTGCCGAATTGGACCTTGTAGTTTGTACTAGTTTGATATCAATTGTGGGGCGGAATTTTACACGTCTAGTAGGCGTGTAATCCCCTATTTGTTACCTGCATTGTTGAGCCTTAAAGATGGCATGTTTGGTTATTGAATTCTGCCTTGAAAAAGGTGGCAAAGTATGTAGAAACAGAGGAAGTGTTGTCCGATTTTCCGTAGAATTTAGTGACTTTGCACTTGGAATATTCTACGTTGAAGCTAGAGGTTAATAAACGTATTATGGTCATAATAGGTTAACATACTACGTGCGGTATATTGGACTTGCGAGTGGATTGACCCGAAGAGGTATGTGGAACTTTTCTATCTCTTGAGCATGAATAGTTGTACTTATATAGTACAGTAGACGTACAATACTTTGATATCCTTTACTTATTTAAGAATGGCCAAGTTGGGCGAGTTAGGAAATTAACCCACTTCTTTAAAACTATTAAGGATGTCTTAAGTTTTCAAGTTAAGGGACTTGAAGTGTTTTAAGTATATGATATTTGTTTTGTTTTAAAAGTTTAAGTCCCTTGGATATAGGAAAATGTAATTGACTAAGGTATAAGGTTAATATAACGACTTTATGGGAAGTTGGTTATATTCGCTTTATGGAAAGTTAAAAGGAGAGATTTACTTTAAGTAAGTTAAGTAAGGACAAGTGACTTGATGCTATGGTTATTAGTATCTTGGAAGTTTTATATAAAAAAGAGTCATTCGTTTTAAAAGAGTAAAAGTATGTAGTACTTGGGATTAAATTCCCGGATTCTTTTATTAAGACATGTCAGTGCCTTAAGTGAACTAAAATGAGAGGGTATATGAACAAGACTAATAAGAAGTTAGGGGATTTCTTAACTTACTTATGTTATGTATGATAGCCGGTTGAGCTAGGGTAAGAGTATAAATGAGGGGTAAACCCCCAAGACGTTATACCACCTTCTCCAGGGTAAGAGTATAAATGAGGGGTAAACCCCCAAGACGTTATACCACTTTCTCCAGGGTAAAAGTATAAATAAGGGGTAAACCCCCAAGACGTTATACCACCTTCTCTAGGGTAAGAGTATAAATGAGGGGTAAACCCCCAAGACGTTATACCACCTTCTGAGTATGATTACGGGGTAAACCCCCAAGACATTATACCACTCCATGGATTTACTACCCATGATTTGATTGTGAGTCTTCTATTTTTATGTTGTAGATACACTCTTATTTACTCTCATTGTTAGTAAGGCACAATGAACTGTGATTTGATTTTCATACATGTCTCCGGCTCCGTTTTAAACTCATGATGTAATTACAATATTTTTCAGTTTTACATATTTAGTACATATGTGTCGACCCCTTCTGGGCTGCGTCACGCCGCAGTGGGTAAGCAGGTGGTGGATCCTCATTCTTAGGATCACTGGTCAGGTGTCAGAAGCTCCATTTCTCCGGAGGCTTATTACTTTTGGTACGGTTTTCCCTGATGTTGTAGATATTATATACATTCAGGGGTATGGCGGTGTAGTTTATCCTAGAGGTCTGTAGTAACATATGTGGTTTGGGCTGTAAGAACAAAGTTGTAATGTCTTTCTTTTGGCTATGTATATTTTATGGAAGGCGGCCTTATCGGCTAGCCTGTGATGTTATCGTCTAAGTATGCTTATGTGTTGTGTATGTTCCGCTGCTATTCTCTGATGTTTACCTGAGAGGGGTGCCCAGGTAGGGCACCAGTCGCGGCCCGGGGTCGGGTCGTGACAAAAGTGCTAGCAACCAACCGGCTTTCATGTCATCTTCTTCTTCTTCTTCAACACAACCTCAAAAATGACATGTTGTTTCTGCGACTAGTATTCAAAGCCTCAGACAGAGAATGTTTAGTGGTACCGTTTCTAACCAAATTAGCGAGTTTGATGTTTTTGTTTTGCAGGGTGTTGTACCGTTCGATGCAATTGAAAATGAAGAGGGACGTGAAGACTTGCTAAAATACTGGAGGGATAATGAGAAGAATTTTCCAACACTAGCAAAGATGGCCCGAGATGTGTTGAACATTCAAGCGTCATCAACAGCGTCCGAAAGCGCATTTTCTACGGGAAGATTTCAAATAGGGGAGCACAGACATTCATTGACAAGAGACTCATTAGAGATTGCAGTTTTATTCAGAGACTGGATTCGTGCGGAGCGTAGGAGGTGCGGCCAAACGGAGATCGACGAAGAAGAAGACTACAACTACAATGAAATCTTATCCGACTGATGTGCAAACGACGTCGTCCAATTTGACCAAGATAAACCAATTCCAACCGAAGAACCACAAGGCATTATAAAGAAACTAAAAAATGTGTTTCTTAAAATATAATTCTTTTAATTGTAATTTTACTATGTTATTTATTTGCAACTTTCAATATTACTAAGTTGCAATTTTGAAATTGTATTACAAAAAAAGAATCATACTTCTAGTCGAATAATATAAGAGGCACAAAAACAGTCTTGGGAAGTTTTTATTAAATTATCTTGTTGTGTATGTGTGTTATTTATTTATTTAATTTAAAGACAAATACAAAATGACCCCACCGACCCGTCCCGACCAGCCCGACCCAACCCCGACCTCAGATTGGGACGGGGTGGCGGTGACACCACCGACCCGACCCGCCAAATTTCAACCTCGATCTCTCACCACTGCACCCCAACCCCGCCCACCCGACCGACTTGCCCCACCCCGCCCCTGGCTGATACCAATGTCACGCTTTTGGCATGTTCGCGGCGAGCTTTTGATGTTGTCGGATTCGTTGGTTATTGTTGTTGTTATCATCACCTATTGCATGTTAACGTGAAAGAATCTTGTTGACAAGTTGATATGACTTATAAGGAATTGTGAAAAGGGAAATGATATTAGGTCTTGTTGGCCGAGATTGTATAAAACTGTGGGATATGGTGGTGCTGTTTTAAGAGACTGTTTTGTGGTGTCATAATGTTGAAAATTCAGTTATCATTATGCATTTTTTAATACGGAATAAGAGGCTGAATTTACACGAGAAGTGGGTGTGTAAATCCCATTTGTTGCTATTTTGGTTGGGCCCTTAATTGGTGCCTTGGTTATTAATATAATTGTCCTTAATTGTACGATGGAAACGTATGTATAAATAGGGGAAGTGATGCCCAAATCTATACATAAAAAGTGAAACATTATTTGGTATTAACCTACACTAGTATCATGAAGTTGATAGACATGTTATTGTCATTATAGGTTGAAGTACTACTTGAGACGTATTCTAGTTGTCAAGTTGGTAGAGCCTATAAGGTATGTGGAACTCTTCCTATTTTTCTTTGAGCATGAACTTTGTAAAATAAGTATACGGTGGACGTACGTGTTTTAAATGAATTCGGATTCATTGTGGTTTATGAAGGAAGTTACTTGATTTTAAAAGTATACTTGACTTGATTTTAAAAGTATAAGTCACTTGGTTTTAAAGGTGTAAGTGATTTTAAAAGTGTAAACTTGATTTTTAAATAGTAAGTGACTTGATGTTGCAAGGCTAGTGCCTTGGGGTTTCTTATAAAGGAAATGATGTACGGCGGACGTACATGGTGTTATTGGGTTCAAGTCCCTAATATTACATGATATGATTCTTTTTATAACAAGTATGGTATACGTACATGATGTTATTGGGTTCAAGTCCTTAATATTACATGGTATGGTAATGCCATGGGTTTTTCTAAAACAGGAGTTCATTCTATTTGTTCTAATGAGAGTCAAAGATTATTTTAACTTGCGTATGTTTGCTCATATAACCATTCGTCTAGTGTTATATTGCCACATCACCGCGTCCCTCACTAGAGGGTCGACAACATTATGTATATATTTCATGGATTAGCTCCCATGAAGTGAGTTGGTACACACTCATTGCGAGTCTGAAAGACTCATGCGGGTTCAATTCCCAGGATATTATTCCATGGACTAGCTCTCATTGATGCGGGTATCGGGTACAGATATACATTGCGGGTCTACAAGATCTATGCGGGTTCGAGTTCCATGCAGGTGAAATAGTCCCATGAGTAGGATTGCAAATGACTCTGAGGGCAGGTGTCCCTGATTTGACATGGCTTTCATATTTTGAAATGGTAATGATTTCATATTTGAAAGGGGTACGGTTGATTTCATATTTTGAAATGGTAATGATTTCATAATTTGGAAATGGTACAGTTGATCTTACTTTTAAAAGGGCATGTTTTAAAAGGTCCAGTTGACTCATTACTCTCATTTTTCATAAGGCACAGTTGTACTGGTAGTTTGATTATCATACTTGTCTCCTATTATCTTTTGGACTGATATGATTTCATTTACAGTACTTATTATTTTACATACTTGGTACATCTTTCGTACTGACCCCTTTTCCTCGGGGGGCTGCGTTTCATGTCGCTGTGTAGGTACACAGTTTGTTGATCCTCGCTCTTAGGATCTCTACTCAGTTTTTGAGGAAGCTCCATTATTTCGGAGGCTTGTCTTTTTGGTACGAATCCCTGTTATTGTAGGCTTATGTATATTCAGGGGTATGGCGGGGCTCTGTCCCATCATAGTTTATTGTCCAAACTCTTAAAGGTCAGTATTCATATGTGGGCTGGACTTGCGGGAGTTGTATATACTGTTGGCCATTTGTACTATTGTATTGTCGGGTTATTTCCCTTTATATATAGCGGCAGTCTCATCGACTTGCCTTGTTGTTACATATATAGTTTTTCATTTATTATTTGGCCTATGTCTTGTATGGGATGTGAGGGTATAAGAGGGGGTGTCCAGGTAGGGCACCAGTCACGGGCCCGGGGTTCGGGTCGTGACAGTGTTGTACCAATACTCTAAGAGAGCTAAGTACCTGGTCCAGTTACGAGGTTCATCACTGACAAAGCAACGCAGATATGTTTGAAGGTTGCGATTTACTACTTCTGTTTTCCCATCCGTCTCTGGATGATATGCACTGCTATAAGCTAATTTTGTTCCCAATTGTGAAAATAGTTCTTGCCAAAATTTGCTTAGAAACAGCGGGTCTCGATATGAGACTATGGTTTGGGGTAATCCGTGAAGTTTGTAAATATTAGTAAGGAATATAAAGGCTAGGTAAGCGGCGGTGTATTTTGTGTGTAATGCTATAAAAATGGGCAAATTTGGTTAATCTGTCAACAATTACCCAAACCGCAGTCTTTCCTGATGACAGGGAAAGATGGGTTATGAAATTCATACTTATATCTTCCTACACTTGGTTTGGTATGGGTAAGGGTTAGAGCATGCTATATGGTTTGTGATTCATTACCTTGTTTTGTTGACAAGTGGAGCAGTCGTGCACAAATTGCTCAATTTTCTTTCTCATTGCTGGCCACACAAATGTAGCCGATATGCGACTCAGAGTTGCTTTAACTCCTGAATGGACACCACATGGTGACAAATGATATTCCTCTATTAACTGGGCATAGATTCTTGTTTCATCAGGTACATACAACTTCCTTTCGAGAAAGATTAAGCTATCGTGTACCTTAACTTTTTCATTGACCCTTGCTTCGCTTGTGAATTTAGTCAGGAATTCAGCTTCGGCTTTAGAGGTGGCATAAAAGTCCTTCAGTTGCGTGATCCAGGATACCGTGGGCTCGGTAATGATATTGCATTGGGGCTGCTCCATCCTCGACAATGCATCAGCAACTTGGTTCTCCTTCCCTGGCTTATACCGGATTTCATACTCAAACCCGATCAGTTTAGTGAGCCACTTTTGTTGTTCAAGCGTTTGGATTACTTGAGACAGTAAGTGTCAGATACTTTTGTTATCCGTATAGATGATAAACTTTCTCCCAAGTAAATAATGCCTCAATTTTTTTACTGCTTCAGTGATGGCATAGAGCTCTCTCGTGTAGGTGGAAGCTGACTGCATTCGCGGGACTAGTTTCTTGCTAAAAAAGGCCAAAGGGCGATCTAATTGTGATAGGACTGCACCAATGGCACTTCCGCTAGCGTCCGTCGTGACTTCGAAGTCTTTATCAAAGTTGGGTAGAGCAAGAACTGGAAGGGTGGTCATACATTCTTTCAATTTCCTGAATGTTGTCGTGGCATTGAGACTCCATGTAAATTCCCCTTTTTTTTAACAAGTCAGTGAGGGCCGAGGCATGAGTGGCATATTTTGCACGAACCGCCGGTAATAACCAGTGAGTCCTAAGAATCCTCGTAGAGCAATGATACTGGAAGGTACGGGCCACTCCACGATGGCTTGAATTTTGTCGTGGTCCACACTTACCCCTTTGCTGGAAATTATATGCCCCAAATAATATATATGTTCCTCTCCAAACACACATTTGGAAAACTTGGCATAATACTTATGAGTATGGAGTAAGAAAAAAACTTTGGAGAGGTGTTTCATATGTTCATCTCACCAGGTACTGTATATGAGTATATCGTTTATGAAAACCAACACAAAGCGCCTCAATTGATCGCTGAACAATTCGTTCATTGCTGCTTGAAAAGTGGAAGGGGCGTTGGACAATTCAAATGGCATTATAGTGAATTCATAGTGTCCATCACGGGTCCAAAAAACTGTTTTGTGCATATCTTGAGGATCCATCCGAATTTGGTGATACCCGGACCTCAAGTCAATCTTTGAGAACACCACAGCTCCTTTCAACTCATCCAGTATCTCATCCACTATCGGGATCGGAAATCGATCTCGAATTGTGATAGCATTCAAAGCTCGGTAGTTGACACAAAATCTCCAGGTACCATCCTTCTTGTGAACCAATAATACCGGTGAAGAATACGGACTTTTACTTGATTGAATCACTCCTTCTTCTAGCATTTCTTCAACGAGCTTCGACATGATCTCCTTCTAATAATGAGGGTAACGGTAGGGTATCACATTGATTGGTTTGGCATTAGGTTGTAGATGGATTTGATGATCGTGTTTGTGGTTGGGTAGAAGTTTCGTGGGATTTTTAAAAAGGTGTGATATTTGGTTAATAGTTGTTGTAGTTCTGGGGAGTTACTGTTAGTTTTTAACTCAGGCGTTGGTGAAAGAGGGCAGGTTTCATGTATGATGGCGTGTAGGGATAACACTGACCCTGTTGCGATCATCCGATTCAATTGGGCTGGAGTGGACAAACTTAATGTGGGTTCATTGGTTAACTGGATTACCCTTCCGTTGTGGCTAAAACGTATTTGTGGTATGGAAAAGTCAGCAGGAAAGGCCCCTAAGGTGCTTAACCACTGAACTCCGAAAACTACGTCGACTCCTTGAATTGGTAAGATAGAAAAGGAATAAGGAGTTCTTGCCCTTTCAACAACACATTCACATCGAGGCAGTGGCCTGTGCATTCCAGGAACTCTCCATTCCCTACCATCACTTTGACATTTGAAAGTGTTAGAACAACCAATCCTAGTTGTTCCGCAAGCCGTGGTTGTATAATATTATGGGTACTCCCGGAGTCTGCCAAAGCAGTAAATTCCCTTCCTTTAATAGCACAGTGGGCTCATAGTGTCCGCGGAGTTGATACTCCTAAATAGGCTTCCATGGACAGATGAAAAGTTTCCTTCATTGATTTCAGCGGTTTGAATTATGTCTCCCCTGACCTGTCATCTCTGTCTTCTCCTTTTTCCTCCTCTTCAAAAGCTTCCATGGCTGAGAATGTGTGATCAGTTATTTCATTTACCACAACAATGAGGAACTGTGGTTTTTTGCTCTAGGCGCCATTTCTCCTCACAGTTGAAGCATAGCCCTTTAGCCCGTCGCTACTAGTTTTTTTGTTGTGTTAATCTCCTCACTGGCAAATTTTGAGATGGTCGTGAGGGTGCAGCTAATTGCGAGAGTAATGGGGGTCTGTTTGGTGGTTTTGTTCTCGCTAGTTGATGTTGGGTAATGGGAGTGGGACAAAAACGATGGTTTTGATTTATTTTAGGCTTGAATTTCAGTTTGACTTCAATTAATTTGGCCAGTCCTATTGCATCAGTGACTGTTTGGGGTTTTAAAACCGCGAGTTCTTATTGTATTTATTCACGCAATCCTGAAATAAAGCAATTTAGAATTGCGACAGGTGACAAGTCATCTACACAATTGAAGATTTTCTCAAACTCTTCTTGAAACTCCATAATTGATCATATTTGCTTGAGTTTGAATAAGGACGCTAGATGGTTTTCATACGAACTTGGATCGAATCGAACTTCTAAAGCTCTTGTGAATGAGTTCCAGTCACCGAGTTGGTGATTAGAGTACATCCACTATACCAACTCAAGCTGCTTCTTGCATACAAAATGAGGCCATCATTAATCATTGATCCGGATGTACGTGATAATAACTGTAATAGTGTTCGGCTTGAAAAAGCCAATCCATTGGGTTAGTTCCATCGAAGAAAGAAAGATTTAATTTGAGTGTCTTTATGGTGGGATTCTGGTAGTTACAGATATTGGGGTTGGTTGGTGATTGTGGTCGAGAATAGGAGATTCCTTCTTGATAATATGGGTTCGTATGAACGGTGGGAGGTGGTGCGAAGAGGTTAATGTCATCGATCCGGGCTCGAAGGTCGTTTATGACCTCGGTGAGAGAGGTCACAGAATCCTTTAGTGCATCAAATTCTTCCGTGGTAGGATTTTTGTTTTGCTTGAGAGGCATGGTATTCTGGATGAAAGCACCAAATTGTTGGGCACAATATTCCAAATTCGAGTGAGGAATGAACACTCCAGATTACGTAGATGAAATACACAATGTTTTTGGCCAAACAGAAAAATATGAGTCTTTTCATTATAACACACACCTATTTATATACATAATTAAGAGATACCCACTACTATCACTATACTCTAAATGGAGGACTAACCTCACATGATCTACTAATTATCAACTACTACATCCACTAATAACCATATTGAAATGTTGTACTGAAATACTGCAACTACTACTTGATAATGCCTAATTAAAATGGTCCATTAAAGTTGAAAGTCCTTGACTCAATTTGGGGCTTGTCTAGCACGTATGGGCCTCTTGCTTCTTCCTTCCATTGGGCTTGTCTGAGAATCTGGATGTTGGCCCATAACAGTTGAGAGAAATTCACAACTGCTTGAACGTATACATTATTATATATGTGAATTAAATGGAATTAACAAAAGGAGGAAAGAGATATTTCATTACTTTCATTGACGACTAGTGAAGTTGACCGCGCTTCGCGCAGTTGTGAAAGATAATAGAGAATTTACTAACTGATCATGCTAATTAATTTAGATATTTTTTTCTTAGAAAAAAAAAGTGCGATCGTAAAAGATATTTTAAAATTTACGAAATGATCAAGCTAATAATTAATTTAGATGTTATTTCTTTTTTCGAGAGAAAGAAAATGATAACAAACAATATACATTTAGGATTAATATATGCTTATTCGTAATTTGAATTGGAACGCCGTTAAATTTAGGAGTATTAAAATAAGGTTAGAAAACTAAATTACATAAATTTGATATTATAACTAATATTACCATAAAATAAAAAAATTTAAGTGATTGTTAGTTGTTTATTGAGAAGATAGGATTTGATTTTCATATTCTTCGCAACCAAAAGTAGATATCTTGGAATAGCTATTATTTTTGTTAACGTCATTCTTAGCCAACTCAAACTCATATAACTATTTATCACAAGTTAGTAAGTTTGCTAAACACTTTGAAAGAAACACGTGCATGTAAGAATTTGCAAACCCTTCTAAAAAATCAAAATTTCACTTAGTAGAGCAAATATTAGAATATATTAATTATGTGAAATATTGAATTCATCTAAGATTGTCTATCAATAAATAATGATAATAACTCAATTCAAAAATGCAACAAAAAAGATCATTTTTCTCTTTTATCTTACTCAAGAATTTTGGATCACTACTGCATGATTGTTATGACGGTTTGCAATATCAAATTTGCAATAAAAATGGTTTCTCAAGGTTTTAATTTTGTGAGATGTATATAATAGAGGGGTTTCAAGAAATGACATAAATACCCATAATGAGAAAAAATATATAATTTCTTACAAGTTTCTAGGACAGAAAATTAAGAAAAAATATAAATAATAATGTTGGCCAATTAAACACGCCACCTCACTTTTTTGTTGTCTATTTATATTATATATAAATATAAATATATTGATTAGGTGTCATAACTTGTACATTAAATTAAAAAATTATGAAATTAATTACTAATATTAATAAAGAGTAGAAGTTATGAAGATGAAGGGGTGTGAGTTATGGAGATCACTTTTTAAATTAAAATAAAATAATTAAAAATAATATAAAAAGTCAAAAAAGAAGAAACAGATAAATATGATTATATATAGATATATAGATTAAGTGTCATAACTTGTACATTAAATTAGGAATTGTGAAATTAATTACTCCTATTAATACTAATAAAGAGTAGAAGTTATAAAGATAAAGGGGGTGTGAGTTATGGAGATGACTTTTTAAATTAAATTAAAATAATTATAATAATATAAAAAGTCAAAAAAAGATAAATATGATTCTTGGTCGTAGAGATGTGCCACATAGGATTGTCTATTCCTACCTTTATATTATATATAGATTATTCTAGATATTATCATGTGTATTTAATCAAATCAAAAGATGAAGCTTTTCAGAAATTCAAGTAATTTAAATTTGTTGTGAAAAATTAAAAGATCAAAAGACCAAAATATTAACAAGTGATAGGGGATAAAAATATTTCTTCAATGAGTTTGATGAATTTTGTAAAGTTCATGAAATTATACATCAGTAAACTTCGCCCTACCCTTCCACAATAAAATGGTTTGGCGAAAAGGAAAAATAAAATGTTAATAGATATGACTAACACTCTGCTCTTAAATGCCAAGTGACCTCAAGATTTGTGGGGCGAAGTTGTAACTAACAACTTGTCATATTCTTCATAGAGTTCCTTTTAAGAAAATTCAAACTTCTCCGTATGAGTTATAAAAAGGTAGACAACCTAAAACTACTTGAAAGTGTGGGGGTTCTTAGCCTTTTATAAGGTTTCTGACACTCAGAGATCAAAGTTAGGTTCAAGAGGTATTAAGAGCATATTTGTTGGTTATTCACAAAACTCATAAGCTTATAGACTTTTGAATTTACAGACCAGAGATCAAAGTTAGGTTCAAGAGGTATTAAGAGCATATTTGTTGGTTATTCACAAAACTCAAAAGCATATAGACTTTTGAATTTACAGACAAATGTTATTATAGAATTAGTGCATGTGAAATTTTAAAAAAATAAATTTCTATATAATTCTAGTGAGAATTCCACCAAAGAGCAAAGTACAAGTTCTCCTACTCAAAGTAATTTTGAAAATAATAAATAAGAAAAGAGGAGATTTCTCAACATGAAGTTGAACCTCGGAGAAGTCAACGAGTGAGAAAAGAAAAGTATTTAGATTATAATTTTATTTCTTCACAAGTCATTGTATTTCTTGTAGAAGGAAGTAGGAGCAAATTACATCAATGTATACCCATTATTAATTACTGAAAGTGATCCAATATTTTTTAAAGAAGCAATGTCTTTTAGAGATGCAACTTTTTAGAAAGAAGCAATAAACGATGAGATGGATTTTATATTATCCAACTACACTTGCATAATAGTAGATCTTTCTAGTGGTTATAAACATATAGGATGTAAATGAATATTTAGAAGAAAATATGATATCAATGGTCGTGTATAAACCTTTAAAACAAGGTTGGTTGCTAAAAAATTTACACAAAAAGAAGATATTGATTATTTTGATACATATGTTCATGTTGCACGAATAACATCCATAAAATTGCTTTTGTCTTTAGCCTCTATTTATAAATTATATGTGCATCTAATTGATGTGAACACGGCATTTTGTCTTTAGCCTCTATCCCACAAAAAATTAAAAATATTTATCCGAGATGCTCTCTCTCTCAATTATGATATCAACTTAGTTCTTCCTGTCAATGCGATCAGCCAATTGGACGGGGTTTGGGGATTTTTCTCACATTGAGATGGTTTCTATTAAAGGAAATCTGGCCAGAGCCAAAAATCCCGAGAAAACGTCAAAATTTCTCTTTTTTTAGTGCTAGAAACCCGAAAAATTCTCCTACTTTCTAGGACGGTTCCTCCCTCTACGTGGTATATAAATATACTGAGATGGTATCATGGAAGATACTTTAGTCCTTCTCTTAGTCCTCCATGATACCATCCTGGTATATAAATGAAGACAATCATCTGCTGGAGCATCTGGTGTAGCATGCAGACATGAAGACAAGGAAGGAGGAAGAGGTACAGGGAAGAGCAACCATTGTTGAATGTGTAGAGAGAGAGAGAGTAAACCGACTGAGAAGGTAAAGTAAGAGAGAGAGGCTCACGAGAATCTTTTCTTATTCACTCTAATAATAATCAATGTCTTCCTTTACAATACATAAGTAAATAGTAAAGGCTCTAATGTGTAAATGGGCTCCAGACAATGTATATTGGGCTCCAATGTGGATAGCCTACATATTTATCAGTGGCCCATATATATACATATTTTGTTATTCTTAACATTCCCTCGTGACTCATCGAAAATATTCAGAAGTCCAAGCTTGGAACACGAATGTTGATCTTTGCATTCGCTTAATCCTTTGTGAGTAAATCACCGGCCGATTTCTTTGTAGATATTCTGGCTTTATGACACCCTTCTGAATTTTGTCTCTGATGAAATGTAGATCAATCTCTATGTGTTTAGTTCTCTCATGGAAGACTGGATTGGCAGCAATTTGAATTGCTGATTTGCTGTCAGTAAAGACAGTTACTGGATGGTTGAGCTGCATTCCTATGTCCTTTAAAAGACCAAGTATCCAAGTCAATTACGCCATCTTGGCCGCCAGCTCATATTCGATTCTCACGAGCTTAGAGATTGTACTGCTTTTTTACTTCCAGGATATAAGAGAGTTTCCAAATTTTCTCGCGTATCCCATTACGCACTTCCTCAGTATGTGGGCAAGTTGCCTACCGCATCACAAGATGGCGATCGGTGTCTTGTCTGTTGCTTGACATCAAAATCCCTTGTCCAGGTTGACTCTTGATATACTTCACTATTCTGAGGGCTGCATTGAGATGAGACTGCTTTGATTGCTGCAGGAATTGGCTGAGCATCTGTACACTATAAGAGATATCTGGTCTAGTAGTGGTTAGATATAATAATTTTCCTATTAGTCTTTGATACATACTGACATCTTTCAAGAGTTCATCTTTTGTTTCTGCCTTACTGTTCTGTACAGTTGGTTCTTTTTTGTTTTTATAGCTGTCATATTCTTTAGTGGTCAGCTTTATGTTGCAATCTATAGGTGTATTGAAAGGCTTGGCAGCAGAGAGTCTTAATTCAGCAATGAGTTCTAAGGCATATTTTGTTTGATGCATTAAGATTCCTTTATTGGACCTTACAAACTCTATGCCTAAGAAATACCTTATCTCCCCTAAATCTTTCATTCTAAACACTTGTTGTAAGGACTGCTTAGTCCTATTTATCAGACCCAAGTTTCCACCTGTAATGAGAATATCATCTACATACACTAGTACTAGAACCATTCCTTCATTTGTTTGTTTTATGAAAAGGGAATGATCATATTCAGATTGTCTGAACTGCATATGTCTTAGGGCTTCAGTAAGTTTAAAATTCCATTGCCTAGGAGCTTGTTTTAGTCCATACAAGGACTTTATTAGCCTACTGTGCCCATCGCCTCCCCGGCTAATGGCTCATGGTAGTTCCATGTATATCTCATCATGTAGGTCACCTTGTAAGAAGGCATTATAGACATCCATTTGATGTATGGGCCAGTTTTTAGAAGCAGCTAAAGAAATTACAGACCTAACAGTTACCATCTTAATCACAGGGGAAAAGGTCTCATGATAGTCTATCCCCTCTGTTTGACTATACCCCTTAGCAACTAGTCTGGCTTTAAGCCTTTCAATCTCCCCTGTATCTTTATACTTAATCTTGTATACCCATTTACATCCTATAGGAGTCTTATTTTTTGGTAGGTCTACAACTTCCCATGTGTGATTTTCCTGTAGTGCCTCTATTTCAGATTGCATAGCCTCTACCCACCTAGGACTCTTTGAAGCTTCTTTGTAATTTTTTGGTTCTACCAATTCTGAGAAAGCAGTAAGAAAGACTTTGTATTTAGTAGTTATATTGTTATAGGAGATATAATTAGCTATGGAATATGGTATTGTTGTGTCATTGGCATCTTTAGTGACAAAGTCCTTCATCCATATGGGTGGGTGTTTGGTCCTGTTTGACCTTCTTACTTCAGTTATATGACTAGGTTCAGTAGAAGTCTGATCCAAGGTGAATTCTTTCTCTTGTGTTATCTTATTAGGTTCAATCATTTCCCTATCCTTTGTGTTAATGTTATTATTGTTATTTTGTAAAACATGAGTATCTGTATTAGGTCTGGTAATGTGAGGTTGTGTGTCTGCTATATCAGTGACAGGGAACATGTCAATTTGCTCATTCTGGAATAGTGGTTTATCTGAAACTTCATTTTTAAAGGGGAATTCATTTTCCCTAAAACTTACATCTCTATTCACTAAGAATACTTTAGCTTCTAAGTCATACAAAATGTACCCCTTTTGTGTTTCAGAATATCCCATAAGGACACAACTTCTAGTTCTGGACAGTAACTTATCATTAACAGGCAGGTTGTTGGCAAAGCACAGACACCCTAAAACTCTTAAATGATTGATAGAGGGTTTTCTTTTGTACATCAGCTCATAAGGAGTTTTCTTAGTTACTGAGGAAGGTAATCTGTTTATAATATATACTGCTGCTTGAATGCACAGTCCCCAGAATTTTAAGGGAATGTGACCCTGAAATCTAATGGCTCTAGTCACCTCAAGGATATGTCTATGCTTCCTTTCAGCCACACCATTTTGTTGTGGTGTGTAGACACAGGTTTTCTGATGTATTATCCCTAGTCTAAAAAACATAGCATTACATATTTCATTGACAAATTCAAATTTATCATTACCCTTACTATCTTAACTGTCTTGTTAAATTGAGTTTGTACAAAAATTAGAAAGTGTTGTAAGACAGTGCATACATCAGATTTGAGATTAAGCAAGTATACCCAAGTCATTCTAGTAAAGTCATCTACTATTGTAAGGAAATACCTCTTCCCATTATGAGTTTGAACCTTGTAAGGACCCCATACATCCATGTGGATCAAGCTAAAAGCTGCAGTACTTCTATTATTGCTAACTGGAAAAGGTAACCTGCATTGTTTTGAACAAGGACATATATTGCAGCTTTTTATTATTCTATCTATAATAGCTGGGTTAGTTCTAATTATCCTACTTAAAACACTGCTGGAGGTGTGCCCAAATCTTTTGTGCCAGATGTTTATTTCTTCCTCAGTAAGTGTCCTATCAATTGTTTTGTTTACACTCAAACTCATCCCTTCTTGGCTTCTTGTCAGAGATGAAGAGGTATGATTCACTAGGGTGTAAAGTCCATCTTGCAGTCTACCAATCTCTTTCACCTTCCCATTGTAAAGGTCCTGAAACACACAGAAATCAGGATAGAAAATAGCAGCACACTGCAATTCCTTTGTTAGCTTGGAAACAGATATCAAATTATACTTGAACTGTGGTAAAAAAAAGACATTATGTATAATGCTCCTATCTGATATGTTGCTGGAACCAGTATGTGTTACACCAACTAATTCTCCATTAGGTAAGTGTACTGTTTTTGAGTCATCAAGATTTTCTAATATGGTTTCTTTATTGATCAGATTTATATCAGATACCATATGGTTGGTTGCCCCAGTGTCTATTATCCACTGTTTTACCATACCATTTCCTAGTAAGACTTTGGGTTTAGAGATACCTGTATTTGCAGCATTTGATACAAGATTTGAGTTCCTGTTTGGTGTGTTTTCAGTCTGATATATCCTGAGATTGAGGAGCTTCACAATTTGTTCATACTGTCCTTTGGATAGCATATTTTCCTCAGCAGGACCAGAGTGGGCATTTTCTGTGTCAGCAGTCATTCTGCCCTTTTTTGTATCAGTTAGAAGACCATGTGCAGCATGTTCTTTTCTTTTGGATTTAAAACCAGGTGGATATCCTACCACCTTGTAGCAGAATTCCTTAGTATGACCTCTCATCTTACACACATCACAGAAAAGGTTTGTAGAAGTGGATCTTTTGTATTTCTGTGTCCCTAGTCCTTCTTTAGAATAAAGGGCAGTGGGATCAGGGACCATGTTTTGTTTAACTCCACTGGGCCCAGCTCCCAGCAGCCCAGCAGATCTAGATGTTACAGATTTTTGATTCTCATCACTTGTAATCATAGAGTATGCTTTGTTGACAGTGGGTAGAGATGGCATGAGGAGTATTTGGCTCCTAACTTGCATATAGTTTTCATTCAGCCCCATCAAAAACTGATATAATTTTTGTCTTTCAAGATATTCAGTGAATTCTCTGGATTTGGGACATCCACAGTTTGGTGGGGGAACTAAAGACTGGGATTCTACCCATAGGGTCTTTAGTCTAGAGTAATATTCAGAAACAGAGGTATTTCCCTGAGATATGGTGGCAATTTCCCTATGTAGGTCATATGTTCTTGACCCATCTATTTTGTCAAATCTCTCTCGTAAGTCCTCCCATATTTCAAGGGCAGATTCAGCATATACTAAACTACTCAGTAGGTCCTTTGACACAGAGTTCATGAGCCATGCTTGTACTATGGCATTAACTCTATCCCACTGGTCCCCTAGGGCTTCCCCAAATTGATCCTTGTGGAGCCTTCCATTGACAAAGCCCATTTTATTTCTTCCAAGGAGTGCTATTCGCATTGATTTATTCCAGACAGTGTAATTCGTAGACCCCACTAGTTGAAAGGAGATCAACGAAGCACCACTCACATCGGATGGTTGAAGGAAAAGGGGGTGGTTATGGTCTAGCACATCTGTGATTGTCCTGTCCGTAGACACAGATGTTTTTGAGGTACCGGTTTCAGATACCTCTTGATTTAGATCAGTAACCATTCTGTTTGATTTAGTGTATTCTTGAGTAAGGGTTTTAGCCCTGAAACTTCGTCAAGGGTCATGCAAGAGTTTGTACTTAATCTTGTGATAGAT
Source organism: Przewalskia tangutica (assembly GCA_029844215.1). NCBI lineage: Eukaryota > Viridiplantae > Streptophyta > Magnoliopsida > Solanales > Solanaceae > Przewalskia > Przewalskia tangutica. The sequence continues at coordinate 47,568,703 of CM056727.1, read as the reverse complement.
TCGACCAACTTTAAACATGCAAGACCAAGACCAGAAACCCTAATTTTTGAAAGAAGCCACTTTCGAAGGCTAATAACAGAGGAATAGTAGATCTTGCCTTAGAAGTCAAGATCTATAAGGTATGCAAAATAACACAAACCCTATTTTTGAAAGAAACCGATTTCGAAAAACCAGTAACAAAGGAAGAGTGGATCTTGCCTTAGAAGACAAGATCTATACCAGGTATGCAGAATAACACAAGTTTAGAAGCAAAGTAAGTATGAACAGAAATCACCAGTCCCCAGTCGACTTGAATCGCGGAGGTTAGATCGAGGCTCTGATACCATGAAGACAATCATCTGCTGGAGCATCTGGTGTAGCATGCAGACATGAAGACAAGGAAGGAGGAAGAGGTACAGAGAAGAGCAACCATTGTTGAATGTGTAGAGAGAGAGAGAGTAAACCGACTGAGAAGGTAAAGTAAGAGAGAGAGGCTCACGAGAATCTTTTCTTATTCACTCTAATAATAATCAATGTCTTCTTTTACAATACATAAGTAAATAGTAAAGGCTCTAATGTGTAAATGGGCTCCAGACAATGTATATTGGGCTCCAATGTGGATAGCCTACATATTTATCAGTGGCCCATATATATACATATTTTGTTATTCTTAACAATAAATATAATGATATGGTATATCATGGATGATCATGTTCGTTTATTAAGAAAATATACATTTTTCTCGAAAAAAGAACTCTATAATACTATTGTCTTATATACATATACTCTGATGGTATCATGGAGGACTGCTTCAGCTCTTCAATGAGACACTCCTCAAGACCACAATGCCATCGTGGTATGTAAATATACTGAGATTGTATCATGGAGGCTGCTTCAGTCTTCTCTTAGTCCACCATGATACCATTATGATATATAAATATACTGCGATTAAAGGATTTTGGTGGTCACGTACGCAACAAAATTTAAAAAATTTATGTTTCAAACCCAACAAGCGACGAACTGCAGGATGATTATGTAATAATATAAATACATGTAATCACATAACATGTAATAATAACCGTAATACATCGATAGTACACTTACGGTTTGATTAATCTGGAGTCTTTTAGTATAATCCGAGGGTGCGCACGCAATTGATCCTCGATTGCAAGTTCCTAGAACTCCGGTGTAATCCTCCTTTGAACAGCTAGAAAATTCACCAGAGGTTCGAGAGAATAGTTTTAATTTTAGGTCTCTGAGACTTAGAATGATATTGAAATCAAGTGTATAGAATATTGATAAAACCCCTCTATTTATAGTTGCGTTTTAGGTTAAAAACACAGTTAGGGTTTCCCCTGGGCCAAGTCCAAAAACCAAGGTGCAATGGGTCAATTCGGACTGCCCACTGTCTCATCAGAACGAAATGGTATAATCTTAATCGGAAACAGCCCTTATTTGCTTAATAGTGGCATTGATGCCTCACAAGATCTTATTTACACCCCTATACTTAACAGCCCATATGACATTGTCAATGAGAAAAAGTCCTCTTGAGTACTATATAAAAGTTTCATCCATTAGCATCAACGAGAAAAATGTACCACTTAATAAAACGTTTTTCTAATTGAAAAAACAAGCTATTAGATTTAGGAGTATTAGCACGGGTGCACCTTATACTATATTGGCCACTTCTATTTACAATGCATTAACAAAAGCTTTTGTTAATGAGATGCCAAAAGAGGTTAGATCTGTCATCTGTGACTCTAGCTGAACCATTTACAACTTGTTTTAACTCTAGAGATATTGGTATGTCACGACTTGACTTCGAAGCTCCTGAAATTAACATCGGTCTCCACAAGAAAAATGTGTATTGGAGAATTAGTGGAGCTAACTCATTGATAAAAGTTAACGAGGATGTCGTGTGTTTAGCCTTTGTCGAACGACGTAATTGATCATATCAAATGCAGAACAACCTTGTGGAATTTGATCTTTCGAGAATGAGAATAGGTTTCAATAACTCACTCTTTTCCCGTCAGATCATGTGCTCAAACCAAAATTACACAGCGTGGCTCAATAGGTTACTGCTTCTTGTTGATGAAATGGTGCAACAGTATGAACTAGGATGGCTCAAATTAGACTTGGTCTTTGACTCTTTGTTGCTTACATTACCAGAAAATGTTGTTTTTTTCAATCTCTTTCCAACTAATCAATAAGTCTGAAACTTGTAATAACAATATCTGATGTTAATTCAGATTTTTTTACTTTTTCACTCTGCTTGTAGGTCTCTGTCTAACCACTTCCAATTCTGGATTAATAAAACGGGCAGCTGATAGTTAAGCTTTAACTCTTAGTTCATTCTAATATCTATCAAGTCAAAAAGTTCAAACCAAAACGTTGCTTCAAAGGGATGTAATACTTTGCAAGTCTAACATCCACATTATTTTACATGACCGGATACTACATTTATTTTCTGCACCAAGGCATCAATCAGTAGAAAGTAGAACATGATTTGCCTTTAATACAACAAAGAAACTACTCTTATTTTTCTGGTTTTGAGATAGATGGCCAAAAAAGCCATATTTTGGTAGGCATTTAGTTGTCTGCTCATTTCTTTACAAAGACGACACCCTTCTGAATACTTGTTGCCAGCTCTTTCTTTGCCTTCTCAAGCCCAGTCCTGCAAAATTCAGCAATTGAGAAAAAACTGACCAGTTTTTTCAATATATAACATCACAATGAACATGGCAATGATTTCAAGGGGTAATTGATCAGAACAGTAACCTCTCGTATTCATTTAGGGGACCAAGGGGGTAAATTTCTTCAACTCCATTACGGCCAAGCCGTACTCTTGATGCGAAAAATGGAAGCTCAGTCACCTACAAAGACGATTAACCACTACTAACTGTCATGACCACCCAAGTTTTCTATATTCCAGAATAAGTCATGCAATGTAACAAATACAAGCTGCAGAGAAACTTTAGCATGAGAAGGTTTAAAATACATGCCTGGGAAGACACAAAGGCACATTCAACAATGGCAGCATCTCCTCTCAATCCATGCAAACATGCATCAGCAAATTTAACCGCAGCATATGCCTGAAAAGTTAGGACAGACTTATCATTCAGCATCTCGGTCGATGATCAGGGGCGGAGCCAGTATCGCTAAGGGGGTTCATCGGCGAATAATTATACTGTATATATAAGGTTAAAATTATTTTTTATTTATATATAGTAGTTGAATCCCCTTCGTTTCTTCGCGTGTTTAGTCTTTATATTTTTGAACCCCTTAGTAAAAATTCTGGCTCCGCCACTGTCGACGATATGAACTCTCAACTGCAATACAACGGGAAAATTCAAATGTACAGAAATGATCCTAACCATAGAGAGGGTTGCCGAACCAGCACCAGCTTTTGCCTGCAAAAAAGAGCACCATGTCCGCTCAACAACAGATGAATTCAAAAACAGGCAACGAAAAGCAACACTGCCAGCCAGGCACAACCATTATAATAACCAAAAGACTCATTGAATAAGTCTACAATTTCATCTTTACCTCGACAACCTCAGTTCCACCATTTTGTATACGAGATGTTAAATATTCAGTTTCCGCTGGAGTAAAAGAACAAGGAGGCTTAACCTGAATTCCATTAGACAAGTGAAAGAAACTCTTAAGTCAAATAAGATCCTGGGAACAAGCTATACTCAGTCTGAACTAAGTTCACCAAACCTGAGAAAGAAGAGGTAGAATTGTAACACCAGCATGGCCCCCGACAACTGGAACATCCACTTCCCTAGGATCAAGCCCCAAAACTTCAGCCTTCGTGACACGAAAGAGACTAGATCAGGCAGAAGCTCAACATTAAATGTCAAAGCACAACTTCAAAGAGCGTTCAGTTGGAACACACAAAATCATCCATGTTATGTTTTAAGTTCTTGATTATATGCCAATATAATATGCAGCAAAGTTCAGGTTTATATCTTTCAAATTAAACCAGGATTAGATGCCTGATAGCCAGTCTCAGTTCCACAAACTAATCAGGAGTATAACATTCCCCTCAGGGTTTGTAATCAGTTTATATTTGCACACAAAGTCAATAACACAACAGGTCTTTGAAGCAAAAAACGTAACATTACAGCAGTGGTACATGCTATTTAAAATGAATTAAGTTCAACTACGTAAGACTGTTACACAATAGTACTCCACCAAATTCTATAGGTTTGGCCTAACCCTAACATGGATATAGAGAGTTAAGATAAATTAAAATATATTTTTTAGAAAACTTAGTCTGCAGCAGATGTTACGTAGACTTTTCACCAAGTCTCCTTTGTAAGGATAAGAGGGTGTCCATTAACACCTGAGCTAGTATGATATTCAAGAGAAAATGGATGGTGGATTAATTTTTCATTCATATATTTGGACCTAATTTTGGGACAGACCAAAAAGGATTTTCTGGATGGAGCTAGAAACATGGTCTAATCAATCTTTGCCTGAAATAGGCAGTCAAGAAAAGGACTTGTTTATCGGCTTCTAGCTTTTTAAACATTGAGTAGCTGTTCTATTCAAAGGGAAGCGGAAGGAGGGGAAATCACATAAGAATCAGATCAAAAAGTTTATGCATACCACAAAGGTATTGGCTCTGACGATATCAAGCATAGTGACACCCAAAAGTCTCCTGGGATCAAAGGTACCAGCCATCTTGAAAACCTCTGCAGCAATTGGTACTGTAGAGTTTACAGGATTACTAATTACATTGACAATGGCCTTAGGACAACTCTTGGCAATTCCTTCACATAAAGTCTTCACAATTCCTGCATTTATGTTGAAGAGATCATCTCTTGTCATGCCTGGTTTTCTAGGAACACCAGCAGGGATTATTACAAGGTCCATGCCAGTGAGAGCATCTTCCAATTGTTGAGGTCCTAGAAACCCACGAACCTGGAAGTCGAGAAACCCAATTTAATTATTGAAAGACATATAAGAATGACTCTGATCATCGTCTTAGCTAGAAAAAAACAGAACATTATAGTATGGGCTATATCTCAGAACTAAGCAAGCATCAACTTGCAATGTCGAGCAATGTTATAAAAGGCAAAGTTGGGTGCATTAGTTTGAGGTAGGGTCTAAAAGCCCCCAACATAACCACGGGGGACAAGAAATTTGACGAGTAAACACCCGTCATTGGCATATTAGCATCAATTTTTAACCATTCATATGTTGTGACTTGCAATAAACTTCCTGTTTGTTGTGCTATTTTCCTTTTTTTCTAACATCTCAACAGATTATTCAATTTTTCAGCATATATTCAGCAATGAATTTATGAGTCCTATATAACTGACCTTTTAGTAAATTTCATACTAATACTCCTCATATGACTTTGAAAGGACAGTTCTGGTAGATGCACTAGGCTGGTAGGTCAGCTTAAAACCCAGTTAATCAACTCTGCCTCTACCCCAAATTAGTGGGGATCAGCTTTAAGAATATCTTTTTCTTTCCGCTTTGTTCAGTTACATTGCATTTCAATATTATATAGTTTGCCTTTAAAGGCAAAGCAGGGGCTCTCTAAAACTAAAAGTTCAAAACTATTTTCCTACAGGGACATACAAGTCTTTAAAACAACAACTACAAGGCCTCGGCCCCTAACAAGTTGGGATAGGCTATATTAATCCCCACTGACCATTTTCTCCATTTAAATTCATCTCAAACCAGAGACAAAAGTTTCTGACAAAACAATTTGGTTAGCCAGAAAAAAGAATGTCACAGCCAACGGATCTAATATAAGTAGCCTTACCATTAACCTATATCCCAGATAGTCCTTATTTCTTATATGCATCCTTTACCTTGATGTGTTCTATTCTTAAAAAAATTCAATTCGTTTTGAAAGATTGATTTTTCTTTTGAGATAAATTCCTTCTATCTGAATTTCGGCCTACCTCATAGCTTTTTACCATCTTCCATATGTTGGATGTGATCATCTCTAATCTTGTCCAACCTTGTATAGTCATACATCCATCTTAATAATTCATCTCCGCAAATTCATCTTGTGGATATATTGGGCCTTAGACGCCACACATTCACTCTCTACACACTGCTGGTCTCATAACTACTCTATAGAACTTACATGTACTTTCAAATTTACAAGTATCTTCCTATCACATTACACTCCAATAGCAATCTCCATTTCAGTCATATCCTATTTGATTTGGGATTTTATATCTTTATATATCATGAAATTCTTTAGGAAAACTGAGCCTAAACTGAATTGTCTGAATTTAGGCACCACAATCTCGTCTAATGCTAATCTCACTTCATTCGTTCTGTTTCTCCAATTTAACTGAATTACTCCATTTCCTTCAACTGTTATTATATTCAGACAGCTTCACTTGTATTCATAATGGACCGGACTTTTTTTTCTGCGTAAACTATGTACCAATGCAGTTACAGAATTTACTGAATGTCATCAATTTTGCTGTATTCTCCCTTGACAACTTTGATTTTTTTACTGCTCCAATTTTACAGTTCCATGGTCCCATTCAATGTAAAGCTTTCATATTTATGGAAAATAAAATAACAGTGGTAATATACACTACTCCATATGCTTAAACACACAGTAATTGATTACAAAAACAAGGCAAATAGGACGAGGAAATTACCACAGCACCAGTGTCCATGTGGCTAATATCAGCAGTAACACCAGGAGTATTGGCAACATCATAAAGATGCAGAACTGAAACCAATGGATTCATCTTCATAAGCATAGCAAGTGGCTGACCAATACCTCCTGCAGCACCCAATATAGCCACTTTGAATCCGGCAGAACCCCCTTTCGCCCTGCAATTAGCTCTGCTCAAATCCACACCTCCTTCCATCTTCAGCCCCAAATGCAAGTATGTTTACAAACACACAACAGATTATATCCAGAGCTTAATTCGGAGTGTTAAAAGTTAAAAAGGGACTATTAAACAAACGAAGTAAACAAGTAGAACAAAGTAGTACTCCCTCCATCTCAGATTATCTGTCGTAATTTCTGAAAATAGTTATTTTAAATTATTTATCTTTTTAGAAGCTAGAAGACAAAATTAATTATTCTTTTTCATTTTACCATTAGTAGTTTAGTTAGGGGTGATGTTATGATTATTCAAATGTGATGTCATGACTGTTCAAATACCAATGAAGGGCCCTTTCTAATTAATGTTTTTAAGAGATTGTAAAAGAAGATCACTACAGATAATTAGATAATTTTGAGAATTAGGGAGTATCGTTTCACTATCATAAAGTAAGAATGAATGCAGGGTTTTCTGTAATTTAAAATCTTAGATTGAGCTAGACTAATAATTGATCAATTCTTTAAAAAGTTGACCAGGACGTGGTTCAAACCGTTGAAACAATCCTCGCCAAAATGTGAGTTAAGAATGTGTTGTGGTGCGACTCTTCATCGACCCAGGCCATAGCGGGAGGTTAGTACAGGGATCTGTTTTTTTTTAAACAAGGCAAAAAGAAAGAAAAAATAGAAACCTGGTAAGAAGGAGAAGCAAAATAGAAACCTGGTAAGAAGGAGAAGGGTTAAGGTGGGCTGAGATGGTAGCGATTCGTTCTGCACTGCGCTGCATATTTTCCGCCTTCGATTTGATCTCAGAATTTCAGAATTACGAGAAAGACAACTATGAGCAATGAAGTGGGTGGTGTATGGAATTTAATTTATAAGGGAGAGATCGGAATTATCAATTTGAAGCCCTACACCAGTTGGTCTTAAAGATCCGTGTGGGAGAGTTTGATCACAAGTCAAACTCGCGTAATGCTCCCTACCGCTTGGGAGGCTCACACACCTGACTGCAAGTATGGTTTAATTGACTGACGTGTTTTGCGCTATCAATACCCGTATCATGCAAGTTCCTTCGTCAACAAAAAAAAAAAAAAAAGATCAGAACTATGACGACATGGTTCATTGAGATGTGTGAAAATGGATTTATTATTTTTTAAGCCCAAGGACTAGAGACTTATCCTTCGACGTTTGGATAATTGTTTCATGTTGTTTATGATTACTTATAAAAAAAAATTGTTTTTAAAATTATGTGGTATGATGTCGTAAATTTGTTGTAATTTTGTGATTATAAAATTCTGAAAAATCTTAATTTTTGTAATCACGAATTTATTTATTTTTTATGTGATTATGTATTTTATTTATTATCACCCACCCCACAAACAGTCACCCCCACCCATTACTACCCCACCCCAACCACACCACCCACCTCTTCACCCTCACCCAACCACACACTAACATAACCAACACCACCCCTAACCCTATAACCACACCACACCACCCCTTCCTCCCTCCTAAAAACCTACTTAAATCAAAGTAACGATATGTAACATTTATATTGGTTGAAAAAGGAGAACACTAGAAAGGAATACTTCTCATTTTTCATGATGATAAAAATATCTTAATGATATAAATATTCTCATGCAACTTTGTTATTTGTTTTTTTAAACGGAAAGAGTCAAAGAAGAAGAAAAAAGATGAACGTAGTTATTTATTTCGTCTTTTAATTGTGTTATTCTAGTAATTATTGATATTTTTAATAGTTATATTAGTTAAGTGTATTTTGGTAAACGTACATTTTATTAGATAATATCATACATTTAAATCAAACAATAAAAATATTAGTAAATCATAACAAACGATATATAGTCTATCCAAACATTGTATTTCTTAATACAGTACAAAACAATATAACAACGTACTATATATACCATCCCATAATTTACATTAATAAATCATAAGAAACAACCATTCAAACAGAGGATAAAGAAGGGATTTTTTTGAGAGATAGAATGTAAATAAATTTATATTTATTAGTATAATTAATAATATTTTTTATTTTAAAAAAAACGCCATAATAACTTTATAAAATAAATTCAACTTCCAATGAATTTCACTAAATTAGGAATCTTGTCTTCTTTCAAGCAACTCTTATTCGTCATTGTTCCCAACCCACTCGTCGGTCGTCGTTTCTCTGTCGGTATTTTGTGTTGGTCTTTAATTTTTGCTCTTCGTAACAAAAAAAAAATTAACAGAGCATAAATTTATATTTGTGTATCATATATTTCATAATTTATTCCCTGTGCCTTTAAAGAACTTATGTCTGACTAGGCATAAATTCGATTGCTAAGAAAAATACTAAAAATCAATCCATTTAAAGGGCAAAATTAATCACTAGCCCATTTAAAGCGAAACAGTGCCATTTTTTCTGTTTTTAGGTAGAAAAATAGTGCACGTATTTATATAGGTTAATCAACCTTTCGCTGGGGAGAAGTGCACAAATACACAATTTTGGGATTACTATTTGAGCCAAAATTCATCTTTTTTTGGTAAATATATCAATTTTGGAACCACTTCAGACATGCGAAACTAAAATTTCTGAAGTTTGGTAAACTTCAAATATTTTCTGCCAAAAGTGCGGCTCTGTCAAGGCAATTTTTTAGCCTTTTGCCTGAAGTTTGGTCTAAATTGTCAAGCCAACTTTAAACAGATTTTGTTGAAGTTGTAGCCTTGATAAGGTCAAAATTCAGACAAATATTGGCTTATCAAATCCAACACATACATCTTTTATTGAAGTTGTGGCCTTGACAAGGCCAAGTTCGAAAGTTTTACTGAAGTTGTGGCCTTGGCAAGGCCAAGTTCGAGACTGCACTTAAGATATTTTAGCATGAAGTTTAGGTATATATGTTGAGATTATTCACAAGTGTACACAAGTACCACATATATTTGTATCTTTTACTTGTGTTGATTATTGTAATTAAGCTTTAGTCCTCCTTGATGAGGTGGTTAGTTAGTTGTAAAGAGGTAGTTAGATATTTTAGATATTTTCATTTTTGTATGTCATTGTATAAATAGAAGAAATATCTAGAAGAGGAATAATAAGTTTTCATTTCCTCCCATTTGCTCTCTCACATTCTGTCTCAATGAACCTTCATCTCATAAGAACTTCACCACCAACAAATGATGGTGTAGTCTCTCTTCTCATTCACGCAGCTTATTATGGTATCAGAGCCTACAGATTACATATTAAAATTCTAGGATCCAGAAAAATTAGGAGAATTGCTAATCGATTGTGATTATCAATTCGAAAATTGAAGAAGCTCAACACCGGGAAGTAATAATTACATGCAGTTGTAGATCGAAGCTTGTGGAGATTGAGAGAGTGATAATTAATCACATGCAATGATTTCCGTGGAGATCGAAACTCTCGCTCTTATCAATTGAAATCGAGAATGTTCGAGAATCGCATGTAGGAGATGTTATCACTAGAATCAATTAATTGATTTGAGGAGATCGAAGGAGATTTCGATTGAAGTAGTTGATTGATTGGAGGAGATCAAAGGAGTTTTCGGTTATATTTGAAGGAATTGAAACAAAGGACATTATGGGGACAATTGAGGAGTCAACAACATCTACAGCGATCGATCATAATCATCCACTGTACCATTTCCCTTCGGATGCACCAGGATCGATGTCTATTGGAGTAATTCTAACAGGTATGGAAAATTATACCTTATGGAATAGAGCTATGAAACTTGCTTTGTTAGGAAAGAACAAAATTGGTTTCATAGATGGAAGTGTGAAAAAGGAATCGTATCACGGATCCCCGTCTGGTTTGTGGGAGAGATGCAATGTCATAGTAGTATCGTGGTTAATGGGAAATGTGAGTAAGAGTTTACTCACAGAAATGTTGTACAATGCGTATTCATATGTCATTTGGAAGGACTTGAAAGAAAGTTCGACAAGATCAATAGTTCAAGGGCCTTCCATTTACACAAGGAGATAGTTTCACAATGACAAGACACTTTGTCAGTGTCGATGTATTACTTGAGGTTGAAGGATTTGTGGGATGAATATGACTCAGTAATACCACTGCCATCATGCTGTGAAAAATCGAGGGAATTTGTGGATCATCTACAATATCAAAATGTTATAGTTCTTAATGAGACTGAGTGATAGCTTTAATCAAGCCAAGAGCCAAGTACTTATGATGCAACAAGTACCTAGCCTAAATCAAGTTTATGCTATGATTAATCAAGGGGAGAGTCAGAGGTTGATGCAGGACTCAATAGAACCCGTAGCTATGTTCACATCAAGGAATAAGAATAGTTTTCAGAAACAAAGGAAGTCATACAATCCCAATGCAGTGTGATTTTTGTCATGTCAAAGGACATTTGAAAGTGGATAGTTTTATACTAATGAAGTGTGATTATTGTCACAAAACTGGGCACATTCAGGACGATTGCTATAAATTGAATGGATATCCTGAGGATTTTAAGGGGAAGTCAAGAAAAGTAAATGCAGTAATGGGAGAGGCTTCATACAATGAAGACAGTGGACAGAGAAGTGATCACCAGAGGACTGTTGCACTACTGGGAAACCTTACTCCTAAACAACAACAAAGATTGTTGAGGATACTGGATGGTGATGATACAACAGGGAACATTCTTATATTGTTGCCAACATGGCAGGTATGTCAGCCACAGAAATAGATAGATTCATTAAGTGGATTGTAGACACAGGTGCTACAAACCACATGGTGAACAATGAAAAGTTATTGAAGTCTAAGCATCTAACAGGGAATACAGTGAAGGTTTAGATGCCCACATGGGATACAACAAATATTGCACATGTTGGAGATTATCATCTAGGAGGAGGTGATGTGCTTGAGAATGTCTTATGCATACATACATTCAAGTTCAATCTCATGTCTATTTCGAAAGTAACCAAGGAGTTGCACTGCAGAGTTGCATTTTTTCCTACATGTTGTGTGTTTCAGGATCTCTTATCTGGGAAGGTGAGAGCGATTGGTAATGAAGAAGGGGGACTGTATATTATGAGTATTGATTCATAAAGGAATAAAGGAGGGGTGATCAAGGCTCTGGCAACTTCACAGCAAGTTGATGCCACTACTTGGCATCTCAGACTGTGTCATGTGCATATGAGTGTATTGAAGAAGATGTCACATTGTTATACCCCGTGGTTCGTCCGACCGCGATCGTGGTCTCAGCCGCGACGCTGCAGAGGCCGCGCGCCAAGGCGCGTGATTGTAGGCCGCGCCAAGATCCGGCGGGTCGCTGAAGTTTCAGCGCGCCAGGAAGCAGGTGGCGCGGAAGATCCGAGTGTTCGCAGGAGTTGCGGCGCCGCGCCGGAAGCGTGGCGCGCGCCGAGGCGGGAAATCGCGAAAAACTTAGAAAATCGATCTTTTCTTTTAAAAGGGCATGGGTAGTGACAAGTGTCCCCATCCGATTTTTGCAGACGATATATTGACCAAGTCTTAAAGACTTGGTCATCTTTCATCTCTCTCTTAGAAAAAGCTCTTACTTCTCTCTTAATTATTTCAAGCTCATCCTTCTCTCTAAAACTCCAAGAGATATTCTAGCCTTAGGAAAAATCTGAAAAGTAAAAGGCAAGAATGAAGCTTGTGGCTAGCTTGTGAATGTTGTTATGGTGGTGTTCTTGGAATAGAAGCTAGCAAATTGTTGGATAAATTTGGCTAAAGCTCTAAGGTAATGATTCTTCCTCTATTATTAGTTTTTAGTGTTGCATGTTAAGAAGAAAGTACTTGTAGTAGTAAATAATGCTATTAGAGTCATTGCATGCAAGAAATGTGGGTTGGGTATGAAGGATTTGGCTAAAGAGATATTATGAGCATGTTGTAGCCTACAAACTACTTTAGAATTGTTAAGTGTATTATTATAACTTATGGGGCAGAATTTTACACACCCAAGATTAGTTGTGTAATCCCCTTTGTGTTGGTTTGGATATTGGGCCTTGATGAGGCGTTTGAGTGTTGAAAATCGGCCTTTGAAAAAGGTGGCAAAGTGAGTAGAAACAAAGGAAATGCTGCCCAATTTTCCTTAGGAATTTGTAACTTGAATTTGGAATTTCTACATTGAAATTAGAGGTTAATAAACGCGATATGGTTATTATAGGTTGACATATTACTTGCGGTAGTTGGACTTAGCAAGTGGATTGACCGAAGAGGTATGTAGAGCTTTCCTATCTCTTGAGCATGAATAGTTGTATCTATGTAGTACGGTATACGTACAAGATTTGATAATCTACACTTGTTTTAAAGTATATGATACTTGTTTCATTTCAAAAGTATAAGTCCCTTGGGTTGAGGGAAAATGTATTTGACAAAGGGATAACGCTAATATAAGGACTTTATGGGTAATTGGTTATATTAGTTTTCTTGAAAGGTTCACAAAGAAAGGTTTACTCTAATTAAAACAAGTACGGGTAAAGGATTTGAAACTAAGAAAGGTGAATTGATTTTTAGGCATTGGTTGCCTAAGGTTTTAAAGGAAATGAAGTCACTTGATTTAGAAGCCTATTATATTTCTAAAAGGAAATGTGACTCGTCTTGAAAAGAAATCGTAACTTGATACTATGGTGAATAGTATCTTGGAATCTTTGTATAAAAAGAGTTTTTCTTAAAAGTTAGAAGTACGGTACTTGAGTTGAATTCCTGATTTTCTATTAAAAGACATGTTAGTGCCTTAGGATACTAAAATGAGAGGATATATTAATAATGTTAATAAGTTAGGGATTTCTTAACTTGCTTATGTTATGATAGGCCAGAAGTGCTTATGTTGTGATATGATAGGCGCCTAAGTGCTTAAGTATGATATGATAGCCAGTAGTGCTTATGTTATGTATGATAATGATGAGCTATGTTATTTATTTGTATTATTACGGTAAACCCCGGTTATTATCTATGCCATGGATTTGCTACCCATGACGCGAAAGCGCGCCAGACTCACGCGATCCGCACTACGTGATCCACGCGTGAAATAGTCCCACGCGAGTACGGCGATGGTACTCATGCGGGTCCACAGATCCACGCGGTGAAATAGTCCCACGCGGGTGAAATAGTCCCACGACGGCGGATGACCTCACGCGGGTCCACAGACCCACGCGGGTGAAATAGTCTCGTGAGTAGGATTGCTTAACGATACTACTGACGAGGTACCTGCTTTGATCGCGAGCCTCCTATTTTATGCTATAAGATTTATACTAGTTACTCATTGTTAGTAAGGCACAATGCAAGGAAATTGATTTTATCTATGACTCAAATTATTTTTGACTTATGATATTACTACGATTTTTCCGCTTTACATACTGGTACGTCAGGCATCGACTCTTCCTGGCCGCTCATGCCGCAGTAAGGAAAGCGGTGGTAGATCCTCATTCGTAGGATCTTTTACTCGTGTGTCGAAGCTCCATTCTCCTAAGCTTGTTTTTTTTCAGACGGATATTCCCCGACGCCATAGGTATTTTGTACATTCGTGGTACGGCGGGGCCCCGTCCCGCCACGCTTGTTATCTTTAGGTCCGTGGTCACATATATGTTTTGGGCTATAAGAACCAGCTTGTACTACTATACCTTGTTTAAGTATATTTTATGGAAGCGACTTTATCTACCGTCGCTGATGTTTACCCTTTTATAAGTTATGTGTTATGTATGTTCACCGCTATTCTCTCGACATATACCGACAGGTACCCCTGCAGGTACCGCCGCGCCCGGTTGGGTCGTGACAAAAGTGGTATCGAGCGCTTAGTCCTCGGAAAGTGTCCACGCACCGTGTCTAGTAGTCTTGATTATCGCGTCGCGCACCATATATAATCGTGAGGTCATGGATATTTAGGATCGTTTCATTCTTTCACTCTAAGATCGCAATGAGCCGAAGTTATAGGTTGAACCTCCTCCGATGTTTTCCTTTATGTATCGCTTATGCCCCACGCAAGGCAACCGCGCCCGTATGGCAAGGCAAGAGAGGAACTACTAGTAGGCACCGAGGGTTACGTGGCACGTGCCCGGGCCCCACGGATGAGGTGTTTCTGACGGCGAGTTCTACAACGCCGCCAACCCCAAAGAAGTCCGAGGCAGCAGCAGCGCCATCGAGACCGCAGACCGAGCCTCCACCCAAAGCAGCCTGCGGCGAGGATATGGGCTACGCGAGACGGCCCGCCATTAGCCGTGATCGTGGCCGCATACGAGGATAGCCGGAGATGCAGCCCATTGCATTCGTAGTTCAAAGACAGAGTCGCTAGCTTGAGACCGAGGACTTTTGAGTCGCATTTCACCGAGTTTTATGGTCGAGGCCGGCGATGATCTCGTGAGTTTATCCGACGCTACGGATCACGAGGGTGACGGCTTCGAGACCGAGTCGGTGGTACTAGGTTCGTGATCGGCCGCGGACACCGCAGCTGATCGTATGATTCATGGAACCGCCCTGGGAGCATGCGCTTCACTGCTTGGGACGAGTTCTCGTGAGGCGCATTTGGCCATTTCTTGCCTCCGCAGATGGCGAGGGCTAGGCCGATAGATTTTTGACACCGAGACAGATGGGCGGACGGCTCGAGAGTACAATGGAGTTTGACTCATCGGCTCAGATGCGCCCGCTTGTAGCGCATACGGATGACAGTGCACCGCTATGTCACAGACTCGATGATCACTTGGCCGAGAGTTTCACGGAGGGCTCTTCACCGCATGGACATTTCCCGCACGCAGCATACGCACTGCGGCGAACGCAGCGGCCGACGGATCGATGTATCGCCAGAAGAGGCCAGACAGCAGGTCCTTCCGTAGTTTTGTGGTAGACAACCCCAAAGAAGCACCAGATTTGCACCATAGCCGGCCCGCAGCGCCCTCCACCATCTTCGGACGCATGAGTATTCGGAGCAGCGTGACAGGTTCCGTGGCTTCGGTTTCCTGCAGGACCAGAGTTCCACGACGAGGCCACCTATGCCTCGGCATGGTCGATGTGGTGATTGCCATTACGTGGTGTCGTGTTCCTCCGTGAGCTTGTTACTCAGGCCGCAGGCCATTTGAAGAGAGATTGTCCGACCAGAGGCGCGAAATGCTATGGCTCACCACCATCGGGCTGGCCGGGTCTTCATCTTCGCTTGTCGCGCGACCGAGGCAGGGGTGTTCACGCCAGCAGCCGCGCCGTGGGTCGTGGCAGGGTTCTAGTTCCACGGTCCTCGTAATCGCATCTATGCTATGTCCAAATGCCGTGACCGTGAGGCGCCACCCGATGTCGCCACAGTACATTATTGGTTTCACGTGATGATATGCTTTGATAGATACAGTTCTACCTTGTCCTATATATCTCCTCATATCTTTGGTAGAATAGTGATAGAGCCCGAGTCCATAGAATCTTTTGAGGTGGCTACGCCGTAGGTGCTTCAGCCGTAGCCGAGCTGTATATAAGGCTTGCCCAAATGACTATAGATGGTCGCCGACTTCAGCCGACTTGATAGAGTGGATATGACACTTCACGTGATTACGAGTATGGATCGCTAGCGCTTGCTATGCCAACGTGGACCGCAGAGAGGTTAGTTCGGTTCCGCTTCGCGAGCGCGATCGAGTGGAAGAGGAATACCGACGCCGGCGGTAGGTTTATTTCTTACCTCAAGGCTGGAAGATGGTATGGCGGGTATATTTACCATTCGTTCGGTATTCGACATCGAGGTCGAGATACCGACCTTCGCCGCCCGGCTAGAGAGTTTCGCACGTATTCCCGCACGAAGCTTCCGTATCCTCCCGAGAGGGAGATTGAGTTTTGCATCGATTTGGCGCCGACACTGACCGATATCTATTCCGCCATACAGACGGCACCCGCCGAGTTGAAGGAATCAAGGACCACCAAAGATTTGCCGGAGAAAGGCTTTATTAGGCCAAGTGTTTCTCCTCGGGGGCGCCAGTTATTTGTAAAGAAGAAGGATGGACGCCACAGATGCGTATTGATTACATACGCACCAACAAGGTAACTATAAGAATGTATCCTCCCGTGATTGACGATTTGTTTGACCAACAGGGTGCAAAGTGTTTTTCAAGATAGACTCGCGGTCCGTTATCATCAAAGTAGTTAGAGAGATAGATATCCCAAAGATCGCATTCGTGACCCTAGATGGGCACTATGAGTTCAGTGGTAATGTCTTTCGGTTGACCAACGCCCAAAGAAGATTCATGGATTTGATGAATAGGTGTTCACCCATTCTCGATATGTTCGTTATAGTGTTCATCGATGATATCTTGGTGTATTCGCGCACGCAGCGCGAGCATACAGATCATTCGAGGACGGTATTGGGAGTCCTCCGAGACCGGCATTGTATGCCAAGTTCTCCGCGAGTTCGTCAAGCGCTGGTTTTCTTAGGACATGTTATCTGGGCCGATGATATTCGGGTTGATACAACAAGATCGAGGCGGCCAAGACTCGCCTGCACTCCACTACACCGAGGCGAGCAGCTTGGGCCTCGCAGTTATTATCTGAGGTTTGTAGAAAAGTTTGCTTCTATTTCAAGATTTTGACTAAGTCGACTCGTAAGACAATATGTTCCGTGGACTGATACTTGGAAGAAAGTTTCCATGCAAAGGAGAGTTTGACGACCGCCTCAGCTTCTTACTCTTCCGCAGGCTTAGATGGATACGTGGTTTATCGTGACGCGTCGGTGTGCTTGGAGTGCGTCGACGCATCACGGCAAGGTTATAGCTTATGATCTCGACAAATTAGGAAGCATGAGAAGAACTATCCCACACATGACTCGAGTCGCGCAGTGATTCATGCCTCAAGATCCGAGACATTATTTATACGGAGTTCATGTGGACATTTACACGCACCACAAGAGTTCCCGCACTCTTCACCGCAGGAGCTAAACTCAGCGCAGACTCGGTGGTCGAGCTACTTAAGGATTACGATGTTGATATTCGCACCACCCGGGAAGGCCAACGAGTCGCATGCCCTTAGTCGCAGATCGATGGGTAGTCCGTCTGATGTTCACCAGAAAAGGGATACGGTCCGAGAGTTACATCACCAGCGAGCCTCGGGGTTCGCTTGGTTGATTCTCGTAGTGACGGAATTCGGTTCGAGAGGTTGCCGAGTCTTCTATCGCCGAGGAGGTGAAGAGGCGGCGTGATGAGGATCCGATTTTGGCACGGCATCTAGACGCCGCTCGTAAAGAGGCGGTTTATTTGAGGCGAATACCATGGGGTGCTAATATTCGAGGTCGGCCAGTGTGTTCGATGTGATGTAACTTCGCCAAGATTCTCGGGAGGCACACAAAGCTCGTTATTCTATTCATCCGGTCGACTAAGATGTATCATGACCTCGACGCGTGTATTGGTGCGGACGGCCTAAAGAGGACGCCATGCGGAGTTCGCGCACGCGTCCGAATTGTCGCAGGTTAAGATTGAGCACCGAAGCGGTGGTCATTGCAGTTATTGATATTCCAACTTAGAAGTGGGAGGTGATAAATATGGATTTTATTACAGGCTACCTACCACTCGTAGGAAGCATGATTCCATTTGGGTGATTGTCGATAGTCGACTAAATCAGCCCATTTTCTTCCTGGCCGTAACGACGCTCACCGAGGACTATGCCGATTATATATTAGAGAGATTGTGAGACCGCACGAGTCCCAAAGTGTCGATTATATCGATAGAGGAGCCCGCTTCGGCTAACTCGGAGGTCTTTTCGGCGGATTAGGGACACAGTGAGACTCAAGATCGTGATTTCACCCTCGATCGACGGACAGCCGAGCGCACTATCCGCATACACTCGAGGATATGATGCGGGCTTGTGTTATTGATTTCGTGGGTAGCCGAGGATCATTTGCCTCAGGAGTTTGCTTACAACAATGCTACCATTCCAAAGATTCGATGGCGCCATGAGGCCTTATACGGGGAAGTGCAGTCACCTGAGGTGGTTCGAGTGGGAGAAGTTCGATTAGTCGGGCCGCACTTAGTTCACAGCAATGGATAAGGTAAGCTTATCCAGAGCGGTTGTTGGCACTCAGTCAGAAGTCGTATGGAGATCATCGGCGCCGACACTTGGAATTTGAGATAGATGATTGGGTTTTTCTAAAGGTATCACCACGCGGCGCGTGATGAGATTTGGAAAGAAGGAAACTTAGCCCAAGGTACATCGGGTCAGATCGATTGTCCGTAGGGTGGCAGCAGGTTGCCTATGAGTTAGATCCGCCGCCCGATTGGAGGCGGTACATCCAGCTTTCCATGTGTCCATGTTATGAAATGTATCGAGATCCATCTAGAGCGCACCGGCTCAGATGTCCAAGTGACAGGAGTTATCGTATGAGAGAGTCCCATAGCGATACTCGATCGACAAAGTTAGGCGACTTCGACGAAGGACGTGGCTTCCGGCCGCGTCTTATGGCGAACGAGAATGGGAGGAAATGACGCGTGAAGCAGAGGATGGTACGATGAAGAAGTATCCTCACTTATTCCCTACACCTCCGTGTAACCCACTTTCCCGCTTGTTAGTTTTGATTTAGCAATTGTGCTTATGTATTGTTGTGGCCGCGTGGAGCGCCTTTATTTGCAAAAAGTAGTTAAGAGCGCTTCACGCTAAATTGTGATTCAAGTAAGTTTGGCGAACATTCGGACGAATGTTTCTGCGGGAGAATGTTATACCCCGTGGTTCGCCCGACCGCGGCCGTGGTCTCAGGCCGCGCGCGCTGAGGCGGCCGCGCGCGCGGGTGATTGTAGGCCGCAGCGGAATCGGCCGCGCGCGGAAGATCTCGCGGGTCGCTGGTTTCGTACGCGCCGCTGAAGCAGGCGCGGAAGATCCGAAGTGTCCGCAGGAGTCGCAGCCGCACGGCCGGGAAAGGCGCGCCGAGGCGGAAATCTCATGAAAAACTTAGGAAAATCTGATCTTTTCTTTTAAAAGGGCATGGGTGGGTGACAAGTGTCCCCCCCCCCCCGCCCTCTGATTTTTGCATGCATTATATTGACCAAGTCTTAAAGACTTGGTCATCTTTCATCTCTCTCTTAGAAAAAAGCTCCTCCTTCTCTCTTAATTATTTCAAGCTCCTCATTCTCTCTAAAACTCCAAGAGATATTCTAGCCTTAGGAAAAATCTGAAAAGTAAAAGGCAAGAAGGAAGCTTGTGGCTAGCTTGTGAAGGTTGTTATGGTGGTGTTCTTGGAATAGAAGCTAGCAAATTGTTGGATAAATTTGGCTAAAGCTCTAAGGTAATGATTCTTCCTCTATTATTAGTTTTTAGTGTTGCATGTTAAGAAGAAAGTACTTGTGGTAGTAAATAATGCTATTAGAGTCATTGCATGCAAGAAATGTGGGTTGGGTATGAAGGATTTGGCTAAAGAGATATTATGAGCATGTTGTAGCCTACAAACTACTTTAGAATTGTTAAGTGTATTATTATAACTTATGGGGAAGAATTTTACACACCCAAGATTAGGTGTGTAATCCCCTTTGTGTTGGTTTGGATATTGGGCCTTGATGAGGCGTTTGAGTGTTGAAAATCGGCCTTTGAAAAAGGTGGCAAAGTGAGTAGAAACAAAGGAAATGCTGCCCAATTTTCCTTAGGAATTGGTAACTTGAATTTGGAATTTCTACATTGAAATTAGAGGTTAATAAACGCGATATGGTTATTATAGGTTGACATATTACTCATGTAGTTGGACTTAGCAAGTGGATCGACCAAGAGGTATGTAGAGCTTTCCTATCTCTCGAGCATGAATAGTTGTATCTATGTAAAGACGGATAATGACAAGATTTGATAATCTACACTTGTTTTAAAGATATGATACTTGTTTCATTTCAAAAGTATAAGTCCCTGGTTGAGGGAAAATGTATTTGACAAAGGGATAACGCTAATATAAGGACTTTATGGAAGTTGGTTATATTAGTTTTCTTGAAAGGTTCACAAAGAAAGGTTTACTCTAATTAAAACAAGACGTAAAGGATTTGAAACTAAGAAAGGTGAATTGATTTTTAGGCATTGGTTGCCTAAGGTTTTAAAGGAAATGAAGTCACTTGATTTAGAAGCCTATAATATGTCTAAAAGTAAATGTGACTCGCCTTGAAAAGAAATCGTAACTTGATACTCTGGTGAATAGTATCTTGGAATCTTGTATAAAAAGAGTTTTTCTTAAAAGTTAAGTACACGGTACTTGGGTTGAATTCTGATTTTCTATTAAAAGACATGTTAGTGCCTTAGATACTAAAATGAGAGGATATATTAATAATGTTAATAAGAAGTTAGGGATTTCTTAACTTGCTTATGTTATGATAGTCGATAAAGGCTTATGTTGTGATATGACAGTAGAGTGCTTATGTATGATATGATAGGCCGGTAGTGCTTATGTTATGTATGATAGCCGGATGAGCTATGTTATATATTTGTATTATTACGGGGTAAACCCCGAGTTATTATCTATGCCATGGATTCGCTACCCATGATGCGAGCGCTACACAGACTCACGCGATCCGACCACGTGATCCACGCGGGTGAAATAGTCTCACGCGAGTACGGCGATGGTACTCACGCGGTCCACAGATCCATGCGGGTGAAATAGTCCCACGCGGGTGAAATAGTACCACGACGGCGGATGACCTCACGCGGTCCACAGACCCACGCGGTGAAATAGTCCCGCGAGTAGATCGCTTAATGATACTACCGCGAGGTACTCGCTTTGATCGTGAGCCTCCTATTTTTATGCTATAAGATTTATACTAGTTACTCTCATTGTTAGTAAGGCACAATGCAAGGAAATTGATTTTATCTATGACTCCAACTTATTTTTGACTTATGATATTACTACAGTATTTTTCCAGTTTTACATACTTGGTACGTTGTTGTAACGACCCGTTCCGGGGCCCGTTACTGGTGCCTTACCCTGGGCACCCTAGTGATACATACATCAGAGAAAATCAGCGGAACACAAAACAAGAGTCATTTAACAAGAGATAAATGAATAAACAGGCCAACCAAAACAGTTGCCTTCAGTATATACATAAAACCTGAACAGTTTAATCCTTTTACAACCCCGCCCACAACAAGATTACTGCACTTAAGATATACACGACTATGACGGACAGGCCCCGCCATACCCTCGAATGTACAAGAACCTACAACTCGTGGAACACCTACTAAAAGATAAGCCTCCGAGAAACGGAGCTTCAAATGCTGAATCGTGATCCTATGAGCGAGAACCACGACCGATGTACCTCTACTGCAGATGAACGCAGCCTCGGGCGAGGTCGATAACAGTACCAAGTATGTGAAATCAGATAAAATCAGAATGAAATCATTCTAGTCTATATAAAGCAGAGACATGATGATAACCAAACTACGCTCACAACATAAAATATCATCACTCCAATATAACTACGGGTCTCACGCCACAACATCAATCGTTCGTGACATGGCCGCATGCCCCTAATCAGACGGTGTAGACATGTCCATGATGCAACAATAATACCAATGTCCCATGGCCACATGCCCCTGAATTCTGACGGTGTAGACATGTCCACGTGACCTCAACAACAAGACAAAGAATCCAAATGGAAGCATACCCGCAGCGCCACGATCGTGTCGTGATGTCCAAAGGGAAAATAAGACAACATTCCAAATGGACGATACCCGCAGCGCCACGATCGTGTCGGTATGTCCAAAGTGGAAATCACAAGCGCGATAATCAAATGGAAACATACCCGCGCGCCACGATCGCGTCAAGATATCCAAAGCGATTAACCACAAGACCTTAACCAAAATGGAAGCATACCCGCGCCACGATCGCGGTCAAGATGTCCAAAGCGATTAACAACAATAATCTATCAACAGAACGCACTGGAATTTCTCCACATCACGCAAGACGCCCAAGTAAGTTCTCAACTACCAACCGACTTCTATCGAGACGCCAGAACACGTAAAACACAACGATTGTACAATAAAGGCTATCATCACAAGATAGGCAAGTTTCACAACAACAAGCAGCAAGTTTCACACAACTCAAAGTACTTTCATTTTATGCCAAAGTCCGTTTTTAACCCCAAAGTACTACATACGTTAAGTTCTTTTAAAAGAGATCCATTACTTTTATAAAAGTCACCCGATACCCGTAGTATTAGAATGACCAACCCACCTTCCTTTTCAAAATCAAGTAACAACATTCTTTTCCTAAGTTCCAGCTTGCCTAGTTTCAATTACTCAAGCTTCTCATTTTCAAATGGTTTCATAGTTCCCAAACTTAATCACTGATTCCTTTTTAGAACAATCGAGTAACATATGTCATATACGAGTAGTTTATTCTTGTTTATAACGATCTTATTACAAAGAGCCTATGATCTAGAAAATGTAATATCATTTTGTCTCATCTTAGCTTCTACGCAGATTGAGGTTTCTACCGGTTTTAATACAACACATCATTATTCAATACATTTTCCTTTATTAACGCCGCAGTTGGTCCTGTCGATACACATTCGATTCCCAAATCAAGAAACATTATCCCTTTAAAACCAAGTACTCATTACTCACGAACGAGGTTTCACACAAACATCCACATTAAAACAAATAAGTTAAGTCTCTTATCTTATAAGATCAAGTCTCTTAACTTCTAACATCAAGAAACCATTTTCACTTACATAAGGTCGTTATAACTAACTTCCCATAAAGCTATTATAACACCCTATGTTTTAAACCAACCAAATCACTTAGCACATGACGCTCACCGTACTACATAGTTCACAACAATCATGCTAGAAAAGATAGGAAGAGGTTCACATACCTCGCGACGATTTATCGACAATAAGCAAAATGCTCCAAGTACTACAACTCGCTAGCCCTTTCCACTCCTCGAGTAGAATACGCTACTCTTAGTACTTTCACCTATAAAGGTCACAAACGCCTATTAACCCCAAAACACAAGTTTCTATCTTTCTATAGAAAATTCAAAGACTCTCCCGCAACAACAGAAATCTCCTCCTCTATCGAGGCCGCTACCAAGCCAACCGTGGGGTTTACACGCCTAACCTGACGTGTACAATTCTACACAAGTCTATCGCAATACACCCCTATGTAAATACATCAGCTTCGCTTTATTCTTCAAAGCTTAAGTCAAAAGACATTGCCGAATACTAAGTATAGTTCCATATATAGTATACTTCAACTATATATTCTACAAACATGTAATTTCCAATTACAATAGAGGGACAAGATAAGTACCTCGACAAGCCCAAAATTATCCAAGTTATAATGTCGATCCCGAGCAAGGTTTAGCTCCACGCGCTCCAAATCACTCCGAACAACCCTTAGAAGTTCTAACTAACTTCTACTCAAATACTTCAACCAACTACAAGATTTCCTTGTGGTTTCTGGCTGAGACTAAAGGACAAAAGGTAGTATTTCCTGACTCTACGAAAGAGGTATCTTGGAATACTACAAGGTACAAGGCTAAGGTATTTTGGGCATTATAACAATACTGGGAGTATTTCTATACCACAACAAGGGTATTATACGAAAACAACTAGCTAGTGGTACCCCACTGCTAGCACCACAAAGCGGGGAGGGAACCCTCGCCAAAGGCCACACGGTGGAGGGGAGGAGGCTCTGCCAAGAGCTCACAAAGGGAGGAGAGGGTTTCAAGACTTGGAAGTTTTTGAATGGATGAAGTCTTCACACTTAGTGGTATTTATAGCAAAACCAAAGGCCAACCAGGCCAAGATCCTTCCAAGTGTATAGCAAGTGTAAGGGCAAGATTAAGCCAAGTGCACCCTAACCCCTACTCCACCAAACATGCCACAAAACATTGCACAAAACAATGCCACAACAAGGCACCAACGGCCAAGGCCAAACCGAATTCTAAGCCCACTGAGGGTGACAAGTGTCACCCTCATTGGCCCAAAATGTTCCGCTCGGAAAAATCCGCAAAAATACAAAACGACATAGCCGAATTTTCCTTCGCAGTTACGCAAAACGCTTCGTTTAAAAACGACTCTAACCGTGTCATGCAAAGGTAACTTCGGCTAAGCCACTTTAAAGTGGGTGACACGTGTCACCCTCCTATCGCCCTCATAAAACGCCTTTCAAAAATATCCACAATACCGAAATCTCAAAACAAAGCTGCCCACAAAACAGAATTTCTCCCGTGGCCCCACGTGACCATTTCCAAAATAAAATCTCAAAATTCTAATATAATCTATGAAGTCCAAATACCAAATGGGAATCCAATTCCCATTAACGAACCTTTTCTTCACAAATAACCTAAACTTTTCCAATAAAAACTCACATCTTTCTTTCTTTTCAAAATTTTCTCATTGCACTCGCACGCACGCCCTCACATACATACCCCGCAACTACGGGTATAACATTCTCCTCCTTAGAAACATTCGTCCCGAATGTTCCTTCTCAAGACGGATATCGATGAAGTTCCTCTAACAAGTTGTCAACGCCACGCCGCCACGAAATAACACACGCCATCTTCTTTCCTTACTCGTCGTGCCCTTCTAACACTTGAACTCTCCCAAGACGCACTCATACTTCACCATTACTCCGCTCGAAAATCTCCGAGTCACTACCTCCAAACTTGGTCATCTTACCAACCTCAAACTTCCTTAAGGCCATTCCCGCCTTTACGAACCGCTCGTCGAACGCGCCCACGAACTCATACGATGGTCACACAAACTGGGCCTAGCATCCTCGTGACCCTACCACCGCGACCACCTAACTGACCCCACCCCAAACCGGTTACGGTTGACCCGCAAATGGTCCTCAACCCGACCCCCAACCGCGCTAAACTCTTGTTCCCCGATCCGAACAATCTTACTAATTCACATCACGAAGCTACCACTTCCATCTCACACTACCCACTGACTTATCACACAAATAAATCCCACGTACTACTACTCGATAAGTGGTCAAACATAAAACGAATCTTTAATCTCAAGACGACCTTACCCCTAAGGTCTCGGCCGTGACATAGTCTAAGGTTCACACTTACCATGCCCCCATACGTATCCTCCCAACTAAGCATGTTTTCTAACTCATAATTAACACAACGCTATTCGACATAGCACATAATAATGAGACCATCATAACAAGCATACCAAAACTCTAGAGGGTTAAGGATATACCTGGCTACCGCTCCACTCTAATCATAGGCCACTCGCAGGCGATAATCGTAGGCGCGGCGAACCAACCAGCCATCGATCCTAAGGGTCGAGTCGTAACATCCGCGCTTTTGGCCTGACAGCCTCGCAAATGGCCCCGCTGCCGCATGCAAAACAAACTCCCAACCTAGCACGACACTCTCCAAAATGGAGTCTACCACAATGGTCACAACGAGGTAGGGTGGCTTCACCGTTAACACCCCCGCTCGCCGAAAATCAACCTCGAGCCCCGACCGCCTCAAGACGCGAGGACCACTGCATCGCTGGGGTATATAACTAGCTCGCCGCCGAGGCGGTCCGCCTCGAAAGCCACCAGGACCTCGCCGCCGGCCCTCTTCTCGCCGATCCAGTCATTCCGCCGACCTCTCCGTGCCTCACATCCTGCAGCATGAGCTCGCACGCGGCAATGTCCATGCCCTACAAGAGCTACTCCCGAACATGCCTCGACATGTAATCATCGAGCCTCAGAATATATCGGTGCACTCGATCCTCCATACTAGCTACCAACGCTGGACGCATCGCCAATGAGTCGAACTCACATTGTACTCCGAACCGCACGCCCGCCTGTTTAAGCATCAAAATTGTTTACCGCGTGCTCTCATCTCGCGGAGGCAAGAAGTGCGCGAGGAAAGCCCCAAAACTCATCCTATATCACTGGAGTGCATGCTCTCCCGAAAGCTCCCATGAATCAAACCAATCGATCGCGGATCACGCACCGACGCGAACCAAAGGTCGTCACACTCCGGTCAAGCCTCGATCACCCGCGACGATACGTCAGAATCGCCGGATGAACTCCTCGCGATCATCCTCGTGCCTCACCCATAAAACTCGCGCTACAACTCGTAAAGTCCCGTAGCCTCAAACTATCTCGCCTGGGTGAACCATCGTGCATCGAACTGGAATCGCCAGATTCAAATTATCCTCATATCTCGCCACGACCGCCAAAGAATCGGGCCATCTCCTTGTAACCCATCTCTCCGCCTGCATCGCGGACCTGAGGCTCGTATCAGAGTCTCATCAGCCACGGCCGCGCTCTAAACTCACTGGGCGGCGCTACAAAACCCGCCGTCAAGCACAACTCAGTATCGTCCGGCTCGCGCTCGTACTCTCAGATCTCACTAGCAGCACTCGCCGCTTGCCCTCCCTGGCTCGTTGCTCGCGCGAGGCATAATCGTAAAAACGAGATACGCCGAGGGTCCAACTTACAACACACTCTAAGGCACGACTCGTAATGAGAAGAATGGAAACTAATCCTAAATGTCTCAGCCTCCTCGATTATAGACGTGGTGCACAACACATCGATAATCAAGACTCTACTAGACACGGCTCAGTAGACACTTTCCGAGGATTAATCGCCTGATACCACTTTTGTAACGACTGCCCGGCTCTGCATCGTGCCTTACCCGCACCCTAGTGATACATACATCGAGAAAATCAATGAACACAAAACAAGAGTCATTTAACAAGAGATAAATGAATAAACAAAGCAACCAAAACAGCTTGCCTTCAAGATATACATAAAACCCAATGCTTTAATCCTTTTACAACCCCGCCACAACAAGATTCATGCACTTAAGATTTACACGACTATGACGGGACAGGGCCCCGCCATACCCCTGAATGTACAAGAACCTACAACTCAGGGAACACCTACCAAAAGATAAGCCTCCGGAGAAACGGAGCTTCAAATGCGCGGAACTGTGATCCTATGAGCGAGGAACCACGACCGATGTACCTCTACTGCGCAGATTTAACGCACTTCGGGCGAGGTCAAGATAACAGTACCAAGTATGTGAAATCAGATAAAATCAGAATGAAATCATACTAGTCTATATAAAGCAGAGACATGTATGATAACCAAACTACGCTCACAACATAAAACAATCATCACTCCAATATAACTACGGGTCTCACGCCCACAACATCAATCAGTTCGTGACATGGCCGCATGCCCCTAATATCGTGACGGTAGACATGTCCATGATGCAACAATAATACCAATGTCCCATGGCCACATGCCCCTGAATTCAGATCGTGTAGACATGTCCATGTGACTCAACAACAAGACAAAGAATCCAAATGGAAGCATACCCGCGCTACGATCGTGTCGATGTCCAAAGGGAAAAATAAGACAACATTCCAAATGGACGATACCCGCGCGCCACGATCGTGTCGTGATGTCCAAAGGGAAATCACAAGGCGATAATCAAAATGGAAACATACCCGCGCCACGATCGTGTCGAGATATCCAAAGCGATTAACCACAAGACCTTAACCAAAATGGAAGCATACCCGCGCGCACGATCGCGGTCGTGATGTCCAAAGCGATTAACAACAATAATACTATCACCGCGAACGCATTCGCGGAATTTCTCCGCCACCGCCGCAAGACGCCCAAGTAAGTTCTCAACTACCAACCGACTTCTATCGAGAGACGCCAGAATACGTAAACACAACGATTGTACAATAAAGGCTATCATCACAAGCATAGGCAAGTTTCACAACAACAAGCATAGCAAGTTTCACACAACTCAAAGTACTTTCATTTTATGCCAAAGTCCGGTTTTAACCCCAAAGTACTACATACGTTAAGTTCTTTAAAAGAGATCCATTACTTTTATAAAAGTCACCCGATACCCGTAGTATTAGAATGACCAACCCACCTTCCTTTTCAAAATCAAGTAACAACATTCTTTCCTAAGTTCCAGCTTGCCTAGTTTCAATTACTCAAGCTTCTCATTTTCAAATGGTTTCATAGTTCCCAAACTTAATCACTGATTCCTTTTAGAACAATCGAGTAACATATGTCATATACGTGAGTAGTTTATTCTTGTTTATAACGATCTTATTACAAAGAAATGATCTAGAAAATGTAATATCATTTTGTCTCATCTTAGCTTCTACGCAGATGGAGGTTTCTACCGGTTTTAATACAACACATCATTATTCAATACATTTTCCTTTATTAACGCCGCAGTTGGTCCTGTCGATACACATTCCGATTCCCAAATCAGAAACATTATCCCTTTAAAACCAAGTACTCATTACTCACGAATGAGGTTTCACACAAACATCCACATTAAAACAAATAAGTTAAGTCTCTTATCTTATAAGATCAAGTCTCTTAACTTCTAACATCAAGAAACCATTTTCACTTACATAAGGTCGTTATAACTAACTTCCCATAAAGCTATTATAACACCCTATGTTTTAAACCAACCAAATCACTTAGCACACGTACGCCTCACCGCACTACATAGTTCACAACAATCATGCTAGAAAAGATAGGAAGAGGTTCACATACCTCGCGACGATTTATCGACAATAAGCAAAATGCTCCAAGTACTACAACCTTGCTAGCCCTTTCCACTCCTCGAGTAGAATACGCTACTCTTAGTACTTTCACCTATAAAGGTCACAAACGTCTATTAACCCCAAAACACAAGTTTCTATCTTTCTATAGAAAATTCGGCAAAGACTCTCCCGCAACAACAGAAATCTCCTCCTCTATCGAGGCCGCCACCAAGCCAACTGGTGTGGGTTTACACGCCTAACCTGACGTGTACAATTCTACACAAGTCTACCGCAATACACCCCATGTAAATACAGTCGATTCGATTTTATTCTTCAGGCTTAAGTCAAAAGACATTGCCGAATACTAAGTATAGTTCCATATATAGTATACTTCAACTATATATTCTACAAACATGTAATTTCCAATTACAATAGAGGGACAAGATAAATACCTCGACAAGCCCAAAATTATCCAAGTTATAATGTCGATCCCGAGCAAGGTTTAGCTCCACCGCGCTCCAAACCACTCCGAACAACCCTTAGAAGTTCTAACTAACTTCTACTCAAATACTTCAACCAACTACAAGATTTCCTTAGGGTTTTGGTTTGAGACTAAAGGACAAAAGGTAGTATTTCCGACTCTACGTAAAGAGGTATCTTTGGAATACTACAAGGTACAAGGCTAAGGTATTTTGGGCATTATAACAATACTAGGGAGTATTTCTATACCACAACAAGGGTATTATACGAAAACAACTAGGCAGTGGTACCCTACCATGCTAGCACCACAGCTGGAGGGAACCCTCGCCAAAGGCCACACGAAAGTGGGAGGGGAGGCTCTCGCCAAGAGCTCACAAAGGGGGAGGAGAGGGTTTCAAGACTTGGAAGTTTTTGGAATGGATGAAGTCTTCACACTTGTGGTATTTATAGCAAAACCAAAGGCCAACCAAGGGCCAAGATCCTTCCAAGTGTATAGCAAGTGTGTGGCAAGATTAAGCCAAGTGCACCCTAACCCCTACTCCACCAAACATGCCACAAAACATTGCACAAAACAATGCCACAACAAGGCACCAATCGCCAAGGCCAAACCGACCTAAGGCGTCCACTGGCGAGGTGACAAGTGTCACCCTCTTGTTGGACCAAAATGTTCCGCTTCGGAAAAATCCGCAAAAATACAAAACGACATAGCCGAATTTTCCTTCGCAAGTTACGCAAAACGCTTCGTTAAAAACGACTTAACCGTGTTGCACAAAGGTAACTTCTGGCTAAAGCGGGGTGACACGTGTCACCCTCCTATTGGCCCTCATAAAACGTCTTTCGAAAAATATCCACAATACCGGAAATCTCAAAAACAAAGCGTGCCCCACAAAACCGTAAATTTCTCCCGTGGGCCCCACGTGACCATTTCCGAAAATAAAATCTCAAAATTCTAATATAATCTATGAAGTCCAAATACCAAATCTGGGAATCCAATTCCCATTAACGAACCTTTTTCTTCACAAATAACCGGAAACTTTTCCGTCGAAAACTCACATCTTTCTTTCTTTTCAAAATTTTCTGCCGTACTCTCGTACGTACGTCCTCACATACATACCCTGCAACTACGGGGTATAACATTTGTGTACTGACCCCCTTCCTCGGGGGCTGCGTTCATGCCGCAGGTAAGGGAAAACAGGTGGTAGATCCTCATTCCTATGATCTTTTACTCAGGTGTCAGAAGCTCCATTCCTCCGGAAGCTTGTTTTTTTTTGTACGGATATTCCCTGATGCTATAGGTATTTTGTACATTTAGGGGTATGGCGGGGCCTTGTCCCGCCACAGTTGTTATCTTTAGAGGTCTGTGGTCACATATATGTTTTGGGCTATAAGAACCAGTTGTACTACTATACCTTGTTTAAGTATGTTTTATGGAAGGCAGCCTTATCGGCTGACCAGTGATGTTTACCCTTTTTATAAGTTATGTGTTATGTATGTTCCGCTGCTATTCTCTGACATATACCTGACAGGGTACCCCGGTAGGGTACCAGTCGCGGCCCCGGGGTTGGGTCGTGACACACATTTTAGTAATAATGACTCTTTTACATTGACTAATTGTGAGGTATGTCCAATGGCTAGACATATTAGAATGTCTTTTCCTGTTAGCACTAATAGAATATCAGAACCATTTCACCTATTACACATGGATGTATGGGGTCTTATAAGGTTGACACTTACAATAGAATGAAATATTTTTTTACTATTGTGGATGATTGTTCAAGATGGACTTGGGTGTTCTTATTAAGACTAAAATCAGATGTTATAACTGTATTAAAGAATTTCTTTACAGAGGTGAAAAATCAATTTGAAGTGTCTATAAAAACCGTGAGATCAGATAATGGCTCAGGGTTCTTCAATTCCAGTTGTAAGCATCTATTTCAAACTTATGGTGTAGTACATGAAAGCTCATGTCCATATACACCCCAACAAAATAGTATAATGGAAAGGAAACAAGACATTTGTTGGAAACAGCTAGAGCTGTAAAAATCCAAGCCAATCTACCAGATAGATTTTGGGGATTTTGTATTGAGAATGCAGCCTACATTATCAACAGAATACCATCTACTACTTTGAGGAATAAATCCCCATTTGAGGTGTTGTATAAGAAGACACCTTCACTCACACATTTGAGGGTGATAGAGTGTTTGTGCTTTGCAACCAGGTTGCCCAAGATGGATAAGCTTGGGCCCAGGGCAGTGAGAGCTGTGTTATTGGGATATGGGACTTCACAGAAGGGTTATAAATTGTATGATATGGAGAATAGGATAATTTTCATGAGTAGAGATGTGATGTTTATGAAGTCAATATTTCCTTTTTAAAATGAGGCAGCAGATAAAACTGAATTTAGGACATCACAAGAATATTTCTGTTTTGAGGATCTTATAATATCTTCAAATCAGAGAAATGTGGAAGAAAGATCAATAATACATGACTCAAGTGTTGATCATGATATGGAGAATGAGTCTGAACAATCAAGAGCAGAATCAGTTGTAGAGCATGTCCTTAGACCTGAAGAACGGGGTGCTCTTGGCCCAGTGAATATCGCTTATTCTGGTGTTTATCAGTGGTGGTATACAATCGGTTTACGCACTAATGTGAAGCAGAAACCACTGAAGATCATGTTGATATAGTCAGAAAATCTATCAGGAAATCCAAACCACCTATTTGGCATAAGGATTATGTCACAGACCATGGATCCTCTAAATGCTTATATTCTATCTCTAATACTGTGGATTATACATGATTATCACTTACATATCAAAACTTTGTGGGACAAGTTTCTAAGGAAGTTGAACCACAAAGCTATAGAAATGCAGTGACTGATAAAAGGTGGATAGAGGCAATGAAGGCTGAAATTCAAGCTTTGCATGACAACAAGACATGAGAATTAGTGGAGTTACCAAAGGGGAAGAAGGCAATAGGATGTAGGTGGGTGTATAAAGTGAAATACACAACTTCAGGAGAAATTGAGAGGTTTAAGGTCAGGTTAGTGGCAAAGGGGTATAATTAGAAGGAATGACTTGACTATACTGAGACCTTTTCTCCTGTGGTTAAAATGACAACTGTGAGAGCTGTTGTGGCTATAGCATCTGCTGAAATGGATGTATACAATGCATTCCTACAAGGGGATTTATATGAAGAAGTATATATGATACCTCCAGAAGGTTTTCAACCTAAAGATCAGAAGCAAGTGTGTAGACTGCTGAAGTCTTTGTATGGATTAAAACAAACTTCCAGACAGTGAAATATCAAGCTTACTGAAGCACTGTTAACAACTGGTTTTAATTAGAGTCACAGGGATTACTCTTTGTTTGTTAAACAAAGGGAGGGGAAAATAGTAGTCATACTTGTATATTGTTACACCCCATAATTCCAGGACATGTTTATAAGAACGTACGTAAGAACTAAAAAATGTTAAGATTTGAGACTAGTAAAAATTTATCGAAATTATGAAAATGTCGGAAAATGAAATTTTGCGATGAATGGGAGGGTGACACGTGTCACCCCCCCTTGGTTGGACTTGGTCGAATTAGACCATGGATAGAAAGGTCATCTGACCAAAGTAAAGATGACCAAGTCTTGCAAGCTAAGAGCTTGAGTTTATTGACTAAGTCAAAGAGCCCACTTGGCTTGATATTTAAATCTCATGCATCCAAGCCACCCAATTGTTCTAATCTTTACCCCCATATTGTTATATAACCACACTAGTAGAAAGACAAGCTTCCCACACTTAGAAATTTTTTCAAGAAACTTGTTCATGTCTTAGAGAGCTCTCGGGTTAGGGCACATCTACAAGACACAAATTTTCGTTTGTTGTCCACTTTTCACAACACTTTAAACCAAGTTTACTAAGGGTATTGTAATGGTATCTCAATAGAAAGATTCCGGAAAAGTGTTGTTTTTGCATTAGTCGCAAGGTGAAAACCTAAGTCGCTTTCATAGGTTTGGACTAAAAATTGAAGGAAAGTTATTTGTGAACTTCTAAGGACTTCAAGTAGCGGATTGAAGTGTCAAGGAAAGGAGCTAAGTTGCTAAGGAGCGACTTTGAAATCTTGAAGTTGGATTAAAGCTTGTCAAGGTAACAATCTTGTTCACTTAAGTGTTATAAAAAGAATGAATTTGTCTAAACCATAAAGAGTTATAACGGCTTTGTGGGAAGTAGTTATACTGGTTTTATGGAAGGTTAAGAGAGTTGTCTATTTTGATTGATAGGCATGAGTTGCCTAGGTTGTGAAATTAGAAGTTACTTGGTTTCAAAGTCTTGAAACGAATTTTTAAAGGTTTAGTAACTTAATTTGAAAAATAGACATGCCTTGATACTACGGGTGTTAGTATCTTGGGGTTTTATATAAAAAAAAGTCTTTTGAAAAGAATGGAAGTACGTAGTACTTTGGGTTAAATTCGCGGATTTTTATGTGATGTGGAAGTGCCTTGAGTTGATAAAATGAAAGTCTAAAGATTTTATGAACTTGCCTATGCTTGCTTGTGATAGCCTTTGAGTGCAAGTATTATATTTTTTTACGCTGTCGTGACTCTCAGTTGGAGGGTCGGTCGTCTTGTTGTAAATTTACTTGGACGTACCGGCAGTGACATAGGATTCCACGGGTATGCTTCCATTGTGATTGATCCTTGGACATGCTTATACGATGAGGGATTCCGGGGCATGCGACCAGGATGCGGGTTAAATTCCCGGATGCTATTATTACTCCATGGTCATGCTTATACGATGAGGGATTCCGAGGCATGCGACCATGTCATATGCTATTACACCATGGACTAGCTCTCCGTGAATATATGTACCCGAGATGAGGGATTCCACGGGCATGTTATATACGATTATTACCCCATGGATTAGCTCTCCATGAAGTCATTACCCGAGATGAGGGATTCCACGAGCATGAGATATATATATATATATATATATATATATATATATATATTGCATATGTGTATGCCGACAGTGAGGTAGGATTCCACGGGCGTGTCACATGGTTATATTTTACACTTATGACTGTCGGTAGTGATGGGGGATACCACAGGCAGGATAAATATATATGTATTGCATATGTGTACGCCAACAGTGAGGTAGGATGCCACGGGCGCGTCACATGGTTATATTTTACATTTACGGTTGTCGGTAGTGATGGGGGATTCCACGGGAAGGAGAAATATATATGTATTGCATATGTGTACGCCGACAGTGAGGTAGGATGCCACGGGCGCGTCACATGGTTGTATTTTACACTTACTACCGGCGGTGATGGGGATTCCACGGGCACGCTTTGATATTTGTGGGCTTGAGACCCTTACTGGACTGTGTGATGATATTTGAGGGTTTGTGTCCATAGCCCTGGTGTGACTATTGTTCATGTGTTGAAATAGTCTTTAAAAAGGTAAAACTGACTTTCATTACTTTCATAGCCCTGGTTAGAATTGGTCGAATTAGACCATGGATAGAAAGGTCATTTGACCAAAGTAAAGATGACCAAGTCTTGCAAGCTAAGAGCTTGAGTTTATTGACTAAGTCAAAGAGCCCACTTGGCTTGATATTTAAATCCCATGCATCCAAGCCACCCAATTGTTCTAATCTTGACCCTCCATATTGTTATATAATCACACTAGTAGCAAGACAAGCTTCCCACACTTAGAAAAAATTTCAAGAAACTTGTTCATGTCTTAGAGAGCTCTTGGGTTAGGGCACATCTACAAGACAAAAATTTTCGTTTGTTGTCCACTTTTCACAACACTTTAAACCAAGGTTCCTAAGAGTATTGTAAGGGTATCTCAATAGAAAGATCCCGGAAAAGTGTCATTTTTGCATTAGTCGCAAGGTGAAAACCTAAGTCGCTTTCATAGGTTTGAATTGGAAATTGAAGGAAAGTTGTTTGTGAACTTCTAAGGGCTTCAAGTAGCGGATTGGAGTGTCAAGGAAAGGAGCTAAGTTGCTAAGGAGCGACTTTGAAATCTTGAAGTTGGATTAAGGCTTGTCAAGGTAACAATCTTGTTCTCTTAAGTGTTATAAGATTACATATTGTTGTAGTTATACATTTTAACAAGCATGAGATATATGTATTGGAGATTAATAAGTGTTATGAATATTAGAAGCCTAAATCCGAAATGACCTTGTTATCCATTTAAAATTGAAATACAATTTGGTCGATAGTTAGAATCGTCGCATGTTATCTAATTGAAGATTATAGTTGTTATAGTCGTTTGCGGCTATATAACATGTTAGACGTAACAACTTGGATTGAAAAGGAATTGGATAAGACTTTGTGGTATGATACATTATAGCCGAGAATGGCATGGAATTATTGGATTGTTTTGTATTATTGTGGGGCAGAATTTTATATGTCCTGTTAAGGCGTGTAATCCCCTTTGGATAGCTGAATTGTTGGGCCTTAAATGTGGCATGTTTGGTTGTTAAATTCGGGCCTTGAAAAAAGTGGAAAAGTACGTAGAAACAAAGGAAGTGTTGTCCGATATTTCGTAGAATTTGGTGACTTTACACTTAGAATATTCTACGTTTGAAGCTAGAGATTAATAGACGTATTATGACCATTATAGGTTGAAGTACTACGTATAGCGTATTCTACTTAAAGGATGGAATAGCTATCACGGTTGAAGTACTTTGGAGCATTTTGCTACTTGTCGATAATCGTCGCGAGGTATGTGAACCTCTTCCTCCTTTTGGCATGATTCTACGTATGAAATATACATGTGGTATTATTTTATGATTCATTCTACTCTTAGAAGTTAAGAGGTACGTATGTTGACTTACTCTATGTAAAAGGTATGTCTAAGTAATCCTAAGTTCTTACCAAGTCTTATGGGGGGATGTTGGTAAGAGTCGTTAGGAAGTATTTGGAATCGAGTTGACTTTGTTAATTTACTGCATGAATGAGAATAAGTATCGAACAAGCCATTGCAGCGTTAATAAAAGAAAATGTATCGACAATCAATTATATTAAAATGAGTAGAATTCTCCATCTGCATAGAAGCTAAGATAAGACAAAATTGTATTACATTTTCTAGATCATGGCTGCTTTAATAAGATCGTTATAAACGAGTATAACCTATTCAAAACGCATAAAAGTACATGTTACTTAATTTAAAGAGTTTACGTTATGAATTTTTAAGGCTATGAACCTTGAGTTCTTAAAAGGTTAAGAGACTTTATTTTTCAAGTTATGGGACTTGATTCTTAAAGGAAAGGATGACTTGATTTAAAAGTATAGAATACTTGATTTGGAAAGTATTGATTTCTTGATATTCTAGAGATAAGAGACTTGAAGTATTTTGAAAGTTATGCAACTTGATTTGAGAGTATAAGTCTCTTGGTTATAAAAAGAATGAATTTGTCTAAACCATAAAGAGTTATAACGGCTTTATGGGAAGTAGTTATACTGATTTTATGGAAGGTTAAGAGAGTTGTCTATTTTGATTGATAGACATGAGTTGTCTAGGTTGTGAAATTAGAAGTTACTTGGTTTCAAAGTCTTGAAACGAATTTTTAAAGGTTTAGTAACTTAATTTGAAAAATAGACATGTCTTGATACTACGGGTGTTAGTATCTTGGGGTTTTATATAAAAAGAAGTCTTTTGAAAAGAATGGAAGTACGTAATACTTTGGGTTAAATTCGCGGATTTTTATGTGATGTGGAAGTGCCTTGAGTTGATAAAATGAAAGTCTAAAGATTTTATGAACTTGTCTATGCTTGCTTGTGATAGCCTTTGAGTGCAAGTATTATATTTTTTTAAGCTGTCGTGACTCTCAGTTGGAGGGCCGGCCGTCTTGTTGTAAATTTACATGGACGTACCGGCAGTGACGGAGGATTCCACGGGTATGCTTCCATTGTGATTGATCCTTGGACATGCTTATACGATGAGGGATTCTGGGGCATGCGACCAGGATGCGGGTTAAATTCCCGGATGCTATTATTACTCCATGGCCATGCTTATACGATGAGGGATTCCGGGGCATGCGACCATGTTATATGCTATTACACCATGGACTAGCTCTCCGTGAAGATATGTACCCGAGATGAGGGATTCCACGGGCATGTTATATACGATTATTATCCCATGGTCAGGTGTGATGTGGCTCCGGAGTCCATATACCAATTATTGTCGGGCGGTTGCAGAGTGAGAGTGTTGAAAGCTTGGCCCAAATCAATGGGTTGCATCTGCTAAGCCGACATCAGATGGGCCTGTTGAGGAGATAGGTCTGTTGGTGTTGGACCGAGAATACTGGGCCGCCATCGCCGTTGAAACCGCCGCCGCCATCGGTATCGCTGAGGCAGCCGGCCGTCACGCGCGGCCACCGGTATCGCTGAGGTAGTGGCGCCGCTCTTCGCTGTTGTGCCTTGCCTTTGTCGCGACCCTTCCCCTGCCTCTGCCTCCACCGCGACTCATTGCTTTGGTTGTCAGCGGTGGATCGCCGCGATGGTAGCGATCGCAAGTTTTCAACGGCTAATGTTTTTTTATTATGCTCATCCTGTTTAGCACGTCGTGTTTCTTCCAACAACAATTGTGAACGCGCCTTGTTGAAGGTTGGAAGTGGATCAGCCTGTTGAATCATTATTGCAAGTGTCGCGCCCGATTTCGACCGCGACTTCCTAAAAGCGAACCCCCTGCTTAAATAAAAATGTTAGAAAATAAATAAAAGTGTTAAATGTTAAAAGAATACTAAAATTTAAAAGGGTTGCTAAAGTGTTAAAAAAGTGTTTTAAAAAATATTAAAAATGCTAAAGGGTTGCTAGGGAGTCGCCACCTAATTAGTTTGGGTGAATTAGGACACCTAAATGTTTAACTAGTTTAAAGTAAAACATTAACTCCATTTTTTATGGTCTGCTAAACTTAATGAGATTCTAGGTAAGGGTTCTTTATTATCCTAAAGGGAAGGGATTGGGCATCCTAAAGGATCCGCTAACTTGCGGTTGTCCGTTCAAACATAGGTTGATTTATTCGGCTGAGGAATGTATGTTTTAGAAAAGTTTATTTAAGTAACAAGGGATATGGTAAGTATCTAAAGAATATATATATTGATAACTAAAAGGGCTTTATTAGACTCACAAAAATATACAAAGTTGATTATACAATTATAAGACATGAAATTATTTTATTTAACAAAAAAAGTAAGAAAATGATACGTTACTCCTATTAATAGGTTTAAGACTCTTATATAAAAGTTAATTATGAAATTATTTTTTATACGTGTATGCGAAAATTACTTCCTATGATATTTATGAAGAGTTTATGAAAAAGTTTAGGAATTAAACATGGAGGAATATATTAGCTACATGGCTAAGGCATAGCTAGGATTAATTATTTTAGATTTAGACTCACGTGATGAACCTAGAATAAATAAAGGGTGAATTTATCCTTTAAACTACCCTTCCAATATACTCAAAGACTATTAGAGTTAATTATCCTATTAATTACAGGATTAACAAATATAACAATAATAAGTAAGCAAAATAAATAAATACACAAATAAGCAGGCGGGGTGAGACTGTAGTTGACATGACGTCTAGAATGGATGGTGACACCATCTATCCTATAGCTGTTTGGAAGCCCTGCGGCAGAAGTGTGGTCGGCGATATGGAAGTCATGATGAGTCTCATGTCGAGACTCTCGATTATCCTCCGATGCATGTCATGTAAGAATAAGAAGGAAAAGGATTAGAATGTCTCGAAATTGTAATAATGCAAATAGATAATAAACTTAGATAAGCATAGAGTTATGGCGCCAAGGCTAAAACAGTATTGGGGAAAGGGTTATAGCAATTTAGAACTGAACATAGGGCACACGTCAGTATACTACCATAACATTAAAATGCAGCTTCGTGTCAAGTTTAACATGTACTCTAGAACTGAGGACATATGTTCAAGATTATCAAGGCAAACCAATCAAATTTCATACTTGTATAATTCATCCCTAAGCTTAACATTGTATTGGAACCAAACTTTAAATAGCCAAGAATACAAATCAGGCATATGGGAAGTCTGAACAAGCTTTGAGACATACATTATTCTAAACAGTAAGCAACAATTCTATAAGTACACTTAAGGATTCAGAAACATCACGACAATAGCCAATTTATATGATAATCACCTTAATAGACTCTGATGACAGTTAACATTTGTTTAAAACATGTCCTAAACCAATCGACAGACCTAAGTAATAACTGAGTTGAGATGAAACGATTAGCTAGCACATGATTTGATCATACAGCCACAAATGCAGATTAAATGGACTAAACTTAAAAGGAATTGAGTTTACGGATGGACAATGACAACAAGAACATTATAGCACATTTCGTAGATAAGATGCAGCCACAAAAGTAATCCAACATCAGCAGCAAAATGGCTAGAAAAGGCAGTCAGCGGAGGGCTAAAAATCATCCTAGGCGGGGGTAATCAAAATTAGCGACAATAATGGCTGAAACGATCCAAAGCAGAGGCGTAAATTATTCTAGGCAGGGGGTAATCAAAATCAGTAGCAATAATGGCTAGAAGATAGTCCAAACAGAGGGGCAGAAATCATTCTAGGCAGGGGCTGGAAATCAGTCTGTCACATACTCACATGCTGAAAATTTGATCTAGAAATAGCAAAATAGTGGCCCAATAATGACCAAAATCAGTTCCAACAATCCAGCAGCATTTCATATTAGTCATACGCATGTTAGATGACCTTTGAGAACATCTCATGTTGTGATAACTCCTATAAGATTCAGGAAGACTTCACATGCATTTGACTTAGATCAAAGCAACGAGATTATTTGACTAGACCTAAATCCATACAAATACGACATGATTGCAGATGATATTGGGCTAGCTCCCTCAAAAGTACAAACATGGTCAAATATAACATACAGATAGCTCATTGGTTTAAAAACTGTAAATAGATACACTAAGGTAGACGGGTTCGGCATGTCGAAACCTCATGGTTTAAAGTAAATGCCACATGGGTTAAAGTATACCAAATAAACCAGATAAACACATACAGATTCACATAATCTCAACCTGGTACATGGCTAATGACCAATATGGACTGGGTTTAATCAACAAACTAACAGAATGCTCAGTAAAACATAAGAATATATAATCAGCAATCTCTTAATCATATTTGATAACAATTCAACATTCTAAAATAGTCATTAATACATACTAATCATGATCACCACTTGAGAAATGGATCGACATCACAAATAATTGGAAATCATAACTAACAGACTTATCTGAGTAAAAAAAAAACAACGACTAAACCAAATCGAACAGATTCAATGAGAATAACGTAAGGATATTATCATGCGAGGCATATACTGATCAATAACTAAATAGAAAGAGAGTAGGTTTAGGACCTTTGCGGGTAGCGGCGAGGCGACGACAAAGGTTTTCGAGTCGTCGAAGGGAATTTGTGAAGAAGCGGTGCAAAATAGCGATTGAATGATAAAAGAAAGGTTTAAGCGCTTGATCTTTATGCGTGTTATCGATGATTGATGACTGATCGATGACCCCCCTTTGCATGTTCAAGACGTTGGTATTTATAGCTCCTAGTTAGGCTTCGTTTATGGCAAGTTTAGGATCTAATTTGAAGGACGATTTGTGCTGGTTTTGTTATGGTAAGGCGAACTGGCTGCGTGGGTGATTTGGAGGACTTTAAGATGATTTGTTACCATTTTCGTATTCTGAATCTTACCGAAGTTGATAAGGAAAGGTTTGTATGGTAAGATGGGGGAAGATTGCCGGATTCTCAGGCGAGAATCTCGGCTGGGAAGGTGGCGTGAGGGAGAATCGCATGCGGCGGTTGACAGGGCATTAGGGTTTGGTCCTTAGGTTTTTCTGGAAGAGGGGAGGGGGGTCGATGCAGGTATATCGATTGTGGGCTGATGGGAAGGACATAAAAGCTAAAGGGGGAATGGAAATTTGGGCGAGGAGAGTTTAAAGGAAAAAAAATGGGCCGCGGGTCGTGGGTTGAAGGGGTGAGGGTTGTGGGCCGCGGGTTGGCGAAAATAGGTTGGGCTTGGGGTATTTTAATTAGTTTTGGGTATTTAATTAATGGGTTATAGATAAAACCTTAGGTGTATTATTTAATTAATGGTAGATAAATTATTTAAAACGTGATTAAATTATTTAGATGTTTTATTAGTCTAAGCTATTATTATCCTAATAAATGTGGGCATGCTAATTAATTAGTGCTTAATATTTATAATGCGGGACCGTTATTAAAACTTACTTATTATGTGTATTTTGCTATGTAAAATTGCGGTTCTAAAAAAAGAAAAAATTGTTTGATTTATTGGTTAATTATTTAAGGGGGATGGACAAAATTGGGTGTCAACAGTTGTCCCTCTTTGTATGGGGAAGATGAAAGAATCTCCAGACAAAGACGTTGACTTATAGCCAATTTTGTCTGGGTCATCGGAATTGGAACAAAGTGTTGCTGGTGTCTGAAAACTATGGGTGGGGCCGACGC
Source organism: Przewalskia tangutica (assembly GCA_029844215.1). Lineage (NCBI taxonomy): Eukaryota > Viridiplantae > Streptophyta > Magnoliopsida > Solanales > Solanaceae > Przewalskia > Przewalskia tangutica. Next base: position 47,526,444 of record CM056727.1, on the reverse strand, counting down.
GGATTTAAAATATGTCCCAGTGTCAAGCTGTGGTGACTATGAGTTATTGTGATGCTAGAATGTTGGGAGAGAGTAGGTCGACGTTCGGGTCCACTTTTGCCTTTTGTTGGGAAGTCTTGCTCCCAACAAATTACCTCAGTTCGCCGTAAGAGGTAGGTCCACGTTGTGCTCCATCTTTTGCAGCTTGTTAACGTTCCTGTAGATTGAAGCTAAGATAGAGGCATTAGTGCATAACTGTCAAAACAAAACAATGCAAGTATGTAAATTTGTGTTGCGGTCGTAGTCAGAATGTATATGGTATGATGATACGCCGTCTTGTATAGACGAGATGCAAGTGACGCCTTGTATGGGCGTTATCGTCTTGTATGGACAAAATGCAAATGACGCCTTGTATGGGCGTTCTCGTCTTGTATGGACGAAATGCAAATGACGCCTTGTGTGGGCGTTCTCGTCTTGTATGGACGAAATGCAAATGATGTCTCCTAAGGTTTAGATAAAAATTATTCTATATGTGGAGTTGTGTCGCAATTCATGCGTAATCAAAACCAGATGAAATAATTAAAGTGTAAATGATGTAGCCTGTGGTTTTTTGCAAGATGTATTTGATGTAGACTTGTTGCAGTTTGACTTTGTGAGCGAATCTGTTGTATTGGAATGTTGCTATTGGCGTCGTTTTCGGACTTGGCGTCGTTTTGGACTTGTCGTCGTTTTTGGACTTGTTGTGTTGATGACGTCGTTGTGTTCTTTCTTTGCCACGTAGACTAAAGCTCGAAGGAGTTAGTGCATGCTTGCTAAGGCAGAATAATAATAAAGCATGAAATGAGAAAAATGCGATTTTGAAGCAGAAAAATCGTCCCTGCGTAGATGTGATATGTTGATGATGGCGTCGTTTTTGGACTTGGCGTCGTTTTCGGACTTGGCGTCGTTTTCGGACGCGGAGTCGTTTTCGGACTCGGAGTCGTTTTCGGACTCGACGTCGTTTTTGGACGTGGTGTCGTTTTCAGACTTAGCGTCGTTTTGGACTTAAGCGTCGTTTTGGACGTGGCGTCGTTTTGGACTTAGCGTCGTTTTGGGCGTGGCGTCGTTTCGGACTTAGCGTCGTTTTGGGCCGGAGTCGTTCGGACCGAGTCGTTTTGGACTCGGCGTCGTTTTGGGCGTGGTGTCGCTTTCCGGACTTAAGCGTCGTTTTGGACGTGGCGTCGTTTTGGGCGTAGAAATCGTTTTGGACTGAGTCGTTTTGACTCGGCGTCGTTTTGGACTCGGCGTCGTTTTGGGCGTGGTATCGTTTTGGACGTGGCGTCGTTTTCGGACGCGGAGTCGTTTTCGGACGCCGAGTCGTTTTAGGACTCGGCGTCGTTTTAGGACGTGGCGTCGTTTGGACTTGAGTGTCGTTTTGGCCTTGGTGTCATTTCGGACTTGGCGTCGTTTTGGACGAAATGTGGATGTTACGTCGTTGTATGGGCCGAAATGCGGATGTTAAATCGTTGTATGGGCGAAATGTAGATGTTAAATCGTTGTATGGGCGAAATGTAGATGTTAAATCGTTGTATGGGCCGAAATGTAGATGTTAAATCGTTGTATGGGCGAAATGTAGATGTTGTTTTGGAATGTTATTGTCCTCGCCGTTCTGTTGACTGCAACATTCACTCAAAAAATTGTGAGTTCGGGGAGGGGGTCGGCCGATGTGTGTTGGCTCTTGATATTTGCACGCGTTGTCTCGTCTGGACCATGTAACCGCATGCGATTCGAGTCTCGATCGAAAACATTTGTTGAAAATATTCTATCTTGAGAAAATACTAGTAGGAAATTATGTCGATTTTTGAATAGCGACATGTTATGAAACAGAGCGAGCATCCTTATCTGAAATCGGCGGTATATTCTCTCATACTCCGGTGCTCAGCCGTCGAGCTTTCTTTTAAAATTTTGTCCCGATTTTGGGACATGGAACCACCAGCGTAAATTGACCGTATCCATTGATGTCATTTGTAGTAAAGTCCTTAAAATTGTCCCGGTTATGTCGATCTTTCAAGCATATGGGATCATATTTGTCAATGTCCTTTCGTGGCGAAGTCCTTAAAAATTGTCGATTTTGGTGTGGCCGAGTCGGATATATATCGTCGCTGGACATAATCGTCGATAACGTCGTTATGCGGGCGTCTTCTTCTTTGTTCTGTAGAATAAATGCTCGCAAGCTAAGCTTGAAAGCGTTAGTGTATACTGCTTAAACAAAATGATAAATATATATGAGAAGTGCAATTTTATGGGTAGAGATGTCGTCACGATATGCCGGATGAATCGAGATGTTGTCCTTGCAGGTGTGAATTGCCATAGTGTCCTTGTTGTGTGCGTGGGTTTGCAACTTTGACTTTATGTTCGAGTGATCGTATAATTTGTTGCAGGATTTGAACTCGATTGTTGATGTTTATGCTACGCTATTTACGAAGAATTTTGTTGTATTTTACATACGCTAGTATCAGAACTTTGTTGTACTTCCGCTAATATGAAGGACTGCGCTCAAAGGAAAATTTGTGAGTTTGAGAGGCGGTTGATTCAGCGTTGACTTTGTAGTTTTGACTCTTGATGTCGGACGTCTGCCTTGTTTGGGACTCATAACCACTGGTTTCTACCTTGTCCCGATTTTGAAAAGGGTGTTTGCTGAGGGGTCTCAATGGAGTTGCTTGTATGTTATGTGCATTCTTGTTATTTGAGCGAAGGGAAAGTTTCCTAATGGTGTGACCGAAGCCGATTTAGGCCGCCTACGTATCCCCATGAGAGAATCAGGTCATGACGTAGTTCATTACAAGCGAATATTGGGTAAAATTAAAAATTTCTAAATGTGGGACCGAGGCCGATGTGGCCGCCTACGTATCCGCCAAGGGAATCAGGTCGAACGTAGTTCCAAATACATATAAAGGGCAAAATGCATTAAACTAACTATCTCAGGACTCGGCGGGACGAGCGGCGCAGTCCACTTCTGCGTGTCTTAGAGGCGAGTCTTGGCGGGATCATACCGATCACATTGTATTTATGTTTCCTTTTAAAGCGAGAAGACTTTAGAGCCGCTTCCACGCGATTTACGTATCTTCTTCTTTTGATTTCTGCGAAGTCGTGTTTTGATGAATGGCGATTCGGTATGACGAGCTCTAGCCAAGGCATTCTCTTCCGCGGAGATTGATTGATGATTCAACAACGGTCCTTCCAAACCGTTTTGTTCAACAATCATGTTAACATAAGCGTCATCGTGGTTTGGTAAGTGGTTGTTGTTTATATTGGGGAGCTTCAAGTTGGATGACTCATCTTTGATCAATTCCTCGATTTTGTCTTTGAGGTATAACAATTTGCGATGTCATGCCCGCCGACAGGAGTGGTATGCCTGATGTTTAGTTTTATCGTGCCCTCGGGAGGTAGGCACAGGGGTATTTAGGGAATTGGGTGGAGTATTCCTGCGGCTTTGACTTCACCGTACACTTGGGCTATGGGTTCGCTAATGGTGTATAGGTTTTGTTGGTTTTCTTTCGGCATCTATGCGGGGTTTGGGTCCGTTTGGTGTGCGGGTTCGTGATTGTGGTGAGTATTTTGGATATGCTGGTTGGGTATGGTAAACAGGATATGGGGGGGCGTAGTGCTGATAATGTGGATTTTGAGTGTTTTGGTTATAGTAAGGAGGCGGTGGATTGTGATACACTGGATGTTGTTCTGGCCTATGCTCCTGAATGACCATGATAGAGGGTGATGCATCTCTTCTCCTCTGTGAGGTACCTCCTGTGGAATCCGACTGCATTGCTCTGCTAGTTGCTTGTAAGGCTGTCAGGTTTGTAATCCTGCCTGTCTTAATGCCATCTTCCACGAAGTCGCCCATTCTTACGACTTCTGCAAAACTTCGCCCAATTACACTGATCATCCTTTCATAATATGTCGCGTCCTTTAACGACTGCACGAACAAGGTGGTCATTTCGCTCTGCCGTTGGAGGTTGGACCTTTCTTTGCCTATGGCCACCTTGCAGGCGTATTCCCTGAAAGTTTCTGTGGATTTCTTTTCAAGCTTCATAAGATAAAATCTGTCTAGGACAGTGTCAGTGTTGAATCTAAATCTATCCATGAAATCTTGTGCCATGGCATTCCAGCTGTCCCATTTTCGAGGGTCTTGGCATGTGTACCAGTCCAGCGCCTCGCCGGTTAGACTCCTGATGAATAGCCATGATGATTGCACGATTTTTACCAACTCCAATCAATTTATCGCAATATGACCTTAGATGAGCTCGAGGATTCCCTTTCCATCAAACATGTCAAATTTGGGCACCTTGTACCCACAGAAATTCAACGTCGAGTGCATACATAAGTTTTCATATTCCAAACCTTCTTCCCCTTGTTCATCCGAATGCTTTTGAATGCCTCTTTCAAACTACAGTTTCTTTTGCCATATTTTCATCACGGCTCGAGTCCGCTCCATTTCCTTGTATTGATCCGTCTCTTGAGAGGATGTATGCATAATAAATGGTTGGCTTTCGATCGGATGTGCTAACCCTCATATTGTTTGTGTGTCATCCGTCGTATTGGGTGGCTTGGCAATTTGGGTTGAGTGGGAGATATAAGTAGGTGGAGGTTGAGATGTGTATGTAGTGAGCGGATCATTTGGAGGTCGGCTTGCAAATTGACCGCGAGTGACATTTTGTGTGAAATGGTATGTTGCGCTCTGCGGGGAGCTTTGGGGAAGTGGAGGCTCAAGGGCTTGTGACACGATTGCATTTGTCCCTTGCTCTGGGAGTGGTGCATTTAAGCTAATAGACATGTTTGTGATATCTCGGAGCCTTTTTATTTCGGCTTGCATGATTTCCATTTGCTGCAATAGTTTGGCGAGGTGTTGATCATTGGTGTTTCTCCTTTCCAACGCCTCTGCATCCTCTACGGGAACGGGGACGAGTCCTAAGTTGTTTTGTCCCGGTGCTTCTGGATTAGTCATTGGATGATTGTGCTTCTACTAGTCAACGCGAATCAACCTTTTGGGGAATAAGCTAGGCAAAAATAAACCTTTAACAAATGAAGCAAACCAAGTTAGTATAATACGCGAAAGCTGCGGGCAATATATACAAATAAGCAAATTGCAAATCAAGTGCGTGCTCTAACATGTTTGGGACCTCTTTATGCCAGAGGTAGGCCTAAACGCCAGATATGCGAGATTATGATAAATTTGTCCAAGCCGCCCAACTGTAATGCTTTCGTTGGAAATGGCGACCAAATGACGGTGCACTTTTCCCAATTTTAGCATGACATGATTGGGCTTGGATTTGTCTGTCATTGTCACGCTACACATAATATCGCCGTTGATCGTTGGGTTGAGAAACCCGTCGACAAGTTTGGTGTCTTCCTAATTGTGGTGTCGATGCCAAGGACCAACCCACCTAAGGTAAATGCATGCATGCCCTGAAATAAAGGGTGGTATAGCTCTATCTTAAGTTTCTAAGATTTGGCTTTTTCTAGACGCAAGGTTCCCGAGCGGACAACTCGAGTGAGAAGGCTACGCGGCTGATCGCATAACCGATCTAACTCCGCGCAGGCGCCAACTCTCCTAAAATTTGGATATTTTTTGAAAGAAATTTGCGGGTGCGCGGAGCACACCAGCGCGTGAGTGTGTGATTTGTGTGAATTTTCCAGAATGGAAGAAATATGAGCGGAATGCCAGTTTAAGGAAAGCAGTAAAGCAAGTAGCAAAAAATAAACAAAATACAACACACAAAAATTAAATGCAAAAATAATTGCCAAATAATAACCCTAGGTCTGTTGTGGTTAAGAACCTAAAATCCCTAGTGGAGTCGCCATTCTGTCGCGCCCGATTTCGACCGCGACTTCCTAAAAGCGAACCCCCTGCTTAAATAAAAATGTTAGAAAATAAATAAAAGTGTTAAATGTTAAAAGAATACTAAAATTTAAAAGGGTTGCTAAAGTGTTAAAAAGGTGTTTTAAAAAATATTAAAAATGCTAAAGGGTTGCTAGGGAGTCGCCACCTAATTAGTTTGGGTGAATTAGGACACCTAAATGTTTAACTAGTTTAAAGTAAAACATTAACTCCATTTTTTATGGTCTGCTAAACTTAATGAGATTCTAGGTAAGGGTTCTTTATTATCCTAAAGGGAAGGGATTGGGCATCCTAAAGGATCCGCTAACTTGCGGTTGTCCGTTCAAACATAGGTTGATTTATTCGGCTGAGGAATGTATGTTTTAGAAAAGTTTATTTAAGTAACAAGGGATATGGTAAGTATCTAAAGAATATATATATTGATAACTAAAAGGGCTTTATTAGACTCACAAAAATATACAAAGTTGATTATACAATTATAAGACATGAAATTATTTTATTTAACAAAAAAAGTAAGAAAATGATACGTTACTCCTATTAATAGGTTTAAGACTCTTATATAAAAGTTAATTATGAAATTATTTTTTATACGTGTATGCGAAAATTACTTCCTATGATATTTATGAAGAGTTTATGAAAAAGTTTAGGAATTAAACATGGAGGAATATATTAGCTACATGGCTAAGGCATAGCTAGGATTAATTATTTTAGATTTAGACTCACGTGATGAACCTAGAATAAATAAAGGGTGAATTTATCCTTTAAACTACCCTTCCAATATACTCAAAGACTATTAGAGTTAATTATCCTATTAATTACAGGATTAACAAATATAACAATAATAAGTAAGCAAAATAAATAAATACACAAATAAGCAAGGCGGGGGTGAGACTGTAGTTGACATGACGTCTAGAATGGATGGTGACACCATCTATCCTATAGCTGTTTGGAAGCCCTGCGGCGGAAGTGTGGTCGGCGATATGGAAGTCATGATGAGTCTCATGCCGAGACTCTCGATTATCCTCCGATGCATGTCATGTAAGAATAAGAAGGAAAAGGATTAGAATGTCTCGAAATTGTAATAATGCAAATAGATAATAAACTTAGATAAGCATAGAGTTATGGCGCCAAGGCTAAAACAGTATTGGGGAAAGGGTTATAGCAATTTAGAACTGAACATAGGGCACACGTCAGTATACTACCATAACATTAAAATGCAGCTTCGTGTCAAGTTTAACATGTACTCTAGAACTGAGGACATATGTTCAAGATTATCAAGGCAAACCAATCAAATTTCATACTTGTATAATTCATCCCTAAGCTTAACATTGTATTGGAACCAAACTTTAAATAGCCAAGAATACAAATCAGGCATATGGGAAGTCTGAACAAGCTTTGAGACATACATTATTCTAAACAGTAAGCAACAATTCTATAAGTACACTTAAGGATTCAGAAACATCACGACAATAGCCAATTTATATGATAATCACCTTAATAGACTCTGATGACAGTTAACATTTGTTTAAAACATGTCCTAAACCAATCGACAGACCTAAGTAATAACTGAGTTGAGATGAAACAGTTAGCTAGCACATGATTTGATCATACAGGCCACACAAATGCAGATTAAATGGACTAAACTTAAAAGGAATTGAGTTTACGGATGGACAATGACAACAAGAACATTATAGCACATTTCGTAGATAAGATGCAGCCACAAAAGTAATCCAAAATCAGCAGCAAAATGGCTAGAAGACAGTCCAAGCAGAGGGGCTAAAAATCATCCTAGGCAGGGGGTAATCAAAATTAGCAGCAATAATGGCTAGAAGACAGTCCAAACAGAGGGGCAGAAATTATTCTAGGCAGGGGGTAATCAAAATCAGTAGCAATAATGGCTAGAAGATAGTCCAAACAGAGGGGCAGAAATCATTCTAGGCAGGGGCTGGAAATCAGTCTGTCACATACTCACATGCTGAAAATTTGATCTAGAAATAGCAAAATAGTGGCCCAATAATGACCAAAATCAGTTCCAACAATCCAACAGCATTTCATATTAGTCATACGCATGTTAGATGACCTTTGAGAACATCTCATGTTGTGATAACTCCTATAAGATTCAGGAAGACTTCACATGCATTTGACTTAGACTGAAACGCCAACGAGATTATTTGACTAGACCTAAATCCATACAAATACGACATGATTGCAGATGATATTGGGCTAGCTCCCTCAAAAGTACAAACATGGTCAAATATAACATACAGATAGCTCATTGGTTTAAAAACTGTAAATAGATACACTAAGGTAGACGGGTTCGGCATGTCGAAACCTCATGGTTTAAAGTAAATGCCACATGGGTTAAAGTATACCAGATAAACCAGATAAACACATACAGATTCACATAATCTCAACCTGGTACATGGCTAATGACCAATATGGACTGGGTTTAATCAACAAACTAACAGAATGCTCAGTAAAACATAAGAATATATAATCAGCAATCTCTTAATCATATTTGATAACAATTCAACATTCTAAAATAGTCATTAATACATACTAATCATGATTACCACTTGAGAAATGGATCGACATCACAAATAATTGGAAATCATAACTAACAGACTTATCTGAGTAAAAAAAACAACGACTAAACCAAATCGAACAGATTCAATGAGAATAACGTATGGATATTATCATGCAGGGCACATAATACCGACTGAATAACTAAATAGAAAGAGAGTAGGTTTCCGGACCTTTTGCGGGTAGCGAACTGAGGCGACGACAAAGGTTTTCCCGAGTCGTCGAAGGGGAATTTGTGAAGAACTGGTCTGCAAAATAGTAGATTGAATGATAAAGAGAAAGGTTTAAGCGCAGTGCTGTCTGTGTTATCGATGATTGATGACTGATCGATGACCCCCCTTTGCATGTTCAAGACGTTGGTATTTATAGCTCCTAGTTAGGCTTCGTTTATGGCAAGTTTAGGATCTAATTTGAAGGACGATTTGTGCTGGTTTTGTTATGGTAAGGCGAACTGGCTGCGTGGGTGATTTGGAGGACTTTAAGATGATTTGTTACCATTTTCGTATTCTGAATCTTACCGAAGTTGATAAGGAAAGGTTTGTATGGTAAGATGGGGGAAGATTGCCGGATTCTCAAAGAGAATCTCTACCGGGAAGGTGGCGTGAGGGAGAATCGCATGCGGCGGTTGACAGGGCATTAGGGTTTGGTCATTAGGTTTTTCTGGAAGAGGGGAGGGGGGTCGATGCAGGTATATCGGTTGTGGGCTGATGGGAAGGACATAAAAGCTAAAGGGGGAATGGGCTGGACGAGGGAGAGTTTAAAGGAAAAAAAATGGGCCGCGGGTCGTGGGTTGAAGGGGTGAGGGTTGTGGGCCGCGGGTTGGCGAAAATAGGTTGGGCTTGGGGTATTTTAATTAGTTTTGGGTATTTAATTAATGGGTTATAGATAAAACCTTAGGTGTATTATTTAATTAATGGTAGATAAATTATTTAAAACGTGATTAAATTATTTAGATGTTTTATTAGTCTAAGCTATTATTATCCTAATAAATGTGGGCATGCTAATTAATTAGTGCTTAATATTTATAATGCGGGACCGTTATTAAAACTTACTTATTATGTGTATTTTGCTATGTAAAATTGCGGTTCTAAAAAAGAAAAAAAATTGTTTGATTTATTGGTTAATTATTTAAGGGGGATGGACAAAATTGGGTGTCAACAGCAAGAGTATCATATTATTCTTTTGGTAATCCGGCAACGAGTTGTAGTACCATTTTAGTCTCAGAAACCGTTGTCCCAACATGAGAGAGTTGGTCGGCGACACATTTAAGTTGTTTGCAATAGTCATACATGTTAAAATTCTCAAGACGAATGTTGTTGAACTGCTCCTCTAAATACACAGCCCGAGTATTTTTATTATCCTGAAATATGTCTTCCAAGCGTACCCAAAGTTCGCGTGCTGAAGCACCAGTTTTCAGGATAGTACACAGCAAGTCTTTTGAGATGGTACCATAGATCCATTGTTTAACAATTGCGTCAAGACGACGCCATGTCGATTCATCAATCTCAGAAGGGCGAGGGATTGAATCATCAATGTGATGGAGCACGTTATACGCACAGGCATGGGTATAAAATAGTTTACCTACATAGAATATTGACATTCTTCTTGATCAATAATAATAGGGACAAAATTCTTGATGTTTATGACAGCAAATGCTGGATGAAAAGAAGACTTTGAAGAATGAGAGGTGTCAATTAATCCGGAGGTAGAACCATTGGATTTAGGAGAGGTAGGAGGAGACATGATAGCCACAGGGTGTTGGAATAATTTTCCTTAGGGATTTCTTTCATTAATCACAATATATATAGTTGTACAAAGGTGATTCCTAATACAATAAGAATCCTAATACAGTAAGAATCTTAAATTACCTTAAATACATGATACTAATAAATACAATATATACTGTGAATATTTGAAGAATATTCGCTAATAAAAGTAAATTGTGAATTTTATATTTAACTTTTCTGTTTATACTATTTCGCTCAAATATAATGGCGGAGCAACCTGAAGTAAGGTGGTGCAACTGCAACACCAGTTTTTTGGAAAATTTCGATCAAAACAAGGTGGTGCAACTGCAACACCAGTTTTTTGGAAAATTTCGATCAAAACGACGTCGTTTTGGATGAAACGGTGGCTGAAATAGTGCGTTTTAATTTTTTCGATCAAAATTAATTTTTGGCTATACAAAAACATCTCTGCACCACTATAATTTTCTTAATGGCTCCGCCCCTGCTCAAATATATATATGAGACTTCAACTCGAATATATCAGTTCTGTCAAATTCGCAAACCGATAATTAAATTCACGAGTGCGACCCCCTTCCCTTTCCCCAAACCTTGAACACCATCCTGTCATTGTCAAATAAGGTAGCTGTCTCGTCTATCTATACAGGGATCGAAAGTGAACGTTCTCCAATGTACCCCAATAATATTTGACAAAGATAATATAATGCAATGCAGTATTATACTATATTACTGTCTAATGTACATTGCACGTGATTTTATTTACCGCATGTACTTTTAGGAGCCTTGCATGAATATCGTTGCATAATGTGACAAAGAAAGTTTTATTGTTTCCAACTAGAATTATATTGGTCTAATTTGGATATTAAAATAACGCCATGTGAATCCGCTTGTTATAAATTGCACAAAAACATAAATGAATGTTGTGCCGTATTTACCCCTTGAATCATTCTATGCTATAGGTGGCATTTATGAGTTTAACATAAAGTTTAGCAGACACAAATTCAATTCTGTATCTTCTATTAAATCTACACTACAAGATTTATCGGGTTGTTTAAGCGAATCCCATTATAGAGGGGGGGAATGACGTCTTACATTAGGTACTCCACAAATTAATTTAATGTTATGATGGGAAAGAAAAATAAAACGTGTCGTAGCTAGAACAATGTTTTTTAAGAATAAACACATAATCTCAACAAAATAAATGATTAAACCATATATTGCAGATCAATAGTGAAAGAACTTATTGAATTAATAGATATATATACAATTTATAATATGAAAATTCTTATTATACTCCTAAAATCATATTCTATTTGGAGACTAACTATACCATTATGGTAAGAATATAATACAACTTATACTACAATATACATTCCTAATATACAATATACACTGCCCGTGATGGGCCTCTGGTACACACTGCCAGTGATGGGGCCTATGGCTGATCGTGAAGATGGGCCTTCTGGCCGAGCCTTGGATTTCTTTGATATACATGTATATTGTATATTTAACAAATAGCAAGACATCAAATGTTTTGCTCACACGTACATTGAGGAAGGAAAAATGATCAAGATTCTCGACCAGGAAATGCAAGATAGTGGTTACTTGAAATAAAGAAGAGGCGTTGTGCAGCGTGGTAGTGATCTAACTTTTGAAACCAGTTGAGTTACCATGATTAACTCCTTCACAATCTTATCGGACCGGGGTGTGGGGCTCCTGGGATGGGAGATCCACCTTTTTTGGAAAAAAAAGGAAGGAAAATTAAGAAATATTCACTTTATTTAGTTTTGAATCATTAGCTTACCGAGGTAATTGCATAGTAAGAATCCAACAAGATGTTTGTTTGTTTGTTTAGAGAGAGAAAAGAAATGATACTCCGTACAAAGAAGATGGTCAATAAAATCCATCTGCAAAACAGGTTTTATTCGGTTATTCTTTTTATGGGTGGACAAAAGAGAAGAGTTGTATAGACACAGCTCACGCGTTATTGTGTTTGGTCAATAGTGTAGTGAAATTATGATAATTGATTTGTTGAATGAGCCCACGATCCAAAGCCGCCCTTCCCAGTTCCCAAAACATTGTGTCTTTCTACCTCTGCACGGACACTAAGAAGGCAAAGTGTTGAAACTTGAATCTTTTTTAATTTCTTAATCTATTTCACACTCTTAATCGCATCATTGTTAGTAAATCGTGCTACTAATATTACTATTTGAATTGTGTTCACTTGATCCTTGATCAGATTCATATTAAGTGATGTTTTTAGTTTAGACTTTAAAAATAATTTATCTGAGTTTAACTTTTTAATTTGTTCCTTCAAAATAAGCAAGTGAATATAGTCGGTGCATGGTGAACAATTCATCAAGCTATTTTTTGCTTTAACTTCCTAAATAAGAATAAAGTAATTCACAAATAGGAGTAATAATTCTACAACATTAATAGTGGAAAAAAAATTTTACACTATCAAATTAAGTCACTTACAAAATAATTACACCTAACCTTTCATAATACTCCAATTAGTTTCTCAAAAACATGACAACTAGGTTACTTGTTATAATAGATTAAATATACTAATAATATCGCAAAGGTAATCAAGTTGATATAGCAGTAGAGCACGGGATCGCAAGGTCACGAGTTCAATTCCCTGCATAAACCTTCTTGGTTGAGTATGTCACACATGGCTTGCCAAGTGTGGTTAATCGGTTGACGTAGTTTGCAGGTTATTGCGTCATGAGGTTTATTCTGTGCGCACTCGAAAGAGTAACGACTGCGGGTTCCTTAATCTAACAACAAAAAAAAACTAATAATATTATATATCATTTACACTATCGTATAAGTAGTTATATGTGATATAGTTGAATTCATAATAAAATGGCCGACCCGAAGCCAAAAAACAAGATATAAAACCTGAAGAAACAAACCGCATGCCCCTTTCTCTTCATCTTCCGGCTGTCTCTCTACATATATTATATAGTCTATCGTCTATTCTTTCTCCAAAACGTCTATATTCATTTCTCTTCTCAGCCCTTTACTACTCCAAAATAAGGAATATATTAAGTGATGATTTTATATCATTTCTAATTTGTATGAATAATAGACTTAAGATATTTGAATCCATGTTTACAGAAGAAGATGAGGAAGAGAAGTGGAAAAGAGTTGGTAGAAAGGAAGCAAATGGAAAATGCTCCTTTTCTATTTTCTGTTTTGTAAAAGAGAAAGGGTAACATTATAGCAGAATCTTGAACCTTGGAAAGAGGCATACAGAAGGGAGCCAGGCATAAATATAGTCTTCTTTTATTTTTCATTTCCTTACTCTTATCGTTCATTATATTTTTGCTTGTTAATTAGACACTGATCAAACTCACTTTGGGCTATGAGTCGATCCAATTATTATTCTTAAATATGGAAGAGCAAAAGACTGTTTTAAACTCTTTTGTTGGTGCAAATGTACTTGCGTTAATTTATTTATTGAATGTTTGATTGTATTCACTTGCGTATTACTGCGGATTTCTAGTTCATATATAAATGCCGGCTGATATTTTGAATCACCTGTGTATCTTGTCATGGATGCTGTGGCTCATATTTTACTAGGCAGTAATTCAATGATATGATACTTCCTCCATCTTAATTTATGTGAGCCTTTTTTACTAGCACAGATTTGACATAGAAATGAAGATATGTGAAATTTATATAGTCTTAAACATCCATAACATTTATGTTATTATAAAATATATCAATAAGGTAATATGAGAAATTTAAATTAAATTGCTTCTAAATTTTAAAAATGGTCATTTATGTATAATGAATTAGTAAAGAAATATATTCATATAAATTGAAACGAAGATGAGAGTTTGATTAAATATATATATTGTACTAGTACTTAAACTTTTATGCTATTAGATCCATTAATATTATTACGAGGTTTAACTTTTTTCATGATTTTTTACAAAACCTTTTACCCTGATTATGATGTGAGATAATTAATCTCTTGATTATTTTTATTGATGAAAGACATATATACAAGTTATAATATGAAAAACATTTTCCTATTCTACATCTAAATTTCTATTCTATAAGGAGACAAACTATAATTATGATAATATTACACTCCTAATTAAGGTACAAGACTAATAACAAATATACACCAAATATACATATGACCCGTGATGGACCTCGGCTGGGCCTTGTCCGTGACATTACATTTAACAGGCCCAATATATTTAACACACCCCCGCAGTCATAGCGGACGATCATCGTACGTTGAGACTGTCTCTAAAATCTTCAAAAAGGACCGAGGGAAGACCTTTGTAAAGATGTCTGCAATTTGATAACTGGAAGGGACATGACAGACGTGTACTTGTCCTCTAGCTACCTTCTCTCGAACAAAGTGAATATCTATCTCTATGTGTTTAGTGTGTTGGTGCTGAACTGGATTACCAGAAAGGTAGATATCACTTATATTATCACAATACACCAATGTAGCCGTCTCAATAGGACAATGGAGCTCTAAAGGTAGATTACGTAACCAACATGACTCAGAAACCACATTGGCTATCCCTCGATACTCTGCATCTGCACTTAAGCGTGAAAGCGTGGATTGACCTTTGGCAGACCATGAGACCAAGTTATTACCTAAAAATATGCAATAGTCTACGCCTGATGTCAGGACAACCACCTCAATCAGCATCTGTATAGGAGATAAGTGTAGACGTCGACGAAGGATACAAATGCAAGCCATAATCAAGTGTTATCTGAATGTACCTAAGAATGTGTTTGAGCGCATTCATATGTTCAATCCTGGGATCAAGCATAAACAAATGCACCTGTTGTACGACATATGTAATATCACGTCGCATGAACGTAAGATACTGAAGGGCGCCTGCAAGACTACGATAGCGGGTCGGATCCTCATATGGAGAGTCATCTACAGCACCCAACTTGGGTTTAGTAGAAGTGAACTTACAGGATGAGATCCCAGTCCTCTCAATGATCTCTGCTGCTGTTGCGATATTTCTGTATGCTTACGCAAGTGTACGTATCGCTCAAGTAATATAATCTGTAAGATCGAGTTATCATCCACAGAGACTGGTTTGTCAAGTACCGAATATCTAATCTATGGTATTTATTTGGTTAACGTTCTTTTATTTGGATTTATAACTAAGAACTATAATTAAAGTAAATGCAGGAAATAAACTAATTATGATAATACTTCGAATTTAAAAAATTTATGAAGGAAATAGGGCTTCCAATCTCCTCAACTATCCACTCTTTCACGTGTTAATGCAATGCTAATGATTCTTCTTCTTATTAAGATAGCAGGTTAACGAACATGTTCTATATTCCGGTTAGGACATATAAAAACTCAACCTTATGCAGAAACCTTCTATATTTCTATGATAGATTTTACCACACGGGAGGATTAAAAACAATAACCTTAAATACTACACAAGTATCGGGGTACTTTCGTCCATGATTTTAACCTATGTCTAAACAACTACATCATATTCAAATATGCCTTTTTAGATCTCGATTCGAAATCATATAAGTTATGACAATTAATGGTCAGTCAATTATCAAACAATTAATACAATATTGAATAAATCTTAATATAGCTGAAGAAGAAATCAATAACTATGTATAAACTGTATGAAAGAGTTTTAAGCGATTCGACGGAAAACCCTAATAGAGAAATTAGCTCCTAGACATTGTCATGCTAAGAACTAATACAAAATCTAACATAAATTGAAATTAAAATAAAGGAAAGAAAAGAACTTGAACAATTTAATGTCTCCAATTGTGTCTTGTAGCCTTTCTTGCCTCCACCAAGTATCTTCCAATAATGAAAGGGTTTTAGGGTTTTATATCTGAAAAAAACTACGTTTCGGACCCTTTTACCCTTCTGAAATTCGGCCCAGAAACTGAAAATCCCGCGTCGACGCCGTGGCCCTGCATTCTGGCGCCATGGCGTCGAAATTCCTGCAGCTCTCTGAACTTCCAGCGCCATGGCGCTGTCGAAGTGAAATTCTGGATTTCGTCAGATTTTCTTCTATTCTTCTTGGGACTTCTTAGGTTTCATTTCTTGGGCTTTGCTTGTGCAATTTCATCCTCAAAAGTAGTATTATCTCCTTTATGACCGATGTGACTCAAAAGAAAGAAAAACAAACCTAATATTATACTAAACACAAAAGAAAAGAGTAAAATACTAACTAAAAAGGACTCAAATGTGTGTATAAAATACACTCAACAAATACCCCCAAACTTACACTTTACTCCCCCTCGAGTAAAGCACTAAACAGAATAAAAAACAATAATCAAAGAAAAGACTCTATGAAATGGATCAAGTAGCTATATGAATGTCGCCTAAAAAATCATGGATGAAAACTGGGATAATATGTTAGAACATACATAGCATGAGTATTTAGCAATCTAGAATTTCAAGTTAGATATTTCACAAATTCACTTAGATCATAATCTTTGGAAATACAAACACCTAACCTATGCATGTCAATTTCATTCCATCTTTTCCAAAATTGTATAGACATATTTACTTGTTATTCTCCACTAATCATAGACATACACCTTAGAGATTATCAGGACTTTCAAGGGTTGTAATGTAGGCTTAGGCAGGGATAGGTAAAAGTAGGCATTTAGGCTCAAATTACGTACCATAAGAATTTTTCACTCAACTCCTTTTTCCTTCTTTCTGATTTTCTTTTTAATCTCATACCGATTCCCCCCCCCCCCCCCCTTTTTTTTTTTTAGAGAATGAGATATATTATAAATAACAAGCACCCCCAAACTTATGCTTTTTCATTGGGGTGCATCAACTTTTCATTCTCTTTTTATTGCTTTTTCAACACTTTTCATCCCAATATTTTTCAATTATCACTTATGGCACAACTTTAGGGAATCACATGGTGTCAACAAAGATATTTTTTAGGTTCAAAGGGGCTGACTAGTGATACAATTTATGTCAGAGTAGGTAATTAATGGTAAGAAGGGCTATCAAAGAATGTCTGAATTATCTCCCTAAACATGTACATCTCAACTATTTCGCCTCAAATAGCAAGAAAACAGGTGTTCTAGACATTTTCAACCTTTATTTCCATAATTGACACACATAGGCTAAACACAAATATCCCAAATAATTACATGTCATGAATTTTTGGCATATCTAACTTAAGTATACAGATTTATGCTTTCAATTCTATTACATTATCCCAATTAATTCACTCAATGTCTTTAACAACTATAACATTGTTACACCCCGTAAATTCTAGAGGATAGATAAGTTGGCAAACATGTGTTGGAAGGATTTTGAGTTTACCTTTGAGTATTGGACCCCAGTTGTTAAGGATTGTAAGGTGTTTAAAAGGCCTAGTGTGTAGTCCGTTGAATCTAGGTCCCAACGCAACCAACCGTTCGTCGATTGGACATCGGAGTCAAAAGTTATGGAAGTTTCAAGTTTGGCGCCGCGCGCGAATGCGATGACTTGATTCGGGTTTGTCGTAGCGGCTGCGGGAGAAGCGGGCGCGCGCGTGGCGCTTGAGGTCTGCGGGTGTTGCCGCGCGCTGAATCACGTGGCGCGCGCAGTCTGCGCAATTATTTTACGAAGTGTTAGCGCGCGCTGGCCGTGGCGAACGCAGCGGCAGGCGGATTTTCTGCGGGTAAAGGAGAAAAATCAGGGATATTTTTATAAGGAGCCTATGGGAGGGTGACAAGTGTCCCTCCCATCCTTTGACCAGCGATAGAAGCCTATTTTAGGGCCAAGTCTTGGAAGACTTGGCCATTTCATTTCAAACCCTCCCAAGAGAAAACCCCTCTCCCTTCTCTCTAGGTTTTTGAGAAACCTGGCCTTAGGGAACTGTTGGAGCGGCGGCAAGAAGGAAAAAGTGTTGGTGAACTTGTGGGAAGCGCTGGTGGTTGAGTTGGCGGAAGAAGTGGTAGGAAAGGGCTTTTGTGGGCTTTTCTAAAAGGTAAGAGTTTCCCTTCTCTGGGTTTTGAGTTAGTACTTGTGATAGTAGTATAGATCTGTGAGCCTGAGGCTGTTATATTTAGAGTTTGAATAGATTTGTGAGCCTGAGGCTGTTATAGTTAAGTTTGTATAGATTTGTGAGCCTGAGGCTGTTATAGTTAAGTTGGCTTAGATTTGGATCTTGTAGCCTTGTTGATTTCGGCCTTGTGAAAGGTGGCAAGTTAATAGAAACAAAGGAAGTTCTGTCCAATTTCCGTAGAATGTAGGGGCCTTGTACTTAGTTTACTCTACGTTCGAAACTAGAGTTTGATAGACGTTTATGGCCCTTATAGGATTGAAGTACTACGTGTAACATATTCTTCTTAAGGAGATAGTCTTGTGGAGCATTTTGCTTAGTGTCGACAATCGTCGCGAGGTATGTGATTCTTCCTATCCTCTTGACATGACTATTTGTGAAATATATAGTGCGGTTGGCCGCGTGTGTTAAAGGAAATTGATTTTCCAAATTGTGTCTTGACTTGTTATGAAGTGTAAAGGGCTTCATTAGGTGTAAGAGTAGTAAGTCTTATCCGTTAGTAATGGGCACTCGGTGCTTAAAGAATGAGCCCTCTTGGTCTCATAAATGTTTATGTGGTAATTGGTTGGTTTAAAACATAAAGGGGTTATAACGGCTTTATGGGAAGTCAGTTATAACAACTTTATGTGAGTAAAAGAACGGTTGTTGATTGGTAGAAGTTAAGAGACTTGATCTTGTAAGATAAGAGACTTAACTTAGAATTGTGAAAGTTTTGTAATGTATTCAAAAGTTGTAAAACCTCATTCGTGAGTAATGAGTAATACTTGGTTTTTGAAAACTTAAGAGTTATACTAGCTTTATGGGAAGTTGGGTATAACGGCATAAGAATGTGAAATGGATTTGAAAGTGGGAACAAGTATCGAACACACCATCTGCAGCTAATAAAGGAAATGGTTTCGACTAATTGATTATATTAAAACCGAGAACCCTCCATCTGCATAGAAACTAAGATAAGACAAAATGATATTACATTTCCTAGATCATGGCTGCTTAAATGAGAATCATTGATAACAAGTTCTGACTTTTCTTAAAATTCCAAAGAATGAACTTAATGGATTGCAAAGGATAATGTACTGGATTTTGGAAAAGAGAAGTAACTTGAGTTTGAAAGTATAAATCACTTGTTTCCAAATATCGAACTTTTCTTAAGGGAAAAGTAAATGACTTGGTTTTAAAAGGTAGGAATACTTGACCTTAAAGGAGTTAATTACTTGGACTTTTAAAAGGTATACTTGACGTTATGTTAATTGTGTTTGAAGTAATGTTTTAAACATGAATGTGTGTGATACTACGTGTGATAGTATCGTATGGTTTCTACGTAAAGAGGTCTTTGAAGTAGGAAAGAATGTAGTATTTTGGGGTTGGAACCCGGTTTGTCGACTTAAGCGAAGGTACTTTGAGTTGTGTGTAACTTGCACGTGCTTGTGGTGATAGTTTTGTTGTTGTGCAAGTGTTTGACTTTGTGCTACCGAGTCTCTCGACGAGGGCGAATATCGGGTGGTATGATGGACATATCGACACGTTGGGTAGCCCGGGTATGCTTCCACTATATTGATCCTTTGGGACATATCGACAAGTTGGGTAGCCCACGTATGCTTCTATTAGGAGTGTTATCTTGTAAAGCGGTTTGGACATACCGACACGTTGGGTAGCCCACAGTATCGTCCACGATGAGTATTATTCGGGTATTTGTTTGGACATACCGACACGTTGGGTAGCCGAGTATCGTCCACGATGAGTATTATCTGGGTATTTGTTTGGACATACCGACCGTTGGGTAGCCCAGAGTATCGTCCACGGTGAGTATTATCTTGTTATTGGTTGGGACATACCGACACGTTGGGTAGCCCACGGTATCGTCCACCGTGAGTACTATCTTGTTATTGGGTTGGACATACCGACACGTTGGGTAGCCCACGAGTATCGTCCACTTTGAGTAATGATCTTTCGCGTGAGTCCCGACTTGATGGTTTGATTTGGAATCAGATATACGTGGTGTCTTGTAGTTTGGTTATCATACATGTCTCTGTTTTCCTTATAGACTATTATGATTTCATTTACTGATTTTTTTACTTCGCATACTCGGTACTGTTATCGACCCTTCGGGGCTGCGTTCATGCCGCAGTTGAGATACATCGCTTGTTGATCCGCACCCTTTGGATCGCTCGATTCTCGAAAGCTCCATTCCTTCGGAGACTTTGTCACTTGGTGCGGTTCCTGAAGTTGTAGAACTTTTGTACATTCGGGGTATGGCGGGCCCTGTCCGTCAGAGATGTTATAAAAATTCTTAGAAGTGCTGTAATCTTGATGTAAGGGATTGTAACTGCTCGGTGTTAGTTATTTTTCGAAAAGGTAACGGCTTGTTGCTTTGTTTTCTTTTCATTGGTTATCATGTATGAGTTTTAATTTCCGCTGATTTTCTCTGATGTTGTTTGACTACTTGGGTGCCCGGGTAAGGCACCAGTCGCGGGCCCGGTTTCGGGTCGTGACAAACATACATGATCCATAAAAGAAAATTTGACTAACAAAACATATAAAACAAACAAAAAGACAATAAAAAGACTTAAAACAAACAACAAAACAAAATAAGATCCCCCAAACTTAATTGATACATTGTCCCCAATGTGTGAAGACTAAAATTAAAAGGACAACTTACAGACACAAAACAGCGGTCATAACAGTGGTCTGGGATGAGATTCTTGAGATTGCACAGGCATGAGACTCTCTGAACTTTCGGCGCCGCGGCCCTTCATGTTGGCGCCATGACGCTAATGACGGAAACTGCTGCCAATATTTTCCTTTTTCGGCATTTTTGTCCCTTTTTCCACTTGGGGTCAGCTTCCAGTCCACCTGTCATCCAAAAACATAAGACAAGAAACCAAGACCGTGAGACTGTTCAAGACAAATAAAACAAACTAAAAAAAATTGAAATAACATAATTAAAAACATTGGGTTGCCTCCCAAGTAGCGTTTTTTTAACGTCTTTTAGCCGGACTCAATTCTTTTACTCAATCAAGGGGGTAAAATATCCCCTCCACATATCTATTTCAGTATCATTCTTTTCCTCATCCTCCTCTTCTTTTTCACAGGTCTGCTGTCAGAGGGGTTAATTATTTTTTCATCATTTGCCGACTCATTCACCTTGCCATCAGTTTCTTCACACTGTTTTAATGGTACCCCACGAGCATCAATACTTGTTAGGCTTTTATCAGACACCACCTTGTCAACTATCCCAATCGCAAAATCATTGACTTGTGGTTCAATTGGAGACTTGAAAACAGTGAAGGTCATCTCCTCATCTTGAACTCGGAGCTTGAGCTCTCCCTTCTCAACATCAATCAGTTCCCTCCCTGTGGCTAGGAATGGTCTTCCAAGGATGATGGGAATATTTTCATCTGCTTCCATGTCTAGGATGATAAAGTCAGCAGGAAAGATGAACTTACCTACTTTCACCAATACGTCTTCAATTATTCCTTGGAGCTGCACAATTGAGTGATCAGCTAGCTGCAAGGTGACAGTGGTTGGCCTTGCTTTCCCCAAACCAAGTATTTTAAACACAGAGAGGGGCATCAGGTTAACATTTGCCCCCAAATCACACAGAGCCTGCTTGCATGTCACCTTCTCTATAGTGCAAGGTAAGGTGAAACTCCCTGGATCTTTCAACTTTGGGGAAGTTTCTTCTGTAAGATAGCACTGCACTCATCTGTCAGCACCACTGTCTCATAGTCTGCCAGTTTCCTCTTCTTGAAAAGGATGTCTTTCATGAACTTCACATATGCTGACATTTGCTCCAAGACCTCAATGAAAGGAAGATTGATATGCAATTTTTTGAATACCTCCAAGAACTTGAAAAATTGTTTGTCTAGAGATTTCTTCACAAGTCTTTGGGGGTATGGAACTTTTTCTATATAGTCCTTCATGACTGCTGGTGGAGCCTTTTCTAGAATAGGGCGGTCATCTGTAACCCCCTCTTTCTCTACCTTAGAAGTCTCTGTCAGCTCATCTTTCTTCTACACCCGTGGTTGGGATGCAACCTGCTCTAACTTCTTACCACTCCTTAAGATTATTGCTTGGCACTGTTCTCTTGGATTCACCACAGTATCACTGGGAGATTTCCTTTCTTTCTCTCTGTTGTTCAGCATGTTCGTTAGCTGTCCCACCTGTGTCTCCAAATTTCTGATGGATGACCTAGTCTCTGTCATGAACTAGGTCTGAGAATTTGTGAGGGTTAATAGTGCCTCTCTCAACTCATCAGGCTTCTCTTGTGTTTGTTGGGTCTGATGTTGGCCTGAAACTATACTTGCTGCCCTTGGTCATTCCTCCATGAAAAATTGGAATGATTTCTCCACCCCTGATTATATGTGTTGGAGTAAGGATTGTTGTGGGGCCTTCGAAAATTCCCAACTGCCTGAACATGCTCCATAGGTACATTGTTTGGATCCACTGTTGTGCACCTATAAAAAATATGGGGACCCCCACAAATCTCACAACTCACTGGTTCCTGAACAACTTTAACGGACATGGTATTCTGCTGCAACTGCTTTGTCAAAGTGGCAACCTGGGCAGTCAACGCAGTGATAGCATCTAGCTCATGAACCCCAGCCATTTTCCTGCTGCTTGTTGATCTTTCATCAGCCCCCTGATGGTTGTTTGTGATCATGTCCTCTAGCAAATCATGTGCCTCATTGGAACTCTTCCACATGAACGTTCCCCATGCTACAACATCAATAATGGCATGAGTTGTACCACACAGCCCATTGTAGATTATGTGGACTAACACTCACTTCTCAATCCCATGATGCGGGCACTTCCTCTGTAAGTCTTTAAACCGCTCTCATACATCATATAGTGATTCTCCCTCCAGCTGATAAAAGTTATTCAACTCTCCTCTGAGTCTTGCTGCTTTGGATGGAGGGAAAAATTTGGCAAGAAACTTCTGAGCTAAGTCTTGTCATGTGGTAATGGAGTTCGCCTGTAGTGAGTTCAACCAGCTCTTTGCTCTATCCCTGAGTGAGAATGGGAAAAGTCTCAACGAATGACATCATCAGTAACACCATTGTACTTAAAAGTTGCACACAACTCCAGGAAGTTTGCTATATGCATATGAGGATCTTCAGACGGTAATCCCCCAAACTAAACTGAGTCTTGAACCATGTGTAAGATTGCTGGTTTGATTTCAAAATTATTAGCTTTCACAGCTGGAAGCCTGATGCAAGTCTGCACCCCTGTAATTGTCGGCATCACATAGTCCTCTAAGCTCCTCTCTGCAGGGTGCGGGACTTGTCTCATCACAGCATGTAACTCATCATTCCCCACGTTATTGGTTTGCTTATTTTCCATTGCTAAAGAATCAACAATTCTCTTGTCTTTCCTGTTCTGTCTGCACAATCTTTCAATCTCAGGGTTTAGAGGGATAAAAGTGTGTGCTCATCTCCTACTTCGCATAAACTAAGTTCCTGAAATCGATCAAAAACAAGCAAACAGATCAAAGCAAAATGTTCTAAAATAAATAAATAAATAAAACAAATTAGAAATAAGAATAGATAATTCGATATTGATAGTACGCCAGTCCCTGGAAACGACGCCAAAAACTTGTTGCGATATTTATGTATGCTTGCAAGTGTACGTATCACTCAAGTAATATAGTCCGTAAGACCAAGTTATCGTCCACAGAGATTGGTTTGTCAAGTACTGAATATCTAATCTATGGTATCTATTTGGTTAACGTTCTTTTGTTTGGATTTATAACTAAGAACTATAATTAAAGTAAATACAGGAAATAAACTAATTATGATAATACTTCAGATTTAAAACAGTTATGAAGGAAATATGGCTTCCAATCTCCTCAACTATCCACTCTTTCACGTGTTAATGCAATGCTAATGATTCTTCTTCTATTACGATAACAGGTTAATGAACATGTTCTATATTCCGGTTAGGACATATAAAAACTCAACATTATGCAGTAACCTTCTATATTTCTATGATAGATTTTACCACACAGGAGGATTAAGAACAATAACCTTAAATACTACACAAGTATCGGGGTACTTTCGTCCACGATTTTAACCTATGTCTAAACAACTACAACATATTTAAATCTTCCTTTTCAGATCTCGATTCGAAATCATATAAGTTATGACAATTAATGACCAGTAAATTATCAAACAATCAATACAATATTGAATAGATCTTAATATAGCTGAAGAAGAAATCAATAACTATGTATAAACTGTATGAAAGAGTTTCAAGCGATTCGACGAAAAACTCTAATACAGAAATTAGCTCATAGACATTGTCATGCTAAGAACTAATACAAAATTCAACATAAACTGAAATTAAAATAAAAGAAAGAAAAGAACTTGAACAATTTGATGTCTTCAATTGTGTCTTGTAGCCTTTCTTGCCTCCACCAAGTATCATCCAATAATGAAAGGGTTTTAGGGTTTTATATCTGAGAAAAACTGCGTTTCAGATCCTTTTACCCTTCTGAAATTCGGCCCAGAAACTGAAAATCTCGGTCGGCGCCGTGGCCATGCATTCTGGCGCCATGGAGCCGAAATTCCTGCAGCTCTCTGAACTTCCATCTCCATGGCCCTGCATTCTAGCGCCATGGCGCTGTCGAAGTGAAATTTCGGATTTCGTCAGATTTTCTTCTATTCTTCTTGGGACTTCTTAGGTTTCATTTCTTGGGTTTTGCTTGTGCAATTTCATCCTCAAAAGTAGTATTCTCTCCTTTATGACCGTTGTGACTCAAAAGAGAGAAAAACAAACCTAACACTATACTAAACACAAAAGAAAAGAGTAAAATACTAACTAAAAATGACTCAAATGTGTGTATAAAATACACTCAACAGCTGCACACTTCCTCTGTGATAAGAACAATCCACCTGCATGACGAGCGACAACAATCCCCAAAAAATAATTCAATGGGCCCAAGTCTTTCATGGCAAACTCAGAACTGAGCATTGTCATAATAGACTTTCGCAAAGCATCAGAAGAGGCAGTCAAGATAATATCATCCACATATAATAGTATATAAGTCATGGAAGAACCCCGACGATATATGAATAATGAATTATCAGACATGCTGTGAGAGAACTCAATGATCAAAACATATTTAGCAAACCTCTTATACCAAACCCGTGGAGATTGCTTAAGCCCATACAAGGACTTCTTCAATAAACAGACATGATGAAGATACCTAGTATCTCTAAAACCCAAGGGCTGATGCATATAGACTGTCTCCTTGAGATCACCATGTAGGAATGCATTCTTCACGTCTAACTGATGAATGATCCATGATTTCGACAGAGCCAAGATGAGCACAGTGCGAATGGTAGTCGGCTTGACCACCGGGCTGAATGTCTGACCACAATCTACACCAACCTGCTGAGGTTTACCATCACCTACAAATCAAGCCTTATGTTTTGCAAAACAACCGTCAAAATTATCCTTATGAGAAAAAATTCACATAGATGGAATAATATTAACACCAGATTGCCGGAGTACCAACTCCCACATTTTATTATCAATAAGAACATTATATTCATCGGTCATAGCAATTTTTCAATTAGGGTCATTTAAGACAGACACAAGATTACGGGGTAAGGGTGATTTAAGAATATTAGAATTCAAATTAAAATATCTTTTTGGTTTAAATACTCTGTTGACTGTGAGTGACTGGACCATGACTCGGGGTTGGATTAGGTGAATTTTGGGATTTTTCAGCAGACAGTGATGGCTGGACCACCGTAGGCACCACGACGCCGCGATCTAGGGCCACAATGCCTACGTTCCAGTGGCTACTGGAAGTTAGGCACCGCGGTGCCTCCCCGAAGGGCCACTGCGCTAACGACGAGACTGAAATATTTTGGCTCTTTGGATGGTCGGCGCCGCGCGCCCCCGGCGGTCGCGCAGCGAAGGTAAAAATTGGCTCTTTGGATGGTTGGAGCCGCAGCGCCTCCCCTAAGGACCGCGACGCTGATGACGGGTTGAGACTAGTATCCGAAAAATGATAGATAAGATAGGGTGATATATCATCATCCAAAAAATCATACGAACTAGGCACATGATTTTCTACTTTAGAAAACGGAAATTAAGACTCATCAAATATAACATGACGACAAATAATGATTCATTTAGAGGACAAATCAAATCATTTATAACCACAGTGATTTGACGGATAGCCTAAAAACACACAAGGGGTAGAACGTGCCTGAAGTTTGTTAATTGTGGTGGATGGGAAGAGGGGATAACACAATGACCCAAAGACCCTAAGATGAGAATACGAAGGAGTAAGATTTGAAGAGGGGAAGAATATTTCAAACCTTTAGAAGGAAGAATATTAAGTAGATATGAGGCAATTTGTAGGGCATGACGCCAAAACAACGGAGGGACGGAAGAATGAACCAATAAGGTGCGGATAATGTCATTAATAATATGAATTTTACGTTCAGCTTTCCCATTTTGTAAAGACGTATGAGCATAAGAAAAATGAAAATTTATCCCATTTTGAGCACAAAACTCCCGAAACTCCCCATTGTCATACTCTTTGTCATTATCACATTGAATAATTTTCCCCTTTCAAATTGAGTTCTAATGAAAGCTCTAAATGTTACGAAGATGGAAAAAACTTGGGATTTTTCGCTATTGGAAACGTCCATAAAAAATTAGAATAATCATCCAAGAATAAAATATAATAACGATGACCCATAGAACTGAGAACGGTAGATGTCCATAAATCACTATTTTTCATATCAAATGACATTGAAGTATGAGAATTCGAGGCTACAAATGACAACTTAATAATTTTCCCCAAAAGAACAAGATTGACAATTTGGAGTACTACGCGTATCCTTATAGGAAATAAACTTATTCTTATCTAAAGTAGATAAAATAGACGACCCCGGATGACCTAGACGAGCATGCCACAAGGAAGGAGCAAGAGCTGCAAAAGTGGAGGGCATGACTTGACGCGAGAAATTGAGAGTTGGTGTGATTGGATAAAGATCTCCACTACTGTCACACTTCATGAGAGGACTCTCCGTCTTGAAATCCTTCACAGAAAACTCAAACGGATCAAAATCAATAGAAACTCAATTACAGTGGTGAATTTACGGACATACACCAAATTTTTAATTAACTTTGGGCATGAAGGGTATTCTTTAAGACAAGTAGTGGGAGGGGGAGACAAAGTTTTATGACCATAACCCTGAATTGGAATTGAATTACCATTACCACACCACGATTACTGCTCAAATTGGAATAAGACGAGAGAGTACATTGGTCAGATGTCATGTGGGTGGTGGCGCCGGTGTCCATGTACCAATTCGGGTCTGGTTGAGTCATTCCAAGTGTGTGCATTGCAACTTCAATATCGCTTTGCATGGGTCCCATTGCGTGATGATCCTGAGGGGGCGAGACCCAAGTATGTTGGACTGCTGGGTCGGCCCATAAAATGGTCTAAAACCTGGAGCCTGACCCGAGTAATTGGGCCCAGACTGGGCCTGGGAAGAAACTGGGGCCTAGTGGTTGAAGGGCTGCGACACTGGACTGGGCTGAGCCGCGACGCTGGAGTGGACAGGTACTGGGACCCACTGCCACTACTGTCCCAACGTCTGCGGATGCTGCTGAATGCCGCCACTTCCACTGTTCCGGTGGATGTTTCCTCCGCGATTCTTGCAATTATTTTTCCTAATTTGCCCATTTTTACCACCACCGTTGTTGCGATTTTGGCTCGAGTTGATGGAACCGGAAGGAGAAAAATTAGACTCGGTCATCATGACGACAGGACTAGCCCCAATAGTCTCCTTCTTCCAATGTAAGCATGGAGCGTGCTTGGTAGAATTCCGGTAGGGGGTTACTTTAACGAAGGATTGAAGCAACACCATTATAGGCCTCAGACAGGCCTACAACCATTTGTAGGACGAGACGACTATTGCTCACAGGAGCATCCACATTGCAAAGTTGATCCGCCAAGTCCTTGAGACGTTTGCAATAAGGCGAAACGTTGGAAAATTCTCCATCTTAACTTGAGAAAATTCCTGTCAATGCTAAAAATCCGGGAATGACTGTTATCTTGGAATATGTCACATAATCATGTTCCATAATCGTCTGTAAGAGGTCAAGGGAGATAGTGACATAAATCCACTGAAGAACTTTTGCATCAAACGTGACTCATGATTTTGGATCGTCTGCTTTGGTGGGCACCGCCTCTATAGTACCCTCCGTTGCAGTCTCTGTAGCCCCCTCCGTAGTAGTAGCCGGAGGGATGATGTGGTGGAGAACTTGATGTGTTGTGGCATAAATCTTGAACAACTTTGCCCACGTCTCATATTGGACGTTTTCTAGGTTAAGAACAATAGGAAGGACGCTCTTGATGTTAGAAAATGTGAGGACAGGATGAAACGTGTTTTTATCAGTCATGTTGAATAAAGCACAAAGATTCAGAGAAGAAAATTTGTGAGGGAGAATTTTAGGGAGAAAAGAGGAGCTCGGGTTTGGAATTCCGAGGGGGGGGGGGGGAAGGGATAGGGTATCACGATTTTCAAGAACAGAAGTGAGAAACGGAAGCAAGGAAAGGAAAAGAACTTGCACTCTTGATACCCTGAAAAAATTAATTCCTTGATTATTCTTATTGATGAAAGACATATATATACAAGTTACAATAGAAAAAATCTTTTCCTATTCTACATCTGAATTCCTATTCTATATGGAGACTAACTATAATTATGATAACATTACACTTCTAAGACAAAAGACTAATAACAAATATACACCAAATATACATATGACCCGTGATGGGCCTCGACTGGGCCTTGTCCGTGACATTACATTTAACAGGCCCAATATATTTAACATGATGCTTATCATATAAAGCACATTTCTTCCAACCTCCAACTTTTCATCTTGAAGACGTACAACGGTAAGTACAGGTTATGCTTTCTTAATTACTTGTCTAGTTTTTGTAAAAAGTGGTTGAAATTTTAACATATTAATTAAAGTATGTGTAGTAGTCACTAACTATTTTATTTGTGCGGTTATAGGTGAATTAAAGAGTTAAAGTAGGGGATTTGTTTCTCTAGTCGGTTAATCCTCATGGAGTTCATATGAGTTGTTATAGGTAAGATTCATTGCTTTGCGCTCGAATAATTTGTAGAAAATAATTTCAACTAGTTGTGTTTGGTACGAAGGAAAATGTTTTTAGTGGAATATGTTTTCCTAGATTTTTTTTTTTAAAAAATACTTATTTTTTTAGTGTTTGGTAAATAGGCAAAAAAAATTATAATCTCAAGAGCTTCTATATATAATCTAATAAAAAACTATGGGGTGGGAGTTCGGGGGTGGCGGGGGTGTGATGGTCAAAGGTAATAAAAAATATGAAATAAAAATTTGAGGAGAGAGTGAGGGCGGAGGGGTTAGAACGGTAGGGGGAGGTAAATTTTTATTTTTTATAAAAATAAAATAAATATGAAATAGAAATTTGAGGATGGGGTATGGCAATGAGATGAGGTGGAGGGGTATGTGTGGGTAGGGCGGGAGGGAGGAGGTAAGAAAAAATTTCATATTTTTTTATAAATTGTTTATAAAAGTAAAAAAAAAATATAAAATAGAAATTTTAGAAGCGGAATGTGGGGGTAGGTGGGGTATAGGTGATAGGGAGGTAGGACTGGAGTGGAGTAGGAAAGGTAGGGGGCAGAGATGTGAGGGTGGTTCAGTGCTTGGGTGAGGATTGATGTAGGGGAATGGTAGGGTGGATGGATCGTGTGGTGGGCGCAGGTTGGGATGCATTGGTGTATTTTTATTGTTTCAAAATAATAATAAAAAAAAAATTATTTATAAACAAAAATCTTAATCTAAAGTGGAGCTCTAATCGTTAAGATTGAACATTTTCATGAGTGAAGTTTGAACATCATCATTAGTTTATTTGAGCTGTTGATTTATAATGAATTAATTTGAACTAGCCTAAACCAACCCATCATCAAAATCACTCTCGCCTAAATCTATAAAATCTTGGACTAGTCATTTGGTTTTGGGCTAGTGTTGACACCTCTACTTCTTACTAAGAGTGGGTCGATGGACAACGAAGGGTGTTGCCGTAATTTTGCTATATAGGTCTAACAGCAGCAATACATGCAGTAACATTAGGTCCTATTATCAAACACGTACCACTTTGTTTTAGCCCCATTTCCAATCTGCTCAGCTCTTTCTCACTCTATCTCTTTCATTTTTGCCTTCTTTCACTTGCTCCAGTAATGCGGATTGTCCAAATTCATATAAGGAGTTTATTTCATCAAAATTCTTCGCATGTTTAAATCTTGTTAACTGAAGTGTGTATAATATAATTTAGTCTCAACATCGGTGAACAAAGAATTAGAATGTGTCCGACTCTGATACGATGTAAAGAATTGATTTTTGACATAACTCAACCCAAAAGCTAACTTATAGGATGAGAATTGTCCAAGTCTATATAAGAAGTCCATATTTTAATTCCATATCGAATGTGGCTTAACAAATTTGATATCTCTTTCAAAATTTGTGTGTTTGTTTGTAATATGGGTTGTAATTTTGTTGCATGCTTTAATTTTCTACTGTGTTCAAATATAATGTAGACAGTAGACACACCACCTGCTACGTGCCATTTGCTTGGGTTAATTTCATTTGGGTTCTTCTTTCAAATTCCAAATTAGTCTGAAAGCTAATTTCCTTTCTGGTTTTCATCTTTCTACTGGTTGTTCTGCTGCTAATATCTCGCATGGATTACGTATTGGTGAGTTCTTATCCTTCTCTTTAATTTCATTCTCTACTATTTTTTGTTGCAATTTTTTGGTCTTCTCTACACAGTGGAAGCTTAGATTTTGACTGATTGAACCCAAATGTAGGGATGACAACGGATCGGATCTGGATCGAATCCTATTAGATTCAGATCGATTTTTATATATAGATTCAGATTCGAATTCAGATCCATTGAGTCCATAAAAATCAGATCAAAATTCGGATTCACCGGGTCCATGGAGCGGATCTGAATTCACATGTAAAATATTTTGCCTTGAATAATATTTCCACTTGTTTGAAACTTTTTTGACAAAACGAAACTCAATCTGATTGAAAAAAATGCTTAAATTCATTCAATCAACCTACACAAACATGACATCATTCTTCCAAAATACTGAACGAAATTTTAGTATCACAAGAAAAATAAAGACGATGAAGCAAAGTAAGTAATAACAACATCACGGAAAACGCTGCAATAACAAAGGTTTTGAAATTAAATTCTACAACAATATTCTTTAAAATGACAACAATATCTTCTATTACCCGTTACTTCAACTCCTTCATGATCAAGTATAAATATTTATGCTTAATCATATTCAGCTATTTAACATCTAATTTATGTTTTGGATGGGGTAATCGCTTGCGGTTGGTAGACCAGTAGGAATTGCTCCAATCCGGCAAAGGATTGTTAATAATTAGACCCCCTACCTGTGCTATATAAGGCCCAAATGGCAATGTTTTCTATTTGGTTTGGCAGGATTACGAGTTTCTGTCTTGTTTTCCAGGTAATGCCTTTTAAGAATATAAACAATTTGAAACCGAGTTCAGTCAATTCTGTGTTGGTACGTAACAAACCGTAAAGCTAATCCGAAATGCTAGTATTAACTCCAAATCCTAGTTCCCAAAAAGTGTTTTGCCATTGTTCCTCTACATGTCGCGGAGATGTTATAAAAAATGGATTCACGGGTCGGATCTGGACCGGATACGAATTTCAAATACAAGATTCATATCCAGATATCCAGATTCGATCCGTCAGAAACGGATCCGGATTCAATCCAGATTCGTCGGATTCAAATTTTGAAGATCCATATCCTATAAAACGGATCTAAATCCACCGGATTCGGATCGAGTCTATAATCCATTGTCATCTCTACCCAAATGGGTATCATTACAAGGATAATTTGAACCATGTAATAGTGAAATTTATAATTTCGATTACAAATTTGTTTTTTTTTATTTTGGTTGGGTTGGATAGTATTTTGAGAGTGAATGAGTACCGTTAGGGGTGGCAAAATAGTCTAAACCCAAATGACCCGCTCAATCCGCCAAAGGTTTCATGGGTTTGGACAAGAATGATTTTGATGATGGGTTGGTTTGAGCTAGCCCAAGTTGACACGTCATAAATCAACAACCCAAATGAATCCTTGATTGATGATGTCCAAACATGACCCATGAAAATGCTCAATCTTAACGATTAGAGCTCCACTCTAGATTAAGATTTTTGTTTATAAATAATTATTTTTAAAAATCTTTTATTATTTCGGAACAATAAAAATACACAAACACACCCCAACCACCCACCATATTATCCATCCACCATACCCCTCCCCTACACCATCCTCACCCAAGCACTGAACCACCCTCACATCTCTGTCCCTACCTTTCCTACTCCACCCCACCCGTACCTCCACCCCACCTACCCCATCTACCCCCACTTACCGCCCTAACCCCTACCACATTCTCAAATTTCTATTTTATATTTTTTTACATTTATAAATAATTTATAGAAAAATATGAAATTTTTCTTACCCCTCCTTCCCATATGTTGGGGCGTATTTTATATACGTTTTTTGAGTCATTTTTAGTGAGTATTTTACTCGTTTTTGTTGTGTTTAGTATAATATTAGGTTTGTTTTTCTTTCTTTTGAGTCACAACAGTTCAAAAAGGTAAAATGACGAAAAGGAACGAAAAATGGGCATAAAAGGAGGTATCCGAGGCCGAAAAGGACAAAAATTGAAGACCCGGACAAAAGCCAAGCAGCGTCATGGCGCCAAAATACAGGGTCATGGCGCCAAAATACAGGGTCATGGCGCCGAAACATCAGAGAAGTCACAGAACTTTGGGCGCCGCGACGCCAGTATGCAGGGCCGCGACGCCGGTACGGAAATCGAGAATCTGAGGATAATTTGGCCAGGGACAGAAGGGTCCATAGGGCACGAAAATTGCAACATACAAAAGGCCCTAGGGATTATTCTATGAGAAATGGGTCATTCTACACACAACACATCACATGGCAAGAATTGGAAGCTACAATTGGAGACTTTTAGTTCACAATATTTTTCTTTCTTTTCTTTGCATTCAGTTTATGTTGGTATTTGTATTAGTTCTTAGCGTACTATGGCTAGGAGCTAAACACTTTATTAGGGTTTTCCTTTTGAATCGCTTGAAACTCTATTTCATGACTTAATGCATTAGTTGATTTCTTCTTCACTTGATTAAGATTTATTCAATAATTGGTATGAATGTTTGATAGTTAGTTGATCACTAATTATCATAACCTTTATGATTTCGAATTAAGAACCGAGATGAGAGATTTGAATATGTTGTAACTGAATAGACATAGGTTAAAATTGCGGACGAAAGTACCTCGACACTTGTGTAGCATTATATGTTATTGTTCTTAATCTTCCTATGTGGTAAATCCTATCATAGAAATATAGAAGGGTTCTGCGCTGGGGTTGAGCCATTATATATCTTAACCGGAATATAAGACAGTCTAGTTAACCGTTATCTTAATGTAGAAGAAGTCATTCTAGTTGCATTAAGGATTGAATAGAGTGAATAGTCGAGGATTTTGGAAGTCCTAATTCTTTCATAACTGATTACAACTTCAATAGTTTAGTTAATTCTTGCAATTATTCTAGTAGATAAACAAAAACCCAACTCAATCATCGATTGCCAAATAGATAACATAAAATAGATGAACGATAATTAGAAATCAGTCTCTTTGGATGATAAACTCGGTCTTACAAACTGTATTACTTGTGACGATACGTACACTTGCGTGAGCAATTGGAAAACGTTCTAACAAGTTTTTGGCGCTGTTGTCGGGAACTGGCGTACTTCTAATATCAAACCATCTATTTTTATTTCGACTTTAGCTTTATTTTTACTTTTATTTTTACTGTTAGAACCCTGTTGCCTTGATTTGTTTGTTGAATTTGGTCTATTTCAGGGATTTAGTGTATTCGAAGAAGGAGAAGAGCAGATACACCTGTTCCCTTCAACCCTGAAATTAAGAAAACGTGCAAGCAAAACAGGAGAAATAAAAGGATAGGTGATTCAGTGACCATGGACAACCAACCACCGAATCAGAATGGGGCAGACAACGAGGTTCCTGATCATGTAAAGGAGTCAATACCGGTCCCAGCAGAAATAAGCTTGGGAGATTATATTCTGCCCACGGTTACTGGTGCACATACATGTATCAGGCTTCCAGCAATATGGGCAAACAACTTTGAGATTAAGCCAGTCATTCTGAGCATGGTCCAGAACACAGTACAATTTGGGAGATTGTCATCTGAAGACCCCCACATGCACATTGCCAACTTTCTGGAGCTGTGTGCCACTTTAAAGTACAATGGCGTCACTGACGATGCCATTAGACTGAGGCTCTTCCAGTTCTCACTTAGGGACAGAGCCAAGAGCTGGTTGAACTCACTACCTGCCAACTCTGTCACCACCTGGCAGTACCTAGCCCAAAAGTTTCTTGCCAAGTTCTTCCCTCCTTCAAAGACTGCAAAGTTAAGGGGAGAGTTGAACAATATCTATCAGGTAGATGGAGAGTCTCTGTATGATGCATGAGAGCGATTTAAGGATTTACAGAGAAAATGCCCCCATCATGGCGTAGAGAAGTGGATGTTGGTCCACATTTTTTATAATGGGTTGAGTGGTACTACTCGTACCATAATTGATGCTGCAGCAGGGGGAGCGTTCATGAGAAAGAGTGTCAATGAGGCACATGAGTTACTAGAGGACATGACTGCCAATAATCATCAAGGGCAAGATGACAGGTCTACGAGTAGCAGGAAGACTATGAGAATACATGAGATAGATGTTATCACAACATTAAATGCGCAGGTGGCCCTCTTGACAAAGCAACTGCAGCAGAACACTATGTCTGTGAATGCAGTCCAAATGCATGTGAATTGTGAGATTTGCGGGGGCCCACACTCTTTTGACAGATGCACAACGATGAATCCTAATAATGTGCCCATGGAGCAGGTTCAGGCAGTTGGGAACTTTCAACGACCTTATAATTCCAACACATACAATTCAGGGTGGAGAAAGCACCCTAACTTTCCGTGGAGGAACGACCAGGCTCAACAACAACCATATCAAGGTAATTATCAGAATCAGCAGGCACAAAATTAGGCTACCTCATCCCATCAGTTTAGACCACCTATACAATAGTAGAAGCCTGATGAGCTGAGGGTTACATTGTTTACACTCACCAATTCGCAGAATCAGTTCATGTTTGAAATCAGGTCCTCTCTCAGGAACCTGGAAACGCAGGTTGGAAAACTGACGAAGATGGTAACCAACAGGACGCAGGGTACTCTCCCGAGCAATACAGAGGTCAATTCAAGAGAGCATAGTCAGGCAGTGTTGTTAAGGAGTGGAAAGCAGTTGGATCAGGTTGCTCCCCAACTCGCAGTGGTTCATGAGAAAGAGGGAGAGAAAGCAGTTCAGGAAGGAAAGAAGGGGGTCACTGAGGACCACCTTACAGTTGAGAATGCTCCACCAGCACCTTTGAGGAAATACACTGATAGAATTCCTTACCCTCAGAGGCTCCAAAAGAAGGCCATAGACAAGCAGTTCTCCAAGTTCTTGGAGGTATTTAAGAAGTTTCACATAAATATCCCCTTCATTGAGTCGTTAGAACAAATTCCTGCATACTTCAAATTCATGAAGGAGATACTTGGGAAAAAGATAAGGTTGACAAATTATGAGACAATAGCGCTGACAGATGAGTGCAGCGCCATCTTACAAAAGAAACTACCTCCTAAGTTGAAAGATCCAGGAAACTTTACCCTGCCCTGTACTATTGGCAAAGTAACATGCAACAGGGCATTTTGTGACTTAGAGGCGATGTCAATCTCGTACCTGCATGCGTGTTCAAGAGATTGGATTTGGGAGAAGCCAAACCAACCACAGTTAATCTGCAGCTGGCTGACCGAACCGTGGTGCACCCTAGAGGCATAGTGAAAGATGTGCTTGTCAAGGTGGAAAAGTTTT
Organism: Przewalskia tangutica; assembly: GCA_029844215.1. NCBI lineage: Eukaryota > Viridiplantae > Streptophyta > Magnoliopsida > Solanales > Solanaceae > Przewalskia > Przewalskia tangutica. The sequence continues at coordinate 47,490,138 of CM056727.1, read as the reverse complement.
TCTTCTCAGCAGACTTCCTCATTCTTGACATGAAGGAAGATGATGAAATATCCATAATTTTGGGGAGACCATTCCTTGCAACGGGTAGAGCCCTAATCGATGTGGAGAAGGGAGAATTGAGACTACGGGTTCAGGAAGAAGAGATGATATTCAAGGTATTCAAATCCACCATTGAGTCCCAGACCAGCAACAAGTGTTTCGCAGTAAGCACAATTGACACAACAACTCAGCAAGCACAAACCAAAACTAGGGAGATCATTCCTACAACTGTGAACCCACAGGCTAGTTTGAAAGCTGCAACAAAAGTTCATGACATGAAAGCTGACAAACAGGTAAATCTTACTGAACCCAATGATGTGAAAAAGAAAAATAGAGTGAGGAAGATGAAAATGATTTTTAAGTGGATAGGTTTTGGGGTTAATTTACCCCAATAATTTGATAAGGAACCTGCGTCCGGCTATAAGACGTTAAAGACATCGCTACTTGGGAGGCAACCCAAGGTTTAAATTATGCAATTTAATTTTGTTAGAACAGTCTCACTTTTGGTATTTTTATGGCGTTGTGATGACAGGTGAAAGTATTGGACATGAAGCACGAAAAAATGTGGAAGGAAGAAAATCGGTTCAGTATGCCAAGAAAGTTCGAGGGTCGCGAGAATTTAGGCGCCACAGTGCAGTCTGCGTGCGCCGCGGGGAGATTTCAGAATTTAAAGCCCTAAATCCCTGTCGCGACCGTTTTTGACCTCGGGGTCTGAACGGTATCCGCAACGTTGCTCTTTGGCGCTGTTCTCTGGATGGAGCAATAATGCTGATTTTGATGAGTCGTCACCTAATTAGTTAAGTGAATTAGGACACTTGATTTATTGCAATAAAAATACTGTAATTAATCTCCATTTAATGGTCTGCGAAATTAATGAGATTCTGAAGTAGGGTTCTTTATTATCCTAAAGGGAAGGGGGTAGACATCCTTTAAGATCCGCTAACTTGCGGTTATTCGTTCAAACCTAGGTTAATTATTTATTGCCTTTTTTATTCTACATATTTTAAGCAGTTTTCATAATTTACAATTACAATGGAATGCAATACAGAATAATAAAGCTAAAATCGAATAAAACTCCAAGATATCTTTTAGCCCTTTTTAGGCCTGCTGCATAAGATGATCTCCGAGTACCTGCATAAACACTTAGTAAAAGTGTTAGTAATAGAATAAATAATTTTAAAGCAATGACAAGAATTAATAAGTAAAGCCAAAAAATAAATCCGTCTTTTGTACAGGGGAGGCCTTGGAAATCAGACGGAGACTCCTTCATCGACCAATATTGCTAAAAACAATAAAATAAATAAAACCTTCAGATCCGCGCCAAAACAGTAATAGTTTTAAACACGGAGGGCTCAGATATATAAAATAAAGTGGGACATCCTAAACAAGTCAATGAGAAAATTACGCCACTTGTGCATGTTGGTTATCCTATGTAAGTAGAAGAAATCATCAACGCCCAGAAAGCTTCATTTTATTTTATTTTCCGTCTTTGCAACTGTGGAGACCTCAAAAATCGACAGATAACTTTTTCATTGGCCAGTGTAGTATCAAGTTCAAAATCAATCAATACCAACAGTGTAGTATCATGTTCAAAAATCAGTACAATACCAAGTGTAGTATCATGTTCAAAAATCAGTACAATACCAAGTGTAGTGTCATGTTCCAAATCAGTTTAATAAATAAAGGGCAGACTTGTCAAAAGCATTTCGGAAATTTCAAATAGTTCATCGGAAACAATAAAGCAGAAACAACATAGTACGCTGGAACGGTGGAAACAACCGGCGGCATAGTTCGCCGAAATTTTCAAAACGTCGCCGGAATCTAAAGACTCCGGCCAGGTCTTAAAAATCATATCAAATTAACCCACAAACCAGACTCAGCGATCCTTATAAAATATAAACCGACGGACATCGCCGGAGTTTTGCAAACTCCGGCCAAATACCAAAACTCCAGAAATCAGCCCAACAATCAAAATATACATCAGTTATATATAAAATACAAAGCAATGGAGGTCGCCGAAGTTTAAAGACTCCGGAAGTTACCCGAAAAAAGAGAAATCAGTCCACAACCAACAACATACCAAACAAGATATAAACCGAACAAACGGGGAGATGGGCGGCGTCACTTCCACGGCTAATCGTCGGAGTGACGCCACCCAAGTGGTGGGTTCGCCGGCGACTAGGGTGTGGGAAAGCAGTGGTTCGCCGACAGGCAGTGGACGGGAAGGGGATCGATGGGAAATGGGTGTTCGAACAGTGGTGGTCGACGAGTTGAGGGGACAGGGGAGAGGGCAACAGAATGGGCTGGTGGGAGGCTCGCCGGAGCTCTGGGGCGGCGACAAGGTCGACGGAAATGAAAAGGGGGGAGGATTTTGAAAAATAAAAATGGGAGAGAGGGGTGATAAAGGGCTGTCTGATGTTGGGCGGCTGCCCTCTTTCCTTTTTTTCTTTTTTTATGTGTGGGTAGTGTTTATTATATAGGGGTAGGATTAGGGTTTAGTTTTTTAGGTTTGGTTTTGAGGGGAAAACAAATTGGTGTTTGAAATTTAAAAATGGGCGATTGGGCTTATGGAATGGTGGACTGGACTGATCCGGATTGTGCCTCAGACTGGACTGGTTTGACAAAAATGCAAAACGGGTTAATTATTTAAAAGAAAAAATTATTTAAAAAATGCAAGATTATTAAAATGCAAATGCCGATGCAATAATAATAGAATACAATATTTAACAAATGTTTAATGTCTAATTAAAAATTAAAACGAGATGTCAATTAATTATTTAAAGAGATGCAAATATTATTAAAATAAACGACTGTGTAATAATAATAAAAATATAATATTAACAAAGACATAATGCTTAATTTTAAAGTAAAAGATAAAAAATGCAAAAATGATGATTAGAATGCGGTGTCCTAAAACACATAAAATTGCAACAAATATACGAAAAACGGGTCAAAATTGACTGTCAATAGCATGTCCCTCTTTGTACGGAGATGATGAAAGAGTCTTCGAACAAAGATGTTAACTTGTAGCCAATGTTGTCCTGTTTTATAAACTAGAACTCAAAAGTGGGGCTGATGCAGACTCAAAATTGTCCCAGTGTCGAATTATGATGACACTGGGTCGTTGTGATGCGAAAATAAAAAGCAAAGCTGACACAGATTTAAAAATGTCTCAGTGTCGAATTATGAGGACACTGGGTTGCTGCGATGCTAAAATTATGGACGAACGAATATCGATTCAAAAATATGTCTCAGTGTCGAATCTTGATGACACTGGGTTACAATTGCGATGGGATGCTGGAAAAGTCAGGGTGTTTGTTCCCTGAAATGCCTCTAGGGTGTTTGTTCCCGAGGTTAAAATGCAAAGGAAATGAAGATGGCGTCGTTTCTGGACGCAGTGTAGATGTTCGCCGTTGCATAGACGAAACATAGATGAAGTCGTTGCATAGGCTCACATGAAATGACGTCGTTGCACAGACGCGATGCAGATGCTCGTCGTTGCATAGATGAAATATGGATGAAGCCGTTGCATAGATTTTTTATGAAATGTGTCGTTGCATAGACACGATGCAGATGTTCGTCGTTGCATAGACGAAACATAGATGAAGTCGTTGCATAGGCTCACATGAAATGCGTCGTTGCATAGACGCGATGCAGATGCTCGTCGTTGCATAGACGAAACATAGATGAAGCCATTGCATAGGCTTAGATGAAAGGGCATCGTTGCATAGACGCGATGCAGATGCTCGTCATTGCATAGACAAAACATAGATGAAGCCGTTGCATAGGCTTAAATGAAATGACGTCGTTGCATAGTCGCGATGCATATGCTCGTTGTTGCGTAGACGAAGCATAGATGAAGCCGTTGCATAGACTTAGATGAAAGAGCGTCGTTGCATAGACGCGATGCAGATGCTCGTCGTTGCATAGACGAAACATAGATGAAGTTGTTGCATAGGCTTAAATAAAATGACGTCGTTGCATAGACGCGATGCAGATGTTCGTCGTTGCATAGACGAAACTTAGATGAAGTCGTTGCATAGGCTTAGATGAAAGGGGCGTCGTTGCATAGACGCGATGCAGATGCTCGTCGTTGCATAGACAAAACATTGATGAAGCCGTTGCATAGGCTTAAATGAAACGGCGTCGTTGCATAGACGCGATGCAGATGTTCGTCGTTGCATAGATGAAACATAGGTGAAGCTGTTGCATAAGCTCACATGAAATGACGTCGTTGCATAGACGCGATGCATATGCTCGTCGTTGCATAGACGAAACATGGATGAAGTCGTTGCATATCCTTTTATGAAATGCGTCGTTGCATAGACGTGATGCAGATGTTCGTCGTTGCATAGAAGAAACATGGATGAAGTTGTTGCATAGCCTTTTTATGAAATGCGTCGTTGCATAGACGCGATGCAGATGTTCGTCGTTGCATAGACGAAACATGGATGAAGCTGTTGCATAGGCTTTTATGAAATGGCGTCGTTGCATAGACGAGATGCAGATGTTTGTCGTTGCATAGACTAAATATGGATGAAGCCGTTGCATAGGCTTGTATGAAATGACGTTGTTTTATGGACGTACCTGCTTTGTGACTCGCCTGGGTTGAGATAACGTCATTGCATAGACGTTGTGCGTTTGTAACCCGCATGGGCTTATTATTGTGCTCCTGTCTTTGCTGATATGAAGATCCTGCACTCAAAGAAAACTTGTGAGTTTTAGAAATTGAGTGGTTGATTCGCGCCGACTTTGTAGCTTTGCTCTTGACGCTTGCATGCTCAGCCTGGTTTAAACTGAAGACCTAGTTGAGATTAAGCCAGTCATCCTGAGCATGGTCCAGAACACAATACAGTTTGGGAGATTGTCATCTAAAGACCCCCACATGCACATTGCCAACTTTCTGGAGCTGTGTGCCACTTTCAAGTACAATGGCGTCACTGACGATGCCATTAGACTGAGGCTCTTCCCGTTCTCATTTAGGGACAGAGCCAATAGCTGGTTGAACTCACTACCTACCAACTCCGTCACCACCTGGCAGGACCTAGACCAAAAGTTTCTTGCAAATTTCTTCCCTCCTTCAAACACAACAAAGTTAAGGGGAGAGTTGAACAATATCTATCAGGTAGATGGAGAGTCTTTGTATGATGCACAGGAGCGATTTGAGGATTTACAGAGAAACTGCCCCCATCATGGCTTAGAGAGGTGGATGTTGGTCCACATTTTTTATAATGGGTTGAGTGGTACTACTCGTACCATAATTGATGCTGCAGTAGGGGGAGCGTTCATGAGAAAGAGTGTCAATGAGACACATGAGTTACTAGAGGACATAGCTGCCAATAATCATCAAGGGCAAGATGACAGGTCTACGAGTAGCAAGAAGACTATAAGAATACATGAGATAGATGCTATCACAACATTAAATGCGCAGGTGGCCCTCTTGACAAAGCAACTGCAGCAGAACACTATGTTTGTGAATGCAGTCCAGATGCCTGTGAATTGTGAGATTTGCGGGGGCCCACACTCTTTTGACAGATGCACAACGGTGGATCCTAATAATGTGTCAATGGAGCAGGTTCAGACAGTTGGGAACTTTCAACGGCCTTATAATTCCAACACATACAATCCAGGGTGGAGAAATCACCCTAACTTTCCGTGGAGGAACGACCAGGCTCAACAACAACCATATCAAGGTAATTACCAGAATCAGCAAGCACAGAATTAGGCTACCTCATCCCAGCAGTTTAGACCACCTACATAATAGGAGAAGCCTGATGAGCTGAGGGTTACATTGCTTACACTCACCAATTCGCAGAATCAGTTCATGTTTGAAACCAGGTCCTCTCTCAGGAACCTGGAAACGCAGATTGGGTAACTGACGAATATGGTAACCAACAGGACGCAGGGTACTCTCCCGAGCAATACAGAGGTCAATTCAAGAGAGCAGAGTCAGGCAGTGTTGTTAAGGAGTGGAAAGCAGTTGGAGCAGGTTGCTCCCCAACTCGCAGTGGTTCATGAGAAAGAGGGAGAGAAAGCAGTTCAGGAAGGAAAGAAGGGGGTTACTGAGGACCACCTTACAGTTGAGAAAGCTCCACTGGCACCTTTGAGGAAATACACTGATAGAATCCCTTACTCTCAGAGGCTCCAAAAGAAGGCCATAGACAAGAAGTTCTCCAAGTTCTTTAAGGTATTTAAGAAGCTTCACATAAATATCCCCTTCATTGAGGCGTTAGAACAAATGTCTGCATACTTCAAATTCATGAAGGAGATAATTGAGAAAAAGAGAAGGTTGACAGATTATGAGACAATAGCGCTGACAGAGGAGTGCAGCGCCATCTTACAAAAGAAACTGCCTCATAAGTTGAAAGATCCAGGAAACTTCACCCTGCCCTACACTATTGTCAAAGTAACATGCAACAGGGCACTTTGTGACTTAGGGGCCAATATCAATCTCATGCCTCTGTCTGTGTTCAAGAGGTTGGGTTTGGGGGAAGCCAAACCAACCACAGTTAATCTGCAGCTGGCACAACTAATGTTGTGGACCAGGGACACCATCCAAACCATTTTAGAACCTGGTCAATGAATGCCAACCACATATCATGGTATGTAATTGCTTCATCCATGTTTCGTCTATGCAACGACGATTCATTCACTTGCATTCCTGCTAGCACTACAAAAAGCTCCGGCTTTATCAATAGAAAGATTGACGCTTCTTTTTCTTTTATTTAGAGAGGAATGATTCCCTCGTCTGAGTCTCCATTTGTTAGAATAGCTTCCATTGAGTCTCTGCACCTATCCTTTTTTTCTGAACACATCTGCATCGCGTCTATGCAACGACGGCATTTCATCAAAGCCTATGTGTTACACCCCATAATTCAGGTCATGCTTATGAGAACGTACGAAAGGATTTAAGATTTAAATTTTAGAAAGATAAGTTAACAGAATGTTTTGGACGGGTTTTTAGTCAACTTTGAGGCGGTTTATGTCCAGTCGCATTAGGAGTTCCTAGGTGTTTCAAAGGACTAGTATGTAGTTCGTTGAGTCTAGTTCCCAACGCAATAAACCGTTCGTCGATAGGACATCGGAGTAGAAAGTTATGGTAGTTACAAGTTCGGTCTTGTGATCGTAAAAGCATTTTCGGTCGGGGCCAGTGCGCGGCCAGATTCTTGGAAGTTCTCTGAAGTTGCAGCACGCAGCGGAATCTGAGGCAGCGCCGTATGTACTGAAAGTTTGCAGAGGTTTCAGCGCCGCGGTGCCGACTGCAGGGCCGCGGCGCCGAGGCGGGTTTTTGGCGAAATCTGGGGGGAAAACCAGAAGTTTTTTTTAAAAGGGCCATGGGAGGGTGACAAGTGTCCCTCCCATCTGATTGTCTGGGAGCACTATTTATTGACCAAGTCTTGAAGACTTGGTCATTCTTCAAAGCTCTCCCTTCTCTCTAAAAAATTAAATCCCTCTTCCTTCTCTCTAGAAATTCCTCTCCCTTCTCTCTAAAAATTCAAGAAGAACCCAAGGCCTAGAGAAATTTCGAAAATGTGGCAAGAAGGAAATAGGTTGACAAACTTGTAGGAGGTTTGTGGTGGTGATTGTGGAAAGAGGGCAAGTGAGATTTGTTGGACTGATTTGGGTAAACTCTAAGGTAACAATCCATTCTTTTTTTTATGAAAAATTGTGTTGCATGTGAGGAAGAAAGAACTTGTAGTTGTCAATATTTCTTTTAGGTATATTGCATGTAGGAAATACGATTTGAATTTGAAAGGATGGGATAAGGGTGATATGTGAGCATGTTATAGCCAAGATACTACCCTAAACTTGTTGAATTAGTTAATATGTATTGTGGGGCAGAATTTTACACGTTCAAGATTAGGCGTGTAATCCCCTTTGTATTGTTGGGCCTTAAATGTGGCGTTTAGTAGTTGATACCGGACCTTGAAAAGGTGGAAAAGTATGTAGAAACAAAGGAAGTGCTGTCCAATTTTCCGTAGAATAAGGGACTTTATACTTAGAATATTCGACGAAGAAGTCTAGACGTTAATGGACGTATTTGATTATTATAGGTTGATACTCTACGCGCGGCATATTCAACTTGGCAAGTGGATTTAGCCGAGGAGGTATGTGATTCTTCCTATCCTCTTGAGCATGATATTTGTAAAAATATAGTACGGTAGACGTACGTGTATTAACTGAATTTGGTTTCACCTTGATGTCTTTTGACTTGAGTTCTAAATGTTAAGAATCTTGAAATATTTCCAAAAGAGTTATGAATCATTATTCGGAAGAAGATAAATATTTGGTTTTAAAAGAACAAATTCTTTTGGTTTTCCAAACAAATGTGAATGTTTTGATTTATTACAAAGTTTAAGTGTTATACTAACTTTATGTGAAGTTAGTTATAGTGACTTAAGGAAGATAAAAAGAATGGTTTACTTACTTGTTTGTAGAAGCCTTGTCATGATGTATGAATGTGTGGTAAGTTGGTTTGAGAAGTAAACATGTTATGTTACTATGGATGTTAGTGCCTTGAGTTTTGTTGTGGTAAGGGGGTTCTCTCGTTGTGCTTATGTCGTTTACGATAAGCTGGTTGTGCTTGTGTATATCACCTACCCCCTGACTTGTTATGTTGCCGCGGGTTAGCTACCCCCGATGCGAGGAGTACCTCATGCGGGTCCACATGACCTTTGCGGACTACGGTAGTCCAGGAATCACTCCGGATGTGTTACGCCGATGCGAGGAATACCTCATGCGGTCCTAGTGGCCATGCGGACTACGGTAGTCCAGGAAATGTCGCGGGTTAGCTACCCCCGATGCGAGGAGTACCTCATGCGGGTCCACGGGACCTATGCGGACTACGGAAGTCCAGGATTAGGCTCGTATAATGATACTATGGGCGAATGGCCCTGCTACGATCATTAGCGGCCTAGAAAAGGCCGGTTGCGTTACACCTGTTTACTCTTATTTATGATGTGGCACTGTGTGCGGTTAATTAGTTTTACATACATATCTGTGGATTTGGTTTGGAAATGTTATGATTTCATTACAGTATTTTCAGTTTCACATACTTGGTACCTGTTGTACTGACCTCCTTCGGGGGGCTGCGTTCATGCCGCAGGTCGAGGTACATCGGTTGTTGATCCTCGCTCTTAGGATCACCGTTCTGCTTTTGGGAAGCCCCGTTTCTCCGGAGGCTTTTCTTTTGGTATGATTCCCTGTCATTGTAGATTCATGTACATTTAGGGGCATGACGGGGCCCTGTCCCGTCATAGTTCTTACAAACTCTTAGAGGTCTGTAGTCCTGTTGTAAGTTGGGTTTTGTAAAGGATGTAACTGTTCAGTTTTTGTTATATTTATATTTACAGAAAGGTAACCACTTTGGTTAGCCTGTTTCTTATTTTATATTGTTTCATGGTTAAGAGTTACTTCCGCTGGTTTTTCTCTGATGTTGTATCACTAGGGTGCCCGGGATAAGGCACCGGTCACGGGCCCGAGGTCGGGTCGTGACAAAAGTGGTATCAGAGCAGTTAATCCTCAGAAAGTGTCTACAGACCGTATCTAGTAGAGTCTTGATTATCGGTGTGTTGTGCACCACATCTATAATCAGGAGGCTACAGGATATTTAGGGTTGCTTTCCATTCTTTTCACTCTAAGATCGTGCAATAGAGCTGTGTTATAGGTTGAACTCCCTCTGGCATATTTTTATGTATCAGTTATGCCTCCACGCAAGGCAACCACGGCCCGAGAGCAAAGCGGTGAGGCGCTAGTAGGGCCTTGAGAGGTTACGAGGGCACATGCCCAGTCTTTACCTGAGGTGATGTTTCGGACGACGAGTTCCACGATGTCGCCACCCAGAGAGTTCGGGCAGGCAGCAGCTCGAGACCCGCGTACACGAGCCTCAGATTACACGGGAGAATAGGATATGGGCTACAAGGAGATGGCCCAGTTATTAGTCAGGATCGTGGCAAGTCGGGAGACAGAGCATGAGGCAGCCAGTTCGGTTGTACCGTAGTTCACCCCGAATCGATAGCTTGAGACTTGGGACTTTTGAGTTCGACCCACGAGTTCTATGGGTCGAGGGCGAGGATGATCCTCGTGAGTTTATCCGGCGATTCTGATGGATCGTAGAGTGATCAAGGCCTCGAGAGCAGTCGGTAGTATTGGGTTCACATCGGCTGCGTGATCTGCGATTGGTAGTTTGATTCGTGGAAGCGTCGGGAGCATGCGCTTCGGCTGTTTGGGACGAAGTTCTCGAGGCATTTCTTAGCCATTTCTTGCCTCGCAGAGAGAGCTCGGGCGATAGATTTACGACGTTGAGACAGAGCGGCGGGCGGTCGGAGTACAACGTAGAGTTTGACTCGTTGGCTCGGTACGTCCCCGCTTTGGTGGCAGACATGGAGGACAGAGTGCACCGCTATGTCACAGGGCTCGATGATTACTTAGCGAGGTTGCTCGAGTAGCTCTTCACCGGCATGGACATTGCCCGCGTAGGCTTATGCGCAGGTGTGAGAGCGTAGGGGCGGCAGTTGACGATATCGCCAGAAGGCGGGCAGCGAGGTCCTCTGGTAGTTTTCGAGCGGGCGACCTCGATGCGGGATTTGCACCTCAGCCGGTTCAGAGCGCTCCTCCACCGTCTTCCGGACGTCCAGGGTATTCGGGAGCAGGTCAGGGCCCCAGGGCTTCAGGCTTCCAGGGAAGCAGGGATGCTACCCGATCGAGACCACCCCCCTCTCGGTGTGGCCGATGTGGTAGATCCCATTTCGGGAGTTGTGGTAATACTGTGGGGCCTTGCTATACTTGTGGCCAGCAGGGTCATATTTCGAGGATTGTCAGGCAGGCGCGAGATGGTAGGGTTCACCTCTGAGGTCATTCGCCGGGTCTTCATCTCCCGGTTACTCGCCCCGGAGGGCAGGGTACTCATGGGCCAGCAGGTCGCGGCAGAGGTCGTGGCAAGGGTCCTAGTTCCAGCGGTCCTCAGAACCGCATTTATGCTATGTCCAGCCGTCAGGACCAGGAGGCGTCACCAGATGTCGTCACAGGTACATTATTGGTTTCATGTTGTGATGTATATGCTTTGATAGATCCAGGTTCTACCTTGTCCTATATATCCCCTCATATTGCTGGTAGAATAGGGATATAGCCCGAGTCTATAAAACCTTTTGAGGTGGCTACGCCAGTAGGTGATTCGGTGGTAGCTGAGCGGGTGTATAAGGCTTGCCCGGTGACTATATACAGTCGTCAGACCCTAGCCGACTTGATAGAGTTGGATATGACGGACTTTGATGTAATTATGGGGATGGATTGGCTAGCGTCCTGCTATGCCAATGTGGATTGTAGAGAGAGATTGGTACGGTTCCAGTTTCATGGGGAGCCGGTTATCGAGTGGAAGGGGAATACTGCGTCGTCGAGGGGTAGGTTTATTTCTTACCTCAAGGCTAGAAAAATGGTGCGGAAGGGGTATATCTATCATATGGTTCGGGTATTCGATACTGAGGCCGAGATACCAGACCTTCAGTCAGTTTCGGTTGTTAGAGAGTTTCCAGACGTATTCCCAGACGATCTCCCGGGTATCCCTCCTGAGAGGGAGATTGAGTTTTGCATTGATATCTTGCGGACACTCGTAGATATCTATTCCACCATACAGGATGACACTTGCTGAGTTGAGGGAGTTGAAGAACCAGCTGAAAGATTTGCTGGAAAAAGGTTTTATCAGACCTATTGTGTCACGACCCGACCCCGGGGCCGCGACTGGTGCCTGACCGGGGCACCCCGTCAGGTATACATCAGAGAATAGCAGCGGAACATACATAACACATAACCTGTATAAAGTAAATATCACTGGCAAGCCGATAAGGCTGCCTTCCATAGATTTACTTAATCAAAAGTACAACTTGTTCTTACAGCCCAAACCACAAACGCATTCTACGCACCTCAGGAATAACAATCGGTGGGACGGGGCCGCCATACCACGAATATACATAAAACCTACAAAGATCGGGAAAACCCGTGCACAAAACAAGCCTCGGAGGAACGGAGCTTCGACACGAGCGGTGATCCTAAGAATGAGGATCCACCGCTACCCTACACTGCGGCATGACGCAGCCCCAGGAAGGGTCGACACAATATGTACTAAGTATGCAAAACTGGAAAATACTGAAAGTACCTCATAAGTCTAAAATAACTGGAGACATGTATAAAAATCAGTTTACAGAACACTGTGCCTTACTAACAATGAGAATATCAAGCATATACTATACTGCATGAAAATAGGAAGCTCATAATCAAAGCAAGGTCATCCGCCCCACAATATCATTAAGCACTCCTACTCCTGGGACTATTTCACCCGCATGGGTCATGTGGACCCGCATGAGGTATTCCTCGCATAGGCTGTACTCACCCGCATGAGACTATTTCACCCGCATGAGCCCTACGGACTCGCATGAGGTATTCCTCGCATCGTGGGTAGCAAATCCACAAAATATACAAATGTCACAACCACACTGGAAGCATACCCGTGGAATCCCACATCACCGTCGGTACGTCCAGGTAACCTCGTGCTGCATGCCTCAGAATCCCTCATCGTAAGCATGTCCAAGGTGCATACCCGTGGAATCCCACCACCGCTTCAGACGTCTTAAATAAGCTCATAGTATGACCATGGAAGCATACCCGTGGAATCCTCCATCACCGATGCGCCCAAGTAAGCTCGCACTCGACCATGGAAGCATACGTGGAATCCCACATCACCGTCGATGCGTCGGGTAGACTTATACTAAGACAATGGAAGCGTACCCGTGGAATCCTCCATCGGCCAGTACGTCCAAGTACTTTCATAACTTCTTTAGACTTTCATTAATCTACAAAATAAATCTCATTCTTGACCTTAAGGCACCTTCTTATTGCTTAATCAAATCCGGAGAAATTTAACCCGAAGTACTATGTACTTCTACTCTTTCAAAAGACCCATTTTTCACATAAAAATTCCCATTTTACACTCTAAGTAATTGATTCCTTTTTAAATCAAATTGCCTTACTTAATTTCGATCCTTTCATCTTTGTTTACCTTATTCAAGAAAACCAACTCTTTAACCTCCCATAAAGTTATTATAACAAACTCCCCATAAAGCCGCTATACTAACTTTATGCTTTAGAAATTAAGACATTCTTATCCTTTCATAGGGCCGTTATAACTAACTTCCCATAAAGCCGTTATAACTCCTTATAAACAATTTCGTTCCTTTATTAACCAAGAGACTTATACTTCAAATCAGTTTGCACAATTTTCAAAATACTTCAAGTATACCAAAGGATTTACTTTATTTAAAACATGTACGTCTACCGTACTATATAGTATAACTACTCATGCTCAAAAGATAAGAAAGTTCCACATACCTCTTCGGTTAATCCACTTGCTAAGTCCAATACACCACACATAGTACATCAACCTATAATGACCATAATACGTTTATTAACCTCTAGTTACAATGTAGAATACTCCAAGTGCAAGGTCACTAAATTCTATGGAAAATCGGGCAGCATTTCCTTTGTTTCTACATACTTTGCCACCTTTTCCAAGGCCGAATTCAACATCCAAACGCCACTTTTTAAGGCCCAACAATCCAAACATTATAAAGGGGATTACACACCTAACATTGGATGTGTAAAATTCTACCTCACAATGTATAACAATTAACTTAACAAGTTTAAGGTAGTACTTTGGCTACAACATGTTCACATCCTAACCTTATTTAATTCCTTCAAATCCAAATCATATTTCTTACATGCAATTCTTCTAAGAGCAATATTTACCACTACAAGTTCTTTCTTCTTCACATGCAACACCATAAACTAACAAAGAGAGGAGAATTGTTACCTTAGAGCTTTAGCCAAATTAATCCAACAAATTCACTAGCCTCCTTTCCACAACACCACCACAACAACTCTTACAAGCTTGCCAACAAGTTTCCTTCTTGCCACATTTTTCAGATTTTTCTCAAGCCTTGATTTATTCTTGATTTTCTAGAGAGAAGGAAGAACTTCTAATTTAGAGAGAGAGAGAAGAGTTTGAAGAATGACCAAGTCTTCAAGACTTGGTCAATAAATAGTGCATGCAAAAATCAGATGGGGGGAACACTTGTCACCCTCCCATGGCCTTTTTAAAAGAAAAGATCTGATTTTCCTCAGTTTTTCCGCCAGAAACTCCGCCGCGGCGCTGAAACCCCTGCAACCCCTCAGAACTTCCGGCGTCGCGGCCCTGCTTTCCGGTGCCGCGGCGCTGCAACTTCAGCGTTCCCTCAGAATATCCGGCGCCGCGGCCCTGCATCCGGCGCCTCGGCCCTGCATCCGGCGCCGCGGCGCTGTGGCCCCTGACCGAGATATCTTTCTGTCCGACTGCGCACTGAACTTGCAACTTCCATAACTTTCTACTCCGATGTCCTATCGACGAACGGTTGGTTGCGTTGGAAACTAGACTCAATGAACTACGTGCTAGGCCTTAGAAACACCTAGGAACTCATAATTCAACTGGACATAAGCCGCCTCAAAGTTGACCAAAAATCCGTCCGAAACAATCCGTCAACCTATCTTTCTAAAATTTTAAGTCTTAATCCCTTTCGTACGTCCCCCTAAGCATGACCCGAACTACGGGGTGTAACATTCTCCCCCCCTTAGAAACATTCGTCCTCGAATGTTCTTTTGGAGCTAATCTACTATTCCTCGGCACCTCCTCGTACTTCATGCTTAATGGGACCTTATTATGCCACTTGTGACCCTAAGATATCGCACACGCATAATCATTCATCGTAAGTCAAAAAGAAAAACGAACCCAAAGTGTGAACCATCACCACTTACTCCCATTCACGGCCTAACAGGATTGCCTGTTCGTATCTACCAACCTATTCTATCACATGTACATAGTCTCAATATCCTCCGTTCATGACACTAAATCATACAACAATCCTATCATGCATACTAATCTTTAAAGGGTCAAAGATATACCTGACATCACATAGGCGGGTCAAAGGACCGCTAAAACTGGGAACTGCTACCACGACCTCTGTCGCGTCCTGCCGGTGCATGAACATCCTGCCTAGCCATTGAAGGTGAAGAACCTGCAAATGATCCAATAGATTGTGTTATCCCACCAGTGCCACCTCTGGTCGGACAGTCTCTCGCCAAATGGCCCTGTTGGCCGCAAGCATAACAAGTTGTCGACTTAGTCCGACACTCTCCAAAATGAGATCTACCACAGTGACCACACCGAGGTAAAGGTGGCCTCCCCTGAATACTATCTTCGGACACCTGTGAACCTGTCGCCCTGGAGCCTTGACCTGCTCCCGAATATCCCCGGCGGTCAAACCACCCGCCGGAAGACCGGGAAGGGGCACTCTGCGTCGGCGAAAATGTAGACCCAACCTGCTGCTGAGGCGGTCCACCCTGAAAGCTATCCTGAAATCCTGTCGTCCTGGCCCTCTTGGGCTGGGCTGGACCTGGCTGGCCCTCACTCTCCCTGTCCTCAATCCCCTGTGCATACGCCTGCATCCGGGCAATATCCATACCTGGCTGAAGAGCCACTCCCAGACATGCAGTAACCATATAACGGTCTAGCCCCATCACATAGCGGTGAACTCTGTCCGCCATGTCCGCCACAATAGTGGGCGCATACCTGGCCAATGAATCAAACTCCAGGTTGTACTCCCTGATGGTCCTCCCATTCTGTCTCAATGCCAAGAACCTATCCAAGCGGGCTCTCCTCGTCTCAGGAGGCAAAAAGTGACCGAGGAAGGCTTCCGTGAACTCATCCCAAACAGCTGGAGGAGCACCCACACCTCTAGACAACACCCACGCCTCAAACCAATTCAACGCAATATCGCGTAACCGGTAAGAAGCTAACACAACGGACTCCGTCTCCGAGGCCCTAAGCACATGCATAGTCCGCCGCACCTGCCGAATGAACTCCTGAGGATCCTCCTCAGACCTCGACCCATAGAACTCGGGTGGATCACAACTCAGGAAGTCACGAATCCTTAAACTGCCGGCTCTAGGGTTAGCTACCGGCTCCTGGCGGCGCTGCCCTGCCACAATGCTAGTCAACAACCTGATCTGCTCTCCGTAATCCCTATACTCTGCCCCCGGCTGTGGAACTGGAGGCTCAGGTACCGCGGTCTCAGTAGCCGCTGCTGCTGCCTCGAACTCCGCTGAGGCTGGCGACGTCGTGGAACTCGCCGCCTGAAACATCATCTCTGGTAAGGCCTGTGCCCTCGTAGCCCTCTGCGTCCTACTTGCAGCTCCCTCAGCTGCCTTGCCCTTCTGAGCTCTGGTTGCCTTGCGTGGAGGCATAACTGGTACATAAGAATAGGTCAGAGAGGATTCAACCTAGTAGGACAGCTCTACTGCACGATCTCAGAGAGAGAAGAATGGAAACCAATCCTAAATATCCTGCAGCCTCCTGATTATAGATGTGGTGCACAACACACCGATAATCAAGACTCTACTAGACACGGTCTGTAGACACTTTCCGAGGACTAACTGCTCTGATACCACTTTTGTCACGACCCGACCCCGGGGCCGCGACTGGTGCCCCTACCGGGACACCCCGTCAGGTATACATCAGAGAATAGCAGCGGAACATACATAACACATAACCTGTATAAAGTAATATCACTGGCAAGACGATAAGGCTGCCTTCCATAGATTTACTTAATCAAAAGTACAACTTGTTCTTACAGCCCAAACCACAAACGTGACTACAAACCTCTAGGAATAACAACTGTGGCGGGACAGGGCCCCACCATACCCCTGAATGTACATAAAACCTACAGCATCAGGGAAAAACCATACCAACAAAACAAGCCTCCGGAGGAATGGAGCTTCTGACACCAGAACAGTGATCCTAAGAATGAGGATCCACCACCTGCTTACCCCTACCTGCGGCATGAACGCGGCCAGAAGAAATTCGATACCTGATATGTACTAAGTATGCGGCGGAAAATACTGAAAGTACCTCATAAGTCTAAAATAACTGGAGACATGTATAAAAATCAGTTTACAGAACACTGTGCCTTACTAACAATGAGAATATCAAGCATATACTATACTGCATGAAAATAGGAAGCTCATAATCAAAGCAAGGTCATCCGCCCCACAATATCATTAAGCACTCCTACTCCTGGGACTATTTCACCCGCATGGGTCATGTGGACCCGCATGAGGTATTCCTCGCATAGGCTGTACTCACCCGCATGGGACTATTTCACCCGCATGAGCCCTACGGACTCGCATGAGGTATTCCTCGCATCGTGGGTAGCAAATCCACAGAATATACAAATGTCACAACCACACTGGAAGCATACCCGTGGAATCCCACATCACTGTCGGTACGTCCAGGTAACCTCGTGCTGCATGCCTCGGAATCCCTCATCGTAAGCATGTCCAAGGTGCATACCCGTGGAATCCCACCTCACTGTCGGTACGTCTTAAATAAGCTCATACTATGACCATGGAAGCATATCCGTGGAATCCTCTATCACTGACGGTACGTCCAAGTAAGCTCGTACTACGACCATGGAAGCATACCCGTGGAATCCCACATCACTGTCAGTACGTCCAGGTAGACTCATACTAAGACAATGGAAGCATACCCGTGGAATCCTCCATCACTGACGGTACGTCCAAGTACTTTCATAACTTCTTTAGACTTTTATTAATCTACAAAATAAATCTCATTCTTGACCTTAAGGCACCTTCTTATTGCTTAATCAAATCCAGAGAAATTTAACCCGAAGTACTATGTACTTCTACTTTTCAAAAGACCCCTTTTTCACATAAAAATTCCCATTTTACACTCTAAGCAATTGATGCCTTTTTAAATCAAATTGCCTTACTTAATTTCGATCATTTCATCTTTGTTTACCTTATTCAATAAAACCAACTCTTTAACCTCCCATAAAGTTATTATAACAAACTCCCCATAAAGTCGTTATACTAACTTTATGCTTTAGAAATTAAGACATTCTTATCCTTTCATAGGGCCGTTATATAAAGCCGTTATAACTCCTTATAAACAATTTCGTTCCTTTATTAACCAAGAGACTTATACTTCAAATCAGTTTGCACAATTTTCAAAATACTTCAAGTATACCAAAGGATTTACTTTATTTAAAACACGTACGTCTACCGTACTATATAGTATAACTACTCATGCTCAAGAGATAAGAAAGTTCCACATACCTCTTCGGTTAATCCACTTGCTAAGTCCAATACACCACACGTAGTACATCAACCTATAATGACCATAATACGTTTATTAACCTCTAGTTACAATGTAGAATACTCCAAGTGCAAGGTCACTAAATTCTATGGAAAATCGGGCAGCATTTCCTTTGTTTCTACATACTTTGCCACCTTTTCCAAGGCCGAATTCAACATCCAAACGCGACTTTTTAAGGCCCAACAATCCAAACATTATAAAGGGGATTACACACCTAACCTTGGATGTGTAAAATTCTACCCCACAATGTATAACAATTAACTTAACAAGTTTAAGGTAGTACTTTGGCTACAACATGTTCACATCCTAATCTTATTTAATTCCTTCAAATCCAAATCATATTTCTTATATGCAATTCTTCTAAGAGCAATATTTACCACTACAAGTTCTTTCTTCTTCACATGCAACACCATAAACTAACAAAGAGAGGAGAATTGTTACCTTAGAGCTTTAGCCAAATTAATCCAACAAATTCACTATCCTCCTTTCCACAACACCACCACAACAACTCTTACAAGCTTGCCAACAAGTTTCCTTCTTGCCACATTTTTCAGATTTTTCTCAAGCCTTGATTTATTCTTGATTTTCTAGAGAGAAGGAAGAGCTTCTAATTTAGAGAGAGAGAAGAGTTTGAAGAATGACCAAGTCTTCAAGACTTGGTCAATAAATAGTGCATGCAAAAATCAGATGGGGGGGGGGGGGGGACCCTTGTCACCCTCCCATGGCCTTTTTAAAAGAAAAGATCTGATTTTCCTCAGTTTTTCCGCCAGAAACTCCGCCTCGGCGCCGCGGCCCTGCAGCCGGCGCCGCGGCGCTGAAACCCCTGCAACCCCTCAGAACTTTCGGTGCCGCGGCCTTGCTTTCCGGCGCCGTGGCGCTATAACTTCAGCGTTCCTCGAATATCGGTGTCGCACCTGCGTCCGGCCGTGGCCTGGCCCCACGGCGAGATATCTTTACGTCATTGCGCCGAACTTGCAACTTCCATAACTTTCTACTCTGATGTCCTATCGACGAACGGTTGGTTGCGTTGGAAAATAGACTCAACGAACTACGTGCTAGGCCTTAGAAACACCTAGGAACTCATAACGCAACTGGACATAAGCAGCCTCAAAGTTGATTAAAAATCCGTCCGAAATAATCCGTCAACCTATCTTTCGAAAATTTTAAGTCTTAATCCCTTTCGTACGTCCCCCTAAGCATGACCCGAACTACGGGGTGTAACATAGTGTTTCTCCCTGGGGAGCGCCGTTTTTATTTGTAAAGAAGAGGGATGGGACGCTGCGTATGTGTGTTGATTACAGGCAGCTGAATAAGGTAACTATCAAGAACAGATACCCCCTCCCCAGGATTGATGATTTGTTTGACCGCTTGCAGGGTGAGAGGTGTTTTTCCAAGATAGACCTGCGGTCTGGTTATCATCAGGTGCGAGTTAGAGAGGCAGATATCCCAAAGACTGCATTCAGGATCCGGTATGGGCACTATGAGTTCAGGGTGATGTCTTTTGGGTTGACCAACGCCCCAACAGTATTCATGAATTTGATGAACCGGGTGTTCAAGCCATTCTTGGATATGTTCGTTATAGTATTCATTGATGATATCCTGGTTTATTCGCGCACAGAGCAGGAGCATGCAGATCATTTGAGCATGCAGATCATTTGAGGACGGTACTTGGACGAAAATGTGATGGAGAAAATGGTCATTTGACCATAATTTAAAAGACCAAGTCTTGCAAGACATTTAGCATGACATTGTTGACTAGGTCAATGCCACTTGGCTTGATCCATGTGAAGAGCATCCAAACCACCCATTTGTTCTAATCTTGACCCTCCATTTATTTATATAAGCTCCCTAGTGCAATACAAGGCTTAACACTTAGCAAATTTTCAAGAAAAATTGGATGAGCTTGGAAGGGAGCTCTCGGCCAACCTAGGGTTCCAAAGGAAAAATTTTCAATTGTTGTCCAATAATTCCCCCACTTTAAACCAAGGTACCTAAGGGTATTGTAAGTGTTTCTCAATAGAAAGATCCCGGAAATGTGGTGTTTTCGTATTAGTCGCAAGGCGAAAACCTATGAGGTTCTTCAACTTTAAAGTTGGAACTTGAAGATTAATTGTTCATGAGCTTCTAAGGGTTGCTTGGAGTGGATTGGAACGTCGAAAGGAGGAGCTAAAGTTGCTAAGGATCGACTTGTAGTCTTGGATCATATTTGGGCTAAAATGAGGTATAATCTTCGTCTTACTTTTGTAGTTGAAGATTCAATGTTATTATAAGTTAGAAATGATCATGTGATATGTGTTATGAAGTTTGATAAGTGTTATGGAATTTTAAGAGCTCAAAACCGAAATGGCATGTTTAGCCCTTTGAAATTGAAATACAATTTTAGTCGTTATGTAGAATCGTCGCATGTTGACCTACTTGAGGATTGTAGTAGTAGTAATCAAATGCGACTTGATATCATGTTATGCTACCAATTTGGATTGAAATGGAAATTTGATAAGAATTGGTATGGTTGAACTCAAGGTGGCCGAATTTGGACTTTTAGTTTGTTATTCATTTGTATTGGACTACTTTCTAAATTGTGAGCCAATTGGGGCTGTTTAGTTATTCATTTGTATTGGACTACCTTCTATATTGTTGTGAGCCAATTGGGGCTGTTTGGTTATTGTATTCGGCCTTGAAAAAGGTGGCAAAGTTAGTAAAAACAAAGGAGGTCTTTGTCAGATTTTCCGTAGAATTTAGTGACTTGGCACTTAGGATATTCTACGTTTAAAGTAAGAGGTTAATGGACGTATTGTGGCCATGATAGGTTGAAGTACTAAGTTTAGCGTATCCTACTTGAAGAATGGAATAGCTCAAGGTTGAAGTACTTTGGAGCATTTTGCTACTTGTCGATAATCGTCGCGAGGTATGTGAACCTCTTCTTTGGCATGATCCTACGTATGAAATATCCATGTGATAACATTTTAAGATTCCTTCTACTCTTAGAAGTTAAGAAGTATCCACATTGTTGACTCTAAATTAAGTATGTTAAATTGTCCTAAGTCCTTACCAAGCCTTATGGGAGATATTGGTAAGAATGGTTAGGAAATTATGAGATTTGATTTCAAGCTATGTATCTTGATTTATTTAAAGTAAGTATGTAAGTTGATTTTTATGTTTGAAAATGACTTGAATTTATATGTGAAAAGGGGATTGGTTTTAAAAGTGTAGATGACATGATTTTACAAGTATAAGTAAATGGACTTTAAAGAATGTATGTTATGAAGTTTTAAGACTATGAACTTTGATTTTCTTTAAAGGATTATGAAACTTTATTTTTCAAGTTATGGGACTTGATTTCTAAAGTATAAGCGACATGATTTGAAAGAGTGTATGCTACGAGGTGTTAAGGCTATAAGCCTTGATTTTATAAGTGGAAATGACTTAATTTTACAAAGTATGGATCTTAATTTATTTCAAAAGTTAAGAAGATGGCTTCCAAAAGAGTATGTGACTTGAGCTTTAAAAAGAAAGGAGTTCTATGATTCTTTTTAAGTATGTATGTACGTAGTATTTTTGGATCTAGTTTTCCTAATGTTGTAAGAATAAAAGTGTCTTAAGTTCTCTAAAATGAAAGGTTGTTATAATAGCTTTATGGGAAGTTGTTATGACGACTTAAGAAGAAGTGAAAAGATGGTTTGAAAATGTTATGTAAGGAAAATCACACCGAGCCTACAAATAGGCGGATTACGTTATGAAATACAGGAGCCTACAAATAGGCGGATTACGTTATGAAATACATCGAGCCTACAAATAGGCGGATTACGTTATGAGATACACCGAGCCTACACATAGGCCGGATTACGCCATATTACCGAGCCTTCACATAGCGGGTTACGTCATCTTACACCGAGCCCCACAAAGGGCGGATTATGTTATATGATTCCACGATGCACCGAGGCCCACAGCGGGCGGATTATGTTATGTAAGATATGTAAGTTATGTGAAAAAGGCTGGATTAAACTCTTAAGTAAGTATGTAAGAATATGTTGTTAAATCTTATCGAAAGAAGGAAATGAACGGTTAATATATGATTGATTTCAGGAGTTAAAAGGACATTCTTTTATACAGATATGATATGGTTATTGCATTTTATTTTTGTTCCATACTCGTACTGTTGTGCGACCCTTCGGGCTGCGTTAAATGCCGCAGTGATAGGTACGGGTTGGTGATCCTTGCTCTTAGGATCTGTTCGATTTGGGAAAGAAGCCCCTTTCACTCCGGAGGCTTGTCTTTTGGTACGGTTTCCCTGATGTGGTAGACTTATGTACATTCAGGGGTATGGCGGGGCCCTGTCTCGCCGCAGTTGTAATTCTTAGAGGTCTGTAGTCACATGTTGTGGGTCGGTTTGTAAAAAAAGAAAGGGATGTAACTGTTGTTGTTATGTATATGTATATGTGTCCAGGAAGGTAGCCTTATCGGCTAACCTGTGGTTTAATCTGTCGTTATTTTATTTTTTAAGTTTCATGTATGTTCATTGCTATTCTCGATGTATACGAACAGGTGCCCGTAGGGCACGATCGCGAGCGGTCGGGTCGTGACAAAAGTGGTATCGAAGCGATTAGTCTCGGAAAGTGTCTGACCGTGTCTAGTAGAGTCTTGATTATCGGTGTGTTGTGCACCACATCTATAATCGGGAGGTCGCAGGACATTTAGGATTGGTTTCCATTCTTCTTACTCGAGATCGTGCGATGAAAGCCGTTGTTAAGTCGTCCCTCACTAACGAGTTATGTTGATTGCGTACGAGAAAGGCAACAGATGACCGAAGGATTATGTGGATTGCGTATCGGGTTGGTAATGATTATAGTATAGTTGGTATTGTGACATAAATCTATACGGAGTTATGTATGAGGTCGACGCGTGTTGCCTAGAATGATTTTAGATTTCCGAGAATTGGTAAGGACTAACTAGATCACGGAAGGTATGGAATAGTTAATGAATTTTCGCCAAGGTTTTGTGTTTTATTCGAGATAATTGGGAAATGATGAGTCATGCGATGAGTCTTGAACCCAGAAGCCATGTTAAGGAACCTAACGGAATGTCATGTTAATAGATTAAGGCTGCGTAGTAGGCTTAAGAGAATTGTGCGGATGAGGTCGCGTAGAGTAAGTAATGGGTGTTGTGATCGAGACAACATGGTTTTGGTTTTATGAGAAGTTTTTGTACCCGTTTACTGGGGGGACTGGTAAGGTAGGCTTGGAGCTTGGAAATTGCGAGCCTAAGAATATTGATTCTTCTTGAGACCTTAGGTATATAAGGCTTTCTCGCAATAAGATTTTAAGTCGGACGAGGATAAGAGTTAAGTCGACGAGTGGTTGAGGACTGTTACGAGTCTCCCATGGCCTGAAATGGAGTGGGATCAGTTGGTAGTAGTTCGCCACGTGACAGTCACGCGGTGCAAGGCCCAAGTCTAGTTAATTGTTTTACGGGTTCGTGGACGCGTTCCACCGAACCAGTCGTGGCCGAAATGACCTTATATTGTTTCATAGAGTGACTCCAAAGATTAGAGGCCAGAATAGGTATGGAAGTTATGTATGTATGTTAGAAGGAGTTGGAAGTACGAAAATATAATCTCTTTTGGGCTTATGATGGACAGATATGCGTGTGCGAAGTGTTAGGGCCATGTGTGGCATTGTTGGTATGTTGGGGTTGTGAAAGGAAACTATGTCGCTAATTATAAGTTTGACTCCGAAAGAACATTCGAGGACGAATGTTTCTAAGGGGGGAAGAATGTTACACCCCGGAATTTCAGGATATGTTTATAAGAACGTACGTAAGAACTCAAAGGTTAAGGTTTGAGACGAGTAAAATTTATCGGAATTTTGGAATTTGTCGGAAAACGAAATATTGCGACGAGCGGGAGGGCGACACGTGTCACCCCCCCTTAATGGTCTTGGACGAAAATGTGATGGAGAAAATGGTCATTTGACCATAATTTAAAAGACCAAGTCTTGCAAGACATTTAGCATGACATTGTTGACTAGGTCAATGCCACTTGGCTTGATCCATGTGAAGAGCATCCAAACCACCCATTTGTTCTAATCTTGACCCTCCATTTATTTATATAAGCTCCCTAGTGCAATACAAGGCTTAACACTTAGCAAATTTTCAAGAAAAATTGGATGAGCTTGGAAGGGAGCTCTCGGCCAACCTAGGGTTCCAAAGGAAAAATTTTCAATTGTTGTCCAATAATTCCCCCACTTTAAACCAAGGTACCTAAGGGTATTGTAAGTGTTTCTCAATAGAAAGATCCCGGAAATGTGGTGTTTTCGTATTAGTCGCAAGGCGAAAACCTATGAGGTTCTTCAACTTTGAAGTTGGAACTTGAAGATTAATTGTTCATGAGCTTCTAAGGGTTGCTTGGAGTGGATTGGAACGTCGAAAGGAGGAGCTAAAGTTGCTAAGGATCGACTTGTAGTCTTGGATCATATTTGGGCTAAAATGAGGTATAATCTTCGTCTTACTTTTGTAGTTGAAGATTCAATGTTATTATAAGTTAGAAATGATCATGTGATATGTGTTATGAAGTTTGATAAGTGTTATGGAATTTTAAGAGCTCAAAACCGAAATGGCATGTTTAGCCCTTTGAAATTGAAATACAATTTTAGTCGTTATGTAGAATCGTCGCATGTTGACCTACTTGAGGATTGTAGTAGTAGTAATCAAATGCGACTTGATATCATGTTATGCTACCAATTTGGATTGAAATGGAAATTTGATAAGAATTGGTATGGTTGAACTCAAGGTGGCCGAATTTGGACTTTTAGTTTGTTATTCATTTGTATTGGACTACTTTCTAAATTGTGAGCCAATTGGGGTTGTTTAGTTATTCATTTGTATTGGACTACCTTCTATATTGTTGTGAGCCAATTGGGGCTGTTTGGTTATTGTATTCGACCTTGAAAAAGGTGGCAAAGTTAGTAAAAACAAAGGAGGTGCTGTCCGATTTTCCGTAGAATTTAGTGACTTGGCACTTAGGATATTCTACGTTTAAAGTAAGAGGTTAATGGACGTATTGTGGCCATGATAGGTTGAAGTACTAAGTTTAGCGTATCCTACTTGAAGAATGGAATAGCTCAAGGTTGAAGTACTTTGGAGCATTTTGCTACTTGTCGATAATCGTCGCGAGGTATGTGAACCTCTTCTTTCTTTGGCATGATCCTACGTATGAAATATCCACGTGATAACATTTTAAGATTCCTTCTACTCTTAGAAGTTAAGAAGTATCCACATTGTTGACTCTAAATTAAGTATGTTAAATTGTCCTAAGTCCTTACCAAGCCTTATGGGAGATATTGGTAAGAATGGTTAGGAAATTATGAGATTTGATTTCAAGCTATGTATCTTGATTTATTTAAAGTAAGTATGTAAGTTGATTTTTATGTTTGAAAATGACTTGAATTTATATGTGAAAAGGGGATTGGTTTTAAAAGTGTAGATGACATGATTTTACAAGTATAAGTAAATGGACTTTAAAGAATGTATGTTATGAAGTTTTAAGACTATGAACTTTGATTTTCTTTAAAGGATTATGAAACTTTATTTTTCAAGTTATGGGACTTGATTTCTAAAGTATAAGCGACATGATTTGAAAGAGTGTATGCTACGAGGTGTTAAGGCTATAAGCCTTGATTTTATAAGTGGAAATGACTTAATTTTACAAAGTATGGCTTAATTTATTTCAAAAGTTAAGAAGATGGCTTCCAAAAGAGTATGTGACTTGAGCTTTAAAAGAAAGGAGTTCTATGATTCTTTTAAGTATGTATGTACGTAGTATTTTTGGATCTAGTTTTCCTAATGTTGTAAGAATAAAAGTGTCTTAAGTTCTCTAAAATGAAAGGTTGTTATAATAGCTTTATGGGAAGTTGTTATGACGACTTAAGAAGAAGTGAAAAGATGGTTTGAAAATGTTATGTAAGAAAATCACACCGAGCCTACAAATAGGCGGATTACGTTATGAAATACACCGAGCCTACAAATAGGCGGACACGTTATGAAATACATCGAGCCTACAAATAGGCCTGACACGTTATGAGATACACCGAGCCTACACATAGGCCGGACACGCCATATTACCCCCGATCCTTCACATAGGCCGGGTTACGTCATCTTACACCGAGCCCCACAGGCGGGCCGGATTATGTTATATGATTCCACAGTACACCGAGCCCCACAGGCGGGCCGGATTATGTTATGTAAGATATGTAAGTTATGTGAAAAAGGCTGGATTAAACTCTTAGTAAGTATGTAAGAATATGTTGTTAAATCTTATCGAAAGAAGGAAATGAACTTAATATATGATTGATTTCGTGAGTTAAAAGGACATTCTTTTATACGTATATGATATGGTTATTGCATTTTATTTTGTTCCATACTGCACTGTTGTATCGACTTCTTCTGGGCTGCGTTAAATGCCCGCAGTGATAGTACAGGTTGGTGATCCTTGCTCTTAGGATCTCTGCTCGCTTTTGGAAAGAAGCCCTTTCACTCCGAGGCTTGTCTTTTAGTACGGTTTCCATGTGGTAGACTTATGTACATTCGTGGTATGGCGAGCCTCTCGCCGCAGCTTGTAATTCTTAGGTGCAGTAGTCACATGTTGTGGGTCGGTTTGTAAAAAAAGAAAGGGATGTAACTGTTGTTGTTATGTATATGTATATGTGTCCAGGAAGGTAGCCTTATCGGCTAACCTGTGGTTTAATCTGTCGTTATTTTATTTTTTAAGTTTCATGTATGTTCCACGCTATTCTGATGTATACCGAACAGGTGCCCGGTAGGGCACCGGGCCGCATGCCCGGTCGGGTCGTGACAAGGAGCCCAGTTCACGGCTAACTTCTCGAGGTCTTTCCAGAAGGGATTAGGGAGACACGTGAGTCTCAGTACTGCGTTTCATCCTCAGACCGACGGACATGCCGAACGTACTATCCAGACACTTGATGATATGTTGCGGGCCTGTGTTATTGATTTCAGGGGTAGCTGGAAGGATCATTTACCTCTTGTGGAGTTTGCATATAACAACATCTACCATTCTAGTATCCAGATGACGCCTTATAAGGCCTTATACGGGAGGAAGTGTAGGTCACCGATAGGCTGGTTTGATGTGGGTGAAGTTCAGTTAGTCGGGCCAGACTTGATTCAGCAGGCGGTGGATAAGGTGAAGCTTATCCAGGAGCGGTTATTGTCACCTCGAGTCGCATGTGTCGATGCAGATAATCGACGACAACACTGGAGTTTGAGATGGATGATTGGGTTTTCTGAAGGTATCACCCACGGCGGCGTGATGAGATTTGGGAAGAGGAAACTTAGCCCAAGGTACATTGGGCCTTATCGATTGTTACGTAGGGTAGGCGTTGTTTATGAGTTGGATCTGCCGTCCGATCTGGAGGCAGTACATCCAGTTTTTCATGTGTCTATGTTGCGAAAGTGTATTGGAGATCCATCTAGAGTACACCCGATTTGTGATCTCCAGGTGACAGATGGGTTATCATATGAGGAGAGTCCCATAGCGATACTCGATCGTCAGGTTAGGCGACTACGGACAAAGGATGTGGCTTCCGTCAAGGTCTTATTGCGGAACGAGAACAGGGAAAAATGACATGGGAAACAGAGGAGGACATGATGAAGAAGTACCCTCACTTGTTCCCTACACCTCCAGGTAACCCACTTTCCTGCTTGTTAGTTTTAATTTGGCTTATATGCTTAAGTATTGTTGTGGCCATGTAGAGCGTCCTTATTTGCAAGAGGAATAGTTAAGAGGGTCTATGTCGATATGGTGATTTGAGTAAGCCTAGAAGGAACATTCGGGACGAATGTTTCTAAGGGGGGAAGAATGTTACACCCCGTAATTCAGGTCATGCTTATGAGAACGTACGAAAGGATTTAAGATTTAAATTTTAGAAAGATAGGTTAACGGAATGTTTCGGACGGGTTTTTAGTCAACTTTGAGGCAGTTTATGTCCAGTCGCATTAGGAGTTCCTAGGTGTTTCAAAGGCCTAGTATGTAGTTCGTTGAGTCTAGTTCCCAACGCAATAAACCGTTCGTCGATAGGACATCGGAGTAGAAAGTTATGGTAGTTACAAGTTCGGCGCAATGAGCGTAAATGCATTTTCGGTCAGGGCTACAGCCACGGCCGGATTTACTGGAAGTTCTCTGAAGTTGCAGCACCGCGGCGCCGGAATGCAGGGCCGCGGCGCCGTATGTACTGAAAGTTTGCAGAGGTTTCAGCGCCGCGGCGCCGAGGCGGGTTTTTGGCGAAATCTGGGGGGGAAACCAGAAGTTTTTTTTTTAAAAGGGCCATGAGAGGGTGACAAGTGTCCCTCCCATCTGATTGTGTGGGAGCACTATTTATTGACCAAGTCTTGAAGACTTGGTCATTCTTCAAAGCTCTCCCTTCTCTCTAAAAAAATAAATCCCTCTTCCTTCTCTATAGAAATTTCTCTCCCTTCTCTCTAAAAATTCAAGAAGAACCCAAGGCCTAGAGAAATTTCGGAAAGGTGGCAAGAAGGAAATAGGTTGACAAGCTTGTAGGAGGTTTGTGGTGGTGATTGTGGAAAGAGGGCAAGTGAGATTTGTTGGATGGGTAATCTCTAAGGTAACAATTCATTCTCCTTTTTATGAAAAATTGTGTTGCATGTGAGGAAGAAAGAACTTGTAGTTGTCAATATTGCTTTTAGGTATATTGCATGTAGGAAATACGATTTGAATTTGAAAGGATGGGATAAGGGTGATATGTGAGCATGTTATAGCCAAGATACTACCCTAAACTTGTTGAATTAGTTAATATGTATTGTGGGACAGAATTTTACACGTCCAAGATTAGGCGTGTAATCCCCTTTGTATTGTTGGATTGTTGGGCCTTAAATATGGCGTTTAGTAGTTGATACCGGACCTTGAAAAGGTGGAAAAGTATGTAGAAACAAAGGAAGTGTTGTCCAATTTTCCGTAGAATAAGGGACTTTATACTTAGAATATTCGACGAAGAAGTCTAGACGTTAATGGACGTATTTGATTATTATAGGTTGATACTCTACGCGCGGCATATTCGACTTGGAAAATGGATTTAGCCGAGGAGGTATGTGATTCTTCCTATCCTCTTGAGCACGATATTTGTAAAAATATAGTACGGTAGACGTACGTGTATTAACTGAATTTGGTTTCACCTTGATGTCTTTTGACTTGAGTTCTAAATGTTAAGAATCTTGAAATATTTCCAAAAGAGTTATGAATCATTATTCGGAAGAAGATAAATATTTGGTTTTAAAAGAACAAATTCTTTTGGTTTTCCAAACAAATGTGAATGTTTTGATTTATTACAAAGTTTAAGTGTTATACTAACTTTATGGGAAGTTAGTTATAGTGACTTAAGGAAGATAAAAAGAATGGTTTACTTACTTGTTTGTAGAAGCCTTGTAATGATGTCTGAATGTGTGGTAAGTTGGTTTGAGAAGTAAACATGATATGTTACTATGGATGTTAGTGCCTTGAGTTTTGTTGTGGTAAGGGGGTTCTCTCGTTGTGCTTATGTCGTTTACGATAAGCTGGTTGTGCTTGTGTATATCACCTACCCCCCTGACTTGTTATGTTGTCGCGGGTTAGCTACCCCCGATGCGAGGAGTACCTCATGCGGGTCCACATGACCTATTGATGCGCGATTTATGCACACACTTAAACGCAAGTGCACGTGTCGAGTCAAGTAATATAGTCTTGGAAGACCGAGTTATCGTCCTCAGGGATTAGTGCTCAAGTACCAAATTCTATTCTTTATTATCTATTTGGTGACCGATAATTGATTTGTTGTTTATGCTTCTAATTATGAAAACTAATTAACTATGTTGTTTTACTCAGTAATGATGGAAATAGGGCTTCCAAATCTCCTCAAATAGGGCTTCCCTTTTGTTGATACTGGAGGTGGTAGATTTTCGATTACTGAAATCTTTGCTTTGTCTACCTCTATACCTTGGTTTGATATTTTGTGTCCCAGGACAATCCCTTCTGTTACCATGAAATGACACTTCTCCCAGTTTAGCACAAGGTTAGATTCTTCACATCGGTTTAACATCGCCTGTTGCCTCAAACATTCGCTTAACGATGCCCCAAAGACCGAGAAATCATCCATAAAAATCTCTATAGTCCTTTCCACCATGCGAGAAAATTGCCATCATACACCTCTCGAAGGTCGCAGTGCATCTGAAAGACCGAATGGCATCCTTCTGAATGCAAATGTACCAAAAGGGCAGGTGAATGTCGTATTTTCCTGATCTTCCGGCGCTATCGAAATCTGATGATACCCTGAGTAACCATCCAGAAAACAGTAGTAGTTGTGCCCTGCAAGTCTATCCAACATCTGATCTAGAAATGGCAACGGGAAGTGGTATTTTCTGGTTGCCTTGTTCAACTTGCGATAGTCAATCGCATTCTCCACCCAAGAATCGCTCTGTAGGAATGAGCTCGTTCCTTTCGTTGGTCACTACTGTCATTCCACCCTTTTTGGGTACCACTTGTACTGGACTCACCCATGCGCTGTCAGATATAGGATAAATTACTCCAGCATCGAGCCATTTCATGATTTTCTTTCTGACTACCTCTTTCATGTTTGGGTTTAGTCTCCTTTGTGCCTCAATGGATGTTCTGCTCTCCTCATCTAGACGGATCTTATGCATTACTGTTGACGGACTTATCCCCTTTATGTATGCTAATGTCCACCCAATGGCACGCTTGTGAGCCCTCAGTACTCTCAGCAGCTTATCAGTCTCTACTGTGGATAGGTGGCATGAAATGATCACTGGTAAGGATTGATCTTCACCGAGATATTGATATTGTAAATGGTTGGGTAGGATTTTTAATTCTAACTCTGGAGCCTTCTCTGTGGATGGTATTGATCTTTCTGGCATCTGCCCAAGCTCTTCATATCTCCTCCTATCCCATTTCTCATAAGAATTAATCCAATCTGCATACTCCATCAGCCTTGGGTCGTTTCCACTACTATCATCCCATCTGGTCAGTAATTCCTCAAGCGTATCGTCGGTTCTGAACCCCTTGTCTGACACTGCATCCTCGATTATGTCAATGGCCGAACAGTTGTCACTTGCATCTGGGAAGGTTGCTGCTCGAAAAACATTGAAAATCACCTCTTCTTCTTCCACCCGAAGCTTCAACTCCCATTTGTGCACATCGATGAGAGCCTGTCCTGTGGCTAGGAAGGGTCTGCCAAGTATGATGGGGATTATGTCGTTATCTTTTATGTCTAAGATGACGAAGTCGGCGGGAAAGATGAACTTGCCCACCTTCACCAACACATCCTCGATGACTCCTCTAGGATGGACTATGGAGCGGTCAGCTAACTGCAAAGTGATGTTTGTAGGTTTGACTTCTCCCATTCCAAGTTTGCAGAAAACTAGATAAGGCATCAAATTTATGCCTGCCCCCAGATCGCACAATGCTTTCTGACATTCAAACTTCCCAATAGTGCATGGAATGGTGAAGCTCCCTGGATCTTGTAATTTCTGAGGTAGTTTTCTCTGTAGGATGGCACTGCATTCTTCAGTCAACACCACTGTTTCGTAGTCCTCTATCCTCCTCTTTTTGCTAAGAATGTCCTTCATGAACTTTACATAGCTCGGCATCTGCTCTAGTGCTTCAGCGAATGGGATATTGAGTTGTAATTGTTTGAGAACTTCCACAAATTTAGAGAATTTCTTGTCAAGAGCACATGTTTTTAGCCTCTGGGGGTATGGTATCTTCACCTGGGGTGCGTTCACAACATCTCCCACCCTTTTCTCAGCTTCTAGGCTCTGGGCGCCGCGGCCCTGAGATTCGGCGCCGTGGCGCCTAAAGTTCTGTACCGTCCCAGCATCTTCGGCGCCGCGGCCCTGCTCAATGGCGCCGCGGCGCTGCTGCTGCTGCGAACTTTCCATCTCCACTGATTCGGCATTCTTCAGGTCAATCGCCTGACATTGTGCTTTCATATTTCCTTCCATATGTGCAGATTGCTTTTCTTGCATTCCGTTGTTCAACATGACCGCGAGTTGTCCTATTTTTGTTTCCAACTTCTTCAAGGACACTCTCGTTTCGTCCATAAACTGAGTTTGGTGCCTAGTCAAACTGAGTATGGCTGCTCGTAACTCTTCCCTCTTTTCTTGTGGGGTTGGAGATTTACCTTGTTGATAGTAGTAATCCATGTCTTCAGGATCCCTGAGATGAATCAAAACCAACAACAGATCACGGCACAATGGGTTTCCCAAAATAAAAATAAAAATAAAAACTAAAAACAAAAATAAAACCAAATTAGAAATTAAGAATAGATAAAATTGATATTGAACTACGCCAATTCCCCGGCAACGACGCCAATAACTTGATGCGCGATTTATGCACACACTTAAACGCAATTGCACGTGTCGAGTCAAGTAATATAGTCTTGGAAGACCGAGTTATCGTCCTCAGGGATTAGTGCTCAAGTACCAAATTCTATTCTTTGTTATCTATTTGGTGACCGATAATTGATTTGTTGTTTATGATTCTAATTATGAAAACTAATTAACTATGTTGTTTTACTCAGTAATGATGGAAATAGGGCTTTCAAATCTCCTCAACTATCCGCTTAACTTACTTATTAATGCAATTGACTATGGTTCTTCTTCTATTGGAGATAGCAGGTTTACTAATCCGTTTTATACTCCTGTTAAGGTTATATAAACACTCAACCCCAGTACAACACCTTTCTACCTTTCGGTGATAAGGTTGACTCTAGAGGAGGATTAAGAACAAAAACCTTATTAATGCTACACAAATAATCGATGTATTTTCATCCACGATTCAACCTATGTCGATCCAACTACAACATATTCACAACCTCCCCTTTCGGATTTCGGTTAGAAATCATATAAGTAATGATAATTAATGATCAAGTAATTACCAAGCAATCAAAACATATATTGGATAAATCTCAACAATAAGAAGAAAAACCACAATCATGCATTAATTCATAAGTATAAGGTTCAAGTGAATTGACATGGAAAGCCCTATATTAGAATTAGTTCCTAGTCATAGACATGACAAGAACTAATTCAATATCAAACATAAATTGAAAATAAAGTAAAAGAAAGACAAGAAATTACTAAAGAAAGGTCTCCAATCTTGAACTCCAAGATGTGTTGTATTGCCAAGAAAGGGAACTCTTAATTCTGACATAGGGTTCTCTTTTTATAGCCTCCAAACCGTCATTAAGGTTTTCCCTCAGGCCTGACCCATTATTCATTCAGAAATCTGATTTTTCCCGCGTGCCGCGTTCGCGAACTAGCCGCGCGCCGAACTTCGCATCCTCTGGATCTTGTGGCGTGGCGCCAGCCCCCGCTGGCCGGAGGCGCGCGGCCTGTTTCTGTGCCTGGTTCGCCACTTTCTCGCATTTCGAGCTCTGGAACCTCCGTTTTTGCCCTCTTTTTGCTCTTTTTCCGCCAATGAGCCACTTTAACCAATATGACTCAAAGAAAATCTATCCTAAGACGACACGTATTTGTATAAAAATGGACAAAAAACTTACTAATATTGACTCAAAAAGTGTATATAAAATACACTGATCACCTATGCGGACTACAGTAGTCCAGGAATCACTCCGGGCGTGTTACGCCGATGCGAGGAATGCCTCATGCGGTCCTAGTGGCCATGCGGACTACGGTAGTCCAGGAAATGCCACGGGTTAGCTACCCCGTCACGAGTAGTACCTCACGCGGTCCACGGACCTACGCGACTACGTAAGTCCGTGATTAGGCTCGTATAATGATACTATGGGCGAATGACCTGCTTTATCATTAGAGGCCTAAAAACGACCGGTTTCGTTACACCTGTTTACTCTTATTTATGTTGTGGCACCGTGCGCGTTAATTGGTTTTACATACATATCCGTGGATTTGGTTTGAAAATGTTATGATTTCATTACGTGATTTTCGCCACATACTTGGTACCGTTGTTATCGACCTCGGCCGGCTGCGTTCATGCCGCAGGTCGAGGTACATCGGTTGTTGATCCTCGCTCTTAGGATCACCGTTCTGCTTTTGGGAAGCCCCGTTTCTTCGGAGGCTTATCTTTCGGTATGATTCCCTGTCATTGTAGATTCATGTACATTCAGGGGAATGACGGGGCCCTGTCCCGTCATAGTTGTTACAAACTCTTAGAGGTCTGTAGTCCTGTTGTAAGTTGGGTTTTGTAAAGGATGTTACTGTTCAGTTTTTGTTATATTTATATTTACAGAAAGGTAACCACTTTGGTTAGCCTGTTTCTTATTTTATATTGTTTCACTGTTAAGAGTTACTTCCGCTGGTTTTTCTCTGATGTTGTATCACTAGGGTGCCCGGGGTAAGGCACCGGTCACGGGCCCGAGGTCGGGTCGTGACACTATGCAACGACTTCATCTATGTTTCGTCTATGCAACGACGAGCATCTGCATTGTGTCTGAAAACGACGTCATTTCATATAAGCCTATGCAACGGCTTCATCCATGTTTCGTCTATGCAACGTCGAACATCTGCATTGCGTCCAAAAACGACGTCATTTCATATAAGCCTATGCAACGGCTTCATCCATGTTTCGTCTATGCAACGACGAGCATCTGCATTGCGTCCGAAAATGACGTCATTTCATATAAGCCTATGCAACGGCTTCATCCATGTTTCGTCTATGCAACGACGAGCATCTGCATCGCGTCTATGTAACGACGTCATTTCATATAAGCCTATGCAACGACTTCATCTATGTTTCGTCTATGCAACGACGAGCATCTGCATCGCGTCTATGCAACGACGCATTTTATTTAAGTCTATGCAACGACTTCTTCTATGTTTCGTCTATGCAACGACGAGCATCTGCATCGCGTCTATGCAACGACGTCATTTCATCAAAGCCTATGCAACAGCTTCATCCATGTTTCGTCTATGCAACGACGAACATCTGCATCGCGTCTATGCAACGACGTCATTTCATCAAAGCCTATGCAACGGCTTCATCTATGTTTCGTCTATACAACGACGAACATCTGCATTGCGTCCGAAAACGACGCAATTTCATATAAGCCTATGCAACGGCTTCATCCATGTTTCGTCTATGCAACGACGAGCATCTGCATTGCGTCCGATAACGACGTCATTTCATATAAGCCTATGCAACGGCTTCATCCATGTTTCGTCTATGCAACGACGAGCATCTGCATCGCGTCTATGCAACGACACCAGTTCATATAAGTCTATGCAACGGCTTCTTCCATGTTTCGTCTATGCAATGACGAGCATCTGCATCACGTCTATGCAACGACGCTATTTCATAAAAGCATATGCAACGACTTCATCTATGTTTCGTCTATGCAACTACGAGCATCTGCATCGCGTCCATGCAATGACGCCATCAACATCTACAAACACCATGTCTGTTACAGCACCACATCACCTGCAATCCAGTGTCAATCATACTTCGACACTGGAACATTTTTAAATCAGCGTCAGCTTTGTTTTTTATTTTTTCGCATCACAACGATCCAATGTCATCATGATTTGACACTGGGACAATTTCGGGTCTGCATCATCCCTATTTTTGAGTTCTAATTTATTAAACATGACAACATTGGCTACAAGTCAACATCTTTGTCCGAAGACTCTTCCATCATCTCCGTACAAAGAGGGACATGCTGTTGACAGTCAATTTTGACCCGTTTTTGGTATATTTATTGCAATTTTATGTGTTTTAAGACACCGCATTTTAATCATCATTTTTTGCATTTTTCGCATAATATTCTATGTTTATTTTTTCACAAAATGCATTGCATCTTTTTATTTTAAATTAAGCATTATGTCTTTGTTAATATTATGTTTCTGTTATTATTATGTTTGCATCTCTTTAAATAATTAATTGGCATCCCGTTTTTACTTTTAATTAGGCATTAAACATTTCTTAAATATCATTTTATTATTATTATTATTGCATCGGCATTTGCATTTTAATAATCTTGCATCTTTTTAAATAATTTTGTTTTAAATAATTAAGTCGCTTTGCATTTTGTTAAACCAGTCCAGTCCAAGACATAATTTGAATCAGTCCAATCCAACATCATTTTTTATTTATTTATTTCATCCAAACAATACCACACTTTTATTTCCCCCCAAAACCTAAACCTAAACCTAAAATATCTACCCTATAAATAAAACATTAAACTCCCACTTTCCCCCTAACAAAAAAAATCAGCCCCCAGCCGCACAACATAAGACCAACCCTTTTCATTTTTTAAATCCCTCACAGCAGCCCACATCACCCTCTCTCCCTCGCCCGCTGCCAGTCCCCGTCGCCGCCCTTACCGGCGAACCCACTGCTCCCCTCCACCCCAATCGCCGAACAACCGGCGAACCCACTGCTCCCCCTCTCGCCATCCCGTCTCCCTCACCCTCTCTCCCTGCCTTTCCCGTCGCCACTGTCCGCCATCATCGCCGGAGTTCAGAGCTCCGGCGAACCTCACCATTATTCCTGTCGACCACGAACCCCCCCTAGCAACACCCTCAGCCGCCAACACTCCCTCATACCTCGCCGGCGAACTCCCATCACCTGGTTACGTCGAACCCCAACTCCCGTCGATCATCTGTTGGTTTGTATTTTAGGCGTTGCTCCGGTGAAAACCGTCGAAGCAACGTCGTGCTTCCTTCCTCTGTTTGCGATCCTCCGCGATTTGACTACCGGCGGCGGACACTACCGGCGATGTTGTTTGTTTCTCTGTTATTGCAACTATATTTTTAGTTAGGGACTGATTTTGGTGGCATACTCTTATTTGGACTGATTTATTATTTTGAATCTCGCCGGAGTTTAACAAACTCCGGCGACCTATGTTGTGTACTGTTGTTGTAGGACTGATTGCGCATCGTTGTTGTTCGCGAAAATGGCAAATCGCTTCATCGCTTTCTACCGATTTACCGCTTTTCTACTGATTTTTTGGCTGTTTATGTTTCACTGATTTTCGGCCATTTATTGCTACTGTTTGGGGCATTTTGTTGGACTGATTTTCGATCATTTTTTCTACTGTTTTGGCCATTTATTGAACTAATTTTCGGCCATTTTTTTTGCTACTATTTTTGGCCATATTATTGGACTGGTTTTGGCCATATTGCTATTGATTTTGGACATTTTTTGCTGGTTTACTGATTTAGAACAAATACTACACTGTTGGTATTTTACTGATTTGAACAAGATGCTACACTTGTTTGGCCAATGAAAAGTTATCTGTCGATTTTTGAGGCCTCCACAGTTGCAAAGACGGAAAATAAAATAAATGAAGCTTTCTGGGCGTTGATGATTTCTTCTACTTACACAGGATAACCAACATGCGCTGGCAGGGCGAATTCTAGCAGCCACACTTGTTTAGGATGTCCCACTTTATTTTTTATATATATCTGAGCCCTCCGTGTTTAAAACTATTACTGTTTTGGCGCGGATCTGAAGGTTTTTATTTATTTTATTGTTTTAACAATATTGGCCGATGAAGGAATCTCCGTCTGATTTCCAAGGCCTCCTCTGTGCAAAAGACGGATTTATTTATTTTTTGGCTTTATTTATTAAATTCTTGTCATTGCTTTAAAATTATTTATTCTACTACTAACACTTTTACTAAGTGTTTATGCAGGTACTCAGAGATCATCTTGTGCAGAAGGCCTAAAAAGGGCTAAAAGATGTCCCGAATTTTTATTTTATATCGCATTTAATTTTAGTTTTTATTATTTTGTATTGCATTTTATTTTAATTATAAATTATAAAAAAATGCTTAGAATACGTAGAATAAAAAGGGCAATAAATAATTAACCTAGGTTTGAACGAATAACCGCAAGTTAGCGGATCTTAAAGGATGCCTAACCCCTTCCCTTTAGGATAATAAAGAACCCTGATTCAGAATCTCAATAATTTCGCAGACCATTAAATGGAGATTAATTGC
The DNA here is from genome assembly GCA_029844215.1 of Przewalskia tangutica. Lineage (NCBI taxonomy): Eukaryota > Viridiplantae > Streptophyta > Magnoliopsida > Solanales > Solanaceae > Przewalskia > Przewalskia tangutica. Next base: position 47,451,855 of record CM056727.1, on the reverse strand, counting down.
AGTATTTTATTGCAATAAATCAAGTGTCCTAAATCACTTAAATAATTAGGTGACGACTCCTCTAAATCAGCATTATTGCTCCATCCAGGGAACCGCGCCAAAGAGCAACGTTGCGGATACCGTTCAGACCCCCGAGGTCAAAAACGGGCGCGACAGTATGAATGTTTGATAGTTAATTGATCACTAATTATCATAATTTATATTATTTCGAATCAAGAACCGAGAGGAGAGATTTGGATATGATGTAATTGAATAGACATAGGTTAAAATCGCGGACGAAAGTACCCCGACACTTGTGTAGCATTATAGGTTACTGTTCTTAATTCTCCAATGTGGTAAATCCTATCATAGAAATATAGAAGGGTTCTGCACTGGGGTTGAGCCATTATATATCCTAACCGGAATATAAGACAGTCTAGTTAACCGCTATCTTAACGTAGAAGAAGAAGTCATTCTAGTTGCATTAAGGATTGAATAGAGTGGATAATCGAGGATTTTGGAGCCATAATTCCTTGATAACTGATTACAACTTCAATAGTTTAGTTAATTCTTGCAATTATTACCCGCAAGGGTAGCCAAGTTGGTGTAGCAGTAGAGCGCGGGACCGCAAGGTCACGAGTTCGATCCCCTGCATAAATCTTCTTGGTTGAGCACATCCACATGGCTTGCAGTGTGGTTTACATGACCGGCGTGGTTTGCGTGCTCTGCGTCGGTCCGGTTTACCCATGCGCACTGAAAGAGTAGCGGTGCGCGTTCCGTCGACAAAAAAAAACAAAAAAAAAAAAAAAAATCTTGCAATTATTCTAGTAGATAAACAAAAACCCAACTCATTCATCGATTGTCAAATAGATAACATAAAATAGATGAACGGTAATTAGAAACCAGTCTCTGTGGATGATAAACTCGGTCTTACAGACTGTATTACTTGTGAACGATACGTACATTTGCGTGAGCAATTGGACAACGTCCTAACACCACACCTACCCCTCTCCCTCTCCATCCTACCCCACCCAATTTCCCTACCCCATCAGCAAATTTTTATTTCATATTGTTTTTACTTTTATAAAAAAATATGAAACTTCTCTTGCCACGTCCACTGCTTCCGAGTAAGTTATATCTCCCCTTGTCAAGTGTGATGCTAGTGGTTTGAACAATTGATCAATCAGCCTCGGATGAACCTCTTAGCCCGCATAGGATCATTTATCACATATTGCACATGTCAGGACAAACGAGTGAACTAGATATTATACTCGTTCACTAGCATCTGTGTGGTCTTCCTCAATCCCTCAAATTGTATCGCCAATGCATCCCTTAGGCTAATAGGTATAAATCGATCAATAAATGCATTACTGAACTCCTTCCAAGTCAAAGGACGTGTGCTAGTTGGCCGCCCTGCCTTAACATATTTAAATCATTCCTCAGTTATATCCTGCAAACAATAGGCAACCAACTAAACCTACCATGTGCTGGAGCATTCAAGCGCATCTAATGCTTTCTGAATAACATCTAAGGACAATAGGGGGTCTTCAGTCTCACTAGCCTCCGTAAACACCAGAGGTTTCAACTCTATAAACTCTCGAACTGACATGTAGAGTAGTTTGTGGGGTTGGTTATGTCCATTATCACCTCTCGACATCATACTACCCCAAGGTTGTGTTTGGATCTTTCCTACCAAGATCTCCTGATGAAACATCGCAGCTATCGTGTCAGCAGTAGTACCACTCGTAGGTTGCGATAGTGGTATCATTTCATCTTCAGCAAAATGGTCGACTGTCTGCCTAGCCAGTATGCCCCGACCTCTCCTTCGACACCATCTTAAGTTTGGTGGAAGCATAACTCTATCCGTCTTCTGTAATCATATTTGGTTCTAGACTGCTTCAAACAATTTCAGATTTAACAATGAATGAGAAAGACAAGTCCTATCCGATTTCTGCCGAGTCCCGATTGTGCATATGGTGCACAACATATACATGATTAAGACTCGCTGAAACTGGTGCTCCTTAAGTCATATTCTAAATCGACGGATCTGATATCAATTTTATCACGATCCACCCATCTAGGTAATGACCGACACTCAGTAAGCCTAAGCCCACTGAGCAAGCATAACCATTTCACGCAAAACAATTCGGTAAAGTTTCCTTTGTACCGGGAGCAATCCATAACTCGAACATGTCAGCACTCAGTAAAGAAGAACCCAACGTACTACAACAACACCATACTAAATCTAAAGAACATCATAATCCCAAATAAATGGCTTTTGAAATAACTTCATAAGTTCCAAGCCACTACTTTACATCACAAGCCTAAAATAAGATTTACAAGCCTAACTTAAGGATCAAAACTCTAAGATTTGAAAGACTAATATACTAAAATAGTCAACAAAATGATGGGCCACGCGAACCACGTGTGAGGCTTACTGGATTCGTCATCAGCTATTGTCTATTACTTTGTCTGAGTCAAAACGTCACCCTCAGCTAAGTTATCTAAAGGAAAAATAAAAACAAAGGGAGTGGGGTCAGTCACACCAACTGACTGAGTAATAACATCAACCATAGTGCTTTATTTGGTACAAGCATATAAGAAATCATGCAATTTATAAACATCAAGATATCTTATTTAAATCAATATGACAATTCATTTATGAAAACTGAGTTCAAACTGGTTAAATAATCACATCGTTCTAAATTTGGAAGTCCCTATGCCAGGTTCGAGTATACTTTCTGACACTATAAATTTTCCATAGTCGTTTGACTACCCTGTCAACTAGGTTCCCTTCTAGAGGGTTTTTGTATGATATGAGTTTTCCCGCAGGTGCACCAGGTCTAACGATCCCGACGTTAGATAACAACGAATGTGACAAAGTTTTTCCCTGAGATATTCTTTCTATAATAAAACGTATATTTCATATTCTTCCCATGTCAAGACTTAAATCCAACGGTATGTAACAACTCATAAAAACACAGCTTTAACAGTAATCAGTATTTAACTCAAGTTACAAACGAATTGGTGTGTTTTCAAATATTTGATCATACTATTGCTTGTCCGCGCGCAAGAAATTCTCTTTCTTTAGACAAAGCATTTCAATGCAAGAAAATGAATTTAAAACATGCTACAGTTAAAAGTCAATTATGGAAGAATTATCATTCACAATACTCCCGCGAATAACTCCAATTCTCTTACAACAGCCACGTCCTCGGAGTCAATTATCTAAAAGAAATATAATGAAACTTTTGAGTCAAGGGTGAACTCATCAGATACCAAAATCTTAGTTGTATTTCTACCTATCCCAACAAAGAGATGAATTTAGTGGTGGATATGCTTATTAGAACTTATTTTCAAAGTCAAGAATGGAGAAAATAGTGTGGTCTTCGAAGTTTCTTCTAAATTCTAAGTTTCTAGCTTCATCTCCTCTCTTCTCTTCCCCGTAGCTCTTGTTTTTCTACTTGGAATTGTTGTTGGATAGCCTCCTCTTAAAACCAGCGTTGCTGGCTTTTTATCTATGTTGACAACAACCTATTTTTTCCCTTAATGGATCGATACTGGACAGACTGTTTGAAACCATCGGTGCTGGTTTATTTTTTTCTCTGTTGACCGCCTCTCTCTCTCTCTTATTAATCCTATTTATTCTAATTATCTTTATTCCTAAGGAGGTGGGTTGGGTCAATACTTAACACTTAAGTAGTTTAAATAGGCCAATGCCCAATTTTTAGGTTGCTACATTCTTCCCCCTTATGAAAATTTGATCCCCCAACTGTACACATATGTGTACTTGTGGATATGAATAAGTGAGGATACTTGACTCGCATAACCTCCTCATCTTCCCATGTCGCCTCTTCACTAATATGATTTTTCCACACCACTTTTACTAACGCAATCTCTTTCGCTCACAACATTCTTACTTGCCTGTCGACTATGACCATTGGTTCCTCTTCATAAGTTAGGTTCTCATCTAACTGAATATTCGATGCTTCAAGTACGTGAGAGGGGTCTGGTATATACTTTCACAACATAAATACATAAAATACTGAATATATAGATAACATTTCTGGTGTAAGTTCTAAACAATAAGCAACAATGCCAATTCTATCAAGTATCTCATATGGTCCGATGTACCTCGAACTCAATTTTCTCTTTTTCCCAAATCTCAAGACGCCCTTCATTGGTGATACTCGTAAGAATACATGATCTCCTACTGAATACTCTAACTCCCGATGTCTTTTATCCGCATAAGCCTTTTGCCTACTCTATGCTGCTGGCAACCTTTGCCTAATCAATTGGACCTTGTCAAGTGGCGAATTCACCAAATCTGGACCCAACACCTTTGTCTCACCAGCCTCGAACCAACCAATGGGAGTCGACATCGTCTTCCGTACAAAGCCTCATAGGGTGACATCTGTATACTTCCTTGAAAGCTATTATTATAAACAAATTCGTCTAAAAGGTAGATATTTAATCTCTATGAGTTCAATCTTAAGATTCTTGAACCCATTATATTTTTAAAGTTATGTGTTCATAAATGCTATTTAGTATAATTTTAGTGAATTTTTACACATAAATTTATGATCCATGTCGAAAGCTTGGGGTTCAATTGTACCCTATCTTACAAGGTTACATACGCCTCTGTTTGGATAATTCGATATTTCGATTTTGAGCCTCTAAGTTGAGTTTCTTCTTATTCTTCATAATGAATTAATACATAAATTATTTCGAATAATTTTTTCAATTAATATAGGTATATGTTAAATATAATATGTACAATTATGTATTATAGTAGAATTAGTCTTGTAGTCTTTTCATAATTGTATATTTAGTATCCAAATAGAATAGGGATTTAGATGTATAGTAGGAAAATAATTTTTGTATATGTAACTTGTATATATATTTCATTCATTAATAAGAATAATCAATGGATTATTTCTTTCATAGTATCAAAAGTCTAGGTTCTTCTCCTTGCTTCCGTAAAATTTTCTCTTTTTCTTGATTTTCGTGCAAATCCCTACCCCCATTTCGGTTTCTTCATACCCGAGACCCTCACCCCTAAAACAAATTTATCCAAATTTTGTTCTCTTCACTACGACTGATAACAACATATTTCACCCTGCCCTAACGGTTTCTAACATCAAGAGCGTTCTTCCTATTGTTCTTGACCTAAAAAACGTACAATATGGGACGTGAGCGAAGTTGTTTAAAATTCATGCAATGTCACATCAAGTTCTTCACCACATAATCCCTCCGGCTTCTAATACGGAGGGTCATTCGGATCATAATACGGAGGGGGTTCCCACCAAAGAGGATGATCCAAAATTATGGGTTACTCTTGACGCAAAAGTTCTCTAGTGGATTTATGCAACTATATCCTTGGACCTCTTATAGACGATTATGGAACCTAACTCTTCCATTATGTAGGCTTGGAATAGATTGCGTGATTATTCAGGATAACAGTCATTCCCGCATTGTCAACCTTGAACATGAATTTTCTCAAGTCGCTATGGAGAATTTTCCGAACGTTTCCTCTTATTGCAAACGACTCAAGGATTTGGCGGATCAACTTCGCAATGTGGGTGATTCTGTTAGCAATAGTCGTCTCCTTATACATATGATTGCAGGCCTGTCCGAGGCCTATAACGGTGTTGCTTTGATCCTTCGTCAAAGTAACCATCTCCCGGAATTCTATCAAGCTCGCTCCATGCTTACGTTGGAAGAAGCCGGTTTGGCTAAGAAGGCAGCTACCGGTACTAGCCCTTTTGTCATGATGACGTCCTCAACAAATTCTCCAAGTTTCGATGGTCATTCAGGCCAAAATCGTACACACAGTGGCGGCAAAAATAATCGTAAAAATAATGAGAAAAATCGCAGGGGCAAACGCGGCGGTAACGAGAACGGTAGCCAAAATAGTGGGCCCCTGACCCACTGGCCCCAACAGCAGTGGGCCCCATGGCAGTGGGCCGTAGCCCAACAACCCCTATTTTCTAGGCCCATCGGCTATCAACTAGTGGGCTGGACCGTCTCCTTCCAGGCCTAGCAGTCAGCCCAACAGCTTCCAAGCCCAGCAGTTTTGGTACAACACTAGGTTGGGGCAGCAGGGTGGAATTCTTGGGGCCCGGCCCACACAAGCATTCTCGGTAGTAGGACCCACACAAACCGACATTGAAGCCGCGATGCACGCACTTGGATTGACTCAACCCGACCCGAATTGGCACATGGACACCGGCGCCACTACACACATGACCTCCGATCAAAGTACTCTCTCGTCTTATTCCAATTTGAGCAGTAATCGTGGTATAGTTATTGGTAATAGTAATTCATTTCCAATTCAGTATTATGGTCATAAAACTTTGTCTCCCCCCATCCACGACTTGTCTTGAAAAATATTCTTCATGCCCCAAAATTGATTAAAAATTTGGTGTATGTCCGCAAATTCACAACGGATAATTGGATTTTGTTAATTTTGATCCTTTTGGATTTTCTGTAAATGATTTCAAGACGGGGAGTCCTCTCATGAGGTGTGATAGTCGGGAGGATCTTTATCCAATCACACCAAGTCTCGATTTCTCCCGTCAAGCCATGCTTTCAACTTTTGCAGCTCTTGCTTCTTCCTTGTGACATCTTCGTCTAGGTCATCTGTGGTTGTCTATTTTGTTTGTCTTAGATAAGAATAAACTTATATCTTATAAGGATACGCGTAGTACTCCGAATTGTCAATCTTGTTCTTTAGGAAAAATTGTTAAGTTGTCATTTGTAGACTCCAAATCTCATGCTTTGGCCATTTGATATTATTCATAGTGATTTATGGACGTCTCCTGTTCTTAGTTCTATGGGTCATATGTATTATGTTCTATTTTTGGATGATTATTCTAAGTTTTTATGGACTTTTTCGATAGCGAAAAAATCTCAAGTCTTTTTCATATTCTTGAAATTTCGTGCATTCATTAGAACTCAATTCGAACGGAAAATAAAAAATATTCAATATGATAATGGAAAAGAGTATGACAATGAGGAGTTTTGTGTAAAAATGAGATCAATTTTCATTTTTCTTGTCCTCATACGTCTTCACAAAACGGGAAAGCCGAACGTAAAATTCATATCATTAATAACATTATCCGCAGTTTATTCATCCATGCTTTCGTACCCCCATTTTTTGGCACCATGCTCTACAAATGACTATAGATATTCTTAATATTCTTCCTTCCAAAGGTCTGACATATTCGTCCCCTCTTCAAATTTTATATAATAAGACTCATTCGTATTCACATCTTAGGGTATTTGGGTGCTTGTGTTATTCACTTTTACCGTCCATCACAATTAGTAAAATTCAGGCCCGGTCTATCCCTTGTGTGTTTTTGGGTTATCCGTCAAATCATCGTGGTTACAATTTTTTTGATTTATCATCTAATAAAATCATCATTAATCGTCATGTTATTTTTTATGAATCCCAATTTCCGTTTGCTAAGGTCAATAGTCTCGTTTCAAGTTCATATAATTTTTTGGATGATGATATATCCCCGTATATTATTTACCATTTATCGGATACTTCCCGCACCCCGAATCTGCCAGCGGGCCCACTGCCCGCTGGTCCTACCTTACCGTTGTCACTGGGTCCAGCAACTGGGCCATCTTCCCAGCCCAGTTCTGGCCCAGTTAATTCCTCGGTTTCCAGTGGCCTTTCTGGCCCAACTACAGCAGGTACCGTGTCCAGTTCTGGGCCAGCAAGCCCACCGCCTGCTGGCCAACACCTCCCGTGTGTCGAAAATTTCCAAAATTCACCCAATTCTGCCCCGAGCCATGATCCAGTTACCCGAAGTCAACGGGATATTTTTAAATCAAAAAGACATTTTAATTTAAATTCTAATGTTCTTAAATTGACACTACCCCGTAATCATGTGTCTGCTTTGAATGACCCGAATTGGAAAATTACTATGATCGATGAATATAATGCTCTCATTAATAATAAGACGTGAGAGTTAGTGTCTCATCCATCTGGTGTTAATATTATTCGGTCTATGTGGATTTTTGCTCACAAAGACAATTCTGACGGTTCTTTTATGAGGCATAAGACTCGTCTTGTAGGTGATGGTAAGACTCAGCTGATTGGTGTAGATTATGGTGAGACATTTAGCCCGATGGTCAAACCGGCTACCATTCGCACTGTGCTCAGCTTGGCTCTTTCGAAAGCATGAATCATTCATCAACTAGAGGTGAAGAATGATTTCTTACATGGTGATCTCAAGGAGACAATCTATATGCATCAGCCTTTGGGGTTTAGAGATCTCAAATATCTTCATCATGTTTGTTTATTGAAGAAGTCCTTATATGAGCTTAAGCATTTCCCGAGGTATTGGTATAAAAGGTTTACAGATTTTGTATCGACTATTGGTTTCTTTCATAGCAGGTCTGATAATTCGTTATTCATATGTCATCGTGGTTCGTCATTAGCTTATATACTCTTATATGTGGATACTATTATCTTGACTGTTTCATCTGATGCATTACGCAGTCTATCATGACTATGCTCAGTTCTGAGTTTGCTATGAAGGACTTGGGACCCTTGAGTTATATTTTGGGGATTGCTGTCACTCGTCATGCAGGTTGATTGTTCTTATCACAGAGGAAGTATGTTGATGAGATCATTGAGAGATGGCTGGGATGTCATACTGTAAGTCCACTTCCACTCCAGTTGATACTAAACCCAAGTTGGGTGCTGCAGCTGACTCCCTATATGAGGATCTGACCCGCTATCGCAGTCTTGCAGGGGCCTTCAGTATCTTACGTTCACGCGACCGGATATTACATATGTCGTACAACATGTGTGTTTATTTATGCATGATCCCACGATTGAGCACATGAATACGCTCAAACGCATTGTTAGATACATCCAGGGGACGCTTGATTATGGCCTGTATTTATATCCTTCGTCGACGTCTACAATTGTCTCATATACAGATGCTGATTAGGGTAGTTGTCTTGACACCAGACGGTCTACGTATGGCTATTGTATGTTTCTTGGGAATAACTTGGTCTCATGGTCTGCAAACGTCAGTCAACGTTATCCCGTTCTAGTGCAGAGACAGAGTATCGAGGGGTAGTCAATGTGGTATCCGAGTCATATTGGTTATGTAATCTTCTATTAGAACTTCATTGTCCTATTAAGAAAGCTACCTTGGTTTATTGTGATAATGTTAGTGTCATCTACCTTTCTGGGAATCCGGTTCAGCACCGGCGCACTAAATATATTGACATGTACATTCATTTTGTTCGAGAGAAGGTAGCTCGTGGACAAGTACGCGTCTGTCATGTCCCTTCCAGATATCAAATTGCAGACATCTTTACAAAGGGTCTTCCCTCGGTCCTTTTTGAAGATTTCAGAGAGTCTTAACGTACGAAGACCGCTTGATATGATTGCGGGGGTGTGTTAAATATAATATGTACAATTATGCATTATCTTGTAGTCTTTCCATAATTGTATATTTAGTATCCAAATAGAATAGAGATTTAGATGTATAGTACGAAAATAATTTTCCTATATGTAACTTATATATATACCACATTCATTAATAAGAATAATCAAGGAATTATTTCTTTCAGTATATATTTTTAAAATATTATTGAAATTATTTATTAATGAACGTCATTAATATTTTATTAGTAGTTATTTACTTTTATTTACTCGGTGAATAAAAGTTGATTGGACATATAGATGAAAGTGACATGAAACCAACAACTTATGATATTAAAAAGAAAGTGTAACAATCTAAAATTTTACTGGAATTAAATTTATAAAATAATTTGAATTATGTTAAATACAATATATATATTTATTTCAGGTAAATATTATGTGCTTATAAATTATACTTGCAGGATATTTTATCTAGCATTATTCTTAAATCAATTACTTGGGATTCATGTGTCCTTAATCACGTATATAAATTTAACTGCACTATTTTACGGGTGCACACTTATAATTCCACACGGAATACATTAAAATTAATATGAATTTCTTGTTAATCTTATAAGTAGTAGATTGACACGGTATATATAAGCTGGCAGCCTCGTAGTGTCGGTGTTCGTGGCCTTAGCGTGCATGTTTTTTGGTAATGAAGAAACATAAACAAAACAATATAATGGCTGCAGGCTATGAAGTTCAGTTCGTGCAATTAATTATTAACTAAACTAAACCATGTCAATGCATGCTCTATGTTTGTTCCGAAAGAATATCCGTGACGCGTTTGGGCAATTTTATGAAGAATAATTTGTATTTATTGTGAGATGATTGTCTGTGATTAAATTTTAAATAAACAACTGTATTTGAATTAGATTTGTTTTTCAAAAACAAAACTAAGAATGTAGGTTATAACCAGGGCCGGCCCTGGGGTGGGCGGGCCGGGCGAGCGCCCAGGGCCTCAAAATATATAGGGCCTCTAGGGTTCTTCTAGCCGATCTTAACTAGTTTGGGATTGAGAAGTAATTGTAGTTGTTGATTTGATTCATTTAGATTGTTGTATGGATGAACTAGTTGAAGATCTGTGTTGCAATGAATAAGCTCTTGTTTAGTGTCTTTTTTTTAGTTACATCAGATTCGGTGTCTCTTTTTAATTTGTTTAGAGATTTGTATGTTAACATATAGATTAGTGCAAGATTTAGAGAATTTATAGGTTTTGTCGTTTTGGGATCAGTTTTTTAATCTTACAAGAAACAGGCAACGAATTGATATACAGGGTTCATTAAGCCGATCTTAGTAGTTGTTGATTCGATTAGATTAGATTATTGTATGGATGAACTAGTTCAAGATTTGTGTTGCAATGGATAAACACTTTTTTGTGTTTCGAATTAAAGGTGTTTTTTTTTTAACTTGATCTACTTATGTTTCTAGATATGGGTGAACCCTAGTGTTATAGAAGCTGTGGTTTTTCTTTTGGTAATTGTATATGGCTGTCTTATGAACATTGAACAACCGATGCCTGATTATGAATTTCTTATTCTTTTTTATTGCCTGCGCTATCAAATTAAATAAAGTATTTTTTTTTGTAGGAAAATCTTAAAGAATCTTAAAGTATCTCGAGGACACACAATTCAGTCTAATCGATTATTTTGCTGCTAAGAATGCAAGAAGATCAATGTTCAATAAGTAGTAAAGTACTAGCTGTTTTCCTTTTTTGTGTTCTCCTGGTAAAAGTATTGCAATAGTTTCAATTTATTATTGAAGATCTATTGAAAAATCAAGTTTTGAGAGGTACATCTTAATTTCTATACTTTTATTTGTCTTTTATATGCTCTCACTATGGGATTGATTTTTATCTTTAGAAAAATTTGAGGTCACATTTTGACAATCTAAAGGTTAGTACGCCTTTATAATTTGCTTGAGTAGAAATTAAAGAAGAACTTCAGTTGCGACTAATTATGAATTCAATTATAATATATGGGATGAAGTTATTTGATTTTATTTTATATATACCAAAAATAATATAATATATGTTTTTTTTAAAAGACCGCATTTATGAGTTTCGCCCATGGCCATCAATTACCTAGGAACGGTCCTGGTTATAACAATAATATCCTAGACTTACATGTTCTAGTAATAACGCGTAAATTTATACTATAACTAAATATATAAATAGAGAAGAGCAAGTAATAATTTACCTTTTGGAAAAATGTGATATAAGATGAAGGAAATCATATAGAAATTTGACATAAATTTGTGAAGGATCAAGAACTAATATTAAGTTTGTGGGCTATTATCAAAATTTAGTTTTGTTTCATTTTTGTTCCTGACAAACCAAAGACAACCTTTGCTTGTTTCGCGAAACTTTGATTTCTTTTATTGGGAACAATATTATTTACACAATCAAACAAATTTTTAAACTTTCTTGATAACCATCTTTAAAGGAATGCTACAACTTATTTATATACTTTTTGTTGTGAAGGCATGATTCTTCTTTCTTCGAGTGCGTCTGAGTGTAAACCCACCGACGTGATAATCGCAAACCACGTCAACCGATTAACTACATTGGCAGTAGTGTGGCCAACAAAAAGGTTTATGAGGATCGAACTCGTGGCCTTGCGGTCGTATTTCTTCTTCTGTGATTTGAATACCCTTGCGGGTAACTTATTTATATACTGTCAAGTGCAGGGAAGGAGCATCCACTTTTAATTGCAGTCCTTGTGAATATATCCTTTTCTTATTAGAAATCGAGAGACGTAGACGTATATGTGACACCGTAAGAAATTGCAATACCTCAGGGGAAAAAAGACAAAATAGGTGAACATAATCGTTTATAATTTATATAGAGAGTGATTGCACAAATTTTATATTTCTAGTTGGAAAAGCTCAAACGACTGGGGAATTCTCAAGCTATGGGTCTTCCAATCAATCTTTGTGAGAAATCTCTTTTCCGGGATAAGAATTTTTTGATTGATTCAGGGCGCCGCCCTCTTTCAACGAATTAGAACCCATTGAGGGGGCCTCGGCCCGGAAAGGGGAGAGTGGCCGAGTGGTCAAAAGCGGCAGACAACCGGCGTGTCAGAATGTGGTGCCCTATGCTTTATTCTTTCTAGCTGACAGAAGTGCTCTATTAATCTACTAATAAGGTGTTTCCTGACATTTCCGTCTATAGCTTTATTGTGAAAGACCAGATTGACCCGTTCTGTCATAAATACCTCCATATTCCGTTATATGTTATTTTGATGTATTATGTATAAAAAGACGTAAAAATGGCTAAGATTCCATCCAACACTGCTTCTAATTTTATGGGATGTCCACAAAGGACAACTCCGCTTCTAATTGACTTACTGATAATTAGATTTTTGCTAGATCTCAAAAACATCTAAATCCAGCATATATATTTGGTAAAATAATATACGTGTGAGTATGATGTACGGGAATAATAACTAACTATTAATAGTGCTTCGAAAGAATAAACAATAATGAATTACAATACAACAGACTTAAAGTCTAACAAGAGTTGTGACAACATCAATAAATTTTGTGATCTTGATATTCTGTCTTGAATCAATCTTGGATCTGCCGACCTGAATCTTCGTTCCTATTGCAACAAGCTCCTTGATCTTGATAGCCTGAAACCAAGAGACATTAAATCTCTACTTGTTACAACAATGTTGAGTCGAGTGTTAGCACTCTGTCCTTAAGACATTATTGCCCCGTATATATCTTTTTACGTTTATGGACACCTATCTCCCAAGATAAAACAACATCAAACAAATGAGCAAAGAAAACTCAAGTGTTTACTAAAAGAAGAACATTTAAGTGTGTGAAAGAATGTTGACAGAGGAAGAGGTTCAGAAAATCTGATTGTGTGTGTTGAACAATTGAGTCAAAGGCCTCAATTTATAGTAATGTAAGAATGCCTCTTCAAGTGCCACGTAATGAAGCCAAATAATGGATGATTTATGGAGGAAAAACTGACATTTGAATGCTCCAAAATGTTCCCATAATCAGCCAAACTTTTGGACTTCCGTCGCACAGACACTGCCAGGGAAGCGCCGCGGCTCGGCCTCGGAGGCGTTGAGGCTCCAGTGGCCAAAGGACCAATTAGCGTTGCGTCTCACGCCTTGGGTGCCGCTGCCCTTGTGGTGGTGGCGCCGCGGCTCCACGATGACGCCACGTTCCTTTTCCGACCCGTTTCGATATTACATTTCATACACTTCTTCCTTTATTTACCAATATGGAACACGTTTCATTTAACCAATGACCATCCATTATTTCATGTCTCAAACGTTTACTCACATACCAATATCTCTTTTACTTAAGAAATTTATGATACTTGACATTATGAGTGCACGTGTGTGAAAATGACGTTTCTGACGTGCGAGACCTCAATTGTCCGAGTCATAAATAATGGGTTAAACTTAATTCCATATTAGTAAATTTCCACTAATCCCCTCTTGAAAGAGATTTTGGCGCACCCACAAGGTGTCTTTCTAGCAATCTTTCGGCGGACCGATGTTACATCTGGATAGGTAGCCGTTGCTTTGAACCTTCCATAGTTGAATACCATCGGACTTACTTACTGCGCGGTGGACGTGATGTCTTGAACCGTTAGTGTTTAGTGTAACCCAAGACAACGGTACCGACATAATAACTTTCCTTACTTTAATTTTCTTAATGTTTTGTATGTTGTGGCCGTGGACACACTTGAATTCTTAAGTGCGTTCGTTTGAGGCGGCCTGTCCTCGCACTTGAATAGGTGATATCCTACAAGGTATCATGTTATACCCCACATCACAAGTGTTAGGCACCATTAAAAGTTTCCCCAAACCTAACCTCAACCAGTGAGGATCATGAAAGGTTTTGGAAACTTAACCTCTACACACCATGCAAGTAGCACTTTAAGGTCTATCGTGGGAACGACTTTGGACTCATGTTTCTTTACAAAAATCATCATCTGAAGTGCTCTTTCTTCCATAGAAGCGCTCAACTTTAACCTTTATGACTTAATTTTCCCATTGAACCTAATTCTTAGGATCTCCATGTAGTAAGGTTGGGTTTCCACCGTATCAGTTTTTATCATTTGGGTTTTACTCCTATTCCCCTAGACTGGCAGAACTTTTGATCTTTGGGTAGCCCTTTAGTTAAAAGGTCCGCTATATCCTTTGATTAGTAATCAAGGAAATGTCACCCGTGATGATCAACTGTCACACAGTCTTATGTCTCCATCAGATATGTCCAGACATAGTTATCTGTGCCCTTATCAACACTGACTGGCTAGTCATAGTGTATAACTAACAAAAGCGTGGGTTTCTCCCAATAAGGGACATCCTCTAAGAGGTCGTGAAGTTACTCAACTTACTTTCATGCTTTGTCAAAAGCAATAAACTCTGATTCCATCACGAATCGGACGATGCAAGTTTGCTTAAAGGATTTGCAAAGACACACCATACACATCCATGTGTAGCTTTGGTGTTCTTCAAGTCCGATGTCCAGTTTGCATCATTTTATTCTCTTAGAACCGTTAGACATTCGGAATACCATAATCCATAGATAAGCGAATATTTCAAATATCGTCATATCCGGTTTAACACCTTTTATAGATTATTTCCAGTGAACATTGGTTCAACTGATCTACTTGGTGAGCCGATACCAGGTCGTTTGTAGTGTGTAAAATACATTGAACTACATGTGGCCTGCGCATATCGCTCCTGGTATATGGGTGCACCACGATTCCAATCACTTCCCATGATTCATATCCATTGGTGACTTTAACGAGACTATCAAACACCTCACAAATGAGTTTGAAATTAGACCAGTCCGTTAGATGTCTTAGAAATCCCAATTCCTAAGATGTCATCTGCAATACCCATATCTTTTCCTATCGAAACATCGTTTCAACACATCCTTAGTCTCTAGTCTCAAACTAGGACTGTTTTCTATGATCAACATATCGTCTACATAAAGACATTTCATGAACGAGTCAGAATTACCTTTCATGTAGACACATTTGTCACACACTTTAATAGAGAAACACTTCGATAGTAGAGTACTATCAAGGTTTTCGTGCCATTTCTTCGAGGCATGTTTCAGCCCACACAGAGATTTGACAAGTCAATAAACTTTCTCCTATTGCCTTGGAACCACCTACCCCTCGGGTTGTTCCATATTACTTTCTTCTTCCATTTTCGGGCTTTTGGTTTTCCAACTGTTGGCTTTCTAGCTTCAGAGTCAATGTTTCTATAGTTTGATTCATTTTTTCTATTTTATCTGAAACTATCAGGACCAAAATGTAAATATTTTAGGGACCAAAATGGAAGTTCATGAAGAAGCCCAACAGTCCATCAAACCAACACTCTGGTTAGGAAGGGTGTCTTAACACTCATGTCACACAAGACTGTAGTGCCCCTGGATGTTAAGTTATTCACAGAGTAGCACATATCCATGTAGCTGATCGGTGTATTTTATATACACCTTTTGAGTCATTTTTAGTTAGTCTTTTGCCCAATTTTGTACAAATATGTGTCGTGTTAGGATATATTTTCTTTCTTTTGAGTCATAATGGTTTAAAGTGGCACATTGGCGAGAATGAGCGAAAAGAGGGCAGAAACAGAGGTTTCTGAGCTCAAAAAGCTAAAAAGTTAGCAACCCGGTCGAGAAACAGGGCGGCACCACGGCGCCACCAACCAGCAGCAGCAGAGCGCCATGGCGCCCAAAGAATAGAGAGCGCAGTTTAGCGTCGCGCCGATTGCGGGCCGGCGCCAAGGCGGAAAATTGTCAAATCCGATTGGAATGGGCGAGGCGAAGGAAAAGGTTTGAGACGTTTTTGAGGTTATAAAAAGGACCTTTTAGGTCAGATTTTGAGAGTTCCACACTTGGCAATTCATCACAACTTGGAGATCAAGATTGGAGACTTACTTTTGTGTATATTTTATTTCTTTTTGTATATGTTGGATATTAGTTTAGTTCTTGGCATGTCTATGACTAGGAACTAACTTAATTTAGGGCTTTTCATGTCGAATCGCTTGAACCTCATTGTAACACCCCATTTTAACCGGAGTCGAAACGGGAGTACCACGTATGGTTGATTCCTAAATGTATTTTAAGGAGTCGCCACCTAATTATTATAGTGAATTAGGACACTTAGTTTATTGCAATAAAAATACTGCAATTGACTTCCATTTAATGGTATGCGAAATTAGTGAGATTCTGGATCAGAGTTCTTTATTATCCTAAAGGGAAGGGGTTAGTCATCCTTTAAGATCCGCTAACTTGCGGTTGTTCGTTCAAACCTAGGTTAATTATTTATTGCTCTTTTTATTCTACCTATTCTAAGCATTTATAATTAAAATAAAGTGCACTACACAATAATAAAACTAAATTAAATGCGATATAAAATAACATTCCGGGACATCTTTTAGCCCTTTTTAGGCTTTCTGCACAAGATGATCTCCGGCTACCTGCATAAACACTTAGTAAAAGTGTTAGTATCAGAATAAATAATTTTAAAGTAATGACAGGAATTTAATAAGTAAAGCAAAAAATAAATAAATCGTCTTTTTGCCTGAGATGAGGCCTTGGAAATCGACGGAGATTCCTTCATCGGCCAATATTATTAAAAGCAATAAAATAAATAAAACCTTCATATCCGCGCCAAAACAATAATAGTTTTAAACACGGAGGGCTCAGATATGAAAAATATATAAAGTGGGACGGCTAAACAAGTGCGTTTGCGAATTATACTGCCAGTAGCGTGTTGGTTATCCTGTAAGTTGAAGAAATCATCCTTGCCCAGAAAGCTTCATTTATTTTATTTTCCGTCTTTGCAACTGTGGAGGCTTCAAAAATCGACGGATAACTTTTTCATCGGCCATTAAGTGTAGCATCTTGTTCAAATCAGTAAAATACCAACAGTGTAGTATTTGTTCTAAATCGAGAAACCGGAAAATGTCCAAAATAGCCTAAAAATCAGTCCGAGAATATGACCAAAGGGTAAAATCGTCCAAAATCCGTAGGGACGGTGGTAGTGCAACAATACAAAGAAACCAAATGGCACGTGAAACACTAGGAAACAACATAACAATGAAAAAGGGTCCAAAATCATCAGAAAAACAACCGAAACCATAGGAGGCGATTGTCGATCGTCGGAAATTTCAAGATGTCGCGAGTCTTAAAACTCCGGCCAGACACTTCCAAATCATCCCAAACTGAAAGCAACCCAAAAATATCCCAAAATAATCCCCAAATAAACCAACAAGTCACGGACGGTCAAAAAGCAGCAATAATAGCGACAAAAATCGAAATCACCCAACAAAGCGAGAATAACGTAATCATTCACGGACAATCAGAAACAACAACAATAATAGCTAACAAAAATCGAAATCAGTCCAACAACAACAATAACATAATAGCAACGAAAGAGAAACAACGGCGATTTCGTGAATGCGGCGATGCGGCGTGGCGATGGGGTTCACGGTGAGACTAGCGGCGACGGGGAATGAGGGAGAGGGCGACGGGAGTGAGGGAGAGGGCGACGGGAGTGAGGTTCGATGGTGACAGTGATGGTCGATGGGGTGTGGAGGAAGCGAGGAAAAGGGGTGTGCGGGTGCTGCGGGTGAGGTGTTCCGGACCAGTGGTGTGAGGGAGATGAGTGGAGAGGGAGATGAGTCTGTGCGGCTGCTGGTGTTTTGAAAGGGGGGTTCGCCGGAGCTTGGAGCTCCGGCGAAGGGCGGCGACGAGGGAGGTGAAGAAGGGTGTGAGGGTGAAGGTGAGTTAGGGCTGGCAGTGATGGTGTGAAGTGTGCGGGTGTTCGTCGAACTGGAGCTCGTGGCAGCAGCGGCAGGAAAGAGGCGAGGATGAGAGGGTGAGGGAGCTGAGGTTGAGTGGTTAGGGGTGAGGTGTCTTTGAAAGAGAGAGAGTGCGGCTAGGGTGTGTGTGAGAGGTGAGGGTAGGTTTAAGAAATTTTAATGGGTGTGGTTTAAAATGGGGGGATGTTTTGTTTTTATAGGGGGTAGATTAGGGTTTGGTATTTGGGGGGGAAAAATGAAAAGTGGGGTATTGTTTTGGGGAAAATAAAAAGATGAAAGTTTGGGTGAAATTAAAAAATGGTGTTGGATTGGGTGATTCAAATCGTGTCTTGGTATTTGGTTCGACAAAAATGCAAATTTGGTTAATTATTTAAAGAAAAATTATTTAAAAAGATGCAAAATTATTAAAATGCAAATGCCGATGCAATAATACTAAAATGAAATATTTAAGAAATGTCTAATGTCTGATTAAAAGTAAAAGCAGCGGTCTTAGATTAATTATTTAAAGAGATGCCAATATTATTAAAATAAAAACATAATATTAACAAAGACATAATGCTTAATTTTAAAATAAAAAGATGAAATGCGTTTTGTGAAGAAATAAACATAGAATATTATGTAAAAATATGCAAAATAACGGTTAAAATGGGATGTGCTAAAATACTTAAAATTGCACGAAATATACAAAAAGCAGGTCAAAATTATGTCAATGACATGTCCTCTTTGTGCGGAGATGATGGAAGAGTCTTGGACAAAGATGTTGACTTGTAGCCAATTTTGTCTGTTTATAAACTATAAACTCAAAAATAGGGATGTGCGGACCCGAAAAATGTCGATGTCAAATCGTGATGACCTTTGGGTCGTTATGATGCAAAATTAAAAAGCAAAGCCGATTAATAATGTCGATGTCGAAGTATGATTGACTTGGGTTGCGGTGATGTGGTCTTTGAAAAGGACATGGTGTTTGTAGATGTTGATGGCGTCATTGCATAAACGCGATGCACGCGTCGTTGCGTACGGATCAAACATAGATGCGATGCAGATGTTCGTCGTTGCATAAACGAAACATGAATGAAACGGTTGCATAGGCTTTTATGAAATGACGTCGTTTTGGACGCAATCAGATGCTCGTCGTTGCATAGACGAAACATGAAATCGTTGCATAGGCTTAAATGAAATGGCGTCGTTGCGTAGGCGATCTGAGATGCTCGTCGTTGCATAGACGAAACATGAATGAAGCCGTTGCATAGGCTTAAAAGAAATGGCGTCGTTGCATAGGCGCGATCACGAATGCTCGTCGTTGCATAAACGAAACATGAATGAAGCGTTGCATGCTTAAAAGAAATGGCGTCGTTGCGTAGGCGCGATCTGCAGATGCTTCGTCGTTGCATGACGAAACATGAATGGCCGTTGCATAGGCTTAAAATGAAAAGCGTTGTTGCATGGACGCGATGCGGATGCTCGTCGTTGCATAGGCGAAACATGAATGAAGCGTTGCAGGCTTTTGTGAAATGGCGTCGTTTTGAGCTAATGCAGATGCTTCGTCGTTGCATGAACGAAACATGAATGGCCGTTGCATAGGCTTAAAATGAAATAGCGTCGTTGCATAAACGCGATCACGGTCTTTCGTTGTTGCATGGGCCGAAACATGAATGAAACGTTGCATAGGCTTAAAAGAAATGGCGTCGTTGCGTAGCGCGATCTGAATGCTTCGTCGTTGCATAGACGAAACATGAATGGAGCCGTTGCATGCTTAAAATGAAAAGCGTCGTTGCATGGACGCGATCACGGATGCTCGTCGTTGCGTAAACGAAACATGAATGAAACGTTGCATAGGCTTAAATGAAATGGCGTCGTTTTGGACGCATCACGGATGCTCGTCGTTGCATAGACGAAACATGAATGAAGCCGTTGCATAGACTTAAAATGAAATGCATTGGTTTAGGGGCGTACCTGTTTTGTGACCCGTCTGGGTTGAGATAGCGTCATTGCATAGACGTTGTGCATTTGTGACCCGCATGGGTTTATTGTTGTGTTTCTGCCTTTGCTGATATGAAGATCCTGCACTCAAAGAAAACTTGTGAGTTTTAGGAAATGAGTGGTTGATTAGCGTCGATTCTGTAGCTTTGGCTCTTGACACTTGCATTCTTGGTGAAGACCTAGTTGGCCTTCTTTTTCCTGTCTATTGTCATTTTCTTGCTGTGAATTCCTTAAAATGTCCCAGTTTCTGGTAATGAAGATGTTGAACTGGGTAATGTTGCATCTTGACGCTATCAAGGCGATCAGGTAAGCATTTTTTTTTTTATAATGAATGAAAAGCTAATGCGAGAATATGGACAAAATTGAGTCCAGTGCAAAATAAGGAAGAAATATTTCTAACGGTGTGACCGAAGCCGATGTGGCTGTCTACGTATCCCGTAGAAGTCGGTCAAGCGTAGTTCTTTGTAAAAATAAGATTTTTTTATGATTTTAAAATGATGCGGGACCGAAGCCGCTGTGGCCGCCTACGTATCCCGCCGAGGGAATCAGGTCAAGACGTAGTTCGTGATTCAATTTTTTTTTTTTTATGTAATATGCATTTTGTTGTTTTTCTGAAAAAATGGAAGACGCCATTACATTCCGACTTCAGTTGATACCAACAATTAGTATTTTGCACGAGGATTTTCATTTATTGCTTTCAGTCTAACCGAGATTGACTCTGGTGTAATTCACACAGCTTCAGATAGTACCTCAGACATACCTGAGTGTCGACACACTTTGCGTCAAGGTTTCGAACTACACGTAATCTCACGTTTCAAATGCCCTCACAGAAAGAAAGTCCCATTTCACACATATATTTCAGTATTTTGAATTTTGGAACGTTGAGAGAATTGCGCTCACACTCAAAAAGATGTTCAATGCATGCAATTGTGATACCATAGGCTTGGCCGTCATGTAAGTATCCACTAATGTGAGAACCCTCAGTATAAGATCATGTAGGGCTTGTAATGTAGGTTTGTAATGTAGGTTTGGGGCAATGAGTGGATATCATTTAGATAAAAGTGACTAATCCTTCCTTGAGCGTTGGACTATGTCCGTGCTTGATATTTGTGCGATTTAATGCTGATTTGCTTCTTTTTGTCCCAGTTTTTTGCATTGACTTCTTTTGAATCCTTCATTTCGAGCCCCTTTTTTTTTCGGGGTCATATATCCCTTTTTCTTTTTTTTATCGGGGCTTTCGATTGTGTGAAGTCGTCTCTGCTTTAGGTTTTTGAGACTTTGACAATTTTTGTCTTTGCAAACTTCAGCTAGAATTTTGTCAGTCACTTGCACATTTCTAAAGCACTCAAGGAGGTCGGGCCAAGAGAGGGATAGTGCGTGCGCTCGAGAAAGAGTATAGGTGTAATATGCGGTTGTCAAAAATAGGTTTTAGGCTCGAAAGGGTGTACTAGGGATAATGTTATTTGGTAGGTGAAAAGGCTCAAGCGGGTCAAAAAAGCCTACGATCATTTCCCCACCGAGTGTTGCTCGAGATTTCGCCTCAACAAACATTCGGGCGAGTTCTAGATCACAATGCAACGCAATTGAACTTATTCAAACACTCACCATTGATGCATATGAAACGATGAGGTTCGTTTCGTCCTTATCTTGAAAACACGCAAGACAATGTCATTTACGGGTGTGAATAAGAGGTACCAAAAGAATTTATGGTTTACCACAAAGTCCACCCATACCGATTATCACATGTTTTTTTTATGCACACTCGTAACTGTGTTAGTATCAACAAAGTCAAACAATAATACTTAAAAAAATGTTTTTTTTTTGTATTTTGAATAACATTTTTTTTTGTATTTTCGAATAATTGTTTTTTTTTTGAATTAATTAATATTTTTTTGAATAAAGGGCACCGAACCCGAATGGGGCTGCCTACGTATCCCGCCGAGGGAATCAGGTGCGCGTAGTTCATTCAAATATGTTATAAAATGTATGCTTGAAAACATATATATATAAAAAAATAGCAATGTAAAGCTGTGCAAAAGAAATGATTGCCCACTGTGGACGAATGCAAAGTAAAATGAATGCCCGAAAACATGATGAATGGGATGCATGAGTGAGACATGCGCTCTTTATTATTATTATTATTTGTGGTTTTTATTTTTGTGGTGTCGAACTCAAAATGAGTTGCCTACGTATCACACCGTGTGGTGAGAATCAGACACGCGTAGTTCGGAATAATTATACTGTAAAATGTATGATATGAAAGAACTATGTAATTAACGCTAAACATATCAATTGAGTTTGCAAACATGAATAAAAATACAAAGTATAAAAGAACTGAGAGCGATGTCTCCTTGAATATGGTATAAACTGACTTCTATTAGTCAACATAACTAATGCTCATTTTTGTGATGATTTTTTTTTTCGACTGCCCTAGGCTGATTGAGAAGACGACCTTCCTGCAAAAAATATGAGAAATAGGTGAGTAGGAAAATAACAAAAATAATAAAAATGCAAAGGTGTGACAATATAGTCAAAAGGCCTCGATTAGTTCGAGGATGGTGGTTGATGCTTCACAAAGTCTAAGTCGCGCTATTCAAGAGTGATTTCTGTGATGAAGTCCCGATTGCAATGTGACATGACAAAAGTGCAAAAATGCAAATGCACGCGTGCGGTTATAAGCCCGTGACATGATATACGGGGTTTAAAGAGTAATTATTGCTTTAAATAATATGTGCAAATTGCTAGCGACAAACCATAGTAAACAAAAGCCTTCAAATCAAGCGCGCTAATATGCATGGAACCTCTCTTATGCCAGAGGTCGGCCTAAACGCCAAATATGCGAAATTATGATAAATAAGTCCAAGCCGTTAAACTGCAATGTTTCGTTGGAAATGGCGACCAAATGACGGTGCACTTTTCCCAATTTCGGCGTGTCATGACCAGGCTTGGATCCGTCTATCATTATTACGCTACACATATATGCTTATTGGTCGTCGGGTTGTGAAACCCAACAACAATTTGGAGGATTTCCTAATCGTGGAGACGATACCAAGGCTCGACCCACCTAGAGTGTATGCGTCGTGACTTAAAAATGTGGTATAGCTCTATCCTAATTTTGCTAAGATTTGGCTTGCTAGACAAAATGGTTCCCGGCGGACTACTCGAGTGAGAAGGCTACGCGGCCACGGATGGTCGGCTGCTCCGCGCCTTTGCCAACTCTCCTAAAATTGGGTAATTGAAAGAAATTTTGCGGGTGCGTACAACACACCTCGCGTGTAGTGTGTGATAGTGTTAATTTTCCAGAATGGAGAAAATATGAGCGGAATGCCAGTTTAAGGAAAACAGTAAAATAATGTAGCAATTAAATTAGTTAATTACAAAATAAAAACAAACAATATAAAATATTTATAACAAATATAAAAGCAAAATAAAGTGCAATATTTAATTAACCTGAGTTTGCTATGATCAAGAACCTGATATCCCAGTGAGTCGCTTTGTAACACCCCATTTTAACCGGAGTCGAAACGGGAGTACCACGTATGGTTGATTCCTAAATGTATTTTAAGGAGTCGCCACCTAATTATTATAGTGAATTAGGACACTTAGTTTATTGCAATAAAAATACTGCAATTGACTTCCATTTAATGGTATGCGAAATTAGTGAGATTCTGGATCAGGGTTCTTTATTATCCTAAAGGGAAGGGGTTAGGCATACTTTAAGATCCGCTAACTTGCGGTTGTTCGTTCAAACCTAGGTTAATTATTTATTGCTCTTTTTATTCTACCTATTCTAAGCATTTATAATTAAAATAAAGTGCACTACACAATAATAAAACTAAATTAAATGCGATATAAAATAACATTCCGGGACATCTTTTAGCCCTTTTTAGGCTTTCTGCACAAGATGATCTCCGACTACCTGCATAAACACTTAGTAAAAGTGTTAGTATCAGAATAAATAATTTTAAAGTAATGACAGGAATTTAATAAGTAAAGCAAAAAATAAATAAATCCGTCTTTTGCACAAAGGAGGCCTTGAAAATCAGACGGAGATTCCTTCATCGGCCAATATTATTAAAAGCAATAAAATAAATAAAACCTTCATATCCGCGCCAAAACAATAATAGTTTTAAACACGGAGGACTCAGATATGAAAAATATATAAAGTGGGACGGCTAAACAAGTGCGTGCGAGAATTACGCCGCCGGTAGCATGTTGGTTATCCGGTGTAAGTGGAAGAAATCATCCTTGCCCAGAAAGCTTCATTTATTTTATTTTCCGTCTTTGCAACTGTGGAGGCCTCAAAAATCGACGGATAACTTTTTCATCGGCCATTAAGTGTAGCATCTTGTTCAAATCAGTAAAATACCAACAATGTAGTATTTGTTCTAAATCAGTAAACCAGCAAAAATGTCCAAAATAGCCTAAAAATCACCGGAATATGGCGAAAGGGTAAAATCGTCCAAAATCCGTAGGGACGGTGGTAGTGCAACAACAATACAAAGAAACCAAATGGCACGTGAAACACTAGGAAACAACATAACAATGAAAAAGGGTCCAAAATCATCCAAAAACAACCGGAAACCATAGGAGCGATGTCGATCGTCGGAAATTTCAAGATGTCGCCGGAGTCTTAAAACTCCGGCCAGACACTTCCAAATCATCCCACAAACTGAAAGCAGCCAAAAAATATCCCAAAATAATCCCAAAATAAACCAACAAGGTCGCCGGACAGTCCGACAAAACAGTAACAACGTAATCAACATTCGCCGGACAGTCCGAAAAACAGCAACAATAATAGCCAACAAAAATCGAAATCAGTCCAACAAAACAGTAACAACGTAATCAACATTCGCCGGACAGTCCGAAAAACAGCAACAATAATAGCCAACAAAAATCGAAATCAGTCCAACAACAACAATAACATAATAGCAACGAAAGAGAAACAAACAGCGATTTGTGTCAATGGCGAAGCGTGGCGTGATGCAGATGGGGTTCACGGTGAGGCGGCGGGAATGAGGAGAGGCGGCGGGAGTGAGGAGAGAGGCGGCGGAGTGAGGTTCGATGGTGACAGTGATGGTCGACGGGGTGTGGAGGAGCAGGGAGAAGGGGGGTGTGCGGCTGCTTTGCGGCTGGGGGGTGTTCGCCGGAACAGTGGTGTGAGGGAGATGAGTGGAGAGGGAGATGAGTCTGTGCGGCTGCTGGTGTTTTGAAAGGGGGGTTCGCCGGAGCTTGGAACTCCGGCGAAGGGCGACGACGAGGGAGGTGAAGAAGGGAGTGAGGGTGAAGGTGAGTTAGGGCTGGCAGTGATGGTGTGAAGTGTGCGGGTGTTCGCCGGAGCTCCGTGGCCCAGCGGCAGGAAAGAGGCGAGGATGAGCGGGTGAGGGAGATGAGGTTGAGCGGTTAGGGGTGAGGGTGGGCTGAGAGAGAGAGAGAGAGGGGTGCGGATAGGGTGTGTGACGGGAGAGGTGAGGGTAGGTTTAAGAGCAATGCGGTGGGGTGGTTTAAAATGGGGGGGATGTTTTGTTTTTATAGGGTAGATTAGGGTTTGGTATTTGGGGATTGAAAAGTGGGGTATTGTTTTGGGGGGGAAAATGAAAAGATGAAAGTTTGGGTGAAATTAAAAAATGGTGTTGGATTGGACTGATTCAAATCGTGTCTTGGACTGGACTGGTTCGACAAAAATGCAAGGCTGGTTAATTATTTAAAGAAAAATTATTTAAAAAGATGTAAAATTATTAAAATGCAAATGCCGATGCAATAATACTAAAATGCAATATTTAAGAAATGTCTAATGCCTGATTAAAAGTAAAAACGCGGTGCCGATTAATTATTTAAAGAGATGCAAATATTATTAAAATAAAAACATAATATTAACAAAGACATAATGCTTAATTTTAAAATAAAAAGATGAAATGCGTTTTTGTGAAGAAATAAACATAGAATATTATGTAAAAATATGCAAAATAACGATTAAAATGTGGTGTGCTAAAATACTTAAAATTGCACGAAATATACAAAAAACGGGTCAAAATTGACTGTCAACACTCATTCTTATGAATTAATGCATGTTTTGGTTTCTTCTTATTATTGTTGAGATTTATTCAATAATTGTTTTGATTGCTTGATATTTAATTGATCACTAATTATCATAACTTATATGATTTCTAATCGAAAGTCGAAAGGGGAGATTGTGAATATGATATAGTTGAATAAACATAGGTTTAAATCGTGGACGAAAGTACCCCGATACTTGTGTAGCTTAATAGGTTATTGCGCTTAATCCTCCTTTGTAGTCAATCTTGTCATCGAAAGATAGAAGGGTTCTACATTGAGGTTGAGTGTTTATATTACCTTAACAGGAGTATAAAACAGATTAGTTAACCTGCTATCTCAGAATAGAAGAAGAACCATAATTATTTGCATTAACGAGTAAAGCGAGCGGATAGTTGAGGAGATTTGGAAGCCTTATTTCCACCATATCTGAAGTAAAGTAAAGTAAATTAGTTAGCATCTATAATCATAGCTATAAACAATTCATCAAATTATCGGTTATCAAATAGATACTACAGAATAGAGGTTGATAATTGAACACTAATCTCTGAGGACGATAACTCGGTCTTCTAGACTATATTACTTGTCACGACACGTGCATTTGCGTTTAGTGTGTGCATAAATCACACATCAATAGCCGAGGCCTTACACTCGTCAGTATATCCTATACTTTGTACTCAACTTGAGTATCCACTTTTACAACCCAAAGGTTCTTTTCCCGGAGGAAGATCAACCATTACATAAGTATGGTTCTATCTGATGAAGTCTATTTCTCTCTTTGTAGCTTCCTTCTATGTAGCGCTTTTGGAGTTGGCAATTCTTCATTAATTGTCCATAGTTCATTCTTAACCATACAAGCTAGAAGACTTAGCACAAGTCTTTGCCCCTTCTTTGCTCTGTCTCGGTTCAACACCTAGAATTCATGCGTTCTGTAGATCTGGAACATTAAGTTTCGGATAGTCAGCAACTTCCGAGTCCTGTAGATCTGAAACATCTAGTTCCGGACAGTCAGGCACTCGCGAGTTCATTTTAACCTCGAACAATTACTTCTTATTCCTTCTTATCTTCAAATAATTCAGCGTTCTTTGACACCAAAATGCGATCAACACTATTGTTCTTTGCAGATCCAGTGGATATATAATTCTACAGTCTTAGGTCCAATCTTGACCTGCTTTGGCTTAGGTATTTCAACCCTTGTCACACTACCCCATATCACAACATTTGTAGATGAGATTTGTTCCATGTTTCACATAGAGGGTCATTTTTATCCTTATGCGGAGTTCTGTTGAGAATCGCATTAGCGGTAAAGACCGCCTTGCCCCACATATTTTATAGTTTGGCTTTGCGCTAGGCTAATCACCGTTAGACTAAGGTGAGTCATGAGCAGTCATTTGATGAACGATGCTTCACATTCTCCCCTTATATCCCTATGAATTCCTCAATCCGTAGCTTTTCAACTTCTGCTTTGTAGCGCTCATCCGCTTCAAAAGCTTCATCTTTGCTTTTCAACAAACAAATGATGCAATACGTTGTACCATCATCAATGAAGGTCACAAAGTACTTGTTTCCCCCCTCTATTTCGTATAAGCTATAAATCATCCATATATGTGTGACTAAGTTATAGAGGAGCGGTGCTTCTTTCGCTATTCCTTTGACGAAATGGAAATGAGATTTTGCCTCTTCGCCTACCTCACATTTATTTTGAGGGCTTATGTCGACAGAAGACAACAATCTCAACTTAGTTGTCTTTTGAATGATTTTATATTTAACGTGTCTTAATCTATGATGGCATAAATGTATGGATTACAAATATATCATTCATTTGGCTACAGACATATTGTATCATTCTTTGTTATTATAGACCCGTTGGACTAGACTCAAACCATCTTGACCAACAACGTCCTTGAAACCAAGTTTGGGACATGTATCACCTCTTTTTAGAGTGATCCCATTCCCTTAAGTCCTTTTGAGGACTACCTCTCCAACCTTTTCTACTTTAGAGGTGGTGTTACTTCACATGAACAACCTCTTGCCCGTGGTTAGAGCATAACCGGATCATATATGATCTAGATAGTCTGGCCCACTCCAGTTACCTTGGCAGACTGATTGTCCAATTTCTTTTATGTCCTCCTTTAGGCCTTCAGATCATTTAAGATATAGAAACTCTGGCCCACTCCAGTCGCCTGTAGGCTTTGTATGACTGAGTGTCCAACATCATCCTATCAAATGAATGATCTTCTGTCGGAAACGGTGACATGTTTGTCTATAGTCTTCTAGTTCTTGTCTTTAGTCATTTTCCCTTGTGATTGGTGTCCAGGGAAATTCCTGGCGCCTACTTAGGATTGTCCATAATTCTAATTTTATTACAATCTAGTCCACAACATTTAAGCCATTGTTTACAATAGTCCAATCTTTAAACGGGAAGGAAAGTGAGATTAAACTTAAGATTTTAAAGCGTAAGGAATATAGTTTTTCTGGAGAATCTTTTCATATTCATAGCCTTACTATACTCATTTTAATCTCATTATTGACATCTTTTAATCTTATCTTTGACAAGGAAGAATAAGTACCTTAGACCTTTTAATTTTTTGCCCACGCCAGTCACGTTGTTGGACTGCGTGTCCAAATCCTCCTTACCATAAGATATAGGCTTTCTGCTACAAGATGGAACATCATCTCCAGCCTTCTCCTCATGTCCTAGTTGACATCCTCAACTTCTTGTAGGCACTTATTTCCACCACTCTTGGGAGCGGTGACCGCAACGCTTCCTTGACCCTTAGCCTTGCTAGCATGACTATCAACAGTATCTTGAAGTTCATCATCAGATCCAGAGATCCCACCTTTGACAAAGACAGATTTGTAACTGTCGTCAAAGAGAGCCAAAACTAGGACCAGATTTGAAAACTTTATACTTGATAGAGACAGTGTTAGAACTGTCAACATAATTGTTTTCATGAAGAAAACCACAGCCAGATTTAGGACTATATCTGTTGCCGAACATCTTTCGAGCACTAGTACAGATAATGTCTTAAGATTGTGAGTACAATGGTGGATGTACGGGAATAATAACTAACTATTACTAGTGTTTCGAAAGGATAAACAATAATGAATTACAATACAACAGGCTTGCAGCCTAACAAGTATTGTGACAACATCAATAAGTTTTGTGATGTTGATCTTCTGTCTTGAATCAATCTTGGATCTGTCATCCTGGATCTTCGTTCCTATTGCAACAAACTCCTTGATCTTGATAGCCTGAAACCAAGAGACACTAAATCTCTACTTGTTATAACAGTGTTGAGTCGAGTGTTAGCGCTATGTCCTTAAGACATTATTGCCCCAAATATATCATTTTACGTTTATGGGCAAGTGTCTCCCAAGATAAAACATTATCAAACAAATTAGCAAAGGAAACTCATGGTGTTTACTAAAAGAATAACTTTTGAGTGTGTGGAAGAATGCTTAGAGAGAAATAGGTTCAGAAAATCTGATTGTGTGTGTTGAACAATTGAGCCAAAGGCCTCAATTTATAGTGACGTAAGAATGCCTCTTCAAGTGCCCATGTAATGGTCATTTAAGTGTCATGTAATGCAACCAAATAATGGCTGATTTATGGAGGAAAAATTGACATTTGAATGCTCCAAAACGTCCCCATAATCAGCCAAACTTTTGGACTTCCGTCGCACAGACACTGCCCGGGAAGCGCCGCGGCTCGGCCTCAGAAGCGTCGCGGCTCTAGTGGCCAAAGGACCAATTAGCGTCGCGGCCCTTGTAGTGGTAGCGTCGCGGCGCCCCGGCTCCGCGGTGACGCCACAGCCCTTTTCCGACCCGTTTGATCTTACATTTCGTACACTTCTTCCTTCATTTACCAACGTGGAACACGTGTCATTTAACCAACGACCATCCATCATTTCACGACTCAAACGTTTACTCACGTACCAATATCTTTTTCACTAAAGAAATTTACGATACTTGACATTACGAGTACACGTGTGTGAAAACAACGTTTCCGACGTGCGAGACCTCAATTGTTCGAGTCATAAATAAAGGGTTAAACTTAATTCTATATTAGTAAATTTTCAACAATAGGAGCATAATCTATCCTGGACTCAAAAATTCTAAACAAAATAGCTTTTTATTTTCTTGATTGACTGGGTCTATTAATATTTTATAGTAATTCTTTCTTCATAGGAAATTTATGGATACTGAAAACTAATTAGCACTCATTTCTCCTACTCTCCCTCTTTTATTTCCATTTAAATTTTAATTTTTTTAACTCTTATATTGTCATTCTTTATTCTCTTTTTGTTTTTATTTTTTGAGTGGGTAGATTATTGCCGCCTTCAAGTTGTTTGCGGTTGGAAAGTATTGAAAAAGACAAAAAGTTGAAAATGAGACACCATAAAAATGTGATGAGAATTGAGATAGATGGGATCATCTATTCTCATTTTTTCCTTTCAATACACACAGTTCATAATCCGTCGATTCAATACTAATTATTTACATTAAATATGTTATAAAATATCATATATATTATTAAAATTTATATGTAATATTTTTTATATAATAATGATATATAAATTTATGTTAATGAAATTAGTAGGAATATTACATATACACTTTTAATAATATATATGATATTTTACAACATATTTAATGTAAATAATTAGTATTGAATCGGCGGATTATGACCTATGTGTATTTTTTAGGTTTTTTGAATAAAAAAAAATGTGATTTTGTGAAAGAGTCCTGGACGGTGGGAAATTCCAAAGGGAAATTTTTTCCCGTGTCACATGGTCCTTTCGCGAAGCGCTCTTCTCACTCCTACCCCGCAAGCAAAGAGGTTTTAAGATAGCAGGCGACCAAGTAAAAAATGAAGCTTAATATTACATATAAAATTTTAATAATATATATGATATTTTATAACATAAAAAAGGTATTTTGGTGCACTAAGGTTTCACTATATGGCGGGATATGATATTTTATAACATATTCTACAAAAAATACACATAGGTCCTAATCCGCCGATTCAATACTAATTATTTACATTAAATATGTTGATATTATATAACATATTTAATGTAAATAATTAGTATTGAATCGGCAGATTAGGAACTATGTGTATTTTTTGTAGAATTTTGACACGCCATCGTTCTTGATTGATGATAACTGATAAGATTGCATGAGAATGAGATCAGTCTTTTCGACCTATTCCCATAATCTGTCCTGATTTTAGGATCCGATTCCTCAAACTTCAACACATTCAATGTCAATGAACAACATTTTCATGTAACAACAATAATTGTCACGGACTATTTTCTCTTGGTCTCGCCTTCGGTCTAAATCAAACACCGATTTTTCCTCATCAACGACTTCTTCTTCCCTCATCACTGATAAATTAATATTTGATATTTTTATCACAATAAAGATCAAATTTATATATACAGTATTAAAGGCGAATTTAAGATTGGTAGAACATCAGTGCACGTAGTATCATAAAAAAAAATTAAAAAATGAGAATTGAACTCAATATTTAACAAAATGCACCATTCAACTTTATTAGAGTATGAAACCAACAAATAATATTAGATAATTCTAAGAAATATATACATAAAATACTAATTTGACGGAAAGATCATGAAACAATATAAAAGTTTTAAATTATTCATCTTTATTAAATTATTTGTAATTATCTTTTAGATGATTTACTAATCTATATTTTCAGTGAATAAAATTAAACACCACAAATCAAATCAAATTATCTTTTCTTAAAATTAATAAAATAAAATCTTTATTAACTAGGCTAGTTAAGGGATAATATCCATACATTTATTGTTTGACTTAAATGGTGAATGATTCTTTTAGGATTGTTGCCAAATCATCCCCATCCCACCAGATTCTCCACAATTTACTCTAACTTCTTCACACACTATATATTATCTTTCACTTTCTAATCAATCCTTTTTATAAATTCATATACAAAGAGCACTTCCAATTAGTTCATTAGCAATGGCAGCAACAGTTGCAGAAACCTTGAGCAACCCTATCACAATCTGCAACCCAAAA
Source organism: Przewalskia tangutica (assembly GCA_029844215.1). NCBI lineage: Eukaryota > Viridiplantae > Streptophyta > Magnoliopsida > Solanales > Solanaceae > Przewalskia > Przewalskia tangutica. The sequence continues at coordinate 47,419,509 of CM056727.1, read as the reverse complement.
CCAACAAGAGTTTGTTTTTCATATGCAGCCTATGCCAAAAATGTCATACAACATCTCAAATCCTCCAAAATAATCGTCGAAAAAGGTCTTTCCGATATAGAATTCTCCACCATTGAATCAAATTTCACCTTCATTTTCCCACCTGATCTTCGTTCTATACTTCAAGAAGGTCTTCCCATTGGCCCTGGATTTCCCAATTGGCGATCCTCGTCCCAACAACAATTAGAGATCATCAAGAATTTGCCAATTTTGAGTTTATGTAAAGATGTCAAGAAACGTAATTTTTGGGTGGATTTTTGGGGGATTAGGCCAAGGGATAATGATCAGGCTGTTGATATAGCAAAAGGGTTCTTGAAAAAAGCGCCTGTTCTAGTTCCTATTTATCAGCATTTTTATATTCCTTGTACGCCGTGTTTGGCTGGGAATCCTGTTTTTTACGTGCATGATGGCGACGTTAAATTATGGAGTTTTGATATATGTGGTTTTTTTCATCAAGTGGAGTTTCAGAGAAAAGAAATGATTTTGAGACGACCCAGTTTGTTTAATTTAATGAATTCACCGGCATGGGCGGCGACGGAAGCTATAAAGATTGAATTTTGGACGGAAATGGCGGAGACGGCGGCGCGTGGAGGTGGAAGGCACCTGCGGTGGTGGAGTGAGGATTTAGAAGGGTATTTAGAGGAGGTGTTTTTGAGGTTGACGGAAGCGGGGTGGAAAGAACAGGATGTTAGAGAGATGATGATGGTGGAGGATGGCGGCGGTGGCGGTAGTTCCGGCGACTGGAGGAGTCGCTGCGATGACGGCGCGTTTGTCGACAAGAAAGATGTGGAATCGCACGTGAGGTTGTTGTCGAAGAGGTTATTACGTGCGGGTTGGAGTACGGAAGATGTGGTGGACACACTAGGGTCGTCTGAGGAGATTTATCCCGAAGAGGATTCTTGCATTGATTTTTATCATAAAACAAGCTAATTAATTTTGCATTGTCTAGAGACTGGAGCTGTGTAAAGTATATCATTTAGGGCATGTAAGCTTCTCCAAAAAAATGTTTCTGTTTCTTAGAAATAGTTTTGGAGAAATTTTTCTGTAGAATTTGTTACGGTATTTGACTTATAATTATAGAAATACTTCTAAGACACAGAAATAATTTCATGTTTGACCCACATTTATGCAAATTTACTAAAATATTATTTTTAATAGATTTAAAACTATTTAAAATATTAATTTCTATCATATATTTCTAAAAATTAGTATATCTTTATAATTTAATAAAAAAAATTAAAATTATTTAATTACAACATTTAATCAAAAAATAATATTATATTGTACATAAGAAATGTAACGACAATATGATAGTCAATGACTCAAATATGTCAAAACCCACCCCGCCCTACTACACCTATTCTCACCCCATCCTCAAATTTCTATGTCATATTTTTTTTACTTTTATAAAAAAATTAATTATTTTCTTCCCCTACCCCCCCCCCCCCCCCCGTCCACCTATCCCATTCTCAAATTTTAATTTTAATTTTTTTTATTTTTATAAACAGTTTATAAAAAATATGAATTTTTTTCTTACCTCACCCCATTGCCCTACCCATCCTCAAATTTCAATCTCATATTTTTTGTTACTTTTATAAAAAATGTTGAAAATATGAATTTTTTCTTACCTCCCTACCCCTCCCCGTCCACGTACCACATTCTTAAATTTTTATTTTATATTTTTACTTTTATAAACATTTATAAAAATATGATTTTTTCTTACCCGCCCTATCCTGCACTTCTACCCCATCTTCAAATTTCTATTTCATATTTTTTGTTACTTTTATAAAAAATGATTGAAAATATAAAAAAAATCTTACCTCCCCCCCCCCCTCCGTCCACCTTCCACATTCTCAAATTTCTATTTTATATTTTTTTTATTTTTATAAACAATTTATAAAAAAAATATGATTTTTTTTATTACACTCCCGCCCGAAGCCCTGCCCCCACCACCCCATTGTCCTATCCCATCCTTAAATTTTTATTTCATATTTTTTGTTACTTTTATAAAAAAATGATTGAAAATATGAAATTTTTTCTTACCCTCTCTACCTCACCCCCCACCCCCCCACCTATTACATTCTCAAATTTATATTTTATATTATTTTACTTTTATAAATAACTTATAAAAAATATGAATTTTTTGGTAATGAAGAAACATAAACAAAACAATATAATGGCTGCAGGCTATGAAGTTCAGTTCGTGCAATTAATTATTAACTAAACTAAACCATGTCAATGCATGCTCTATGTTTGTTCCGAAAGAATATCCGTGACGCGTTTGGGCAATTTTATGAAGAATAATTTGTATTTATTGTGAGATGATTGTCTGTGATTAAATTTTAAATAAACAACTGTATTTGAATTAGATTTGTTTTTCAAAAACAAAACTAAGAATGTAGATTATAACCAGGGCCGGCCCTGGGGTGGGCGGGCCGGGCAAGTGCCCAGGACCTCAAAATATATAGGGTCTCTAGGGTTCCTCTAGCCGATCTTAACTAATTTGGGATTGAGAAGTAATTGTAGTTGTTGATTTGATTCATTTAGATTGTTGTATGGATGAACTAGTTGAAGATCTGTGTTGCAATGAATAAACTCTTGTTTAGTGTCTCTTTTTTGTTACATCAGGTTTGATGTCTCTTTTTAGTTTGTTTAGAGATTTGTATGTTAACATATAGATTAGTGCAAGATTTAGAGAATTTATAGGTTTTGCCGTTTTGGAATCCGTTTTTAATCTTACAGCGGATTGATATATAGGGTTCATTAAGTCGATCTTAGTAGGTGTTGATTCGATTAGATTAGATTGTTGTATGGATGAACTAGTTCAAGATATGTGTTGCAATGGATAAACACTTTTTTGTGTTTCGAATCAAAGGTGATTTTTTTTTTTAACTTGATCTACTTATGTTTCTAGATATGGGTGAACCCTAGTGTTATAGAAGTTGTGGTTTTTCTTTTGGTAATTGTATATGATTGTCTTATGAACATTGAACAACCGATGCCTGATTATGAATTTCTTGTTCCTTTTTTGTTGCCTGCGCTATCAGATTAAATAAAGTTTTTTTTTTATAGGAAAATCTTAAAGAATCTTAAAGTATCTCGAGGACACACAATTCAGTCTAATCGATTATTTTGCTGCTAAGAATGCAAGAAGACCAATGTTCAATAAGTAGTAAAATACTAGTTGTTTTCCCTTTTTGTGTTCTTCTGGTAAAAGTATTGTAATAGTTTCAATTTGTTATTGAAGATCTATTGGAAAATCAAGCTTTAAGAGTACATCTTAATTTCTATACTTTTATTTGTCATTTTTATGTTCTCACTATGAGATTGATTTTTATCTTTAGAAGAATTTGAAGTCACATTTTGACAATCTAAAAGTTAGTACGCCTTTATAATTTGCTTGAGTAAAAATTAAAAAAGAACTTCAGTTGTGATTAATTATGAATTCAATTATAATTTATGGGATGAAGTTATTTGATTTTATTTTATATATTTTAAAAATAATATAATATATATATTTTTTAAAAGATCGTATTTATGAATTTCGCCCAACACCATCAATTATCGAGAAACGGCCCTGCCAATGAAGTATTCCAAAATAAGTCTCTCTACACTTTCTGTAGGCGAGGCGCGACAACTAGCACAACACGCCGACAAGGGAGCTTGCCCGCCCGATTTTTTTTCTTTTATTTGTTCTTGCCAGTTTTGAGTTCTCAAACCCTGCAAAATAAAAAAAAATACACACCATAATACTAGAAACAATAGTGAGGGTTTTAATACAACATGCTATTTAAATGATATAAATTACTTATGTGTTTAAATACCGCAATTATAACTACCATTCATGCATATCATAAACTCCGCTAAATGGTACGCACACACATTTGAATCAGTGCACAAAGGTGATCATGCGATTTTCACAATCACGATCCAGTATAAAACCAAAAACCTTTCTTTGGTACACGTTGAAGACGGAATTGGTATGCAGTCATTCCAACAGTCGACAACGGTTCACCCTGAGTTGTTCGTTCTGGTCCCTAAAGTCATTTGTTAAACCACTCTAGTACAACTAGGACAGAGCGAAGTCAAATCCCTACTGAACTAGCGCATGCTGACCTAGACATGTTCGGGTATCTCAGACCTACCTGGACCTGACAGGCTGACTCTCTCGTGTCCTAACGATCTCTGACCTGATGGCACTGCATCCAATTACTTGTTATGTGGAAGTATTTAACGTGTCATATATGATGAACCATTGCTCCTTGGGGGGTAAAATGAACTATGTTCTGTTTTGTAGATGCCTACAAACTTGAAATTCGACATGGTTACCGAGGCACCCGAGATGCTACAGATTTGGTAGGCATGGCTAAGCGCCGCACAACAAAAGGAAGTAATGAACTGTCTAGGACACCTATCCTCTCTTATGACTATGAAAGGAAATATCGACCTCTTAGAAGTCCCTACCGAGAGAATGATCTTTAGGTTCGGTGGCTTTGAGATGATCCTGACCTTAGAGGAGATCTGAGACTGCATAAACAGTGTAGGTATATGTATGAGGCGGGGAAAGAAACCCGACCGCAACCTTTTACTACTCCATAAGCCGACTCCTGGTGAGATTCTTAAGATGATATCCCTAGCTAGCGCCGATTGGATATTTGGCCTGACCGTAGATTTTAGGGACCTCCATACCAGGTTTAGGTCTACCCAAGATTACGTAGAGCACTTCGTAGAGTTTCACTCCTTAAATCATTACTATAGTATGTTTTGATGCTCATGTTGATTCAACAGACATGTGGTTCGCTCGGTCACATGCAGTTAGACACTGAGTATCGTGTTTCGCCCAGGACATGGTTCGGGGCGTTACAGGCTCATCCCAAATAATGAAAATTCCCTATTTTGAGCATAACTAATGAGCCATAAATAGTGTTTAACTACTGACTTAATAATTAAATAATTGAGATAAAAAATAAATAAATAACTCAATGATGAAAAATCAATCGTTACCAATGATATTCAAATCAATTTTTATGCTAGTACCAAATCCTAGAACTAATAAGTTTAGCTACTCATGATTCTAGCACGAATAAAAGAATTCATGAATAATACAAGGAATAATAATGAAATAAAGTAAAAATAAATAAAATCTATGGTGGAATACTTTAAGCCTCTTCGCTGCTCCAAAATTTTCCCAAAGATCCCTACAAATCGTGTTTAAAGTGTATTTATAGTATAAAATGACCTAGGCCTAAACATTAAATCCTGCAAAAATCTGTCAAAATATGTACAAGTGTCGAATGCAATGCATGGTCACGACGGCGGCTTAATTCTTCTGCAAAACATCATTTTTTGTGGTTATTTTCTCATTTAGCTCCAAATACCTCGAAACTCATCTAATCATCAAATATACCAACATAAGTTCAAATATAGCAATTTAAAATTAAAGACACGATTAAAGTATTAAGAATTAGCGGAGAAATGATAGCCAAATATATATCATAATCATTGTGTTCCATTTTGGAGTTCAAAATCCAAAATATTCAGCTTTAAATAGAGGTTGAAAATTAATTCCACCATTTGTTTTAACTAGAGGCGTGACCGCTAATCTCTGTGTGTTATAGTACGAAATCACATTCCGTTTGTGTGGGATAAAGTAAGGTTGTCTAACGGGGCGGGGTATACCGATCCCGACCCGACTCGCCTCGACCCCTGCCCTGTACCGGTATTCGGTATTGGTACCGGTACGGGGCTGAGAAAAATAATCAACCCCGACACCGACTCACCTCGCTCCAGCCCCGACCCTACCCCGACCCGACCCTTTCTAGACGTTGCACAACGGCTTTGCCCAATTTGGTCGTTTTGCAACAGTCAAATACCCCTCCGCCCTACCCCAACCCCCCCTACCCCCTAATATTTATTTTTAACCCTTAAGTTGTTATATTTACACTTTAACTCAATTTTTTCAACTATAAATACTTAATTTTCTCTTCATTCTTTCTCACAAATCTTCCTACAATTACAATCTCTCTAATAATCTCTCAATCTATCTCTCATTCTCATTACATTGTCTTCTAAATATTCAATTTAATTTATTCATTTGGGAATTGAGAGTGAAGTTCACAACTAGCTTGAGGATCATCCGTTGAGTAAAGTTTCAATTTTCAACATCTCTCGATTACACGCCGACGTTACGTCGGCGTTTGGTACATTCGTTCCTTTATTAAATTATTATTATTTCTTTATTTTAATTGGCGCACGTAATTTCATTATCTTTAACTATTTTAGTATTTATTAGCATAAATTAAAATGAAAGGAATAAGAGGTATGTTGGGTATGTCTGGTTCTAGTAGGGGTGACAAGGGCAAGGGTCCTTCTTCTAGTCATCCTATTCCACCTAGACATGATGCTTTTATTGATACTGAACATTTTCCTGAAGTACCATTAGATTTAGACGATGAACTATTTTCTGGAAATCAACAAGAGTTTAATTTAGAAGAACATCTAGATGACACACCAACTAATCTATATGACACGCCAACTAATGCACCTTAAACTGAAACGCCTCTTATTCCCCCTAGTATGATACGAGGTCCACCAGAACGAAAATTAAAATCACATGTATGATCTTTTTTTGATAGAGACGTACAAAATCAAGTTGTTACATGCAAAATTTGTAAAATTGTTTATAAATATAAAATGGGAAAAGGTCAGAACGGGACGGGAGGTTTAACTACGCATTTGAATACCAACACAAAGCTAGGTGGGATGAATATAAGGCTCAACTGAAGGGTGATTCAACAATACCCTCTCAGTCGGGAAAAGCTTCACATACTGTCCCGCACCAGGTACAAGGTCAAATTGACCCTATGACGGGGGCAGTTGTAGGCCCTAAATACGATAAAATGAAAGATAGGAAAGAATTATCAAAATTAGTTGCAGTGGAGGATTCACCTTTTTCATTTCCCGATTGTCTTGGTTTTATTCATTACATAAGATCAATGTGCAATCCTGCTTATAACAGTTTTCCTAGATCAACTGTTAGGAGAGATATTTTTAAATTTGCACACGAATATCAACCATATTTACGTTATTATTTATATCATTACCCTGAAAAAGTATCAATCACATCTGATATAGGCCGTAGTACTGATGCGCGATTTATACACACGCTAAACGCAAGTGCACGTATCATTACAAGTAATATAGTCTGGGTAAGACCGAATATCGTCCTCAGGGACGTGTTTTCAAGTACCGATTATCTATGCTTTAGTTTCTATTTGGTTAACGTTAATTGATTTGGAATTCTAGACTAATAATGCAAGAAATAAACTAATTATGAAAATACTTTGATTTAAATCAGTTATGACGGAGAATTAGGGCTTCCAAGATCATCAACTATCCACTTTATTCAATCCTTAATACAATTAGACTGACTTCTTCTTCTACGTTAAGATAGCAAGTTAACTAAGTCGTTTTATACTCCTGTTAAGGTAATATAAACACTCAACCTCAATGGAGAACCCTTCTATCTTTCGATGACAAGATTGACTACAAAGGAGGATTAAGAGCAATAACCTATTAAGCTACACAAGTATCGGGGTACTTTCGTCCACGATTTAAACCTATGTTTATTCAACTATAGCATATTCACAATCTCCCCTTTCAGATTTCGATTAGAACTCATGTGTCACGACCCGAACCCGGACCCGTGACCGGTGCCTTAACCCGGGCACCCTAGTGACACAACATCAGAGAAAACCAGCGGAATATAAACTCAAGATAAACAACCATTAAGATATAGAATAGTCTAGCCCAAAATGGCTAACCCAAAAGTACATAAACCGAGCTACATCCTTAACAAACCAAGTTCGACAAGACTACAGCCTCTAAGAATGAATAACACTATGACGGACAGGCCCCGTCATGCCCCCTGAATGTACAAAATATCAACGACTCAGGAGAACCATACCAAAAGTCAAGCCTCCGAAGAAATGGAGCTCCGACACTGAGTACAAGATCCTAGGAACGAGGATCTACCACCGCTTCCACCTGGCGTGAACGCGGCCCCGAGAAGGGGTCAAGACACAACGCACCAAGTATGTAAAGCGGAAAATCGTAGTAATATCATAAGTCCAAAAATGTACCAAGTTATAGATAAAGTCAAATTATGTTGCACTGTGCCTTACTAATAATGAGAGTAACAAGTATAAGTTTTATAGCATAAAAATAGGAGGCTCACGATCAAAACAGGGTACCTCGCCCGTAGTATCATTAAGCAATCCTACTCCTGGGACTATTTCACCCGCATAGGTCCTGTGGACCCGCATGAGGTCATCCGCCTCGTCATAGGACTATTTCACCCGCATGGGACTATTTCACCCGCATGGATCCTGTGGATCCGCATGAGTACCATCGCGTACTCGCATGGGACTATTTCACCCGCATGGATCCTATGGTCCAGATCCGCATGAGTACAAGCGCCGCACTCGCATCATGGGTAGCAAATCCATGGCATAAATAATAACCCGGGGTTTACCCGTAACAATATAAACATATATAACATAGCTCATCCGGCTAAATAAACATAACATAAGCACTACCGGCCTATCACATCACAACATAAGCACTACCGGCCTATCATAACTCAAGCAAGTTAAGAATCATCTAACTTCTTATTAGTAGTATTAATACATCCTCTCATTTTAGTATACCTAAGGCACGATCATGTCTTTTAGTAAAAATCCGGGAATTTAACCCAAGTATCATGTACCTCTAACCTTTTAAGAAATAACTCTTTTTATACAAAAAAAATTCCAAGATACTAATCACCATAGTATCAAGTTACGATTTCTTTTCAAAACAAGTCACATTTCCTTTTAAAACTATCTCAAGCTTCTAAATTAAGTGACTTCATTTCTTGTAAAACCTTAGGCAATTCATGCCTTAAAACCATTTTCCTTCCACAAGTTCAAATCATCAAAACCTTTCTCCATTAAACTTTCACAAGCTAATATAACCAACTCCCCATAAAGCCGTTATATTAGGGTTAAGCAATAGTAAAACACATTCCCTTAAGTCCAAGGGATTTTTATACTTTCCTTTTAAAACGAAGCAAGTATCAAATACTTATAACAAACGAAGATTTCCAAATCTTGTACGTCTACCGTACTACATAGGTACAACTAATCATGCTCAAGAGATAGGAAAGCTCCACATACCTCTTCGGTCAATCCACAAGCTAAGTCCAATTTACCGCATGTAGTGTGTCAACCTAAAATGACCACAATACGTTTATCAAGCTCTAATTTATAATGCAGAATTTTTCCAAGTTAAAGTCACCAATTTCCTACGGAAAATTGGGCAGCGTTTCCTTTGTTTCTACATACTTTGCCACCTTTTCCAAGGTCGATTTTTAACGCTCAAATGCCATGTTTAAGGCTCAACAACCAACCAACACCAAGGGGATTACACACCTAAACTTTGGTGTGTAAAATTCAGCCCCACAAGTTACACCAACTAACCCAACAAGTCTAATGTAGTATTTAAGCAACAACATGCTCATAAATTCCCCCTAACCAATTCTTTCATAATCAACCCCATTTCTTACATGCAACTACTCTAAGTGCATTTTTCCAACTACAAGTTCTTCCTATTAAACATGCAACACCCAATACCAACTACAAGAGAAGAAATGTTACCTTAAGTTTTAGCCAAACTTATTCCAACACCTTGCTAGCCTTTTCTCCAAGAACACCACCACAATAGTCTTCACAAGCTTGTAATAACCTTTCCTTCCTATTACACTTTTCAGATTTTTCCCTTAGGCTAGAATTCCTCTTGGGAATTTAGAGAGAAGGATGAGCTTTTTAACTTAGAGAGAGATGGAGTGTAGAGATGAAAGGTTGAAAGAACTGACCAAGTCTTGGTCAATATAATGCATGAGAAAATCGGATGGGGGACACTCACACCCTCCCATGGCCTCTTTTAAAACAAAATCATCGACTTTCTAAGTTTTTTCCGCCCAAATTTCGCTTCTTCGGCTGCGATCCGGCGCCGGCGGCCGAACTCCCCGCGGACTCTCGAATTTTAGGCGCCGTCTCGCTTCCGGCCATGCGCTGAAACTTCACACCAAGATTTTCGGCGCCGGCCGACTTCCGGCGCCCTACAATCACTCGCTTGGCGCGCCTCGCTTCCCGGCCAGGCGCTGAGACTTCGACCGCATGTCCAGTTCGAACCACTGGTATAACATTCTCCCCCCTTAGAAACATTCGTCCCGAATGTTCCTTCTAGGCTTACTCAAATTACAATATCGGTATAGACTCAAATAAGGACGCTTTACACGGCCACAACAAAACTCAAGCGTAAATACTAAATTTAAAGACCAACAATTTTAGAACGTGGGTTACCTGGAGGTATAGGGAATAAGTGTGGGTATTTCTTCATCATGTCATCCTCTGCTTCCCACGTCATTTCCTCCCTATTTTCGTTCCGCCATAGGACCTTGACTAAGCCACGCTCTTCGTCCAAGTCGTCTAACTCCGACGATCGAGTATCGCTATGGGACTCTCCTCATACGATAACTCCTCTGTTACTTGGACATCCTGAACCGGGTGCACTCTAGATGGATCTCCAATACATTTCCGCAACATGGACACATGAAAAACTGGATGCACCGCCTCCAAATCGGACGGAAGATCTAACTCATAGGCAACCTTGCCTACCCTACGGACAATCTGATACGGCCCAATGTACCTTGGGCTAAGCTTCCCTTTCTTTCCGAATCTCATCACACCCTTCATGGGTGACACTTTCAGAAAGACCCAATCATTAACCTCAAACTCTAAGTGTCGACGCCGATGATCTGCGTATGATTTTTGTCGACTCTGGGCTGCCAATAACCGCTCCTGGATAAGCTTCACCTTATCCATCGCTCACGAACCAAATCGCCCGATTAATCGCACTTCTCCCACTTCAAACCAACCTATGGGTGACTCGCACTTCCTCCCGTATAAGGCCTCATAAGGCGCCATCCGAACACTAGAATGGTAGCCGTTGTTATAAGCAAACTCCACAAGAGGTAAATGATCCTCCCACTACCCTCAAATCAATAACACAAGCCCGCAACATATCCTCGTTGTCCGATAGTGCGCCGCCCGTCCCGTCCGCTCGAGGATGAAACGCCGCCGAGACTCACTGTGTCCTAATCCTTCGGAAGGACCTCCGGTTAGCCGTGAACCGGCTCTCTATCTGATATAATCGACACCGACTCCATGCAATCTCACAATCTCTAATATATAACCCGCATAGTCTCGGCCAGAACGCTGCCCCGATCGAAGAAAGTGGCCGATTTCCACCACAACAATAACCCAAATGGAATCATGCTCCTCCAAGTGGTAACCTCGTAATAAAGTCCATGTTGACCACCTCCTTCCACATCGGAATATCAATACTGTAATAGCCCACCAAGCTTCGTGCTCAACCTTAACTCACGACAATTAGGACATGGGCAACAAACCGCCACGTCCCTCTTCAAACCATCCCACCAATATATACACCTGAGGTCGTGGTCCATCTTAGTCGACCCCGGATGAATCGAATAACGAGCACCGCAGGCCTCCCTGCATCTGGCCGACGGTCCTGTCACATCGGGAACACACAACCGCCTCGAATCTTAGCACCCCATCCGGCATACTCAAATAGACTTTTCTTCCCGAGAGCCGCATCTCTGCATCGCACTGCAATCGGATCTCATATCGCCGCTTCTTCATCTCCTCGATGATGGAAGACTCGCGACCTTCGAACCCGAATTCGCATTAACTAATCAACCAAACGAACCCCAAGGCTTGCTAATCGTGTAGCTCTTTGACCATATCCCTTTTCTCCGTCGAACATCGATAGACTACCCATCGACCGCGACTAAGGGCATCTGCAACTACATCGCTTTCCCGGTGGTACGTAATATCAACATCGTAATCCTTAAGTAGCTCCAACCACCGCCTCGCCGCAAGTTCACTCCTCCGTCAAGATGTATCGAGACTTCGCGTCCGTAAATGTCCACATGAACTCCATATAAATAATGTCTCCGCATCTTCAAGGCATGAATCATCGCCGCCACTCCAAGTCACGCGTGGGATAGTTCTTCTCATGTTTCCTAAGCCGCCGGATGCATAAGTTATAACCTTGCCGCGGCCGCATCAAGACGCACTCCAAGCCCGACACTGACGCGGCCACAATAAAACCACATATCCATCTAAACCTCTCCGAAGAGTAAGAACGGGGCGGCCGCCAACTTCTCCTTTAGCAATCGAAACTTTCTCACAAGTATCCGCCCATCGAACATAGCCGCTTTCCGAGTCACTTAGTCAAAGGTGTCAAATAGAAGCAACCGCCCACAAACCTCCGATAATAACTCGCAAGGCCCAAAGCCGCGCACTGCTTGTAGCTGGTCTAGGCCAAGTCTTGATCGCTTCACCTTGTCAGACAACCCGAATACCATCGGCCCGATAACATGTCCTAAGAAAGCCATCAATCCACCAAAACTCGTGATTTCGAGAACTTGGCATACAATCGCCGGCCCTCGAGGACTCCCAACACCGCCTCAAATGACCAGATGCTTCCTCGCTCGTGCGTGAATACACCAAGATATCATCAATGAACACTATAACGAACATATCCAAGAATGGCTCAACACCCTATTCATCAAATCCATGAATATCGCTGAGCGCTGGTCAACCCAAAAGACATTACTCAACTCATAGTGCCCATACCGGGTCCCAATGCGCTTTCGACATCTCGCTCTCTAACTCGCACTGATGATAACCGTAACGCAGTCTATCTTGAAAACATCTCGCACCGCAATCGTCAAACAAATCATCAATCCCGGGAGGATATCTATTCTGATGGTTACCTTATTCACCGCTCAGAATCAATACACATACGCAGCGCCCCATCCTTCTTCTTTACAAATAACACCGTGCTCCCTGGGAGAAACACTTGGCCTAATAAAGCCTTTCTCCAAAGAAATCTTTCACCGGTCCTTCAACTCCTTCACTCGGCAGTGCCATCCTCGTATGGCGGAATAGATATCGGCCGAGTGTCCGTGCCAAATCGATGCAAACTCAATCTCCTCTCAGAGGATACCCTAAGCTCGTCCGAAAACGTCTGAAACTCTTTAACCACCGGAATCGATCAAGGTCCAGATCTCACCTCGTGATTTAATACCCGAACCAAATGGTAAATATACCCTTTCCGCACCATCTTCCTAGCCTCGAGGTAAGAAATAAACCTACCCTGCGACGCAAAGATTCCCTTCCACTGATAACCGCCACCAGAAACCGAACCGAACTAACCTCTCTCTCGCAGCCTACATTGGCATAGCAAGACGATAGCCAATCCATACCCATAATCACATCGGTCCGCTATGTCCAACTCTATCAAGTCACCTGTAGTCCGACGACCATCTATAGTCACCGCAAGCCTTATATACCCGCCGCCTAACACCGGCACCGACGGCGTAGCCACCTCAAAGGATTCTATGGACTCGCTCTATCCCTATTCTACCAAAGAATATGAGGAGATATATAGGACAAGGTAGAACTCGGATCTATCAAAGCATAAACATCACAAAGAAGAAACCAACAATGTACCCGTGACGACATCGTGACGCCCCGGTCCCGGGCGGCCGACATAGCATAAATGCGTTCTCGAGGACCGCTGAATCGAACCTCTACCACGACCCTCGCCGCGCTCGCTCGTCTGCGGAACACCGCCTCCGGCGCATCGCCATCGACGATGAAGACCACCATTGACCCGCTTACCGAGCCATCATATTCCCGCCACTGGACGGACAATCTCTCTCAAATGGCCCCCGCTGGCCGCAAGAATAACAAGCTCCCGGAGGAACACGACACTTCATAATGGCAATCACCACATCGACCACACCGAGGCATAGGTGGCCTCATCCGACCGAACTCGTCCTCCGAAACCCAAGCCCTCGAACCTCGCCCCGCTTCCCGAATACTCGTCCGCCCCAAGATGGTGGAGGGCGCTCGACCGGCCGTGGTGCAAATCTGGCCGAGGTCGTTTACCTCGAAACTACCAGAGGACCTCGCTGCCCCGCCTCTTCTCGCTGATACTGCCGATCCGCCGCTGCGTTCTCACACCCGAGCACGTGTCGCACGCGGCAATGTCCATGCCCTACCGAGAGCCACCCCGAGCAACTCTCGCCAAGTGATCATCGAGTCTCGTGACATAGCGGTGCACCGCCCCCATATTCGCTACCAATGCGGGCACATACCTAGCCAATGAATCAAACTCCACGCCAGATTCCGGATCGTCCGCCCATTCTGCCTCGGGCCAAAAAATCTATCGCCCGAGCCCTTCTCATCTGCGGAGGCAAGAAATGGCTAAGGAATGCCTTCGAACTCGCCCCAAACGGCCGAAGCGCATGCTCCTCCGATACCCCACGACCGTACTACCAATCGCCAGATCCTCACCGATGCGAACTCAAAGACCACCGACTCACCTCAAGCCCCGATCACCGCCATGATCCACAGAATCGTTTGATAAACTCGAGGATCATCCTCGTGTCTCGACCAGAAACTCGTGGGCTACAACTCAAGAAGTCCTCGCCTCGAAGCTAGCAGCGGTTGAACTACATGCGCACGAATCGCTGTCTCCAACCTATTCTCCCGCTCGCCACGATCTCGCCAGAATCGGCTATCTCAGTAGCCCATATCCTCCGCCCGCCGCTGGATCGAGGCTCGTATCGCGTCTCGCAGCCGCCGCCGCTTCCCCGACTGGCTGGGTTGGCGACGCCGTAGAACTCGCCGTCCAAACACTGCTCGTAAGGACCGGCTCGTGCTCGTGACCCTCGGTGCCCTACCGTAGTTCTCATCGCTTTGCCTTCTGGCCGCGGCTGTTTCATGCGCGGAGACATAATCGATACAGAAAATACGTCGAGGAAATTCAACCTATAACACGCCTCTACCGCACGATCTTAGAGTGAAAGAATGGGAACTAATCCTAAATATCCTGCAGCCTCCCGATTATAGATGTGGTGCACAACACACCGATAATCAAGACTCTACTAGATACGGCTCAGACTCTTTCCGAGGATTAATCGCTCGATACCACTTTTGTCACGACTAACCCGACTCGTGACCTGCCTTAACCCGCACCCTAGTGACACAACATCGAGAAAACCAAATGAATATAAACTCAAGATAAACAACCATTAAGATATAGAATAGTCTAGCCCAAAATGGCTAACCTAAAAGTACATAAACCAACAGCTACATCCTTAACAAACCAAGTTCGACAAGACTACAGCCTCTAAGAATGAATAACACTATGACGGACGGGGCCCCGCCATGCCCCCGAATGTACAAAATATCAACGACTCAGGAGAACCATACCAAAAGTCGAGCCTCCAAGAAATGGAGCTCCCGACACTGAGTACAAGATCCTAGGAACGAGGATCTACCACCGCTTCTTACTGCAGATTTAACGCATCCCCCGAGGAAGGGGGTCAGTACACAACGTACCAAGTATGTAAAACTGGAAAATACGGTAGTAATATCATAAGTCCAAAAATGTACTGAAGTTATAGATAAAGTCAAATTATGTTGCACTGTGCCTTACTAATAATGAGAGTAACAAGGATAAGTTTTATAGCATAAAAATAGGAGGCTCACGATCAAAACAGGTACCTCGCCTAGTATCATTAAGCAATCCTACTCCCGGGACTATTTCACCCGCATAGGTCCCTGTGGACCCGCATGAGGTCATCCGCCTCGCCATAGGACTATTTCACCCGCACGGGACTATTTCACCCGCACGGATCCCGCGTGGATCCGCATGAGTACCATCGCGCACTCGCACGGGACTATTTCACCCGCATGGATCCTATGGTCCAGATCCGCACGAGTACAAGCGCGACTCGCATCACGGGTAGCAAATCCATGGCATAAATAATAACCCGGTTTACCCAGAATAATATAAACATATATAACATAGCTCATCCGGCTAAATAAACATAACATAAGCACTACCTACTATCACATCACAACATAAGCACTACCGGCCTATCATAACTCAAGCAAGTTAAGAATCATCTAACTTCTTATTAGTAGTATTAATACATCCTCTCATTTTAGTATACCTAAGACACGATCATGTCTTTTAGTAAAAATCCGGGTATTTAACCCAAGTATCATGTACTTAACCTTTTAAGAAATAACTCTTTTATACAAAAATTCCAAGATACTAATCACCATAGTATCAAGTTACGATTTCTTTTCAAAACAAGTCACATTTCCTTTTAAAACTATCTCAAGCTTCTAAATTAAGTGACTTCATTTCTTGTAAAACCTTAGGCAATTCATGCCTTAAAACCATTTTCCTTCCACAAGTTCAAATCATCAAAACCTTTCTCCATTAAACTTTCACAAGCTAATATAACCAACTCCCCATAAAGCCGTTATATTAGGGTTAAGCAATAGTAAAACACATTCCCTTAAGTCCAAGGGATTTTTATACTTTCCTTTAAAACGGCAAGTATCAAATACTTATAACAAACGAAGATTTCCAAATCTCAGACGCTCACCGTACTACATAGGTACAACTAATCATGCTCAAGAGATAGGAAAGCTCCACATACCTCTTCGGTCAATCCACAAGCTAAGTCCAATTTACCGCATGTAGTGTGTCAACCTAAAATGACCACAATACGTTTATCAAGCTCTAATTTATAATGCAGAATTTTTCCAAGTTAAAGTCACCAATTTCCTACGGAAAATAGGGCAGCGTTTCCTTTGTTTCTACATACTTTGCCACCTGTTCCAAGGTCGATTTTTAACGCTCAAATGCCATGTTTAAGGCTCAACAACCAACCAACACCAAGGGGATTACACACCTAAACTTTGGTGTGTAAAATTCAGCCCCACAAGTTACACCAACTAACCCAACAAGTCTAATGTAGTATTTAAGCAACAACATGCTCATAAATTCCCCCTAACCAATTCTTTCATAATCAACCCCATTTCTTACATGCAACTACTCTAAGTGCATTTTTCCAACTACAAGTTCTTCCTATTAAACATGCAACACCCAATACCAACTACAAGAGAAGAAATGTTACCTTAAGTTTTAGCCAAACTTATTCCAACACCTTGCTAGCCTTTTCTCCAAGAACACCACCACAATAGTCTTCACAAGCTTGTAATAACCTTTCCTTCCTATTACACTTTTCAGATTTTTCCTTAGGCTAGAATTCCTCTTGGGAATTTAGAGAGAAGGATGAGCTTTTTAACTTAGAGAGAGATGGAGTGTAGAGATGAAATGTTGAAAGAAATGACCAAGTCTTGGTCAATATAATGCATGTAGCAGAAAATCAGATGGGGGGGGACACTCGTCACCCTCCCATGGCCTCTTTTAAAACAAAAATCAGACTTTCTAAGTTTTTCCGCCCAAATTTCCGCCTCGCGCGCATGGCCAGATCCCGGCGCATGGCCGCAACTCTCGGACTCGGAATTTTAGCGCCGCACGCTTCCGGCGCGCGGCTGAAACTTCAGCGACCCTCGGATTTTCGGCGCGGCTCGACTTCCGGCGCGGCCTACAATCACTTGGCGGCGCGCTGCGCGCCCGCCGCCGGCGCTGAGACCCCGATCATGTCCAGTTCGAACCACTGGTATAACATCATGTAAGTGATGATAACTAGTGATCAATTAATTATCAAGCAATCAAAGCAATTATTGAATAAATCTTAAGCAAGTGAAGAAGAAATCAACTAATGTATTAATTCATGAATAAGAGTTTCAAGAGAATCACAAGGAAATCTCTAAATAAGTAATTAGCTCCTAGTCATAGTCACGCTAAGAACTAATATAATCTCCATACATGAACTGAAATAAACAAAGCAAAAGAAAGAAAAGAAAATACTTGAAAAGCCTCCAATCTTAGCCTCCTAAATTGTGTTGTATGTACAATGATGAATGAAAATCCTTTAGAGAATGATGTAGAGAATATATATAGCCCAAGAATTCTTAGGGCAAGGGTTAGAGATTATGTAGGTAGGAAAAGTTATCCCTTTTGGACCCTGAAAACGTGTCCAATTCGGCCCAAAGCGTCAAAAATACCGCGTCGGCACAGTGTCCCTGCAGTCGGGCGCCACGACGCCTGAAAATCAGAGAGTTTCCGACAACTTCAGTGGTCGGCGCCGGTGGCGTTTTTTCGGCGGTTCTTCGCCGATCCGCTTTTATCCAAGCCAGATGATCTTTTCTATACTTTCCGGGACTTCTTAGACTTCATTTATTGGCCCCTTTAAGTGTGCAATTCCATCTCAATTAAGCTCATTTCATCTTCTTTTCGCCATTTCTGACCGATGTGACACAAAATAAAGAAAAACGACCCCAATACTATACTAAACATAAATGAAATGAGTAAAATACTAACTAAAAATGACTCAAAAGGTGTATATAAAATACACCGATCAAACACCCCCAAACTTAAACTTTGCTCATCCTCGAGTAAAGCTCAAAAATAGAATGAATGACACGAAAGAAAAGAAAATAAAAGATACAAGACTCTGATCAATCTGCTGCACAAATGTCACTAGAAAACATGAAGGTCAATTGGATAATATGCACGAACATGTATAGCATGAATTTTTTTTAAAATTTTTTTTAGCACTCTAAACTTTCATGTCAGATATTTCGCAAATTCACTACAATCATGCTCAATGGAAGTAAGAGTAACTAACTTATGCATGTCAATTTCAAAATTCTATGGTCTGTTCGCTTGTTATTCTCCACTAATCATAGATACACATATTAGAGATCTTCAGGTCTTTTCAGGGTTGTAATGTAGGCTTAGGCAGGGGTAGGTAAAAATAGACATTTAGGCTCAACGTACGTACCATAAGCTCTTTTGCTTTCAATTCTTCCATTTTCTTTTGATTCTCTTTTTCACCTCATACCTATCTTTCTCTTCTTTTGTTTTGAGAGAATGAGGTTTATGATGAATAACAGACACCCCCAAACTTAGACTTTTTGCCTATTGATTTTTTTTTTCCATTGGGGTGCATCAACATTGTTCACTCTCTTTTTGTCTCTTTTTCAACACTTTATATTCCAAACATATCAAATTTCCACTTATGACACAAATATGGAATTATAGGGTGTCAAAGAAAAGATTTTATTTTTGGCTCAAAGGGGCTGACTAGGGATACAATTGTAATGTCAGGGATAGGCAAAGAATGGTAAGAAAGGGCTAACAAAGAAATGTCTGAGTCATCTCCCTAACATGCATATCCTAACTATTTCGCCTCAAATAGCAAGCAAGCAGACACATAGGCTTAATCATTAACAATGCATAAATCAAGCAAGATACCCCAAATAGTTTGATTTCATGATTTTTGGCATATATATCCTAAGTGTTCAGATTTTATGCTTCTAATTCCATTACATTATCCCACTTTACTTCATTAGGCGTTTTCAAGTGACTACAGCATGCATGATCAATAATAAAAAAATTATGACTAAAAAATACTCAAAAACACCCAAAACAAATAAAAAAGACTCAAAAATAATAAGACACCCCCAAACTTAATCGACATATTGTCCCCAATGTGTGAAGACTAAAAATAGGGATAACTTACTGACACAACACAACGGTTATAACGGAGGTCTGGGAGGAAAAATTCTGGAATTTGCACGCGTCTGGGCCTCTGAACCTTCGGCGCCGCCACTACCGCACTTCGTGGCGCTGTAAATCCTGCAGCTCTCTGAACATTCTGCGCCGTGGCCCTGCATTTTGGCGCCACGACGCTGATGACGGGAATTTCTTTTTTTCAGCGTTTTTGCTCCTTTTTCTGTTCGGGGTCTGCTCCTAGTCCACATGTCATCCACAAACACAAGACAAGAACCCAAGACCGTGAGACTGTTCAAGACAAAATAAAACAAACTAAAAACAAAAATTAAAACAACATAATTAATAAACATTGGGTTGCCTCCCAACACGCGTTGTATTTAACGTCTTTTAGCTGGACGCAGTTAACCTTTACTAGTGCCCGACGACTCCTTCTGCGAACTGCTTGCAATCCACATCGTTATTGTTGCAGGTCTCACTTCAACTACAACAATTGCTCCAAACAAGGGCCTCAGATATAAGATTATCCCCCAAGTAAACAAGGCAGGCTTGTCTTCTAGGCTCTCTATAATGTAGGGATCAGTGAAACTCCCTACATCTCTCAACTTTTGGGGGTGTCCTTGAAGGTATGGACTTTCTATTTGGGGATCAACAGTGACAGTTGGTGGTGTTTCTTCTGCAATAGGTGCAGGAAAAAGAATTACCACAGAATCCAAAAAGGTGAATAATTGGATCTCAACAATCTTTTCCTTCTCTACACCAACTATCTCGCCAGATTCCTCAATAGCTGGGTGTGGTTCAGGCTCCTCAATTTGCTTACCACCTCCCATAATGATGTCGCTAGGCAGATTTGTGTCACGACCCGAACCCGGGCCCGTGACTGGTGCCTTACCCCGGGCACTCAAGTAGACATACATCAGAGTAATCAGCGGAATATAAAACATGACATGAAATAATATGAAGTGTAAAACAGTTTATCTGAGAAAACTTGTCTTACGGCATATATATATAACTTGAATCCGAACAGTTACATCCCTATTACAAACTCTGCCCACAACAGTACTACAGACCTCTAAGAATGATATGACAACAATGGCGGGACAGGGCCCCGCCATACCCCTGAATGTAAGTACCTACAACGACAGGGGACTATACCACTGATAAGCCTCCGGAGAAACGGAGCTTCCCAAAACGCTGAACTGTGATCCTAAGAGCGAGGATCAACACTGGTGTACCTCTACCTGCGGCATGAACGCAGCCCCCCGAAGGAGGTCAGTACAACAGGTACCAAGT
Organism: Przewalskia tangutica; assembly: GCA_029844215.1. NCBI lineage: Eukaryota > Viridiplantae > Streptophyta > Magnoliopsida > Solanales > Solanaceae > Przewalskia > Przewalskia tangutica. The sequence continues at coordinate 47,398,533 of CM056727.1, read as the reverse complement.
ATGTGAAACTGAAAATACTGTAAATGAAATCATAGTAGTCTATATAAAGCAGGAGACATATATGATAACCAAACTACGATTCCACAATAAATAAGCGATATGTCAAGTCGTGACTCACGCCCTCAAGTCATCACTCAAATACAACTATGGGTCTCACGCCCACAACATCAATCATGCCCGTGGAATACCTTCCTCACTGTCGGCAGTCTATGATATAAAAGCACCAAGGAATACACATGAACACCAGGTCCCACCTGTGTCATAATAAAACCGTACGGGGTAAGTACGAAGGCATAGCCGACTACTAAAACCCACAGTACCAACAAGGTCATAAATCAGATCATGAGATCTGTCTGCACCGCCATGATCGGCCGCCACTCGCCGCAGTGATCTAATGCGCGATCTAGTCCTCGAACTTCCCGCAGCCTCCGCATAGGCCACTCCAATGGCCCGCATGAGGTATTCCCGTCGAGGGTAGCTACTCCCGCAACGCCCCGACTCGCACCGCACGCCACATAGACGCATGAGGTATAACCCCGCACACTAACTCGAACTCTCGTAGCTCGCATAGGTCACATAGACCGCATGAGGTATTCTCGAATCATAGGTCACACAGCACTACCGAGTCTACCCCAGACGGAGAGCTTAACCCCTAATCATGTCAAGAGGTGAGTGATATAATACTAACATAATAGCTTATCGTTAAACAACATAAGCACAACAAGGGAAACCCCTTTACACAAACATCACAAGATACTAACACACGTAGCATCCTAACATGTTTACTTATCAAATCAACAAGAAAGTATTACAAGGCTATCACAAACCAACACAATCAAGTTATTCACACAAGGTACTCTCTACTTTATGTTAGCAAGTTCGGGTTTTTATCCCCAAAGTACTTCATACAATAACTCTTTTTAGAAGATCCGTTTCTTTCACAAAAGTCACACAATACCCGTAGTATAAAAATAGAGTGACTATCTTTTTAAGTAAACCAAAACACTTCCTTTTTTAAAATCAAGTAACAACATTATTTTCCAAACGTTCAAGTTTGCCTAATTTCAAATGCTCAAGTTTCTCATTTTCGAAAGGTTTCATAGTTCATAGTCTTAATCACTTAAGAATATAATTCTCTTTTAAAACAATTTGAGAAACATATGCCTTATGTGTGAGTAGGTTATTCTTGTTCATAACAATCTTATTAAAGCAGCCATGATCTAGGAAATGTACTATCATTTTGTCTCATCTTAGCTTCTATGCAGATGGAGGTTTCTACTGGTTTTAATAATACTTTATTAGTCAAAACATTTTCCTTTATTAACGCTGCAGTGGTTCGTTCGATACTCATTCTCGATTTCAAATCAAGAAACATTATTCCTTTTAAAAATCAAGTACTCATTACTCACGAATGAGGTTTCACACTTATTAACAAAATTCATATCAATTCAATTAAGTCAAGTCTCTTATCTTTTAAGATCAAGTCTCTTAACTGCTAAAATCAATAAACCATTCTTTTTATCTCTCTTAAGTCGTTATACCTAACTTCTCATAAAGCTAGTATAACTCTTAAGCTTTTAAAACCAAGTATTACTCTTCTTTCAAAAACGGTTCTTAATTCTCTTGAAATACTTCAAGATTCTTATTATTCAGGCTTAAGTCAAAAGACATTGCCGTAAAACTACGTTCAGTTAACACACGTATGTCTACCGTACTAAATATATTCTTTTAAAATATCATGCTCAAGAGGATAGGAAGAATCACATACCTCGCGACGATTTATCGACTATTAGCAAATAGCTCCAAAGTACTGTAATCCTGCTATCCTTTTCCACCATTCGAGTAGAATACGCTACTCGCAGTACTTCAACCTATAACGGTTATACAAGTCTATCAATGTCTAGACTACTCGGTAGAATTAATCTAGATACAAGATTCTACGGAAAATTGGGCAGCACTTCCCTACCCGTCAAACTTCACAAGTCTCATCAGAATACAAATTCTATGTAAGTACAGTTCAATTCCCTTCTTATATACCTTCCTGGTATATAACTTATACCTAATTCTTATACTTCAATAGTATATAAACTCAATTACAATAGGGAGACAAGATATTTACCTCGATAAGCCCAAAATTATCCAAGTTTAAATGTCGATCCTGAGCAACGTTTAGCTCCTACTCTGGGCGCTCCAACCCGCTCCAAACAACTCTTAGAAGTTCTACGCAACTTCTACTTAACACTTCAACTGACTATGAAGGTTTTCCTTAGGGTTTCGTTTTTGTGACTGAAGGGAATATAAGGTAGTATTTCCGGGCTCTACGTATAGAGGTAACTTTGAAATACTACAAGGTATAAGGCTAAGGTATTTTGGAATAGTAACAATACTTGGAGAATACTTTCTACCAAGGGGGGTGTATTTTACGAGAACAACTCAAGGTAGGGGGGGGTGTACCTCTCGGCCAACACCACTGTGAGTGGAGGTACCTCTACCAAAAGGCCTCACAGCTGGGAGGAGGCTAGGACGAAAACACTACACTAGGGGGAGAGGGCTTTCAAGACTGTGAAAAAATTGTTATGATGAAGAAGTATTCACAAATGGGTGGGGGGTATTTATCGGGCAAACAATGGCTAAGATCAAGCCAAGTGGGGGGCAAGTGGAGGGTCAAGATTTGCCCAAGTGCACCCTAACCCTACTCCACAAATCCCTCACAAACATTGACCCAAGTTTTAGGCAACAAAACATGGAAGCAAAATGTCCCACAATCGTCCACTCCATCCGCCACTTGAGGGTGACAAGTGTCGCCCTCTCGTTGGTCCAAAATATTTCGTCTCTCGGAAAAATCCGCAAAAAAATAGAAATGACATAGCCGTAATTTTTCCTTCGCAAAGTCCGGAAAACGTTTCGTCGGAAAATGATTCTTTTCGGTAGTTGTGAACAAAATTTTCGATCCTTGCCTATCTTAAGGCTAAAACTTTCGTACGTACGCCCTCACGTACATACTCTGGAAATACGGGGTATAACAATTTGCTTGAGGTGTATTGCTCATCTTATCCATCAGTTGCCCTATGTGGGTCTCCAAATTTTTGACGGACTCCCTTGTCTTATCCATAAACTGAGTCTGGCACTTGGTGAGCCTGAGTATGTCTGCCTGCAACTCATCTAGATCTTCCTCTAGAACCTGTGGGTTAAGCTGTTGTTGATAACTCCATTGTCTCTGATAGTAGTAGTCCATGTGTCCTAAATTTTAATTTATTTTTTTTCGATTTTTTTCGAATTTAACCATTAAAATAAGAAAACAACAAAATGTGATAAAAAGATGCTCGCAGAACAAGTTAAAAACTTGTTCTCGGAGCAACCAAATTAGAAATAAGAATAGATAAATCGATATTGAAAGTACGTCAATCCCCAGCAACGGCGCCAAAAACTTGATGCGTGATTTATACACACGCTAAACGCAAGTGCACATATCGTTACAAGTAATATAGTCTGTGTAAGACCGAATATCGTCCTCAGGGATTGTTTTTCAAGTACCGATTATCTATGCTTTAGTTTCTATTTGTTTAACGTTAATTGGTTTGGAATTCTAGACTAATAATGCAGGAAATAAACTAATTATGAAAATACTTTGATTTAAATCAGTTATGACGGAGAATTAGGGCTTCCAAGATCATCAACTATACACTCTATTCAATCCTTAATACAATTAGACTGACTTCTTCTTCTACGTTAAGATAGCAAGTTAATTAAGCCGTTTTATACTTCTGTTAAGGTAATATAAACACTCAACCCCAATGGATAACCCTTCTATCTTTCGATGACAAGATTGACTACAAATGAGGATTAAGAGCAATAACCTATTAAGCTACACAAGTATCGGGGTACTTTCGTCCACGATTTAAACCTATGTTTATTCAACTATAGCATATTCACAATCTCCCCTTTCTGATTTCGATTAGAACTCATGTAAGTGATGATAACTAGTGATCAATTAATTATCAAGCAATCAAAGCAATTATTGAATAAATCTTAAGCAAGTGAAGAAGAAATCAACTAATGTATTAATTCATGAATAAGAGTTTCAAGAGAATCATAAGGGAATCCCTAAATAAGTAATTAGCTCCTAGCCATAGTCACGCTAAGAACTAATATAATCTCCATAGATGAACTGAAATAAACAAAGAAAAAGAAAGAAAAGAAAATACTTGAAAAGCCTCCAATCTTAGCCTCCTAAATTGTGTTGTATGTACAATGATGAATGAAAATCCTTTAGAGAATGATGTAAAGAATATATATAGCCCAAGAATACTTTAGGTCAAGGGTTAGGGATTATGTAGGTAGGAAAAGTTATCTCTTTTGGACCCTGGAAACGTGTCCAATTCGGCCAAAAAGTCAAAAATACCGCGTCGGCGCCGTGGCCCTGCAGTCGGGCACCACGGCGCCTGAAAATCAGAGAGTTTCCGACAACTTCAGTGGTCGGTGCCGCGGCGCTGCTGCGAGGCGCCGGTGTCGTTTTTTCGATGGTTCTTCGCTTCGTCGTCCAGTTTTCATTCGGGCTTCGTCTGATCTTTTCTATACTTCCCAGGACTTCTTAGACTTCATTTATTGGCCCCTTTAAGTATGCAATTCCATATCAATTAAGCTCATTTCATCTTCTTTTCGTCATTTCTCCATTTCTGACCGCTGTGACACAAAAGAAAGGAAAACGACCCTAATACTATACTAAACATAAATGAAATGAGTAAAATACTAACTAAAAATGACTCAAAAGGTGTATATAAAATACACCAATCAAGTACTAACGACCATGATTATTTAACGATAACATGTCATTGGGTAGATTATAAATGGTGTATGCAAAAATGTATTTTAGCATATAGATATATAGATAGTAGGCACTGTTACACCTCGTAAGTTTAAGGCGATAATTAAGAATGTCATTAAGAAAGTAAGATTCAAATATTGGATATAAAGTATACTTACATATGTTAATACAGAAATTAGTATACAAAAGGATGTGATTTCGGAAATTTTTTGGTTACTACGAGTGTGACGACGAAAATTGATAATGATAATTGTATATTCCCGTTATGACTTAGTAACGTATTATATAAGTTTCGACATTGAGGATACGAGACCTTATGAAATTTTCGGGAATTAGAAAAAGTGAGACCTAAACTTTAATTATTACTTGAGGGGTTACTTAAGAGGACAATTAAGAGTTTTGGACTAGGTTGCAATAAAGAAATTTCAGATTTCACACTAACACTTATAACTCTTCTCCTACTCACATTTCATTTCATTTTTTTTCTCACACTCCTCTCCTTTATCTCTTCTCTCATCCGAACCACACCCAAATCCATAGCAAAAAAATGAAGATTCAATTCACTTCACTTCCTAGATTAAGCCCTAAACAAATTTCTAAGCCTTGGAAAAATTCCAAAACAGTGGTCACGTGAAACTGGGCAGATTTGCCCAGAAATTTCAGTTTTTAAGTAGAATTTTTGGAAGAGAAATGTGTAAGGAATGATGGATTAACATTGTGGGATACATGCATGACATTTAGAGTTGAAGAAGTGGGGGAAATGGTGCAAGAAAACCGAAAATAGTGGGCATTTCGGCTGGAGCGGTGGACCGACTAGGGACTGTTTTGGCTTAAAATTTGGGTAAGAATTCTTCTTTTTATGGTATAATTGAAGTGTGTGTTGTTGTAGTTTAAGAAATGAATTTGTGTTAAGAGAAATTTGGAATTAAGGCGTTGCATGTGAATATTTTGGATATTGATACCGAATTAGGGACTGTTTTTTGTATACATTGAATTCGATTGAGTAATTGCTATTATCATCACTAATCGCATGTTGGAATTGAAGAAAATCTTAATATTTAAGTTATAGTCGTTCATAAGGAATTATTGAAACATGAGTTGATTTTAAGAAGTTAAGAAAAAAATATGGAATTATGTTGTTGTTAGTCGAAACTTACATGGAATTATTGGACATTGTTGTGAGGTATTAAGGGCTGATTTTGTGGAGTTAAAATGTTGGAAATTTGATTATAAACATGTATATATGATATGGTAATTACTAATACATGTCTTAAAAGAATTAAGGGATAGAAAGGTGTAGAAAAGCTTCACATCTCACTCTCGTTGTTGTTAAATTATGGGTCGTTATAATGGATTGTTTTGAACATGATAAATAGGTGTATTAATCACCTTAATTGTTTTTTGGTTATATTTCATAAAGGTAAGGATAAAGGATGTATAATGGTGGTATATGTCAAGTATATGAACTATTTTGGCTATATTCTTAAGTTATGACTTGTTATTTGGTATTGCTGACTTGATTTGTAAGTTGTGGATACGGACATAAATAGGGGAGGTGCTGCCCGAATTTTTATAGAAAAGAGAGTCGTCTTTCGTTATAACTTACGCTAGAAATCATAGAATTGACGGGTGTATTACTCTTATTATAGGTTAACGTACTAGTTGAGACGAATCTTATTCTTCGAGTTGGCTAATCGACTAAAAGGTATGTGAAACTCTTCCTTCTTTGTTTTTGGAATGATTTAATGAACGTACGACATACGTACATGATTTCTATACAGTCTAATTCCTAATAATATGAGTTATGAGAAGTGCCTTTGATGTTTACAGTAAAAGATCATTTTAATGATTTTATTGAGTTTCCAAATGATGTTTTAAAATGATTCTTGATATGATAAGTGGCTTGAGTTTCCAAAGGATGTTTTAAAATGATACATGATATGATAGTGTCTTTTATCCATTCCATTGAGAGACAAGTGATGATTTGATATGTATAAAGCTACTCATGATATTATATTCGTGTTAATGTGATTATATCATTCCACCGAGTCCCTGATTTTGATTTGACTCTCATTTTTATAAGGCACAGTTGACTCTCATTTTTTTATGGCACAATTGGATTTGGTATTTGATTATTATACTTGTCTCATGTTACCTCTTGGCCAGTCATGATCTTTCTTACTTTTACATAGTACATTATTTCGTACTGACCCCCTCTTTCCTCGGGGGGCTGCGTTCATGCCCGCAGGTACAAGTTCTCCGTTTGGTGATCCTCAGGCCTAGGACTTCTACTCAGCTGGTTGGAAAGCTCCATTGTTTCGGAGCTTAGTCATTTTGGTAAAGAACCTTATTTTTCTTTGACTTATGTATATTTAGGGGCACGACGGGGCCCTATCCCATCATATTTCATTATCATATTCTTAGAGGTCTGTAGATAGTTGTGGGTGGTAGATGTGCTTTGTATATGTGTTTTAGCCAGATGTACGATTGTGACGTGTTTTGTTATCCCTATGTATAGTGGCGGCCTTGTCGGCTTTCCTATTATATTATGTTGGCTAGTTGTGACTCCCCAGGAAGCAGGTACATTCGTGTGTAAATGCATCATTGTTGGCTGCCTATTTCGACATGTGTTATGATTGCGGTGTTACGCTGCCGAAATTCATATTTCCCTCAGTATGAGTCTGATTATGTGTGACAGTATAGTATAAGGGTGTCCAATTAGGGCACCGGGTCGCGGCCCGTCGGGTCGGATCGTGACAAAAGTGGTATCAGAGCAGTTAGTCCTCGGAATGTCTACAGACCGTGTCTAGTAGAGTCTTGTTTATGGGTATGTTGTGGACGATGCTTATACACAGGAGGTTGCCGGCCTTTTTACTCGTCGACGTGGAAACAATTCTGTTTTTTATTTTAGTATATATTCTCCTTCTCCTGGATCCTCCTTGGTCCTTTTTACATAGCATTTAGGATTGGTCTCTATTATTTCATCTCCTAGATCGTGCAATAAAGCTGTGTTATTAGGATAATCCCTTTCTGACGACTTATTATGGTTACAGCAATGCCTCCGAAGAAGGCGACAGCGGCCCAGAAGGTCAAATCTACAGCGGGGGATACTAGTCGGATGCAGAGAGTTATCGGGTCCCATACTCAGTCTATGCCGAAGACTGTACCCCAGTCAACGAGCTCTGCTACGTCGCCACCTCTAGGGGCCCCAATGCAGGGGGCAGTATCACCAGTTTCTGAGGCCCCAACACCTGTGTCTCCAGCTCCTCATACAGGGGCGAGGGATAGTACCATAGGAGACACAGTTCAATTGTTGACTAGGCTAGTGGCGGGGCAGACTCGTCCGCAGGAGTTTATGCAGCAGATATAGGCATGGGTACAGGGGGTAGAGGACCGACGCAGAAACCAGCGTAAGAGGGCTAGACCGGCTAGTTATTCCAGTGAGTTTCGGGGCGAGCAACCTCAGCAGCAGGTTAGATATTCGTCCCAGTCTACACAGAATTCACCCCCACAGTTCACAGATGGGAGATTGGACCGCACAAGATATTCTGGAGTCGGTCAGAGCTTCAGGGCTTCAGGTTTTCAGAGGAACATGGATTCTAGTCAGTCGAGGCCACTTTTCCCTCGGTGTTCACAGTGTGGCATGCATCATTCTGGGAAATACCGTTTTGCTACAGGTGCTTGTATTTATTGCGGCCGTCAAAGCCATGTGATGAGAGAGTGTCCTTTTAAGAGGGATACAGGTGGTGTGGCTCAGCCTGCTGGATCGGTGGCTGGTTCATCATCTCTTATAGTTATGTGACCAACAGGATATGGTATTCAGGTGTCAGTCGGCCGTGGTAGGGGTCGTGGTGGAGTTTCCAGTTCTAGCGGTCCCTCGAACCGCATATATGTTGTGGCTAGCAGGCATGATCAGAAAGCATCATCGAATGGGGTTACATGTATATTTTTTATCTTTTCGAGACGTATATACATTGATAGATCCAGATCCCACTCTATCGTATATATTCCCCTTGTTTCTGGTAGAATCGAAATAGAATCTGAGTTGAAAGAACCATCTGAAGTAGGAGACTGCAAAAGAATATTGTTCCCGGGTAAGAATAAGAAGGGGCTGTTACTTCTTGAATAATGAGAGTGACATAAATGAATGAAAGTGTCTTTACCGAGTTTTGGGAGGTATTGGACATAGGGATTATTTGAGTTTCTTTCGCAAATGACTTAGAACCTGGGAATGAGGAGCATCCTATTGGCGTATAGTTGTGTCCAACATTTAAAATATCGTAAGGAGTAGTGTTCAGACGTGCAGCGAACCTCTGGAGTTCACATTTTCAGTTAAGTAGTTATTTGAAGGATTGGTAACCGGGGTATGTATTCGTGCACAATTTCAATGCATTGGTTCACGCAGAATGCTAAGATGGGGTTATTTGGTCTCTTGGAACCAAATGTTAAAAGGGAAGAAGCTCATAATGCCTCTCTTAACTTGTGTAGCGAATGATCTTTTAGTACTAATCTTACTGAGCATCCAAATGGAAGTATATGGTTATTGTGGAAGCCTCATCTCTATAAGGTAGATATTAAAAACTGTACATAATAATTGATACATTGTGGGGTAAGCCATAGGGGTACAAAGACAAGTTTCCATATGACCTTGGTGTGTGCTTTCAATGAAGCGACTCTTAAAAGGGAACTGTGGATAGATATTAGAAGGTTACTGATGCGCGGTAATATGCACACACTTTTAAACGCAAGTGCACGTTATCGTATCAAGTAGTATAGTCTTCGATAAGACCGAATATCGTCCTCTAGGATTAGGGTTCAAGTACCAACTATCTATTTTCTAGTATCTATTTGGTGAATTAATGATTGATTGTTTGGTTTATAACTAAGAATTATTAAAGATAAGTAAATATAAAGAATTACTTCAGATGTGATGAGAATAGGGCTTCTATGTATCCTCACTATCCGCTTATGCTACTTACTAATGCATTACTTATGGTATTATTCTTTTGGAGAAAACAGGTTTACGAAATCGTTTTATACTCCCGTTAGGGTTATATAAACACTCAACCCCAGTATTGTTCCTTACCTAACTTTCGCTGATAAGGGTAACTCTATAGGAGGATTAAGAACAAAAACCTAGTTGACCGTCACGCACAATGCGCAAAATTAGGGTTGTTAAGCCTCTCATCAACGCTACAAAACTAATTGAGGTATTTTCATCCCCAATTCAAGCATGTCTACCCAACTTACAAAGATATTCACAATCCCCTTTCGTAATCGATTAGAAATCATATAGTGATAACTAGTTGTCAATTAGTTACCAAGAATTCAACTCAATTATTGGATAGATCTCTCAATAAGAAAAATAACCATAAGCATGCATTAATTTATAACATAAGTTTCAAAAAATTCAACATAGAAAGCCCTATAAGAGAATTAGTTCCTAGCCATGAATATGACAAGAACTAATTCAAAGTTCATCATGCAAAAACTGAATTAAAGAAAAGAAAAGGAAAAGAAATTACTAATGTTTAGGTCTCCAATCTCCTAGCAAGAAAATCTTGTGTTGTCAAGAAGGGGAACCCTCAAAAACTGCCTAGGGTTCTCCTTATATAGGTTTAAAAACGCCTCCTTCTTTTCCCTGCAGGCCTGGCCCAAAAATCCGTCAAAAGACCTAATTTTTCCGCGTCGGCGCCGCGGCCCTGCAGATAGGCGCCGCGGCGCCGGAAGTTCTGCGATCCGTCGGGTGTTTTGGCGCCGCGGCCCTGATATCTGTCTGAGGGCGCGACACTGTATCTTCTGTAGCTCCTCGGATGTTTAGGCGCCGCGGCCCTGCATCTCTGGCATGCGAGCCATGCGCTGAGTCTTCTGCCTCTCTAAATAGTGGGCGCCGCGGCCCCTGCTTTTAGGCTGCGAGGCGCGCTGCCGTGCAGATTTTAGCCTCGTTCGCCACTTTCTCTGTTTCACTCGCATCTCCTCTTTTGCCCTCTTTTTGCTCCTTTTCCGCCATTTGGCCATTTCAACCACTTTGACTCAATAGAAAGAAAAACTATCCTAATACGACACTTATATGTGCAAAATGGGACAAAAGACTAACTAAAACAGACTCAAAAGGTGTATATAAAATACACCGATCAAATACCCCCAAACTTAACATTTGCTCGCCCTCGAGCAAAGATAGAAAGAAATAAACTAAAAGACTCAAAGAAACGAAAAATAAAACTCCCCTGTCATTAATCATTTTTTGCTGCATAAATGTTAACTAGAAAAACATGAAGGTTAGCAGAATAATATGCAGGACATATAGCATGAAATTTTCAGCACACTAAACACATGAAGCTAGATATTTCGCAAACTCATATTCATCATGCTTAATGGAAGTCAATATACTAAATCATGCATATAAATTCAAGAATTCCTATGGCATGCTTATTTGCTATTCTCCACTAATTCTGAATATGCATAAAAGAGATCTTCAGGACTTTGAGGGTTGTAATGTAGGCTTAGGTAGGGGTCGGTAAAGATAGACATTTAGGCTCATTTTTCTGTACCATAAGCTCTTTGACTTTTTAATTTTTCCCTTTTTCTTTTGATTCTTTCCTTCACTTCAATTCTATCCTTCCCCTATTTTGTTTTGGGAGAGTGAAGTGTATTATACTAATAGGCACCCCCAAACTTAGGCTTTTGCCTCTTTCTTATTACTTTTCCATTGGGGTGTATCAAACTTGTTCACTCTTTTTGTTTCTTCTTTTTAACACAATGTACTCCACTATTTCATATTTTCACTTATGGCACAATTTTGTGGGAATATAGGGTGTCAAATAAGAAGTTTCAAATTTAGGCTCAATGGGGCTGACTAGGAATATTTTTAAAGTACGGGATAGAAAAGAATGGTAAGAATTGGCTATCAAAGAAATGCCTGAGTCATCTCCCTAACATACATATCCTAACTATTTCGCCTCAAATAGCAAGCAATCATAACACATAAGCATTTATCATTTAGTATGCATGATTCAAGCAAGAAACTCCAAATAGACATATTCTGTGAGTTTTTGGCATATCTATCCTAAGTGTTTAGATAGTTGCTTCGATTCCTTTACATTATTCAACCTTACTTCACTAGGTGTTTCTAGTAACTACAGCATACATGATCTTTGACGGGCAGTTATGACTCAAACGAAAAGAAAAATTTTTGGTGACTCGAAATAACATAAACAAATAAAAAGATTTAAATAAAACATAACATGACACACAAATAAAAACTAAAACACAAAAACACACCCCCAAACTTAAATCACACATTGTCCCCAATGTGTGCAAGACTCAAAGACAGTAAAAGAAAACGACACTTACAAACTTTGGTTAAAATGGTGGTGGTGGCGGTGGATAATGCATCGACCATTGGTTGAACAAGGCACTCAGCTCGTCGATTTGTTGCCTTGTTTCTTGCTGTCCTTGTACTCATCGCTTGCAAGGTCTGCATCATCTCCCTCGGTGTTGGTACAATTGCCCATTGTGGGCTCGAAGGTTCGCTCTTGTGGTTGGCGGTGGTGGGTCCTGCCTCATGTGAGCCCTATTTCGTGCTCATCTTCATCCATGGCGGCCTCTGCTGCGCCTTGCGCTTGGTGCTCTCCGTCCGTCTTTGGGGTGGGTGCAGGAAAGAGTGCACTATCCCATAGGACACTGGCAGTTGGTTTCTTTCACGAGTATCTGTGGGTAGTTGTGGGACCGCACTCATGTGGCATAGACTGGTAATAAGCGAGCCGTGTCCCAATCCACCTGTTGTCACCAACCTGCTGATTTCTTCGATGCTCTGCACTATCTCTTTCCCCACATCAATTATTTTTCCCGTCATGATTCCATATACTAGCTTAATTCGCATCTTCCGCACTCGTGAAGTGCGTGGATGGAATCATGCGGCGATGAAGTATAGCCAAGCCTTGCGCTTTGTTGAATTGGCACCGCCGGTGCTCTAGATCCATTTCTTCCAATCTCAAAAGCAGCCCCAGGGTAGCTCACTGTGTCTGCAATGTTATTCCAGTCGATGTTGTTGCTGCTCCTAGACCATGTTCTAAAATGGTTCCAATCGCTACTTTCTTCAACATCAACTGTCTCTACTTGTGCATTCTGACTCCTGCTCGCGACATATAGACTCCCTTACAAAGCACCCTTTCCACTCTGCCGAAAGTTCGCATAAAATTCACGCACCATTGTTGTGTTTACTGGTGCTATCTTCGCCGGATTGACAAATCTCTTCCACCCCCTTAGCTCTATCATAGCCCGGATGGGCTCATAAACGTCTTCTTCCCCATATGATCCCCTTTGGTAATCCATTCCCCTTTCTGGAATTACGGGTCTGGTATCAAGCCTTTTGTATCTTTGGTAGGCTTGGTAGCTCACAAACCTATTTTCGTCGTATTGTGGGGTTGGGGTGGATGTGGATCCTCTTCTCTTTCTGGTGGTCATTTTTAAACAAAATCTGTAGCTTCTAATTTTTGTGGCACAATGTCTCCTACACACTCAACAACTAGCAGCGACAACACCCCCAAACTTCAACAATGCCCACAACCTCCTTTTCTACTCTTTTCTCCAACTTCACAACCAACTTTTCAGTACCCAAACTACTCCAACTACAATACTCTTCCCAACTACTACCTCCTATGACTTCAGTGAAAGGATTCAAGAGCAAAGATAGGGATTACCTTTTGATGAGAAGATTCAAGCTTGTTCTTGTTTCAATTGGTGGGTTGAGGCTATGGAATGGAGCTTTGTTGTTTGAGATAGTTGGGGGTTTTTGGGAATTTAAGAGTTTAGGTTGTGGTTGGGTTGGATTTGTGGAGGATTTGTGGGAGAGTTTCTGAAATTTCGTGGGTTTTTGGAGAGGGAAGGTTAGGTTTTTGAAGTTGGAATTGGGAAAAATCTGATTTTTGGGCGTTTTAAGTTTACGATTCCCAGCTGCGGCCCGATTTTAGCGCGCGGCGCAAACTCTGCGCCGCGGCCCTGCTGAGCGCGCGTGCCCAGAACAACACATTTTTCTCGATTTACTGCGGCCGCCTGCTCGAAAGCCGCGGTAGCAAAGCACTTTCAGATATTTCGCCGCGTCCTCGCTCTGGCGCGCGGCTCTTAAACTTCAGTGCATGTTCAGCTCTTTTGGCGCCGCGGCCCTGCTACTGGGCGCCGCGGCGCTTACCCGCTTTTCTGGAAATCCTTGCTTTTCTTGCTTTATTTCCACTGCACTGCCAATCACAAAGACAAAACACAAGACTCCAAGACCGTGAGACTGTTCTTAGAAAAAAAAAATATAAACTAAAGACAGAAATTAAAATAACATAATTGAAAACGTTGGGTTGCCTCCCAAGTAGCGTTGTCTTTAACGTCTTTTAGCCGGACGCAAGTTCCTTAGTCTTAATAACCTTGGGGTGGATTAAGCCCCCAACCTATCCATTTCCTCCACATTTGGCGTTTCCTTTTTCTCCTTTTCTTTTTAGCATTATCGGTAATAGGGAGTTCAGGAACACTTACCTCCTTTAGTGGCATTTCGGCAAACCATGCCTGCTTTCTTGGGTTCATCACTCTTTGGTTGACTTGTAATGGCTCGCATGGGGGTTTGATGATGCTGATTGCAAAGCACCTACTCATTGGTGGTGGTTCGATGACATGTTTAAACACTTTAAACACCATTTCTTCGTTCTCCACCCTTAATGTCAACTCCCCTCTTTCAACATCAATCAAAGCTCTTCCCGTTGCTAGGAACGGCCTCCCTAATATGATAGGGATTTCCGCATCTTCTTCCATATCAAGAATGAGGAAATCTGCAGGAAAGAAAAAATTTCCTACCTTCACAATCACGTCCTCAATCTTGCCTCGTGGATGAACTACTGTCCTGTCGGCTAGTTGCAGACTCACAGTGGTTGGTTTAGCCTCTCCCAACTCCAATCTTTTGAAAACTGATAAGGGCATCAGATTTATACTTGCCCCTAAATCGCATAGAGCTCTGTTGCACGTCACCCTGCCCACTGTGCATGGTAGTGTAAAGCTTCCAGGGTCCTTTAGCTTTGGTGGCAACTTCTTTTGTAAGATAGCACTACACTCTTCTGTTAGTGCTACTATCTCATATTCGGCCAGTTTCCTCTTTTTCCCCAAGATTTCTTTCATGAACTTGAAATAAGACGGCATCTGCTCCAAAGCCTCTATAAAAGGTATGTTGATATGCAACTTCCTGAATACCTCCAAGAATTTGGAAAATTGTTTATCGACCGCCTTCCTTTGTAATCTCTGGGGGAAAGGAATCTTTTCTGTATACTCCTTCTCCGGAGTTTTCTCTATCACTGGGCTAGGTTCAGCCACCTTCTCTTTTTCTAACTCTGCTTCCTTCTCAACTATTGGCTGAGGTGGCTGTTGCTCCAATTGTCTTCCACTTCTCAACTGCACTGCCTTACATTGCTCCCTCGGATTTACCTCTGTATTGCTTGGCAATGTCCCCTGTGGCCTGATGTTTGCCTGCTTTGCTAGCTGTCCTACTTGTGTTTCCAAGTTTCTGAACGAGGATCTAGCTTCTGTCAAAAATTGCGTCTGGGCGTTGGCCAATGTTATTCTGACTACTTTGGATCGTCACATGCATTCTTCTTTGATCGGCGCGTTGCGCTGCTGAGGTGGGGCTTGAGTGAAGCGGTCGTTGATTACGTGCTGCGGTTACGTCGCCCCTATACCGATTCTGCGCGACGTCGATTCTCGCTGCCTGCATGCTTCTGCTGGCCACATGCTGATTCTGGCCCGATCTCTTCCATGAGAAATTTGGGTGATTCTCCACCGGATTATAAGTGTTGGAGTAGGGGTTGTTCGCTGCCTCTGATAATTACCTACTGCCTGACACTCTGCCTGCTCCATTGATACATTGTTGGGATCCGCTGAAGGACACCTATCAAATGTATGTGGGCCGCCACATATCTCACAGCTTTTGGGCATCTGTACAGCATTCACTGACACTGTATGCTGCTGCAACTGTTTCGCTAGAAGAGCCACTTGGGCATTCAAGGCAGCAATAGCATCTACTTCGTGGACCCCCACAGTTCTTCTTCCACTAGTCGCCCTCTCTTCAGTGACATGGTTGTTAGTGGCCATATCTTCTAATAACTCATGAGCGTCGTGGGCTGTTTTCCTCATGAATGCTCCACCTGCTGCTGCATCTATGATGGTTCTGGTTGTACTGCTCAGCCCGTTGTAGAAGATGTGGACCAAGTTCCACAACTCAATGCAATGGTGTGGACACTTCCTCTGTAGATCCTTGAACCTTTCCCATGCTTCATATAAGGACTCTCCATCAGCTTGGTAGAAGTTGTTCAACTCCCCTCTCAATTTTGCTGCTTTACAAGGCGGAAAGAACTTAGCTAGAAATTTCTGTGCCAGCTCGTGCCATGTGAATATCGAATCGGCTGGCAGGGAATTCAACCATACTTTTGCTCTATCCCTGAGTGAGAAGGGAAAGAGTCTCAACTCGACGCATCATCGATGCACGCCGTTATATCTGAAAAGTGGCACATAGCTCCAAGAAATTAGCTATGTGCATGTGTGATCCTCGATGGCGGGATCCTCCGAATTGCACGATGTCGTACCATGCTCAAAATTGCTGGTTTTATCTCGAAGTTGTTGGCTCTATGCGGGAGCCTAATGCATGTCGTGCTCCATTCACTCGTGGCAAAGACATAATCTCCCAAACTTCTTTCTGGCTGGATTCGGACTCTATCCTCCACATCTACTGGCACTTGATGAGGATCTTCTGGGTTAGGTTGATTTTCACCTAACCCTTCTCTCATCCTGTTATTGTTTAGATTGCCGTCCATCTCTATCAAAGTTGCAACCCGTTGATTCTTTCTTACGCTTGCGAGTTTTCTCGATCTACGGATTGAAGGGAACAAGAGTGTTCGCTCCTCTTCTCCTTCGCATAAACCGGTTGCTCAAATAGATCGAAACGTAAAACAAATCACGGCAACCTGATTTTCCGAAAAATAGCGAAAAACGTAAAAATTAAAATAAAAATTAAAAATTAAAGACCAAATTAGAAATTAAAAATAGATAATTTTGATATTGAACTAATGCCTAATCCCCGGCAACGGCGCCAAAAACTTGATGCGCGGTAAGATGCACACACTTTTAAACGCAAGTGCACGTTATCGTATCAAGTAGTATAGTCTTAGATAAGACCGAATATCGTCCTCTAGGATTAGGGTTCAAGTACCAACTATCTATTTTCTAGTATCTATTTAGTAAATTAATGATTGATTGTTTGGTTTATAACTAAGAATTATTAAAGATAAGTAAATATAAAGAATTACTTCAGATGTGATGAGAATAGGGCTTCTATGTATCCTCACTATCCGCTTATGCTACTTACTAATGCATTACTTATGGTATTCTTCTTTTGGAGAAAGCGGAGTTCTGAAATCGTTTTATACTCCCGTTAGGGTTATATAAACACTCAACCCCAGTATTGTTCCTTACCTAACTTTCGCTGATAAGGGTAACTCTATAGGAGGATTAAGAACAAAAACCTAGTTGACCGTCACGCACAATGCGCAAAATTAGGGTTGTTAAGCCTCTCATCAACGCTACAAAACTAATTGAGGTATTTTCATCCCCAATTCAAGTCCTGCTACCCAACTTACAAGATATTCACAATCCCCTTTCGTAATCGATTAGAAATCATATAGTGATAACTAGTTGTCAATTAGTTACCAAGAATTCAACTCAATTATTGGATAGATCTCTCAATAAGAAAAATAACCATAAGCATGCATTAATTTATAACATAAGTTTCAAGAAATTCAACATAGAAAGCCCTATAAGAGAATTAGTTCCTAGCCATGAATATGACAAGAACTAATTCAAAGTTCATCATGCAAAAACTGAATTAAAGAAAAGAAAAAGGAAAGAAATTACTAATGTTTAGGTCTCCAATCTCCTAGCAAGAAAATCTTGTGTTGTCAAGAAGGGGAACCCTCAAAAACTGCCTAGGGTTCTCCTTATATAGGTTTAAAAACGCCTCCTTCTTTTCCCTGCAGGCCTGGCCCAAAAATCCGTCAAAAGACCTAATTTTTCCGCGTGGCGCGCTGCCCCTGCAGATAGCGCCATGGCCGGAAGTTCTGCGATCCGTCGGGTGTTTTGGCGCGCGGCCGATATCTGGCTGCGAGGCGCGCGGCCACAGATCTTCTGTAGCTCCTCGGATGTTTAGCGTCGCGGCCTGCGTCTGGCCATGCGAGGCGCGCGAAGTCTTCGCCTCTAAATAGTGGCGCGCGGCCGATTTGGCTGCAGGAGGCGCCGCGGCGCTGGTCTGGATTTTAGCCTCGTTCGCCACTTTCTCTGTTTTCAGCTCTGGCATCTCCTCTTTTGCCCTCTTTTTGCTCCTTTTCCGCCATTTGGCCATTTCAACCACTTTGACTCAATAGAAAGAAAAACTATCCTAATACGACACTTATATGTGCAAAATGGGACAAAAGACTAACTAAAACAGACTCAAAAGGTGTATATAAAATACACCGATCAGTTACGAGGCCAGGTACAAGGTCCATAGGCAATAATGAGTGATTTTAACTGGATATTAAAGAGAAATGAAAGAGTGAAGTGTCATGTCTCTATGACGGAGATAATGGAGTTTAAGAAGTATGTAGCAGTACTTACTAATCAAGTATGGACTGATAATCTACGTGCCTCTAAAGTGCATTTCATGAAACCATGCCTATATGATCATTCTCTTGGAATAATTAGGTGGGAAGAGGCATAGAAAATCAGTACAGGTTCAGAAACTTTAATATGTGAAGGATGGATCCTGAATTTCTACAGACAGTAATAGAATGGTGGAAAACAGATAACGGAGGTACAAAGGTATTCGAACTAATGGGCAAAATGAGCAAACTCAAAGAGGTCGCTAGACCGGCAAGAGATTCTGTTATAGCTAACGAGTATATAGAAATTGTTCGGTGGTTATAGATAGTCGGTAGACCATAGCAGATTTGATAGAGTTAGACGTGACTGAACTTGATGTTATCATGGGTATGGATTGGTTGGATTTTCGTTAGGCGAATGTCGATTGTAGAGAATGTGAAGAATAAATTACAAGTCTGGAAATGAAGATTTCTATCATTTGAAGAAAAATATACTTTGATAATCGGTGTTCTTTTAAGTATGCCAATCCATCTATTATTAGCTATAAAGCCTCCAAAATATTCCATAAGTTAGTTACATAAAGTCCTTGTAAGATTTTATTGGAATAGCACTGATGAAGGCAGAATGAGGGATTGGTCCTCATGATTGAATATGTGCTTACCTAGAGATAAAAGAAGCATAGGACTTAGATCATTGTTTGATGTGTCTAAAGTCTTATGTGCTAAACTTTAGTGAAATTCCAAATATCTAACAGATTGTGAGATAACTTTATGTGGATCAAGATTGCAAAAGACGTTATCCTCTAAATGTACCATAGAAATGATGCTCTCTTGTATGGAAAATGATGTTGGAAGCTAGAGATGGCATAGAGCAGGAGATGTGTTAGGAGCCAAGGAGTGGAACTGCTAATTTCTGGTTTGAAAAAAACTAAGAGCTTTGTATTATATTGTTCCCAGTGCCTCCAGGTAATTCAACTCAATCCCTTATTTGATTATAGTAATTGATGAATTGCATGTGTGTTATATTGTGGCCTTGTGTGGCATCTGATGGGTTGCTGAATATTGGTGGATAGGTATAGTTATAAAGGAGACTCTGCCGAAATTTTTCTAGCATGAGATCTATGATGAACATTCGAGGACGAATGTTTCTAAGAGGGGGAGGATGTTACACCTCGTAAGTTTAAGGCGATAATTAAGAAAGACATTAAGGAAGTAAGATTCGAATATTGGATATAAAGTATACTTACATATGTTAATACGGAAATTAGTATACAAAAGGATGTAATTCCGAAATTTTTTTGGTTACTACGAGTGTGACGACGAAAATTGATAATGATAATTGTATATTCTCGTTATGACTTAGTAACGTATTATATAAGTTTCGACATTGAGGATACGAGACCTTATGAAATTTTCGGGAATTAAAAAAAGTGGGACCTAAGCTTTAATTATTACTTGAGGGGTTATTTAAGAGGACAATTAAGAGTTTTGGACAAGGTTACAATAAAGAAATTTCAGATTTCACATTAACCCTTATAACTCTTCTCCGACTCACATTTCATTTCATTTTTTTTCTCACACTCCTCTCCTTTCTCTCTTCTCTCATCCGAACCACACCCAAATCCATAGCAAAAAATTGAAGATTCCATTCACTTCACTTCCTAGATTAAGCCCTAAACAAATTTCTAAGCCTTGGAAAAATCCCAAAACAGTGGTCACGTGAAACTAGGCAGATTTGCCCCAGAAATTTCAGTTTTTAAGTCGAATATTTGGAAGAGAAATGTGTAAGGAATGATGGATTAACATTGTGGGATACATGCATGACATTTGGAGTTGAAGAAGTAGGAAAAAATGGTGCAAGAAAATCGAAAACAGTGGGCATTTCGGTTGGAGCAGTGGACTGAATTCTGGGACTGTTTTGGCTTAAAATTTGGGTAAGAATTCTTCTTTTTATGGTATAATTGAAGTGTGTGTTGTTGTAGTTTAAGAAATGAATTTGTCTTAAGAGGAATTTGAAATTAAGGTGTTGCATGTGAATATTTTGGATATTGATACCGAATTAGGGACTGTTTTTGGTATACATTGAATTCGATTAAGTAATTGCTATTATCGTCACTAATCGCATGTTGGAATTGAAGGAAATCTTAATATTTAAGTTATAGTCGTTCATAAAGAATTATTGGAACATGAATTGGATTTTAAGAAGTTAAGAAAAGAATATGGAATTATGTTGTTGTTAGCCGGAACTTACATGGAATTATTGGACATTGTTGTGAGGTATTAAGGGCTGATTTTGTGGAGTTAAAATGTTGGAAATTTGATTATAAACATGTATATATGATATGGTAATTACTAATACATGTCTTAAAAGAATTAAGGGATAGAAATGTGTAGAAAAGCTTCACATCTCACTCTCGTTGTTGTTAAAGTATGAGCTGTTATAATGGACTGTTTTGAACATGATAAATAGGTGTATTAATCACCTTAAT
The DNA here is from genome assembly GCA_029844215.1 of Przewalskia tangutica. Taxonomy (NCBI): domain Eukaryota; kingdom Viridiplantae; phylum Streptophyta; class Magnoliopsida; order Solanales; family Solanaceae; genus Przewalskia; species Przewalskia tangutica. Next base: position 47,377,561 of record CM056727.1, on the reverse strand, counting down.
TGTTTTTTGGTTATATTCCATAAAGGTACGGAGAAAGGATGTATAATGGTGGTATATGTCAAGTATATGGACTGTTTTGGCTATATTCTTATGTTATGACTTGTTATTTGGTATTGCTGACTTGATTTGTAAGTTGTGGATACACACATAAATAGGAAAGGTGCTGCCCGAATTTCTATAGAAAAGAGAGTATTCTTTCGTTATAACTTACGCTAGAAATTATAGAATTGACGGGTGTATTACCCTTATTATAGGTTAACGTACTAGTTGAGACGAATCCTATTCTTCGAGTTGGTTAGTTCGACTAAAATGTATGTGAAACTCTTCCTTCTTTCTTTTTGGCATGATTTAATGAACGTACGACAGACATACATGATTTCTATACAGTCTAATTCCTAATAATATGAGTTATGAGAAGTGTCTTTGATGTTTACTGTAAAAGTTCATTTTAATGATTGTATTGAGTTTCCAAATGATGTTTTAAAATTATTCTTGATATGATAAGTGCCTTGAGTTTTTAAAGAATGTTTTAAAATGATACATGATATGATAGTGCCTTTTATCCATTCCATTGAGAGACAAGTGATGATTTGATATGTATAAAGCTACTCATGATATTCTATTCGTGCTAATGTGATTATATCATTCCACTGAGTCCCCCACTTAAAGGTCGACAATATATATAGATATGAAGATTCCACCGAATCCCTCACTTAAGGGCCGACAATGTATACAGATATGATGATTCCACCGAGTCCATCACTTAAGGGCCGGCAATGTATATAGACAAGATGATTCTACGGACAGGCATCCCTGATTTTGATTTGACTCTCATTTTTATAAGGCACAGTTGACTCTCATTTTTTTATGGCACAGTTGGATTTGGTATTTGATTATTATACTTGTCTCCTGTTACCTCTTGGCCAGTCATGATCTTTCTTACTTTTACATACTCAGTACATTATTTCGTATTGACCCCCTCTTTCCTCGGGGGGCTGCGTTCATGCCCGCAGTACTGTGTTCTCGCCAGTGATCCTCGTGCTCAGACTCCTACTCAGCTGGTTGGAAAGATCCATTGTTTCGGAGCTTAGTCATTTTGGTACGGAACCCTATTTTTCTTTGACTTATGTATATTCAGGGGCACGACGGGGCCCTGTCCCGTCATATTTCATTATCGTATTCTTAGAGGTCTGTAGACAGTTGTGGGTGGTAGATGTGCTTTGTATATGTGTTTTAGTCGGCTGTACGGTTGTGACGTATTTTGTTATCCCTATGTATAGTGGCGGCCTTATCGGCTTGCCTATTATATTATGTTGGCTAGTTGCGACTCCCCAGGAGGCAGGTACATTCGTGTGTAAAGGCAGGCTTGTCGGCTGCCTATTTCGACATGTGTTATGATTGCGGTATTACGTTGCCGAAATTCATATTTCCCTCAGTATGAGTCTGATTATGTGTGACAGGGTAGTATAAGGGTGTCCAATTAGGGCACCGGGTCGCGGCCCGTCGGGTCGGATCGTGACAGACACACTGGTATTTTTATTCAAGAAAATATTTCTTTCGCTTGCGATTATTATGGCATAACTGATAAAGTCATGACTATTACATTAGATAACACTTCTTCTAATGTTTCTGTTGTTAGATTATTAAAAAATGTCTTAACTCCATCTTTTCCAGATCATTTTCATATTAAATGTGCATGTCAAATTTATAACTTAGTTGTAAAGGATGGTATATCACTTTTTGAAGACATTCTTGAAAAAAATCAATTTGCTATAAATTATATTTAAAAAAATAATAGAATACAACGACTAAAAGAATATAAAAAAACTTGTCACGATTGTGGTCTACCATACAGAAAAGTTCCCGAAGAAGTATGCACTAGATGAAATTCTTTATACAACCAACTATGTGTTGCTTATGAGTATAGACAACCTATAACATAATTTTTTAACGTCCGTAATCGAAATCCTAATGATATGCTTATAGATTCCGATTGGGATACAATTTTAGAACTTAATACATTTTTAGAGAAATTTTATCTAGCTACTAAAGAATTTTCCGGTATTTATTATCCTACTATTTCATCAATGTTATTTTATATAACTCTAATATCTATATTACTTAGTGAATATTTGGCAAAACCAGCTTATAAAGCACCTATTAAAAAACTATTTATAAAAATGAAAAAATATTTTATTCATATTCCCCCAATATTTTTTATTAGTGTTGTATTAAATCCGTCTATTAAAATAGACGGTTGTAAAAATCTTATTGAAACTCTTTACGATTGTATAGATATACTACCACCTCCAACTCCTAAAAATCCAAATGTCCCACCACCTGTTGAAAAAACTAGAGAAGAAGTGTTGTCTAGCATTCAAGATTAATGTAAAAAAGTATATACGCATTACAAACAAGAAAGTGCTAACAACCAACCGGCTTCTATGTCATCTTCTTCTTCTTCTTCAACACAACCTCAAAAACGACATGCTATTTCTGCGGCTAGTATTCAAAGCCTCAGACAGAGAATGTTTAGTGGTACCTTTTGTAGAGTTTGATGTTTTTGTTTTGCAGGGTGTTGTACTGTACGAAGCAAACGAAAATGAAGAGGGACGTGAAGACTTGCTAAAATAGTGGAGGGAGAATGAGAAATTTTTTCCAACACTAGCAAAGATGGCCCGAGATGTGTTGAACATTCAAGCGTCATCAACAGCGTCTGAGAGCGCATTTTTTGCGGAAGATTTCAAATAGGGAGCACAAACATTCATTGGCAGGAGACTCATTAGAGGTTGCAGTTCTATTCAGAGACTGGATTCGTGCGGAGCGTAGGAGATGCGGCCAATCAGAGATCATTGAAGAAGAAGACTACAACTACAACGAAATCTTATCCGACGGATGTGCAAGCGACGTCAATCAATTTGACCAAGATATACCAATTCCAACCGAAGAACCACAAGAAATTATAAAGAAACTAGAAAATGTGTTTCTTAAAATGTAATTCTTTTAATTGTAATTTTACTATGTTATTTATTTGCAACTTTCAATATCACGAAGTTGTAATTTTGAAATTTCATTACCAAAAAAAAATCATACTTCTAGTCGAATAATATAAGAGGCACAAAAACAGTCTTGAGATGTTTTTATTAAACTATCTTGTGTGTGTGTTATTTATTTATTTAATTTAAAGGCAAATAAAAAAATGATCTCACCCGACCCCACCCCATCCCGACCCCCTCTGGATCGGGACGCGGCAGCGGCAGACCCCGCCAGCCCCGACCCGCCCTACCATCCAGCTCCGCCAGACCCCGACCCCGCCCCGCTGGACAGCCCTAGGATAAAGTATTTGTATAGTTTAATTCCTATCATCTTTCTACTTAATCAAACTACAATATGAAACCTAGCTCCATCCTAATACTAAAGTCACAATGGCCATAGAAAACATATATCAAAAGCTTGGAAAAAATGAGAAGAATATAAAAAGACGTGGACAGTATTTCAGCAATGAGATGGTCGTCCGTAATATTTAATTAGGTCTTTGTTCAAACTTTTCTTACTTTTGTTTCATAAAACTTTAAATAGGTGCATATACAATCCTGCTTATGGAGTTCAAGCTAAGTTCTACGTGATATATCTTGGGGCCTAACCCTCTTGTTAGGAGTTACCCAAATGCTATCAACTGCTACTATTAAGATTATCTTTGTATATCTCATACTTTAGGTAGAATTATATTCTTATTGTTGATTAGTTACCTAGTTTATAGCAAAATAAATATTTTTGTACTACTATATATATTGTACATTATTGATGAATAAAATTAAGAGAAATCTATTTCTCAAATCCTATCATGGTATCAGCGCTAGCCGACTAGCAAACCCTAAAAAAATTCAGCGCCATCGGAAATACTTTTACGGCAGCCGACGACAATTTTTTTTCGCGGCAACCTCTTCGACGTCTGACATCCCTAGCTTGTCGACGTTACAATGTCGGATATTGAAGGCAAGATCGACTCAAGCTCTCACTTCTTTCTCAGTTCTGGGGATCAAACGAGTAATGTGATTACCCACGTCATTCTTACCGACGACAACTATATCGCATGGTCTTGATCTGTGACGTTTTCCTTAAAATCTAGCCGAAAATTTGTGTTTATTGACGGCACAGTCACTAAACCAACAAACAAGAAGAAGTTCCTTGATTGAGAGTCTGAGACACAGTTAATTCCAGGCTCGTCTCATGGACATTACGAAGCATGGATCCTAAAGTGATTGTGTCTATTCCTTATCATGACGAAGCCAAATGTTTATGGGACTACTTGAAAAAGTAATTCGTTGTCGCTAATGGTCCACGCATCAAACATATTTAGCCCAACATCACTGCCTGTAAATAATCAAAATCGATGACCATCGAAGAGTACTATACTCTGTTGATGGGTTACTTTGACGAAATTGCATGCCTAAAATTGGTGCATTACTGTAATTGTGGGAAGTGCACGAATGATGTGATTGAAAAAATTGTTATGGATCGTAAGGAGGAAAAATTCCACCAATTCCTAATTGGAGTTGATGATGACTTGTATGCCATTGTCCGATCAAATATTCTTTCTCAGAATCTTCGTATTTCTCTTGATTCAACCTATTAAATTTTTATTCAAGAGGAGAGATCGAGAAATATTGCCAGGAAAAAGGTTGTTACGAAAGAGACTCATGTTTTTGCTCTTCAACCAGCCGAGCGTCGTAGAGGTGGGTATGACAGGCTGGAAAAATCGAAGCTCCATTGTTCTCACTGCAAGAAAAAAGGGCATGACAATGGAACGTGTTCCAAGTTACACGATTATCTGGACTGGTGGGAGGACCGAAATTACGGCCCACAGAGAAATTTCGGTCGTGGCACTGCTATTGCCTCATTTGGGACTGTTCCGGTGGTAGCAGGCATGTCGTCTTCCTCATCTGTCGTTGGTCGTGGTAATGGGTCGACAACTTGTGCTAATATGATGACCGAACCACTTGGTGCATCGACTAGTGCTAGATATTTAGCCTTGGCTGATTTGAACTTCAAATTCTTTAGAATAAGATAAATACTATAAGCAAGAGTAAAAACAATGGGACGCAAACATTTATAGGGGCGTTTGTGAGTAGTGGAACTGGGTGACCCTACATTTGAAGAAAAAAACCTTATAGGACCTGAATAAAATCGCCGGCCGTCAATCGAATGATCGGATGACGGGTAAGTCTCCTAGTATGTCTTGTTTTTTTGATACAGGGGCATCACATCACGTAAAGGGGAGTCTGTCATGCCTTAATAATGCACAACGAATTTTTGAGTGGCCGGTAGGCCTTCCTGATGGCGAATATGACATTGCGACGATGACGGGTTGTGTGGTTCTTTCAAGGGATTTGACTTTTGAAAATGTTTTATTTGTTCTCAAACTTAACTGCAATTTAATAATGGTGTCACAATTGATTGGTGATTCTAATTATAATATCCAATTCACTAATTCTTTGTGTGTTATACAGGATCAACATTCGGGGAACCTGATTGGAGCAAGTGAACATCGGGATGGACTCTACTTTTTTCGAGGGACTCCTATAGTGCAAGCAATGTCAATTCCTGGTTTGACAGAATTTAAGTTATGTCATCGATGGTTGGGTCATCCTTCGGATAAAGTTGTCAAGTTAGTTCCTGCAATTAACTCTAGAAGTTCTAGAAAACATTTGAATAAAGCATGCATAATTTCCCCCCAAGCAAAACAAACACGTATAGATTTCCTGTTAGTGAGAATAAAATTAGTAGAATATTTGAGTTAATACATTGTCATTTGTGGGGGCAAATGGTACACCCTCTTCGTGTGATGTAATCTATTTCTTGACATTAGTTAATAATTATTCAAGAGCAGTTTGAGTATATTTATTTCATAATAAGACTAAAGTTTATACAACTTTTTGTTCTTTTATTGCAATGGTTGAGCGCCAATTTGATACAACAATTAAAATTGTACGGAATGATAATGGAACAGAATTTAAATCCATGTTATAATATTTCAATACAAATTCAATTCTCTTTCAAACATCATGTGTGGGTACCTTTCAACAAAATGGACGGGGGGAAAGGAAACAACATATACTAAATGTGGGTCGAGCATTGATGTTTCAGGTTAATTTACCAATTACTCTTTGGGGGGAATGTATGCTTTCGAATGTGTACTTAATTAACTGAATCCCTTCGTTCTTGCTTGAAAATGAGACTATGTATGAAGTTCTTTTTGGGAAACCACCTACTTTTGCTTGGCTAAAAGTTTTTGGTTGTTTGTGTTTTGCTCACAATCAGAAGGCGAAAGGACATAAATTCGCTCAGCGTAGTAGAGAATGTGTGTTTGTCGGCCCGAATGGGAAAAAGGGGTGAAAAGCCTAACGGTTTCCCTATCGAGCAGAATCATACTTTAGGCTTAGCTAATGGGTCGTTACTTGCTGATCCGGAGCGCTATCGTCGGTTAGTTGGTCGTCTGATTTATCTTTCATTCACCCGTCCTGACTTAGCCTATGCAGTTCATATTTTGGCCCAGTTTATGCAAGAGTCGCATCAGGAACACTAGGATACGTCTATCTGAGTTGTTCGATACTTGAAGGAAATCTGGGTTAAGGTATTTTGCTATGGGCCGATAGTGATATGTTATTAACAAGTTGGTGTGATTCTGATTGGGCGAGTTCTCTGTTGACTAGGCGCTCTATTACGGGATGACTGGTTTTTCTAGGTTGTTCCCCCATTTTTTGTAAAACCACGAAGCAACACACAATTTCTAAATCATTTGTGGAAGCCGAGTATCGCTCGATGGTGGCGATCACTTCGGAGTTGAAGTGGCTGAAATCACTATTAGATAGTCTCAGGGTGGGTCATCCTCGTGCTATGACTTTATTTTGTGACAGTAAGTCTGCAATGCATATAGCCTAGAATCCCGTTTTCCACGAACGAATGAAGCATATTGAGGTTGATTGTCACTATGTCCGTGATGCGATCCAGGAAGGTGTAATTAATATGAGTCATGTGTGTACGAACGAGCAGCTTGCCGACATTTTCACAAAAGCATTAGGCAAGCGCCAATTTGTATATTTACTCAACAAGTTGGGCATTTGTGACTTGCATGCTCCAACTTGAGGGGTGTATTAGAATTATTTTTGTATATCTCATATTTTAGGTAGAATTATACTCTTATTATAATTAGGTTGATTAATTACCTAATTTATAGAAAATTAGATATTCTTGTACTACTATATATATATATATATATATTATATATTATTGATGAATAAAATTAAGGAAACCTACTTGTCAAATCCTATACGCTACAAATTCCATATAAAGAAGTTGTCTAATTAAGGTGAAGAAGACCATAAATAGCGATGTATGAATGAAAGGTGCCAAGGTGAGGAAAATGACTATTACGGTGTGATATAAGATGGTAGAATAAGAATATACCAGTGTACCATTTTAAAAAGAGAAATTAACTTTAAATACCAGTCGGCCCAAAAGTAGCCAACAAATGTATAATATATATGTATAATTAGTGTGTAATAATAAGCTAGCGGTCATAAATATTTTTGACCGAGAGGCCAAATATGTACCCATTTTCAAAATCATTAGGGTAATTTCCTAAGTCGTAGGTAGTGAGTTAGCTTTCTGCTAATGATAATTTAAGCTAAACTAACTTTTAACATCAATTTAGCTACTCATAAAGCTCTCCTTTTCATCATATGTAAGTATTTCACATTCCATAAATCATTTGAACACGTTACATTTATTGTTACTCACGTAGCACAAAAGCATTGGTATTAATTACTAGTAGAATAATTGTAGTTGTTGGGTCCCGGGGTTATGCTATGAAACAATTAAAGCAAATTGAAAATAACTAAATTCGAATGCTGGAACAGTTTGCGAATGTAAAAATAGAATAAAACTTTTGAAGAGTAAAATGCAGCGGAAATAATAAAGAAACAAATGTTTAAATTTACATAGGTTATATATTAATATAACATATGATGGTCAATGACCAAAAGTATTGTATATATATATACAATTGAAAATATTCTTTCTTTTACAATATTACAAGATAATACAAAAGGAATAAAAAGGCTAAGTCGCAGATGACTTATGCCTGAAAAATCTATCTAAATAGAAGTGCACAACATCTCATTACAATTGCTTCAATGAAAGAACAAATCTAGAATCTAAGCAGCAATTATAATATTGGACAGAATGTCGTCACAAACTCAGGCAACACTTGTGATTCAGATTTCTGAGATGAAATCCCGATAGCTCTCTTGGTATTTTTACATTTTAATTTTGGATATCGATTCACTGATCTTCCCTCTCTATTTATAGTAGAGAGTCTTCCTTGAAAAGCTCATCGATTGGTTGTAGAGGTTGAGGGAAAGGTGGGTAGCCGATAAGGTTGTAACACCCCATTTCAACCGGAGTCGAAAACGGGATTACTGCGTATGGTTGATTCCTAAATTGATTTTAAGGAGTCGCCACCTAATTATTATAGTAAATTAGGACACTAAAAATGTAGCATAAAATACTACGAATGATCTCCATTTAAAGGTCTGCGAAAGCTATGTGAGATTCTAGGTAAGGGTTCTTTATTATCCTAAAGGGAAGGGGTTAGGCACCCTATAGGATCCGCTAACTTGCGGTTGTCCGTTCAAACTTAGGTTTAATATTATTGTGCTAACATGCAATTTACAATTCTAAAGGTGTTCTAATTATTAAACTAATCAAGAGATATTTAAATTAGGCATGCAAATATTTAAAATAGATATATATTTAACAAGATAGTAATGAAAGCAAATAATCATAAAAAGATGTAATGAAGAGAATTTAGCGACATTTCGCTTTTATTTTATTTTATGCGAATGCTTTAACTTTGGGGTGCGCCTCCGGATACCTGCAAAAGACACTTAGTAAAAGAATTACTAAATAATAAAATAAATTATCAAATAAACAAAACGTATGTATATATATATATATATATATATATGTAAAAGATATATTTTTATATAGTGTGGGCTCAGCTAGTGTTATGTCAAGGATACTAAGACATGAGAAGCCAATATCGCTTCGGCTGCGGTCGACTCACCTCCCGGTGAACGATACTATGCATTCTCGTCTAATCTTTTCACTTTCCTCCTCGCCCACATATTTCGTCTCGCTTACCACGGAGGCCTCCAGATCGACGGATAAATCCTTCGTAGGCCAGTGTAGTATCAAGTTCAAAATCAGTAAAATATCAAGTGTAGTATCTTATTCAAAAATAAGTTTAATAAAGTAGTCAAAGGGCAAAATCGTCCAAATCACTATGGAACACCAAAAACAGTAGCAACACAGCGAAACAGTAAGCAACATGACACAAAATGATTAGCGAGACACTACAAGCAGCAGCAACAATTCCAACCCAGCAAAACAGTAGCTGGATCATAGTGAAACGAGCAACTCAATTGTTCATAAAAGGGGTATAGCAAACAGAACGTTAGTGAACAAGACAGTAAACAATAATGGTCCCCAGAAGTGGGAATACCATCAACATAGCAACACGACAAGCCAACTGATCTGTGGGATAATGGAAAACAACAAAAAAGCGGTGACCACGAATCGAAAACAAGAGATTACGCCACGGAACAAATCGCGGATTCTCAAAAACGTCGTCGGAGTCTTAAAACTCCGACAGATGCCCCAAAAAGTTATAATCAGCCCATTAACCAAGATAAAAACCGATGCCCGAAAATGCAGTCAAGAACAAGGTCGCCGGAGTTTTTAGAACTCCGGTAAGACGCGACGCAAAATAAGAAAATCAGTTAACCCAAATCATAATATATAATAACAACAACAAAAAAAACCAACAACGTCTCCGCCAGTCGCCGGTGGTCAGCTCCGACGAGGCACAGACGACAAAAAGGGATACAGGGTATGGGGAGTTCAACGAGAGCAGGTGAGACGAGAGAGCAAGAGGACGGTGGTTCGACGTTGAGCAACGACGATGTGGGAGCAGTGAGTTGATGCGTGCGCTGTGATGCAGTGATGGTGGTTTCGCCGGTGGTGGGCGACGATGGGGTTTTCACTGTGTGGATGATGATGGTGACGGGAAACATATTCGCCGGTCATCACTTCCGGCGAGAAGTCTGTGGCTGATGAGTGTTGAAGATAAGAATGTGAGAAGAGTGGAGTATCGATGGGTATATCGGCTGAGGGTGTGGGTGTCTAAAGGGGTTTCGCCGGAGCTCCAAGCTCCGGCGAAGGGCAGCGGCGGCGACGGGAAGGAGAGAAGTGAGGAAGATGGTTTTTTTTTTAAATGAGAGGGTTGGGCTTATGATATTATGCGGCTGATGTTGTTCTGTGGGCTGCCCCCCTTATGTTGTTCCCTTCCTTTTTTTTAATGGGTAGTGTTTATTATATAGGGGTAGGATTAAGTTTAGGGTTTGGGGGAAAAGATGAAAAGTGGTATTTGAAATTTAAAAATGGGGGGGGGGGGAATAAAAGAGGGTGTTTGGATGAAATTAAAAATGGTGTTGGATTGGAATGATTCGGATTGGGTCTCGTACTGGACTGGTTTGACAAAATGCAAAGCGGGTTAATTATTTAAAAGAAAAATTATTTAAAAAGATGCAAGATTATTAAAATGCAAATGTCGATGCAATAATAATAAAAATATAATATTTAGACAAATGTTTAATGTCTAATTAAAATTAAAGCGGGATGTCAATTAATTATTTAAAGAGATGCAAAGATTATTAAAATAAATGACGGTGTAATAATAATAGAAACATAATATTAACAAAAACATAATTCTTATTTTTAAAAAATAAAAAGATAAAAAATGCAAAAAATGATGATTAGAATGTGGTTTCCTAAAACACATAAAATTGCAATAAATATATGAAAAACTGGTCAAAATTGACTGTCAACAAAGGTTGTTGGAGAGAATTGTGGAGCAAGATCCTCTAACTTCTTGGACTTGTTCCCCAAGTTTAGCAACAACTTTGACTTGGTCCTCCCACATTTTTAATCAGCTCCTAATCACCTTTCCAAGTCACTTTACCATCGTGGTAAAAATCCCACGAAATCTTCAATTCCCGTGAAGTAAGGCAAAATTGTTTCACAGAATGTTGGTCCGAATGTCGTAATATTTATTCCAACATTTCTGATTTTAACTTAGAGCTGAAAATGAAATATTGTGCAAAATTCCACAACACCAAACCCAACATTAACATTCTCCCCCTTTTTGTTTTACTTCACAAAACCTAATATATTCAGTACAAGTGACTTACGACAATGTCATAGGTGTTGTCTCAACATCTATGATTACAATAATGCTCCCCCTTAACCTGTAATGACATATAAACATAACATATATAAGACAATATATATATATATATATATATATATATATATATATATATATTAGAAAAGAAGAAAGATGTTAGCACATATACACATATCATCCAAAATATTCAAACCATATTCTCAACACCAACCAGTAGCATCAGCTTCAGTCCGTGAAGGAAGTGCAAAACATTAACATTCTCCCCCTTTTTGCTTTTCTTCACAAAACAAACCTTTTCAACAAACAACAGTAGCTTCCAGCACAGCAGCACTAGCTTCCAGTAGCTCTCTACTCTTACATAATCCTTCTCTGCACATGCATAACTTCTTCTCTGCACAGAACAACAACTGGCCTTCTTCTTCTTCTTCTCCCCATGCATCAGCACTTCCTTTGTTCCTCGACATCAGCAGTATTCTTCTGCTCCTCCTGCATCAGTACTTTCTCTGCTTCTTCGATTTCAGCAGCAGCAGCATCATTTTAGCACTTCTCTCTACTTCATCGACTTCATCAGGCATCATCACTCATTTTTTGCTTCATCGACTTCAGCTCAGCAGCATCATCATCTTCAACAGCATTATCATTTTCTCTGCTTCATCGACTTCAGCAGCATCATCACTCATTTTCTGCTTCATCGATTTCAGCTCAGCAGCATCATCATCTTCAACATCGTTATCATTTTCTCCTTTTTTTTTGTGAAGAAAACAGCAACATGAACTGGTCTCTGGCTTGAATTAGAGCATTCCTCACAGTATCAACCTCAGATATTTATTGGTTGATCTTTGCAATTTAATTCACAAGTCATTCAGTAGACACTGGAGACTGTCTTGGACCAGTGTTGTCAAGAATGTTGGTGACATTCCAATCAACATATGTACTATTTCTTTTCATTTTTCAGGGTAGATCAATGACTCTGTCTCTACTCTTCAAAACTGTTTTGTTTACTGTATACAGTTCAGGTGTCTTCCCTAGTGTGTCCTCTCTCTTAAGCTTAAGACTTTGGGTAGTTAACACTTTGTATATCAGAGAGGGATAAGGAAGGATTGAGGTTGATTCTTTTTGTGCCAAGTTGGAAACTTGATGAAGGATCATTTTGCGCAGATCAACTCTCAAACCTTTCCCAATTTTGTACAGCATGTTGGCTTATTCTGTAGTTATAATTGATTCATTTGTTGAAGGAAGCCAATTATGTATAGCAATTTGTGAAGGGTGGCAAACATGACTGTTAATTTAGAGGCTGAACATCTAGAGATCCACTTATGCATTATACCTCATGTGAGGTACTCAATTAATTCATCTCTATTGTCCACTGCAGGGTCTGCTTTTCTAACATTCTCCTCAGTATTTAATTCCATATATTGGTTTATAACAGCAGGTGTAAAAAAATATACACTATTATAGAGATATACCTTTCCAATTTTTTTGAGTTGGTATCCATTATAGCAGAACTCAAATTAGCATAAAAACAACCTATAAAAACAACCTGACTATTTTATCAATATATGGTCCTTTCTCAGTAATAGATCCTAGGAGCTGTATTTCTTTTATGAACTCTACCAAATCATATTCTGAACAAGAGGCAATATCTATTTTTTTTTCCAGACCTAACAACTATATTCTTGTATCAGTCCTAATTATGAGAATTAGTGTTAGAATAAAATTTGTCTGAATCGATACATACCTGAAGATCTGAATTAGATTCAGTTTTGCTGAAGGATGTTGGAGTTTGCGTCTCTTCTGATGTTGGCTGAAATATTGCCTGAGATGTTGTGGCACCAGTGGCAACATTCGGAGTAACACTCGATTTGGCATATCTGGAAATTTCATTTGGGAAGAATTGCTTCACTGGAGTTTCATCAGGAACTTCCTCACTTTCTTGAGACACATTTTGCAGAACAGACTCAGTTGTATTTTGCAGTACAAACACAGTTGGTTCTTCTTCACTCTCTTCAGTTGAGAATACCAAGTTTGTATCGTCACTGTCACTACTCGAGCAAGCAGGTATAGAAGTATCACATCTGGATCATTTGTTGCTCGACTCTTCACGAACTGTTCTCTCAAACATTCTACTCGATCGACAAGTAGGGAAGGTGGAGGATCTTGATCTCTTACCCAATGCTGAAATATCATATGGTTCACTAACATCTATTGGATTGTTGTCATCACATGGGTAGTTGATGTCTAAAGGTTTATCAAAATATTTGAATACTATAGCTTTAGACAAGTCCTTTGTGGATGGTGAAGAAGGAAACATGTAGGGTTGTTACAGGTCATTTTGCTCAGATGAAACAGTGTTCATAGAATGACTAGTACTCATAGAAAAGTTGGTCGGTGTGTTAGTTGAGATAGGTGTTGACATAGGAGAGGTTTCCATATGTGGATATAATGGAGAGGGTTTTGAGGATGGAGTTTGGAATGGTGATGATTCCATCAGGTAGGTAGTATTATGTCCGAGGTGTGATGTGATTTCCCTTTTTTTCTTTTTTTCTTATAATAATAATATATATAATTTTATATATATATATAGAGAGAAAATCAGAGATATAGAAAAATAACAAATGAGAGGAATATCTATATACATGACAAATCTTTCTAAGAAACAAAAATCTCTTAGTTTTAGGTGTTTCAATTTTACACAATAACTTCCACCTAAAATATTGGGGGGGGGGGGGAATAAACATCACGGTAGGAATTCAATTAATCTTATCATTTTAAAGTTCGAAATTCCTATTAAAACAAGGCATAAAAATAGGGAGAAAATCTGATTTTTCTGAAATCAGTTAAGAACAATATCCCAACAAATATCATTTTCTGAAATTGTAAACCGCAATGTTGGCAACATTTTGGACAACACAAGTATTATGATTTCGCAAGAACTTTTCGTTTTGGCAACAAATCAAGACACATTTTATATGTATATTTATGAGTTTAACCTCTGGACCAATGTAACATTTTCCCATTGTGTCCTTGATCTAATCATAAAACATATACAAAATTATTTTGTGTCAAAAATAAGAATACTTATTTAGCATTCTTAAAATTTCTTTTGAAGCACTTGATACTCCTATAGAATAGGAACAGTATCATTTCAAGGGCTTTGCCCATTTTGCACAGTTGCCAAAGATTGGTAAAGGATTTGCCTAATTTTGATACTCACTTTTTATGATATCTAATATCATCGCAGAGAACGATATCACTTTCGAATCATGTTCTTATTGAGGATCATACTTGTGTGAACAAAAATTATGTCATTATTCAGTAACTAATATCAGATCATGATTTTACACAGGTAAATGTCACCCGAAATGTTAGAGACATTTCAGCCGACATTCACCAAAAATGAATTTTTAGAGATTACAAAGATCAAGAGATTTCTTCAAACTAAATAATCTCTCATGGTCCAAAACTTTTATAAAAGTATCATCTAGTTGATAAAGAGTATCAACATGTTTAATTTTGAACTAGCTGTTTTTCAATCAAATCTCTTAAAAAATGATGTCTAATCATATTACAAAATTAAAGTGTTGCTAGTAAAGCCATAGTCGTTTAACATGTGTCTTAGCCATATTCATTGAAAACAACAACTTTCAGCTGCTACATATTCAAATTCAGCAGTTGAAAGTGAGACACGATTTTGTTTACGACTGTTGACACCCAATTTTGACCCTCCCGTCCAGTCATTAGCTATAAAATTAGACTAATTTTGTAAAATAATTTTTATGATTTTTTATAATAAAATGCAGCGATAAAACATTAAATACAGACATAAATAAGCAATTTAATAATGGCACCGCGTCTTACGTAGAGTATTAAGTACTTAGAGCTCCGCGCCCGCATTAATTAATTTTAAGCCCTGTCATGATTCTTAATAAAAATAAATAAATACATAGAATAAATAATTTAGCAATGACGTCGTGTCAAGTAGCGTAGTCGCATTTATTAAATACGCAAAGCAATTTCATAACTTATTTTAAAAATGATAAATAATGCAATAAATAAGATTTTTAAATAATAGCGCCGCATTCTAAAATATTAAGCACTAATTAAATAGCACGCCCGCATTTATTTTTATAACAATTAGATTAATAAAGCACCTAGATAATTTAATCACATTTGTTAATTTAATTTGTCACTAATTAATTAATAATACACTACCCAAATTAATACCTAATTAAAACTAACCTAACACTAATAGCCCACTTAAATTAAATTATTAGTATCACCAGCCCTCACCCGCTTCAAAGATCCGCGCCCAACTCCATGACTTTATTTCCTCAGCCTTTCTTCACCTTATTTCCCCCCTGTCAATTAAACCCAATACCGCAAGCCCATATACAGATACAACAGCCCTTTACCTATCCTTGCCCATCGTCTCTCCCTCAAACAATACAGAACGCAACCTCAAACCCTAAAAAAGAACCGGCGCACACTCCTCTGCCCTTTACCCGCGAATCTCGTCGGATTTTCAGGGTGGAAAATCCGGCGACTTTCCTTTCCTTACCCACACACGCCCAGCCAACGATTTCTTACCATAACTAAACAAATTCTTCCAAATCGTTTACCTTATCATAACCCGATTCGAATCGCGCGAAATCAGTAACAAATCAACCCAAATCAAGCACGAATCAAGCACAAATCTCAGCCTTAAACACTTACCAAACTTGGAACCCAAAATCATAGCTATAAATATAGAACCGCTATGCATGCAATAGGCATGGATTCAGAGCACAGACAGCAGGGTTCAGAGGAGACCCACAGCATCGATTTGACATCCCCCTTAGCAGCAGTCAACAACATTGAGGGCAGGGAGTTCAGCGGGGAAGAGCACAATACGACAGAGCACAGTGAGGAAAGCATCAGGGAGTTAGGGTCCCAACACCCAGACCATTAGCATCGTACGAATAGGAAGTTCGAAACCCCTTTCTTTCAAATCCAGCCAAGAAATCAGCAAATAACCCTCGCCCTTTTATTCGCATCGCAAAACCAAAACTCAAGTGGACCGACGACTTGATACGCTGCCCCGGCTCGCTGCCCGGAGAAGGTAAACCCATTTCCTCTCAGTTCTACTTGCTAATTTCGGTTGAGTGTTCTTATGAATTAATTATGTGGCAAACAGCATTGAGTTTAAGTTCTGGTTTCAGTTTTAGAACTGTTAGTCTCGTATTCAAACAGGTCTAATATGTGTTGAATGTCGTTCGAATCCCTGTCTGTAAACATATGCATCTGGGATTAAAAAACCTTTTGTGTATATATTATTGTCCAGATTGAGCCTCTGTACTTTGGGGTCAGTGTCTCAGACAGCATGTGTCTAATCTTAAGTATTAATCCTACTTCCCGAGGTCAAGTCTGAATATATGTTATGTGTGCAACTCTTTTTTTTGCAAGAATATGTTAAACTATGCATCGTTATATCCTGAATCGTGTTCCTGAACTGGCTATCCAGTTGTGTTTGATTTGTCAAGAATGGTTCAAGCATGTTTAGTTTTTCCAGTTAAATGGGTAATATTTAATGACTTTGCCTTTAGTTATAGCTTGGGATGTCTGTTAGTTATGGCGCGACGGGGTCTGACTTTGGATTTACTGGAAATTGTCTCGGTGGTGTTGAACTTGTTTGGAGTGTTATCATGTCTAATATGTAATTCGAATATGATCACACGCCCAATTTATATTATGCCTATACGAAGGGCCATTATTGTTTGATTTTTTTCGTCACTATGTTCAGCATGTTCGTTTGACTAGTCCTATGTGTTAATGCTACCTGCTGAACTAACTAAGTAATTACCCTTGCCTGTCTAAGGGCAAAATGCTTCCATAAAGATTTTCCTAAGTCATCATATGCTCCTGTTTTTTGCTGAATTACCTGGAATGGTATTTCTTGAACTAGTCTAAAATCATTTTCTTTTTTTTACACTTGGTTGTCTGCCCAGGTCATGTGAAGATATCTCCATAGCAGCTTTTTTTTTATTTCCCATTCCAGTCTCAATATGTCTTGCAAATTAGATGTCATGAAACACTAGTTTAGTGGTCTATTTATGAGATTCAAACTTATATGTTAGCCTAAGTTATATGTACATACATCATCCAGGAACTTCACATCATACTAAACAGAGGCCTGAAGCTGAACCTCTCTACATACGTTCTAAAAGATCCAGTCTAATGTGTATTTGCTCAATTAATCTGATTTTGCTTATCTGTTTATTTGGTGTACTAGAAAGTATGTTGATATATCGTTATGACTTGCACACTCTTAAGGCCCAGTTAGCATGAAAACTGCTTGATTGTATTAGGGGCCCATCTCGTTTATCCAAAAAGAAAAAGAAAAGAAAATCTGGAAGGTTCATGTCCTTTCCGTGTTGCTTGATTTCTGACTAAATGCTTATACCCTATGTCTGTCAATTCTTCATTCTTTCTTCTTGCCTCTGCACTGCCCACTCTACTGGTTTTCTCATTATTTACTGTATGATTATCATCACTGTATTCGTGGGTATACAGCTTTGATATAAATTGTGTGTTGCATTTCGCCAAAATGCTTACTTATTAATTGATAAAATTTGAGTATATACTAATCCTTATCTTCCTTTGTTTTACATGAAATGCATTGGAGCGAAACGAAGAGTCTCATGGCAAGACTCATCACAAGCTACTTCAAATGAATACCTGCATCTATGTGCATTTCTCTATCTACATTGGGGAGTTCCAACCCGCCGGCGAATAGCACCGCTACTCTGTCGAGTCCTTTTATTTCTTATCCCGCCCCATTTATTCGTGTAAATTAACTGTCTAACATTCGTACATTAGCAGTAAGTTGCCTAGAATATTTAAACTTCGGGTCACCATTAGAAATTAATTCGACATTAGAAATTGGCCTGTTCCTTTAAGTTAATTATTTTTAACATTGCTTAAATCATATTAGATCATCTAACAATTTCCCACCGGCATAAATATTGAGGTATCTAAGATATTATTAATCTATTTCTTTTATGAACTTTTGCTAACATGCATAATAAATCCCTTTTTTTTTTTGCATAATAGGTATTTTTCATATGATTTTGTGAATACACGTTTTTCATGTCATTAAAACGTTTTTATGAATGCATGACAGTTTAAACATAATCTTACATTTTCTCTTAGTCAAGAATACATCTTAAGTGTTTTAAATATTTTAAATACCTTTCAAAACATGCATTCTTTGAACATAATAATTACCCTAGGTTTGGCAGGACAACCGCAAGTTAGCGGATCTTAGAGGATGCCTAACCCCTTTCCTCTAGATTAATAAAGAACCCTTACCCAGAATCTCATTAAGTTTAGCAGACCATTAAAATGGAGTTAATGTTTACTTTAAACTAGTTAACATTTAGGTGTCCTAATTCACCCAATTAATTAGGTGGCGACTCCGCGAACCCTTAGCATTTTAGCACCTTTTAGCATTCCTTAGCACTTTTAAGCACCCCTTTGCATTTTAACTCCCTTTTAGCACCCTTTAACATTTTAGCACCCTTTAACATTTTAGCATTCTTTTGCACTTTTAGCTTTTATTATTTATTTCCTAACAATGCATTTTAAGCAGGGTTCGCTAGAAAAATGTCGCGGTCGAAAAAGGTCGTGACAGAAATGGCGACTCTGCTGGGGATTTTAGGTTCTTAACCACAACAGACCTAGGGTTATTATTTTGCATTTAATTGGTTGTGCTATATTTTGTTTTATTTATTTTAATTGCTACCTGCTTTACTGCTTTCCTTAAACTGGCATTCCGCTCATATTTCTTCCACTCTGGAAAATTCACACAATCACACACTACATGCGAGGTGCGCTTGGTGCATCAGCAAAATTCTTTCTTCAAAACCCAAATTTAGGAGAGTTGGTAACATACGTGGAGTGTCCGGTCTAACCGGTGGCCGCGTAGCCTTCTCACTCGAGTTGTCCGCTCGGGAACTCAAGGCCTAGAAAAGCCAAATCTTAGAAACTTAAGATAGAGCTATACCACCCTTTATTTTAGGGCATGCGTCGTTTACCTTAGGTGGGTCGGTCCTTGGCATCGACACCACAATTAGGAAGACACCAAACTTGTCGACGGGTTTCTCAACCCAACGACCAACCAGCATATTATGTGTAGCGTGACAATGATAGACAAATCCAAACCTAATCATGTCATGCTGAAATTGGAAAAAGTGCACCGTCATTTGGTCGTCATTTCCAACAAAAGCATTACAGTTGGGCGGCTTGGACAAATCCATCATTACCTCGCATATTTTAGGCCTACCTCTGGCATAAAGAGGTCCCAAACATGTTAGAACACGCACTTGATTTGCAATTTGCTTATTAGTATATATTGCCTGCAACTTTTTGCATATTATACTAACTTGGTTTGCTTCATTTGTTAAAGGGTTATTTTTTCATAGCTTATCCCCAAAAGGTTGATTCGCGTTGACTGGTAGTAGCACAATCATCCAATAAATGACTAATCCAGAGGCACCGGAACGAAACAACTAAGGACTCGTCCCCGTTCCTGTAGAGGGTGCAGAGGCGTTAGAAAGGAGAAACACCAATGATCAACACCTCGCCAAACTATTGCAGCAAATGGAAATCATGCAAGCCGAAATAGAAAGGCTCCGAAATATCACAAACCTGTCTATTAGCTTGAATGCACCACTCCCAGAGCAAGGGACAAATGCAATCGTGTCACAAGCCCTTGAGCCTCCACTTCCCCAAAGCTCCCCGCAAAGGCCGCAACATACCAGCTCACACCAAAACGTCACTCGCCCGGACAATTTGCAGACCGACCTCCAAAATGATCCGTTCACTACATACACATCTCAACAAATTGCCAAGCCACCCACTACGAGCAGATGACACACAAACAATATGGGGGATTAGCACATCCGATCGAAAGCCAACCATTTATTATGCATGCATCCTCTCAAGAGACAGATCAGTACAGGGAAGTGGAGCGGCAGACTCGAGCTAGGGCTGATGAAAATATGGCAAAAGAAATCTGTAGCTTGAAAGAGGCATTCAAAAGCATTCAGATGAACAAGGGGGAAGAAGGATTAGAATATGAAAACTTATGTATGCACCCCGACGTTGAATTACCTGTGGGGTACAAGGTGCCCAAATTTGACATGTTCGATGGAAAGGGGAATCCTCGAGCTCATCTAAGGTCATATTGCGATAAATTGATTGGAGTTGGTAAAAATCAAGCAATCATCATGAAGCTATTCATCAGGAGTCTAACCGGCGAGGCGCTGGACTGGTACACATGCCAAGACCCTCGAAAATGGGACGGTTGGAATGCCATGGCACAAGATTTCATGGATAGATTCAGGTTCAACACTGACACTGTCCTGGACAGATTTTATCTTATGAAACTTGAAAAGAAATCCACAGAAACTTTCAGGGAATACGCCCTGAGGTGGCGGTCAGAAGCAGCGAAGGTCCAACCTCCAATGGCAGAGAGCGAAATGACCACTTTGTTCGTGCAGTCGTTGAAAGACGCGACGTATTATGAAAGGATGATCAGTGTAATTGGGCGAAGTTTTGCAGAAGTCGTAAGAATGGGCGACTTCGTGGAAGAAGGCATTAAGACAGGCAGGATTACAAACTTGACAGCCCTACAAGCAACTAGCAGAGCAATGCAGTCAGATTCCACAGGAGGTACCTCACAGAGGAGAAGAGATGCATCACCCTCTATCATGGTCATTCAGAGCATGTAGGCGTAACAGCCTTCCAGTGTATCAAAGCCCACCGCCTTCTTACCATAATCAAAACACTCAAAATCCACAGTCATATTATCAGCACTGCGCCACCCCATATCCTGTTTACCATACCCAACCGGTATACCCAAAATACTCACCACAATCACGAAACCGCACACCAAACGGACCCAAACCTCGCATAGAGGCTGAGAGAAAGCCAACCAGAACCTATACACATTTAGCCGAACCTATAGCCCAAGTGTATGAGAAGCTGAAAACCGCAGGAATACTCCATCCAATTCCCAGAAATACCCCCAGGCCTACTTCCCGAGGGCACGATAAAACTAAACATTGTGCATACCACTCCGGTGCAGAGGGACACGACATCGGAAATTGCTATACACTCAAGGACAGAATAGAGGAGTTAATCGAAGAAGGAGTCATTCGGCTGAAAGATGCTCCTCCCAATGCAAACAATAACCTTGTTCCGGGTTATGAAGATGCCCGTGTGAACATGATAGTTGAAAATGAAGAAGACAGTCTGGAAGGGACTATTACGCCAGCCCGTAAAGGGAAGAAAGTTGAATCATCAACCAACCGCCAGAGAAAAGGAGGTGCTCCTTGCCGGAGATTGTTTAACTATTGAATAAGTCATTCGTCTAGTTGTGTGCTACAAGAGATGATCCTGCTGAAGACCCAGCCGTTGAAGACGCAAAGCAAGAAGAAATGGACTTATACCCCTGCCTCGGCCCGCCGAGTCCTGAAATAGTTAGTTTAATGCATTTTGCCCTTTATATGTAATAAAAGGAACTACGTTTGACCTGATTCCCTTGGTGGATACGTAGGCGGCCGTTTCGGCTTCGGTCCCAACTCTAGAAATTTTTACCCAATATTTGCTTGTAATGAACTACGTCGTGACCTGATTCCCTCATGGGGATACGTAGGCGGCCTAAATCGGCTTCGGTCACACCATTAGAAAACTTTCCCTTCGTTCGGAAAATAAATACACCCATTAAGACCCACTTTAGGCCAAACGTCCTTTGAATATTCAAAACTGGGACAAGGTAGGAAACCAAGCAGTGGTTATGAGTCCAAACAAGACGGACATCCGAGCATCAAGAGTCTAAGGTCAACGCGAACCAACCGCCCCCCAAAACTCACAAAACTTTCTTTGAGCGCAGGTCCTTCATATTAGCGGAAGATACAACAAAAGTTCTTCATATTAGCAGAAGCAAAAATACAAAGAAAAGCGAGAAGAAAGAAAAGCGTAAAAGACATCGACAATCGATAAAATTCAAAGTTCCGCAACAAAGCCTAGCGCATCAGCTCAGGCACAAAGTCAAATTCGCACGCAACAAAGGCATCATGGCAATTCGTCAGTTGCAGCGTTTAGCGTGTCTGTGCAAGGACAACATCTCAGTATTCATCCGGCGTATCAGGGACGACATCTCTACCCAAAAAATTGCACTTCTCATATGTATTTATCATTTTGTTTAAGCAGGTATACACTAACGTTTTCTCAAGCTTAGCTTGCAGGAGCATTTATTCTACGCAGGAGCAGCAACAACACGTCCAGGCAACAACGTTATCAGCACAACAAGTTCAAAAAAGACGACAAGTCCAAAAACGACGCCAAGTCCGAAAACGACGCCAGCAGCAACAAGTCCGAAAACGACGACAAGTCCGAAAACGACGACAAGTCCGAAAACGACGCCATCATCAGCATATCACCTCTACACAGGGACGATTTTCTCTGTTCTCAAAATTGCATTTTTCTCATTCATGCTTTATTATTCTGTCTTAGCAGTTATGCACTAACTCTTTCTTGAGCTTTAGTCTACAGGAGCAGCAGCAACAAGTCCGAAAACGACGCCAAGTCCGAAAACGACGCCAAGTCCGAAAACGACGCCAAGTCCGAAAACGACGCCAAGTCCGAAAACGACGCCAAGTCCGAAAATGACGACAAGTCCGAAAACGACGACAAGTCCGAAAACGCCGACAAGTCCGAAAACGACGCCAAACGACGCCAAGTCCGAAAACGACGCCATATCACATCTACGCAGGGACGATTTCTCTGTTCTCAAAAATTGCATTTTTCTCATTCATGCTTTATTATTCTGTCTTAGCAGTTATGCACTAACTTTTTCTTGAGCTTTAGTCTACAGGAGCAGCAGCAACAAGTCCGAAAACGACGCCAAGTCCGAAAACGACGCCAAGTCCGAAAACGACGTCAAGTCCGAAAACGACGACAAGTCCGAAAACGACGACAAGTCCGAAAACGACGCCAAGTCCGAAAATGACGCCAAGTCCGAAAACGACGCCAAGTCCGAAAACGAAGCCAAGTCCGAAAACGACGCCAAGTCCGAAAACGACGCCAAGTCCGAAAACGACGACAAGTCCGAAAACGACGACAAGTCTGAAAACGACGCCAAACGACGCCAAGTCCGAAAATGACGCCATATCACATCTACGCAGGGACGACTTCTCTGTTCTCAAAATTGCATTTTTCTCATTCATGCTTTATTATTCTGTCTTAGCAGTTATGCACTAACTCTTTCTTGAGTTTTAGTCTACAGGGGTAATTGCAGCAAGGACAACATATCCGCATTCACAATCGCAACACGTCCGTGCAAGGGCGAAATCACAACATTTGCAGCATCGCATCAACACAACAGGCATCACATTTTTGCAGGATAACATTTCCTACTCACAGTCACATTACTTTTAAAATTATGCATCATCATTTTGCCTTAACAGTTATGCACTAACCGTTTGTTTAAGTCTTAGCATGCAGGAGCAGGAGCACAACGTGGATTTTCTCTTACAAATAACCGGCAATTTGTTGGGACAACCTTCCCAATGAATGGCGTGCGCTCAAGCGTCGGTCCACTCGTTCCACATCACCATAAAATCCAGCACCATAAGCCATAGCGGTACACCCCAGGTTCAAGCCAGTTATTTTTATTTTTTGCTTTTTTCACCATAGCCCAGTGTCATCATAACTCGACACTGGACAAATTTTGAGTCCGCGTTAGCCCGCCTTGGTGTTTTGACCATGGTAGCCCAGTGTCGTCATAACTCGACACTGGGACAAGCTTTGAGTCCGCGTTAGCCCACCTTGGTGTTTTGACCATGGTAACCCAGTGTCGTCATAACTCGACACTGGGACAAATTTTGAGTCCGCGTTAGCCCGCCTTGGTGTTTGACCATGGTAGCCCAGTGTCGTCATAACTCGACATCGACAATTTTTAAATTTTGCGTCAGCCTTGTCTATTTGCCCAAACCTTTCAATTCTGAGGATCGAGACAAAATTGGCTATGAGTCAACGTCTTTGTCCGAAGATTCTTCCATCATCTCCATACAAAGAGGGACAACTGTTGACACCCAATTTTGACCCTCCCGTCCAGTCATTAGCTATAAAATTAGACTAGTTTTGTAAAATAATTTTTATGATTTTTTATAATAAAATGCAGCGATAAAACATTAAATACAGACATAAATAAGCAATTTAATAATGGCACCGCGTCTTACGTAGAGTATTAAGTACTTAGAGCCCCGCGCCCACATTAATTAATTTTAAGCCCTGTCATGATTCTTAATAAAAATAAATAAATACATAGAATAAATAATTTAGCAATGACGTCGTGTCAAGTAGCGTAGTCGCATTTATTAAATACGAAAAGCAATTTCATAACTTATTTTAAAAATGATAAATAATGCAATAAATAAGATTTTTAAATAATAGCGCCGCATTCTAAAATATTAAGCACTAATTAAATAGCACGCCCGCATTTATTTTTATAACAATTAGATTAATAAAGCACCTAGATAATTTAATCACATTTGTTAATTTAATTTGTCACTAATTAATTAATAATACACTACCCAAATTAATACCTAATTAAAACTAACCTAACACTAATAACCCACTTAAATTAAATTATTAGTATCACTACCACTCGCTGACCAAAGATCCGCGACCCAACTCCCGCAGCCTTATTTCCCCTCAGCCTTTCTTCACCTTATTTCCCCCCTGTCAATTAAACCCAATACCGCAAGCCCATATACAGATACAACAGCCCTTTACCTATCCTTGCCCATCGTCTCTCCCTCAAACAATACAGAACGCAACCTCAAACCCTAAAAAAGAACCGGCGCACACTCCTCTGCCCTTTACCCGCGAATCTCGCCGGATTTTCAGGGTGGAAAATCCGGCGACTTTCCTTTCCTTACCCAAACACGCCCAGCCAACGATTTCTTACCATAACTAAACAAATCCTTCCAAATCGTTTACCTTATCATAACCCGATTCGAATCGCGCGAAATCAGTAACAAATCAACCCAAATCAAGCACGAATCAAGCACAAATCTCAGCCTTAAACACTTACCAAACTTGGAACCCAAAATCATAGCTATAAATATAGAACCGCTATGCATGCAATAGGCATCGATTCAGAGCATGCAATGAGGTTGAGGAGACCCACAAAGATCGATTTGACATCCCCTTAGCGTGAGCCAACAACATTGAGGCGGTGGAGTTCAATGGAAGAGCACAATCTGACAGCGCAGTGAGGAAAGCATCGTGAGTTAGGGTCCCAGACCTGCACCATTAGCATCGCATTTAATAGGAAGTTCGAAACCCCTTTCTTTCAAATCCAGCCAAGAAATCAGCAAATAACCCTCACCTTTTTATTCGCATCGCAAAACCAAAACTCAAGTGGACCGACGACTTGATACGCTGCTCCGGCTCGCTGCCCGGAGAAGGTAAACCCATTTCCTCTCAGTTCTACTTGCTAATTTCGGTTGAGTGTTCTTATGAATTAATTATGTGGCAAACAGCATTGAGTTTAAGTTCTGGTTTCAGTTTTAGAACTGTTAGTCTCGTATTCAAACAGGTCTAATATGTGTTGAATGTCGTTCGAATCCCTGTCTGTAAACATATGCATCTGGGATTAAAAAACCTTTTGTGTATATATTATTGTCCAGATTGAGCCTCTGTACTTTGGGGTCGATGTCTCGCATGACATGGTCTAATCTTAAGTATTAATCCTACTTCCCGAGGTCAAGTCTGAATATATGTTATGTGTGCAACTCTTTTTTTTGCAAGAATATGTTAAACTATGCATCGTTATATCCTGAATCGTGTTCCTGAACTGGCTATCCAGTTGTGTTTGATTTGTCAAGAATGGTTCAAGCATGTTTAGTTTTTCCAGTTAAATGGGTAATATTTAATGACTTTGCCTTTAGTTATAGCTTGGGATGTCTGTTAGTTGTGGCGCGACGGGGTCTGACTTTGGATTTACTGGAAATTGTCTCGGTGGTGTTGAACTTGTTTGGAGTGTTATCATGTCTAATATGTAATTCGAATATGATCACACGCCCAATTTATATTCTGCCTGTACGAAGGGCCATTATTGTTTGATTTTTGTCGTCACTATGTTCAGCATGTTCGTTTGACTAGTCCTATGTGTTAATGCTACCTGCTGAACTAACTAAGTAATTACCCTTGCCTGTCTAAGGGCAAAATGCTTCCATAAAGATTTTCCTAAGTCATCATATGCTCCTGTTTTTTGCTGAATTACCTGGAATGGTATTTCTTGAACTAGTCTAAAATCATTTTCTTTTTTTACACTTGGTTGTCTTCCCAGGTCATGTGAAGATATCTCCATAGCAGCTTTTTTTTTATTTCCCATTCCAGTCTCAATATGTCTTGCAAATTAGATGTCATGAAACACTGGTTTAGTGGTCTATTTATGAGATTCAAACTTATATGTTAGCCTAATTTATATGTACATACATCATCCAGGAACTTCACATCATACTAAACAGAGGCCTGAAGCTGAACCTCTCTACATACGTTCTAAAAGATCCAGTCTAATGTGTATTTGCTCAATTAATTTGATCATGCTTATCTGTTTATTTGGTGTACTAGAAAGTATGTTGATATATCGTTATGACTTGCACACTCTTAAGGCCCAGTTAGCATGAAAACTGCTTGATTGTATTAGGGGCCCATCTCGTTTATCCAAAAAGAAAAAGAAAAGAAAATCTGGAAGGTTCATGTTCTTTCCGTGTTGCTTGATTTCTGACTAAATGCTTATACCCTATGTCTGTCAATTCTTCATTCTTTCTTCTTGCCTCTGCACCGCCACTCTTTGGTTTTCATTATTTATCAGATGATTATCATCACTGTATTCGTGGGTATACAGCTTTGATATAAATTGTGTGTTGCATTTCGCCAAAATGCTTACTTATTAATTGATAAAATTTGAGTATATACTAATCCTTATCTTCCTTTGTTTTACATGAAATGCATTGGAGCGAAACGAAGAGTCTCATGGCAAGACTCATCACAAGCTACTTCAAATGAATACCTGCATCTATGTGCATTTCTCTATCTACATTGGGGAGTTCCAACCCGCCGGCGAATAGCACCGCTACTCTGTCGATTCCTTTTATTTCTTATCCCGCCCCGTTTATTCGTGTAAATTAACTGTCTAACATTCGTACATTAGCAGTAAGTTGCCTAGAATATTTAAACTTCGGGTCACCATTAGAAATTAATTCGACATTAGAAATTGGCCTGTTCCTTTAAGTTAATTATTTTTAACATTGCTTAAATCATATTAGATCATCTAACAATTTCCCACCGGCATAAATATTGAGGTAGCTAAGATATTATTAATCTATTTCTTTTATGAACTTTTGCTAACATGCATAATAAATCCCTTTTTTTTGCATAATAGGTATTTTTCATATGATTTTGTGAACACACATTTTTCATGTCATTAAAACGTTTTTATGAATGCATGACATTTTAAACATAATCTTACATTTTCTCTTAGTCAAGAATACATCTTAAGTGTTTTAAATATTTTAAATACCTTTCAAAACATGCATTCTTTGAACATAATAATTACCCTAGGTTTGGCAGGACAACCGCAAGTTAGCGGATCTTAGAGGATGCCTAACCCCTTTCCTCTAGATTAATAAAGAACCCTTACCCAGAATCTCATTAAGTTTAGCAGACCATTAAAATGGAGTTAATGTTTACTTTAAACTAGTTAACATTTAGGTGTCCTAATTCACCCAATTAATTAGGTGGCGACTCCGCGAACCCTTAGCATTTTAGCACCTTTTAGCATTCCTTAGCACTTTTAAGCACCCCTTTGCATTTTAACTCCCTTTTAGCACCCTTTAACATTTTAGCATTCTTTTGCACTTTTAGCTTTTATTATTTATTTCCTAACAATGCATTTTAAGCAGGGTTCGCTAGAAAAATGTCGCGGTCGAAAAAGGGCGTGACAACGACTATATCAAGAAGCAAGATTTTTGCCAAGATAAAAACATCCTCCATTCGTATTATTTCTATCATCCACATCATCAGCCTAATATGTGTCACTATATCCTATTAAGTTAGGATTAGTGTCTTTGGAATATGATGCGCGATTTAATGCACAAACTTTAACGCAAGTGCACGTTGTCGAGTCAAGTAATATAGTCTTTGAAGACCGAGTTATCGTCCTCAGGGATTAGTGTTCAAGTACCAACTTCTATTCTTTGTTATCTATTTGGTGACCGATATTTGAGTTGTTGATTATAACTAACAATTATAAAGACTAATTAACTATGTGTTTACTTCAGTGATGATGGAAATAGGGCTTCCACGTCTCCTCAACTATCCACTTATATTACTTATTAATGCAACTAACTATGGTTCTTCTTCTTTTGGAGATAGCAGGTTTACTAATCCGTTTTATACTCCCGTTAAGGCTATATAAACACTCAACCCCAGTAGCGCTCCTTTCTACCTTTCGGTGATAAGGATGACTCTATAGGAGGATTAAGAACAAAAACTCATGTTAACGCTACACAAGTAATTGAGGTATTTTCATCCCCAATTCGACCTATGATTACCCAACTACAGCATAGTTACAACCTCCTCCTTTCGAAGTTTGATTAGAAATCATATAAATAATGATAATTAATGATCAAGTAATTACCAAGCATTCAAAACAACTATTGGATAAATCTCAACAATAAGAAGAACAACCATTAAACATGCATTAATTAATAAAATAAGGTTCAAGTGAATTGACATGGAAAGCCCTATAGTAGAATTAGTTCCTAGCCATAGACATGACAAGAACTAATTCAATATCCAACATAAAACTGAAAATAAAGTAAAAGAAAGAAAAGAAAAATACTCAAGAACGAGTCTCCAAGCCTTCTAGCATCCAAGGATTGTGTTGTGGAATATTTATAAGATGTAATGGTGGATGGATGGATGTAGAATGGTGAATGGTAGAATGGAGATTAAATTTCTTCTAATGATGTAGAGACTATTTATAGACCAAAAATCCTTTAGGTGAAGGGTTAAGGATTATGTAGGTAGGAAAAGTTATTAGAATCCTTTTAGGTAAGGGTTTTAAGGTAGGAAAAGTTATCCTTTTAGGTAGGAAAATTATCCCTTTAGGTAGGAAAAATTATCCCTTTAGGACTCTGAAAACATGTCAAATTCGGCCCAGAACTTCATAAATCCCGCGTCGCCACGCTTCGCAAACCGGCGCGCAAAACTCGCAACTTTCTGAACTTCCAAAGACATTGCGCCGCGCTGCCGCGCCGCGCTACGGTGACGTTCGTGCGGATTCTGCTTCGTCGCCCTTTTTCGTCCGACTTCGCCCGATCTCTCTATAATTTCCGAACTTTAGACTTCATTTCTT
Source organism: Przewalskia tangutica (assembly GCA_029844215.1). Lineage (NCBI taxonomy): Eukaryota > Viridiplantae > Streptophyta > Magnoliopsida > Solanales > Solanaceae > Przewalskia > Przewalskia tangutica. The sequence goes on along the minus strand of CM056727.1, from coordinate 47,347,778 downwards.
GGCCCTTTTAGTGTGCAATTCCATCTCATTTATGCTCATTTCATCTCCTTTTCGTCATTTCTCCATTTCTGACCGCTGTGACACAAAAGAAAGGAAAACGACTCTAATACTATGCTAAACATAAATGAAATGAGTAAAATACTAACTAAAAATGACTCAAAAAGTGTATATAAAATACACCGATCAAATACCCCCAAACTTAACCTTTGCTCGCCCTCGAGCAAAGATCAAAAATATAAACAAAGACACGAAAGAAAAATGACTCAAAGACACTGATCATTTTGCTGCACAATTGTCACTTAGAAAAGCATGAAGGTTAGTAGGATAATATGTAGGAACATATAGCATGTATTTTTAGCATTCTAAACACTCAAGTCAGATATTTCGCAAATTCAATTTAATCATACTCAATGGAAGTAAGAATACTTAACTATGCATGTTAATTTCAAAATCCTATGACATGTTTACTTGCTATTCTCCACTAATCATGGATACACATATTAGAGATCTTCAGGGCTTTTCAGGGTTGTAATGTAGGCTTAGGCAGGGGTAGGTAAAAATAGGCATTTAGGCTCAATTTATGTACCATAAACTATTTTTCTTTCAACTCTTCCCTTTTCTTTCGATTCTCTTTTTCACTTCATACCTATCTTTCCCCTCTTTTGTTTTGAGAGAATGAGGTATATGATGAATAGCAGGCACCCCCAAACTTAGGTTTTTGCCTATTTATTATTACTTTTTCATTGGGGTGCATCAAAAACAAATTTACTCTCTTTTGTCTCTTTTTCAACACTTTATATTCCAAACATCTCAAATTTTCACTTATGGCACAAGTATGGAATTATAGGGTGTCAAAGAAATGACTTATTTTTAGGCTCAAAGGGGCTGATTAGGGATATAATTTGACTGTCAGGGATAGGCAAAGAATGGTAAGAAAGGGCTAACAAAGAAATGTCTGAGTCATATCCCTAACATGAATATCCTAACTATTTCGCCTCAAATAGAAAGCAAGCAGACACATAGTTTTTAATCATTAACAATGCATAAATCAAGCAAGATACCCCAAATAGTTCGATTTCATGAATTTTTGGCATATCTATCCTAAGTGTTCAGATGGTTGCTTCTAATTCCATTACATTATTCCACTTTACTTCATTAGGCGTTTCAAGTAACTACAACATGCATGATCATAAAAAAAAAAAATATTATGACTCAAAAGTGACATCAAAAATTACTCAAAAATACACAAAACAATTCAAAAAGACTCAAAAATAATAAAACATCCCCCCAAACTTAAATCACACATTGTCCCCAATGTGTGCACGACTAAAAAAAACAAATATATATGGACAACTTACTGACACAATACAGCGGTCATAACGGAGGTCTAGGAGGAAAAATTCTGGAATTTGCACGGAATATGGCTCTCGAGGTTCGCGCGCTTCGAGATTCGGCCAGCTGCTAGTATCGTGGCTCTCACGGTTCAGCCATGGCTGATTCTCAGCCATGGCCACGACGATTGCTTTTTTTCCTTTTTTTCGTTTTTGCTCTTTTTCTGCTTTAGCTTTCCCACTCATCCAACAACACAAAACAAGAACTCAAGACCGTGAGACTGTTCAAGACAAAATAAAATAAACTAAAGACCGAAATTAAAATAACATAATTAAAAACATTGGGTTGCCTCCCAACAAGCGCTGTCTTTAACGTCTTTTAGCCGGACGCAATTAACCTTTACGAGTGCCCATTGGATCCTTCTGCGAACTGCTTGCCATCCGCAGAGTTATTGTTGCAGGTCTCACTTTTCCTACAACCATCTGTTCAAACAAGGGCCTCAAACATAAAATTATCCCCCAAGTACACAAGACAATCTTGTCTTTTAGGCTCTCTATAATGTAGGGATCAGTGAATCTTCCTACATTTCTCAACTCTAGGGGTGCCCTTGATGGTATGGACTTTTTATTTGGGGATCAACAGTGACAGATGGTGGTGTTTCTTCTGCAATAGGTACAGGAAAAAGAATCTCCAAAGAGTCCAAAAAGATGAATGATTGGATCTTAGTAACTTTTTTCTTCTCTACACCAATTATCTCGCCAGATTCCTCAATAGTTGGGTGTGGTTCAGGCTCGCTCATCCTATCCATTAGTTGCCCTATTTGTGTCTCCAAATTTCTGAGGGACACTCTTGTTTCAGCCATAAACTGAGTTTGGCATTTGGTGAGCCTCAGTATGCCTGCCCGCAACTCATTTCGATCCTATTCTGGAACCTGTGGGTTAAGCTGTTGTTGATGACTCCACTGTCTCTGATAGTAGTAGTCCATGTGTCCTGAATTATTATTATTATTATTTTATTTTTTTCGAATTTAACCTGCAAAATAAGAAAAATAACAAAAGGTGATAAAAAGATGCTCGCAGAACAAGTTAGAAACTTGTTCTTGGAGCAACCAAATTAGAAATTAAGAATAGATAAAATTGATATTGAACTATGCCAATCCCCGGCAACGGCGCCAAAAACTTGATGCGCGATTTAATGCACACACTTTAACGCAAGTGCACGTTGTCGAGTCAAGTAATATAGTCTTTGAAGACCGAGTTATCGTCCTCAGGGATTAGTGTTCAAGTACCAACTTCTATTCTTTGTTATCTATTTGGTGACCGATATTTGAGTTGTTGATTATAACTAACAATTATAAAGACTAATTAACTATGTGTTTACTTCAGTGATGATGGAAATAGGGCTTTCACGTCTCCTCAACTATCCACTTATATTACTTATTAATGCAACTAACTATGGTTCTTCTTCTTTTGGAGATAACAGGTTTACTAATCCGTTTTATACTCCCGTTAAGGCTATATAAATACTCAACCCCAGTAGCGCTCCTTTCTACCTTTCGGTGATAAGGATGACTCTATAGGAGGATTAAGAACAAAAACACATGTTAACGCTACACAAGTAATTGATGTATTTTCATCCCCAATTCGACCTATGATTACCCAACTACAGCATAGTCACAACCTCCTCCTTTCGAAGTTTGATTAGAAATCATATAAATAATGATAATTAATGATCAAGTAATTACCAAGCATTCAAAACAACTATTGGATAAATCTCAACAATAAGAAGAACAACCATTAAACATGCATTAATTCATAAAATAAGGTTTAAGTGAATTGACATGGAAAGCCCTATATTAGAATTAGTTCCTACCCATAGACATGACAAGAACTAATTCAATATCCAACATAAAACTGAAAATAAAGTAAAAGAAAGAAAAGAAAAATACTCAAGAAACGAGTCTCCAAGCCTTCTAGCATCTAAGGATTGTGTTGTGAAATATTTACAAGATGGAATGGTGGATGGATGGATGTAGAATGGTGAATGGTAGAATGGAGAATGAATTTCTTCTAATGATGTAGAGACTATTTATAGACTAAAAATCCTTTAGGTGAAGGGTTAAGGATTATGTAGGTAGGAAAAGTTATTAGAATCATTTTAGGTAAGGGTTTTAAGGTAGGAAAAGTTATCCCTTTAGGTAGGAAAAATTATCTCTTTAGGTAGGAAAAATTATCCCTTTAGGACTCTGAAAACATGTCAAATTCGGCCCAGAACTTCATAAATCCCGCGTCGGCACCGCGGCCCTGCAGACTGGCGCCGCGGCGCCGCAAAACCTACAACTTTCTGAACTTCCAGCACATTGGGCGTCGCGGCGCTGCTGCCAGGCGCCGCAGCGCCGGTGACGTTTTTCAAAGGATTCGTTTTCGTCCTTTTTTCGTCCGACTTAAATCGATCTCCTCTATAATTTCCGGAACCTCTTAGACTTCATTTCTTGGCCCTTTTAGTGTGCAATTTAATCTCATTTATGCTCATTTCATCTCCTTTTCGCCATTTCTCCATTTCTGACCGCTGTGACACAAAAGAAAGGACAACGACCCTAATACTATACTAAACATAAATGAAATGAGTAAAATACTAACTAAAAATGACTCAAAAAGTGTATATAAAATACACCGATCAGAATACCAAATTTCCAACTCACATGTGTCGATAACATATTTAATGACACGTTTCACGATATTTAAGTGGGAGATTTTGAGATAGGCTTGGAATCAAGCACACACACAAACACACTAAACATAGGTTCTAGAGCACATATAAACAAGAAAGACTAACCTCTTGGTATATGTTAGACATACACACATACCTTTTGTAATTGAGTGGTTCTTTGCTTGTTGTTCTACTTCCTTCAAACACTCCCCATATCACCTGGAATGTTGGATGATTTTTCCAATCGTTGATGAGGGGTCCCTTTGAACTTGATTTAGTAATTCAGCATTTGACTCCTCATTCACACCCTTTGTGGTCTCTGGTTCAGGTTCAGATGTTGCTCCGAATGTGGTAGCATTTGAGGCAACATCTGGTTCTTCAGCAGTAGACTCTTGTACAGTTTTTGTCCTTCGATTGTACACTCGCTAAGCATGATTATTTTGAAAATAGCCAACAAAATTCCTTTCACTCTTAGAATCAAACTTAGCCAGATAATCTTTATCATTCAAATGTAACAAATACATCCAAAAACATGAAAGGAACGCAAATTAGGTTTATTTCCATTTAAAATTTCATAGGATGTCATCTTTGTTACAGGCCTTAAGTAGACTCTATTAATGATATGACAGGCAGTAAAAAAATATTTTGAGAATTTGTTAGTACTAAGCATAACTCTAGCCATTTTTTGTCATGTTCTATTCTTCATCTCTGCTACACCATTCTGTTAAGGAGTTTTTGGGAGCAGGAAAAAAAACTCATGGAAAATTCTTCTTTTCTCACAAAATTTAGTGAAGGAGATGTTTTCAAATTCTTTTTCATGGTCGGATATAATTCAAAAAAATAGGAGAATAGAACAAGTTCCTAATTCTAGAGTGCAAAAATTTTAAACATGTCAAAAGTTTGTGATTTTTCTTTCAAAAAATATATCCATGAATATCTAAAAAAATCATCAACTATCACATAGGAATACCTCATGCCTCATAAACTGTCTACCTCAATTGGATTCATAAGATCCATGTGCAATAATTAAAACAGTGAGACATACCTAAATGTTGTCGACATTCTGAACAACATTATGGGAAACATGAGTTTGCTTATCTTGGAGACAATCTGCACAGACTGTTTTACCTTTATGGCTAAGGTTGGATAAGCCTCTAACCACTTCATATGAGACCAATTTTTTTCAGATTGCGGTAGTTGACATGCCCCAACTTTTGATGGCATAGTGTTGTATCGTCCATCTTGACATTATTGCATGTCTCTTGTCTTGCAACAAGATAACAATTATCATTTGTTCTAGTACCTGACATGACACATTCATTAGCTTCATTCGTAACTTTTCAGGCATTTTCATTAAATTTCACCTCCAGATTGTCATTACACAATTGACTCATCAATTTAGTCATTAAACCTTCAATCGTGTAAGACATTTCTTAAAGTTGGAAATTCAGGAATATTCAGGATTCCTTTTCCAATTATTTTACTTTTACTGTCACCTCCATAAGTTATGTTACCTCCATTGAATGACTCATAGTTCTTTAGAAAACTCATTTGTACCTGTCATGTGACGAGAACATCTACTCTCAAAGCACCAAGAACATGAAAGATTAGTTCTTAAAGCAGTTATCGCACATTACAAGGTACATTCATTTTGGGAACCCAAACTCTTTTAAACATTTTTTACCTTTTAGCTCAGAAATGTTGCTTCGAATGTTGTCCGAGATGTTGGACAGCCTTTTAGGCAACATTTCGCTCACAGAACCTTGAAGTTTGAAACAGTATGATTTTAAGCCTCCAGGAGAGTTACAATGATGACACACAAACTTCATATTCTTTGACATATATGAGAATCTATTATTTTATCATTTTTCCTTTACAAAGCACATTTTCTCACTTTTTGTCAAACAAACTGGAGCATAAAGTTAAGAGAGTTTTTGTACCCCATACCTGCATGTGTAGGTTTACTAAAGCTGAGTATCTCATTCAGTTTGGAAGTCTCTGAGTTGAGCTCACGGAAGGTTACTTCGACTAAATCCAATTTTGCACGAATCTTACCAAATTTAGTATCATATTTGGTAAGTGCAACCTCTAGTCGGGTTATTGTGTCTTTTAGATCTACATTCTCACGAGTTAAAGATTTTACATTTGTCTCAAGTTGCTTGGATTCTGCGATTATTCTTTTACCAATATTTTGTAATTCATTAATCATGTCATCTTTGCATTAAACTTGATCCATACTTTCAGCCTCACCATTAGAAATAAAAATCACTAAAGCAGTTAACATCAGGATAGTTAAAGAATATGTACCTTTCAGATGTTGCTGGAGATGTAGATGTCGTTGCAGATGTTGCTGGAGATGCAGATGTCGTTGCAGATGTTGCCTGAAATGTCATGACATCTGAGGCAATAATACAGACGGCATTTTCATTATCAGGCAGAGACTGTTCATAAACAGTGGCCAACATTGCTTGTGATTTGATTTCTTGATCTTCTTCCTCTTCTTAGTGGACTTCCTTTTTAGTACTTGGAAGAAATTTGGTGGGCTTTTGATTGAAGCCTTGGTTTTGATGCCTTTTAAATTTAGATTGATTTCTCTCATTGTTGAACTTCCTCACTTTCAAATTGTATTTTCAAGTTAGTAAGACAACATTAGCACCTTCACCAAGTTCTTCAAGATTCTCATCCTCTTCATTGATTTGATTCTCTGAGGATTGAACTTAAAGTGTCACATTCTAGCTCTTATATAGTTCCCTTTGATTCTCAATGTTCATCTCATAGGTTTTGAGAATGCTCATCAAGGTATGAAGGTCCATAGTAGCAAGATTGTGAGCTTCTTTAATGGCATAAATCTTTAAGTTGAACTTTTCAGGAAGAGAACGGAGAGCCTTTCAAAATAAGATTTAATATCATCCGCTTCTTCCATCCTTAAACGTTTATATTTGCTCATGATCATGTGTATCTTTGTTCGACGAATACTTAAGCTACATTCACAATGAATTTGTAAAGTATTTCATGCATCCTTAGTCGTTGGGCAGTTTTGAATGAGCTTGAACATGTAAAGATCAACTCATCCAAAAAATTGCATTTAAGGTCTTTTCACTAAAGCTAGTATTATTGGTTTCTTCCGCCGTCCATTTGGATTTAGGTTTAACAAGAATGTCACTTTCCTCATCCGGCGACAATATTTGAACAACATACACATTGGTTATAGATCTCCATGCCCTAACATCAATTGATTTAATGTGAGAACGTAGGCGAATCCTCAATAAGTACATTTTGTTCCATTTAAAATGGGAAGTCTACCAATATTTGGATTAGCCGGATCCATAACTTTGAATAATAAGACCAATCACTTATTATGTCAAGTGTTGGCTCTGATACCACTTGTTGGGTCCCGGGGGTTATGCTATGGAACAATTAAAGCAAACTGGAAATAACTATATTTGAATGCTGGAACAGTTTGCGAATGTCGGCGATAATGTCATCCAACAGAACTGACAACACTTCAGTAAAAACAGAATAAAACCTTTGAAGAGTAAAATGCAGCGGAAATAATAAAGACACAAAGGTTTAAATTACATAGGTTATATATTAATATAACATATGATGGTCAATGACCAAAAGTATTGTTTATATATATATACAATTGAATATATTCCTTCTTTTACAATATTACAAGAATTAACAAAGGGAATAAAAAGGTTAAGTCGCAAATGACTTATGCCTGAAAATCTATATAAATAGAAGTGCACAACATCTCATTACAATTGCTTCAATAAAAGAACAAATCTAGAATCTAAGCAGCAATTATAATGTTGACAGAATGTCGTCACACACTCAGGAAACACTTGTGATCCAGATTTCTGAGACGAAATCCCGAGAGCTCTCTTGGTATTTTTACATTTTGATTCTGAATATCGATTCACTGATTTTCCCTCTCTATTTATAGTAGAGAGTCTTCCTTGAAAAGCTCATCGATTGGTTGTAGAGGTTGAGGAAAAGGTGGACAGCCGATAAGGTTGTTAGAGAGAATTGTGGAGCAATATCCTCTAACTTCTTGGACTTGTTCCCCAAGCTTAGCAACAGCTTTGACTTGGTCCTCCCACGTATTTAATCAGCTCCTAATCACCTTGCCAAGTCACTTTACCATTGTGGTCAAAATCCCACGAAATCTTCAGTTCCCGTGAAGTAAGGCAAAACTGTTTCACAGAATGTTGGTCCGAATGTCGTGACATTTGTTCCAACATTTCTGATTTTAACTTAGAGATGAAATGATATGTTGGGGAAAATGTCACAACACCAAACCCAACATTTACATTCTCTCCCTTTTTGTCTTTCTTCACAAAACCTAATATATTCAGTAATGGCATATAAACACAACATATACAAGACTATATATATATATATATATATATATATATATATATATATTATATTCATGTAGGATTAGAAAAGAAGAAAGATGTTAGCACATATACACATATCATCTAAAATATCAAACCATATTCGCAACATCAACCAGTAGCATCAGCTTCAGTCCGTGAAGGAAGCGCAAAACATTAACAGTATTATATGGTTGTATATCGAAATTACATGATGTTTAGTGTATATAGAATAAACCTTTCGTGTCACGCAGTTGCATAATGTAGAAGTTGGGTGTCCATATCATAAATTATTTTGTTGCCAAATAATTATATTTCGTCATTGTATTTTCAACATTTGGCACTTTGAGTTTGATGTAAAGAGAGTCATCCTCAGATTTCTCAACTGTCTGTCAATTATGGCGACAAAGACCAAATACCGCCTACTCAATACAAAATAATTCTGGAAATTGCTTTCAACTAGTTACAGTTCTGTACATATATGATGTATTATGATGTCCACTGACCAAATAAAGGTTGGTGTATCAGCACTTGTGACCACGTAGCTTTTTTTTATTTAATAGTAAAACTTGTTACAATTAAACAGACTAAAAGAATGGCCATGTCACTACCATACGAAAATGGAAAAATAATTGTGAATTATTTCTGTTCCGAGTGTCAATTCAAAATGTGGACAATGTTGAATGAGAAATGTCATATCGGAAAATAAAGGGAAAAAATGTCATCAGTTACGTCGACAAAAATCGTCTCTTGCGGCAGTTTTTGGTTAGCTGGTATCCGTTAATTTCACTTGTCTATCGTCTTAGCAACTACTTCATGTTAGGGATGGAAAAATTGACCTGACCCACCCTATTCTATCCGTACCTTATTCGGTCAACGCGGATAATTATCCGCTTTGACCGACTCATGGGTCGGATAGGGTATTAACCCAACTGTCTGAGGGTGGGTTAAGGACGGGTAAGGATATGGATGTACCCTATCCGTACCCTACTCATTCGTTAGTACTTTTCTATTATCCTTGTTATATGAAGTGTATAGAGAGTACTTACTCGATATTCATTCGACTTTGCGAGTGAAATTGATTCTCAGAAGTCTCATAAAATTGATTTAATTTCACAAAGACGCAAGAAAAAAATCAAATTTTCATAATTTATAGGCTCGTTTTCCCTAATTCCTAGTGTTTTTCTATTATCCTTGTTATATGAAGTGTATAAAGAGTACTCACTCTATATCGAATTTGAAATGTGAAATTGATTCTCAGAAGTCTCATAAAATTGATTTAATTTCACAAAGACGCAAAAAAAACAAATTTTCATAATTTGTAGGCTCGTTTTTCTCAATTCGCTAGTACTCACTCTATATCGTTTTCCCCAACTACTCATGTTTGATGTAGTTGCAGTTTATTTTTGAGATGACATTAGTGTTTGGACAATTATTTTTCATGGAACTTTGATTGTATTTGGTAATTATGAAACTTATTTGGTAATATATTTTATTAAATTTATAGAATTTGTCTTTTATTTGAGGAAGTGTATAACCCGCGGGTACCCAAACCCGAAAAGGGTAAATAAGGATATGAAAATTATATACCCAGTGGGTAATGGGTAGGGTATGGGTAGCACATTTAGGAGGGTGGGTAGGGTACGAAAATCCCAAAACACGCCCCAAACCCGACCCACTGTCATCCCTACTCCATGTATATTAATACTAAAGATTACTTAAACTCTTCCATCTTTTCTCACGACGAAAATGTTATGCCCCGAATCATGGCCGGAGCGTAACACAGCACGGTGCCACTGTATTTGACCGAGCGAATCATATGATTTGCTGAATCAACATGAGCATCAAAATCATTAAATAATAATTTAAAACATGTAAAATGAAATACTGTAATTATAGTCTGAAAATATAATTGCGAAAATAAATATGCAAATGTAATAAGTCTGAATAACTGACATGACATGCTAGACTAGTCTATGAACCTCTGAACATGAGTATGAAAACTAACTATTTATCGGGACAAAGCCTCGGCATACCTCTACTGCCTGACATGAATGTAAAATAAAGAAACGTCAGTACATTTGAATTGTACTCGTATGTAAAGCAATTGAATAAAAGAATAGTAAGTGGGGTGCTCGGGAAATGGGCAACCCAAATCAATAACATGGATAGATGAAGTAATACAAAACTGATACCGTAAATGTAGATTGTAACTTAAGCTGCGAATTATGGCGAATCAATATCGTAAATCAGAATCAAATCAAACCTGGACATGATCATGATCAATTTGTAACATGAGAAAAATATTTTTAAGTGGTAGAGCCTTAGTATAACCGACAACATGAAATCAACATGTAAGTACATAGAGTCTGATACCTGGCCCGACCAGCAGAGAAATCACATACCTTACCGGGGTATGAGACATGAATGGATCCAATCAATAGTCTGAAGGTATCATCCTAATCTGTGCAGAGAGATCCTTACCGTACGTTGACATACGTAGTTTCAGGTTATCTAAACTTTCTCGGTAAATCTATGCTACTCCCAAAAAACATGAACATGAATAATAGTGATATATGCGCCCATGATTTTCAAAACATGATTCATAATATAGTTTATAACATGTATACATAACATAGCTTTTCATGAAAATATGTACAAGTATATGTATATAATTATTGAGTCATGAAAATATGTAAAAATCTCTGGAGTGAAATAATCTGAGTTCATAGTTGGTATCTGGGAGCTCATGGAAAAGATAACACGAGCATACATGAATTACGGACAGGTTCATGACAATCGTAATGATATACATGAATACAATTAATGAATTGGTAATGTAGATGTGACATACAATAATACATGTAGTTAGGGCTATCATGGACTTAGAATAAAAATCCTAAGCTTGTGGAATTTTGTGTTTCAAAGATAAATGTGGTGTGGGAAAGAACAATGAATGTTCATATACGTGGATAGAAGCTCTACGTACTTGTTGTTGCTCCAATCTAACGAACTAAGTAGCTTTCTGACGAAGGACGTTCAAAACCCTAGCTTGAATCACTTGCGAGGGATTATGTTGTTAATCCTATATTTTTGGTTGAATAAACATATTACTAATCATAATTTAATGTTAGAATTACTAAAGAGTCGTTAGGAAGGAACTTACCTTGTTGTAGGAGGTTGAGAGGAGAGAAAAACGCTCTTGGGAGGGTTTTCTACGTACGAAGTTGGAAAAGTTGTTAAATGATTTTTCAGACTAAGTGTTGAACTTATAGGACATGTCATTTGGATTCCCCACCTCGCTAAGCGAGGTCCATAGTGAGGTGTTGTCTCGCTCTGGGCTTCGTTTAGCGAGTTGCCCCGTCTATTTTATACTTAGACTAATTTTTAGAAAACATGCCATTTGGACATCCGACCTCGCTTAGCGAGGTGTTGTCTTGCTCTGCGCTTCACTTAGCGAGCTCCCCTGTCTATTCATACACAGCCAAAATTTTACATTTTTTCAACTTTGGAATGACATCGTCCAATAAAATAGTCATAACTCCTAGAAGATAGCTTTGTTGGAGCTTAACCATATATGGTTGGAAAGAAATTTCCAATATCTACAACTTTCATGCTTTGAGAATTTCCAAATTCACATGGTATAATAATGTTATGCTTGCTTGAAGTGAGGCCTCGTGGAAACTCACTTGAAAACATGCTCCGTAAGGTAGCTTCCGACTATACTCAGCTTAAACACTCTTTTTATATCTTGATTAGTTTTCAAAACACTTCATATACTCCTCATATTGGTTCCAATATGTTCCCATCATACCGGTCAAACCTTAGCCCCAAAGTACGATGTGTTACAGAAAAGCTCTTAAAAAGATATAATGAAGCAAATAAAAGTATATCTTTAACAATTTAACTTTAGGGATGAAATGATTATATATATTCAATATATGATATTAAAACAAATAAAGTTATTGTGTTCAAGTTTTACCGCCACACATTATAAAAAACAATTCTCAATTCTTGAATTAAGAAAAAAGAATTAGGCACACAAATAAGAGGACATATTTTACAATTTAATCAAGTAAATAAAAGTATATTATTTCTAACCACTTAAACTATTAATGCAAGTGATCGAGCGTGAAAGGTGCTGCACCGGGGCCTCCTCACACAATCCAACAAAAAACAAATAATTTAAGGGCACATAGGATCGTCTTTAATTAAACTGTGCACTTTTGAGCAGAACATATCCCTTAATATTTTTTTAGCATCTTCACGAGCAAACATGCAAGTAGAATGAGGTTTGAATTTGTAATTAATTAAAATTAACTTGATACCAAAAGTGATTGTGCAAAATTCTTACAAAATCCCATTATTCTATACTAGGATGTTACACACTGATTTCTATTTTTTTCAATGATCAAGAAGTTGAAGTTCATCCAGAAGACAACAACACTATTTATTTTTGTCGTTTTAATCCAATTGGCTAGTTTATAACTGTAGGTGTGGGGTTCGTACACGCAGTGAAATTTGAAAATTTATGTTTCAAACCCGACATGACGGTCAAACTGTAGTATGAATATATGATGTAAAGCAATACCACAAAGCAATAATGTAATACTTCGAACGAAGACTTACATTGTAGTTAGCAATCTGAAAACTTTGAGGCTTTGTGTAGTCCGAGGGTGCACACGCAAATATTCTTCGATTTGCAAGTTCTGGAAACTTTGATGTAATTTGATAAGTCATGGAATGCTAGGGATTTCAGCAGAGCTTTAGAAGAGGATACTCTCTTAGTTTTGGTGTAGTGAAATGGGAGGGGGGAACCCTCTTATTTATAGCTGAAGAGGACAACTAGGGTTCCCCATGGGCCAGGCCCAACAGAAAAGGGACTGGGTTAATTCAGACCCACTGGACGCGCCGCGGCCCTGTATAAGTGGTGTCGCGGCCCTGAATCAATGGCGTCGCGGCCCTGTCCCATTTTCTTGTTTACATTTCTTTCTAATATCTCGATCATCAACTGAACATATATAATCTCTTCTATATTTACATTCTTCAATCGACGAAATATTTGACTTAGTGTTACCCTTCACGCCTTTACATATTGACACTAATAACATTAGGGTCTTCGCGGAACTCTTAGACAGCGCCGGAAGACGAACTCAATATGTAAAGTTTAGCTACACGAAACATGTGAACTGAATCTCTATGTGGGAAGATAAAATATTTTCATTCACGACACACTCAATCAAGCTTATGATTTGTCAAGTGTCTATCCAAATGGCTTGATCATTATAACTCATCTATATTAGTTGACAACAGGACCACATCAAAGACATGTCCATTGCGTTGGCCAACGACTTAGTCAACCTAATACAACATGAGTATCTGAGTGTTCACTCGAATATACATTCGAGGAATGAATCCTAATCTTGGTCCAACTACCACCTTTAATCTACTTCGTAATGCACCCAAAACAAGTTGTGTCTCAACCTACAAGGCATTTGAGCTTAGGACAGGATCAAAGTACATTACTCCGTAAACAAGGTGGTATCGACCTCAAGTCTAAGGACTTCTATCTCCCACACGCCGATGACATTATAGACATATAACAAAAGAGTATATCAGCAGGGTATACCAATACTTCAATAACTATCCATGCGTCCATCACGAGTTGTCATAACTCGTAGCAAGTGAGACATACTACATCCCCAAAGGATATGATGTAGACCACATGTCGACGTATCACATAACATCGATATCCCAATTTCGATGATCATTAGTCGAGGCAGTTTAAAAGTTATGTTATAATATTAATTCTCACATCATTAATAACCACGTAAACTCTAGGGATGCATTTATAGAATATTATAAACAATTAACTAATAATTCAACAAATGCAAATGTCATAATATTAATCATCATTAATATAAATACGAATGTGTATAAAGTACATTTTGTCCTAATACAGATTATCTCTAGTACATACATATACTTTCAATCTCCCACTTGGCATATAGTCAATCACCAACATATCTAATACCCATGTTCTTAACATGACCATTATTCTTAACCAAGCTTAATGATTTAGTAAACAGGTATATGCTAGATTATTGTTAGTGGAAACATAATCTATCCTAATATCTTCAGCACCATCTCTCGAAGAATGTGGTACTTCCTCGGTATATGTTTGTTCCTGTTTGTTGATCTTGGTTCATTTGCCTGTGCAATGGCATCAATGTTGTCACAATAAATGGTTATTAGACAACTAGCACTCGGAACAACCCCTAGTTCCTTCAGGAACTCAGAAATCGCGATAAACTTTCTTTAGCGACTTCCGATCCAAAGAATGTACTCGCCGAGTCGAGTGTCGTGTAGTAGCTTGTTTGAAACTCTTCCAGATCACTGTTCCACCATTGAAATGAACGTGTAACCGGACTGAGATTTGAAATCACCAACATCTGTCTGGAAACTAGCATCGGTATACCCAGCGACAACCAGCTTATCATCTCCACCATAGACTAAGAAGTAATCTTTAGTACGTCTGAGATACTTAAGAATACTCTTGACTGCCTTCCAGTGTTCCTCACCAGGATTCTGCTGGAACTTGCAAGTCATACTAAGTGCAAAGGTCATATATGTCCTAGTACAGGTCATAGTATACATGATTGATCCTATAGCCGAAGCATATGAGATCCTTTTCATGCGCTCAAGTTCTACAACACTAGAAGTGAAACCCTTCTTAGATAACTTGATGCCTTGACCCATTGGAAGACCTTCTTTTTTGGAATTCTCCATTGAATAGCGTCAAAGCACTTTGTCTATGTAGATTGACTTTGACAGCCCCAACAATCTATTAGGTATATCTCTATAGATCCTAATTTCCATAATGTAGCAGGTTTCACCTAAATCCTTCATCATGAAGGTCTTGGACAACCAATCCTTAACTGACTGCATGAGAGTATTTCTCATTATCAATATGTCATCAACATATATAATAATGAAGACAATACCATCATCCTTGCGTTTGATATAAACACAAGGTTCCCTTTTGCTTCTGACGAAATCAAAAGAGTTGATAGCAATGTCAAAGCAAATATTCCAACTCCTAGAGACTTGCTTAAGTCCATAAATGGACTTCTGTAGCTTGCACACATCATTTGGTCTGGACTCGGATGAAAAACCCTCAGGTTATTTCATATACACTTCCTCAACTAGATTACCATTGAGGAATGCAGTTTTGACGTTCATCTGCCAAATGTCATAATCATAATGTGCAGCTATCGCAAGCAAAATCCGAATAGACTTTATCTTAGCCACTGGTGAAAAAGTTTCATCATAATTCACGCCAGGACACTGAGTAGAACCTTTAGCCACTAGTCTAGCTTTATAAGTCTGAATCTTGCCAGATGCATCAATCTTCTTCTTGAAGACCCATTTGCATCCTATGAGTTTAACCTCATTCGGCAAATCAACCAAGTTCCACACTTGATTGATATACATAGATTCCATTTCGGATTTCATGACTTTTTGCCATCTCTTCGAATCAATATCCAGCATTGCTTCGCTGTAGGTTGTAGGCTTATCATCATCTGGAATATCATAACTCACTTTGTGTTTCCACAAGTAGATTTAGTCTTTCCGGAGGACGATAAGTTCTAGTAGACCTACGGAGTTGAGTGTCTTGCAGTTCAGTTACAGGTATGTTCTGATTGTGAGGAGGTTCTTGTGCGTTTGTTGATCCACCAACATTAGAGCATTCAGGAATATCATTTACATGTCTTCTTGAATGGGAGGAGGTGCAACTGGTGCACTTGCTCCTAAGGTCTGTGCAGGAGGATCTTGCATTTCTGCATTACTCCTCGAAGCACTATCACTGGCCGAATGGTGTACCCTAAGTACTCAATCTTCGCCTAAATCTCTCACTGAATTCTTACCTTTTGTTACACCTCGTAATTTTAAGGCGATAATTAAGAACGTCATTAAGAAAATAAGATTCAGGTGTTGGAAGAAAAGTATATTTACATATGCTAATAAGGAAATTAGTATACAAGGAATGCGATCCCGAAATAATTTTGGATGTAACCAGTGTGACGATGTGGATTAATAATAGTAATTGTATATCCCAAAAGAAGTGATGGACTAATGTCATATTACAAATTATGACATCGAGTATACAAAGATTTTATGAGCTTTTAGGATTTAAATGAATTAGAATTAGAAGATTAATTATGAGTATGATTGATAAATTACAAGGAGGCATATCATTTGATTAAGTGATCGTGCCCTTATAGAGTATGTGGCATCATAGGAACATGTAGTAAATGACTAAGTGGCATAAGTATTAAGTGGCAGCCCGTGAGAATTTGTTAGTGGGGAAGCTAAATGATGAAACCCATTAAAAAGAAGGTTGGATACGTTTCACTTTACTTTGCCTACTTAGTCAAATATCTATCCATCATTTGTCTATAAGAAAGGGGCTAAACTTCTGGCATTGGAGAAAGAGAAATTGCTATCAAACCCCTTTTTTTTTTCTTGTGCGAAGTTGAGACAACATTTTTTTTTTTTAAAAAAAAAAACTTTCAAACCCTTTTTCCTTTGTAAATGAACAACGTGAGCAGTGGTTCTGTGAGGTGTTCTATATACTTTTAACTTGGCAAAAATTAAGGTAAGAATTTTTTTTCTTATGGTATAATTGGAATTGCATGTTGTTGTAGTTTAACAAATGAACATGTATTAAGAGAAACTTGAAATTTAGACAATGCATGTGACTATTTGTGAGTAAAGCCGATTTTAAGGACTATTTTATATACATTGGATTTGAGTGTTGTTGTTGTTATCCTTGTCACTAATTGCAATGTTGGAAATTGAAGGAAAACCTTGATGTTTAAGTTATAATTGGTTATATGAAAGTGTTGAAACATGAATTGGATTCTAAGGAGTTAAGAAAAGAGTTGGTTTTGTGGATGTTGGCCGAGACTTGTATGGAATTATTGGGAATGTTGTGTCGTATGCTAGGGGTGTCGCGCCCGTTTTTGACCTCGGGGTCTGAACGGTATCCGCAACGTTGCTCTTTGGCGCGGTTCCCTGGATGGAGCAATAATGCTGATTTTGAGGAGTCGTCACCTAATTATTTAAGTGAATTAGGACACTTGATTTATTGCAATAAAAATAATGCAATTAATCTCCATTTAATGGTCTGCGAAATTAATGAGATTCTGGATCAGGGTTCTTTATTATCCTAAAGGAAAGGGGTTAGGCATCCTTTAAGATCCGCTAACTTGCGGTTATCCGTTCAAACCTAGGTTAATTATTTATTGCCTTTTTGTTCTACATATTCTGAGCAGTTTTCATAATTTACAATTACAATGGAATGCAATACAGAATAATAAAGCTAAAATCGAAATAAACTTCGGGACATCTTTTAGCCCTTTTTAGGTCTTCTGCACAAGATGATCTCCGGGTACCTGCACAAACACTTAGTAAAAGTGTTAGAAATAGAATAAATAATTTTAAAGTAATAGCAAGAATTAATAAGTAAAGCCAAAAATAAATCCGTCTTTTGTACAGGGGAGGCCTTGGAAATCAGACGGAGATTCCTTCATCGGCCAATATTGTTAGAAACAATAAAATAAATAAAACCTTCAAATCCGCGCCAAAACAATAATAGTTTTAAACACTGAGGGCTCAGATATATAAAATAAAGTGGGACATCCTAAACAAGTCCGGCTGCGAAAATTCGCTCTGCCAGCGCATGTTGGTTATCCTGTGTAAGTAGAAGAAATCATCACAGAAAGCTTCATTTTATTTTATTTTCCGTCTTTGCAACTGTGGAGGCCTCAAAAATCGACGGATAACTTTTTCATTGACCGCAAGTGTAGTATCTGTTATAAATCAGTTAAATAACAAGTGTAGCATTTATTCTAAATCAGTAAAATATACCAATAATAAGAAGGCGTAATGCTGACCAACTAATACACCGCAAGTGGTTCGGAAAATATCACGACAAACAAATTAAAACATCAAAACAGTAGCCAACGAAATCGCCGGAAATCTCAGAACATCGCCGGAGTTTTTCAAGAACTCCGGGCGAATGTAAAATCAGCGAAATCAGTCCAACAAAGATCACGAATACAGATAATCATAAAAATAAGACCAACACAGGTCGCCGGAGTTTTTTAGAACTCCGGTGATATACAAAAATGCAAAATCAGTCCAACCAACACCAACAACAGACCAAAAAAATCAGAAAAATCAAACCATCCACCAGCAACAGCCAACAAAACTCTCAACAAGAAACCAACCGCAGTCGCTGGAGCTTAAACAAACTCCGATCATATCCGAAATGAAGGAAATCAGTCCGACCAACACAAAATATAGCAATAAAGATGAAGAAACAAATAATACTCTCGTCGAGGTACGGTGAGATTGGGATGGCGGAGTCACTTACACGGCTATCGCCGGAGCAACGCCGTCGTGGTGCTACAGGTGAGGTCGACGACGGGTAGAGGCGATATTCGACGGTGGGGTTGTAAGAATGGAGGAGGTGACAGTGAACAGTGGTAAGGTTCGCTATGGGACTGCTCCAGTTCATCGGAGCTTGAAGCTCCTCGCCGGAGCAGTGGCGGCGACGGGAGCGAGATGTGGGGTCGATTCGGCTGAAGTGATAGGGAATGGGAGAACGAGCAGTTAAAAAAAATGAAAGGAGGGGGGTCCTAAGTTGAGGCGTGCACTGATGTTTTTGGAGTCAGAGAGTGAATGAGGGTAATGTTTTATTTATAGTGGTATTTAGGTTTAGGGTTTGGGTTTGGTTTTGGTTATTAGTTAGCCCCTGCACATTTGTACAAATAAGTGAGCCACAAGCGGTATCAAGTACCTAAGAATGAGAGTCATTTATAGACAGATTAATGTCAATTACAAACATACATTGTCCACTAGAGGATGGTGCACCAGGTGTCATCCCTCCTCCTGGAGCAGTACAGTCCTTCTTCCAATGCCCCTTCCTGTTGCAGTTCATGCACACATCCGTTGCCGGGAGTTTCTTCTTCTTCGCCCCTCCTTTGGGCTTCATTGTTGCTGGCGCAGCAACAACTTTTCCCTTCCTCTTCTGTTGTCCCTTACCTTTCGGTTTGGGATGACTAGACGAGCCAACCATGAGAATAGATTTGCTTTTGGAGACCGAAGATTCAAAGGTTTTCAGCATATTATGCAACTCCGACAACTTCTCCTTAGTTCCATTCATATTGTAGTTAATGATGAAACTTCCGAACGAACGTGGAAGTGAATGCAGGATGAGGGTGGAGGCAACTCTGTCGTGAAACTTTATATCGATTGAGGCCAACCTTTCTATCAACTCAATCATTTTCAACACATGCAGAGACACCTGACCCCCTTCATTTAGTTTACATTTAAAAAGCTCTATGAGCAGCTCATACTCCATTGTCTGAGACTGAGAGTCATAGAGACTCTTTAAATGTTCTAACATTTCGTTGGAACCCATGTGCTCATGCTGTCTTTGTAATGGAGGTGACATAGAAGACAACATCAAACATTGAGCTGAAGTGACATCATCATAATGTTTCTGGTAAGCCACCTTATCAAAGGTGGCATACTCGGCAGAGTCTTCCGCAGGCACTATAGGGAATACCTGGTCCAATACATATTCAATATTTTCTTGTCTCAGGACGATTCTTACATTCCTGAGCCAATCTAGAAAATTAGGTTCGGTCAATCTGTTGAATTCCATTAACATTTTCAACGAGAAGCTCGACATTCTGAAGATATAGATAGACGGGAAAATGCAATCAAAAATTCATTCTCCTAATTATACACATTCATTATATGATAATTTAACATGACCTTTTGTTTAATTATCTCTCACTATTTTGCATACTTCTACGACCCCAAGATAGAATACGGGCCTAAATCATTTTAAGGTCATAATGGGCCAAGATCCAAACATATGTTATATCCGCGTTTGCTTTGGCTGATAACTTCAATAGCACACTTTGGTAGGTCCTCAACCAATTGTAAAGCAACTTTACAACTCTTCATTTGATTAAATATCTTACATTTTAATCTTGTGTCTTTAGATTAGTCCGACACTTTGGCGTCAAGATTCATCTAAACAAGTCAACCCCATTACGCGACTGCGTTTAAATGCCTAAGTAAATTTGGTCTTTGCAAGCAAACACTTTGGTGTAAATACCCACAAAAGTTTATCATCTACTTTCACTTTAACACATCTATGAAAGTGTCTGAGTCCTCATAAACTTAGAGCAAATTCTTTGGCATAAATACTCGTATCGTCGAAATGAATTTTGCACCCTAACAATTATAATGGACGACGCGTTTTAATTAGACTTGTATTTTAATGTTTGGGAACATTTTCAGTTTTCGGGGATTTCAATCAAGATCAATGAACATGCCATACATCATATGACATCCTATCATGCAATTTCTAAACACATTTAGATGGGTAACCATCAAACCCATTAGACATGATATAAGATAGTTTTAATCAAATATTGAGTGCCGTCTACCCAGACAGTTATCGCGGTCATTAAAAGTAAACAATTACTTGGCGGCGTCTACCCAGATAATAATTGCGGACGTTATGCTAATAATTTAAATGCATCACATTCAAACACTTAGCACATTTATATATTATAGAATAATATACCATTAATGATAATTATGGGTCTATTTGTCTAAACTCTAAAATCTATGTCTATGCCAAACAGTCCCTAAACATTTTCTGATTTTAAAATTCTGATTTTCAGGAATTTTGCAAACTTTTAATATTTATAGTTTAGTCCCTCAAAAATTTAAAAGTTCAATTTGAATCCCAATAAATTCATAAAATACAATTTTAACTCTCATAAATATTTTCAAGTTTCTGGGACCTGTTTGTAATTTCCAGAACTTAAAATCAAATTTTCAGAAACTTTATTTAATTACAGATTTACCTGAAAAGACCAAATCTGTCCAATTAAACCTTTTATTTTCAAATTCTGTTATTTTGAAAACTTCAAATCAGAATCTAAATATAACAAAATTCACTTTCTGATTTCGATTTTTTTTATCGTTGACAGCGTCGCGGCGCCGAAAGTTCAGAGAACAGAACCTTCAGACTGTCTCGTAAGCGCCGCGACGCCTCAGAGGCAGTAAGTCCAAAAATTTATTTTAAGCTTTCTGGATGAACCGCGGCGCCTCTAGCGTCATCAGGGCAGCACCGCGGCGCTCCTTCGTGGAGCCCCGACGCCTTACCTCCAAAAACACAAAATCCAAAAATCTGAACCTCTAAAACTGGTTTAGGGTCAGATTTTTAGATCTATCACTTGCATCACCATCGCTATTAAACAACACGTTCATCGACCATCATTCAAATTTTCTTCTCATTCTTTATTTAATGCACCATGATCTAAATCGAGCCGGATAACACATATCAACTTAGAATAGTTATATATTGGAAAGACTTCCTCGATTACATCATTGTTTTAACAGATCCGGGTGCAAGGACTATGTGTTCTAAAGATTTAGGATTTTAAATCCTTTAACAACATAAAAATAGATCTAAACAAATCCTAACTCATATTATTATTAATATTCATCATATAATCACACAAAACAGCCCAGGCAAGATACCAGTGTAGGCGTTTTGTCGGATTCGTACACGCAGCGAAATTTGAAAATTTATGTTTCAAATCCGATATGACGGTCAAACTGTAGTATGAATTGATGTAAAGCAATACCACAAAGCAATAATGTAATACTTCGAACGAAGACTTACATTGTAGTTAGCAATCTGAAAACTTTGAGGTTTTGTGTAGTCCGAGGGTGCACACGCAAATATTCCTCAATTTGCAAGTTCTGGAAACTTTGATGTAATTTGCTAAGTCTTGGAATGCTAGGGATTCCAGCAGAGCTTTAGAAGAGAATACTCTCTTAGTTTTGGTGTAGTGAAATGGGAGGGGGAACACTCTTATTTATAGCTGAAGAGGACAACTAGGGTTCCCCATGGGCCAGGCCCAGCAGAAAACGGACTGGGTTAATTTGGACCCACTGGACGCGCCGCAGACCTGAATAAGTGGTGTCACGACGCTCGACACACGTTTGGCGTCGCGGCCCTGACTCAATGGCTCCACGGCCCTGTCCCATTTTCTGCCTTGTTTCCATTTCTTTCTAATGTCTTGATCATCAACCGAATATATATAATCTCTTCTCTAATTACATACTTTAATCGATGGAACATTTGACTTAGTGTTACCCTTCAGGCCTTTACATATTGACACTAATAACATTAGGGTCTTCACGGAACTCCTAGACTGCGCCGGAAGACGAACTCAATATGTAAAGTTTAGCTACACGAAACATGTGAACTGAACCTCTATGTGGGAAGATAAAATCCTTTCATTCACGACACACTCAATCAAACTTAGGATTTGTCAAGTGTCTATCCAAATGGCTTGATCATTAAAACTCATCTATATTAGTTAACAACAGGACCACATCAAAGACATGTCCATTGCGTTGGCCAACGACTTAGTCAACCTAATACCACATGAGTATCTGAGTTTTCACTCGAATATACATTCGAGGAATGAATCCTAATTTTGATCCAACTACCACCTTTAATCTACTTCGTAATGCACCCAAAACAAGTCGTGTATCAACCTACAGGGCATTTGATCTTAGAACATGATCAAAGTACATTACTCTGTAAACAAGGTGGTATCGACCTCAAGTCTAATGACTTCTATCTCCCACACGCCGATGACATTATAGATATATAACAAAACAGTGCATGGTATACCAATACTTCAACAAGTATCCATGCGTCCATCACGAGTTGCCATAACTCGTAGCAAGTGAGACATACTACATCCCCAAAGGATATGATGCAGACCACATGTCGACGTATCGCATATCATCGATATCCCAATTTCGATGATCATTAGTCGAGGCAGTTTAAGAGTTACGTTATAATATTAATTCTCACATCATTAATAACCACGTAAACTCTAGGGATGTATTTATAGAATATTATAAATAATCAACTAATAATTTAACAAATGCAAATGTCATAATATTAATCATCATTAATATAAATACAAATGGATATAAAATATATTTTGTCCTAATACAGATTGTCTCTAGAATATATATATACTTTCAATAACATGGTGCATGCCTACCTGTTGGCTTCTGCGTGTGAAATGCAAAGATCTGGAATAAATTTTCTTACTAGTATAAATAAATTTAAAAGGTAGGAGGAAGAACACTAGAAATTTAATTGGAACAAAGGGATATGACGTTTTCTTATCTATATTCAAAGGAATATTAATAATAAAGTTCTACAACTAACAAGTAGGATCAGCTAATTAAGGAATATTATATTGTGAAACTGGATGCTTCACACCTTTGTGATTGATGATTAGGTCTTAGTGGCCATCACATGCCTTATAGGGGAAATTATTCCAACCAAAGCCCATTTAAGAAGTAATTTAAACAAAACCAAGAATGGAATATTATAAACTAGTTCAAACCTTATTTAATTTCTATATATTGATATAGTATCCCAAAAAAATTACATTATCAAATTAGCTAAAGATAGTTATAAATAAAAATTTATAAAAGTGAAATTAGTACCCTATAAACTAAGATATATAATCTACTATAAATAGTTTATACTAATATTGTGAATGTTGCATACAATGTTATCATATATAGGTTAAGATTCATTTATGTTTATCGATATTGATGTATATAAATTAAATTCATTTATGTTTATTGGCTGACCTAATTTCGGCAGCAGCCATGAATGCATTATCGAATGTAAGCACATTAGTAAATGTAGGTGTTTACGTCGGATTCGTACACGCAGCGAAATTTAAAAATTTATGTTGTTTCAAACTCGACATAAGCGGTCAAACTGAAGTATGATATGTAATGGAAAATACAAACACAAAGTATAATGTAAAACTTCGATGGAAGACTTACATTCTGTAGCGATCAGCCAAGCATTTGAATCTTTGTGTTTTGTGTAGTCCGATGGTGCACACGTAAACGTCCATCGATTTTCAAGTTATGAAAAACTTCAATGTAATTTGATAAGTCAGGAATGCTAGGGATTCTGACAGAGCTTTAGAAGAGATTTACCTCTCTTAGGTTTCGTGTATTTAGAATGGGAGGTAAGCCCTCTATTTATAATTGCAAACAGAGGCTTTAGGGTTTCTGTGGGCCAGGCCCAACAAAACCCCGGACTGACTAAAATTCGGACCGCCCGAAATCGTCCAAGCACCGGCCCAAAGTAAGTGGCACCGCGGTGCCTGTGCGTGTTTTTGGAACCGCGGTCCTAAATCAAAGGCACCGCGGTCCTGTCCCAATTTTTAGCCCTTTTCAATTTCTAATGTCCCGGTCATCAACCGAACATATAGGTATAATCTCCTTCTAATTACATCATTCAATCGACGAAACATTTGACTTAGTGTTACCCTTAAGGCCTTTACCTATCGTCATTAATTACATTAGGATCTTCACGGAACTCCTAGACTGCGCCGGAAGACGAACCCAATATGTAAAGTTTAGCTACACAAAACATGTGAACTGAACCTCTATGTGGGAAGATAAAATTCTTTCATCCATGATGTTGACAGTCAATTTTGACCCGTTTTTTGCATATTTGTCGCAATTTCATGTGTTTTAGGACACTGCATTTTAATCATCTTTTTTTGCATTTTTATCTTTGTATTTTAAAATTAAGCGTTATGTTATGTTTCTATTATTACTACACCGTCGTTTATTTTAATAATATTTACGTTTCTTTAAATAATTAATTGACATCCGGCTTTATTTTTAATTAGACATTAAACATTTGTTAAATATCGTATTTTTATTATTATTACATCGGCATTTGTATTTTTATAATCTTGCATCTTTTAAATAATCTTTCTTTTAAAATAATTAACCCGCGTTGCATTTTGTCAAACCAGTCCAGTACGGAACCCAATCCGAATCATTCCAATCCAACACCATTTTTATTTCATCCAAACACCCCCTTTTATTTCCCCCTCATTTTTAAATTTCAAAACCACTTTTCATTTCCCCCTAAAATACCAAACCCTAATCTACCCCCTATTTATTAAACCTTACCCCCCCCCTTTATTAAAAGAGGGGGGCAGCCCACATATCAGAACCGCATAAGAGCCCTACATTTTAACATCAGCCACACAGCAGCCCTTCCTCTCTCCCTCTTCCCCTTTCCCGTCGTCGCCGCCGCCGCCCTTCGCCGGAGTTCTATCTCCGGCGAACTACCCTAGCCCCACATAGCATCAGCCCATTTCTGATTTGAAAAAAAAAAAAAACCCTTTTCTCCCTCAGCTTCCCGTCGCCGCCCTCCGCCGCCCTTCGCCGGAGTTCTAAAAAAAACTCCGGCGAACCTCCTTTTAACACCCCGCAGCCTACCCCTGCCCTCTCCCTCTCCACTCATCTCCCTCACCTATTCCCGTCACCGTCACTGCCCTCGCCGGCGACGAACACCACCGTCACCATCTCGCCTTTCCCACTCCTCAAAACCCGTCGACCTGCTCATTGTCGAACCCCATTATTACCGAACCGCCATATCCGGTGAACCCATCTGCCCGTCAAACCACCATCCCACGTCCAGCCCACTGCGGTGGCATCGCTCCGGCGACCTCGCCATGGAGGCGACGCCGCTGCTGCCTCTCTCTGTTGGTAACGGCAACCTTGCGGTTTAAACTCGCGACGCTTCGATTGTTTCTTGATTTTTGTTGCTATTATTGTTGTTTGCTAAATTGGACTGATTTTCGGAATTCTCTAGAACCTAACGTAGTTTAAAAACTCCGCGCTCTGTCTCTATTTTGGGTGATTTTACGATATTCGGTCTTGTTGGAGACGTTCGTTTGGTTTTATTTCTTGGAATCATTGGTTGTGGACTGTTTTGATTTCTTGTTTTGGTATCTGTGAGTAAAACTCCGCGAATCTTCAATTTTCCGTCGACCATCGTTCACCGCTTTGCTGGAAAATACTCCGTGTGCATTCGTGCGGCTTTACTACCTATTAATGACTGTTATTGGGTATCTTACGGGTAGTTTTGTTTGTTTTACCACTGTCACGTTGCTATGTCTTTAAAGCAGTAGAGAGCTGATGATTGTTTGTCATTTGGGTTTTAATGACTGATGCATTTTTGAGATAGGAGTCAGCCATATTTTGTTGCTATAATAAGTGTTGGAAAGTGCTTCATTCGAGGCAAGAAATGCGGGTAGTTTTACTACCATTTGGAACCATTTTGGTTTACTGGTTACTGCTTTCTTTTGCTCACTTGGGATGCTTTTAGCTGACTGTGAACTGTTTTGCCCCCTCGCTCTATTTTACTACACTGATTTTTTAACATATTGACGCATTGTTGGTATTTTACTCATTTTTGAACAAGATGCTACACTTGTTTGGCCTACGAAGGATTTATCCGTCGATCTGGAGGCCCCCGTGGTAAGCGAGACGGAATATGTGGGCGAGGAGGAAAGTGAAAAAGATTAGACGAGAATGCATAGTATCGTTCACCGGGAGGCGAGTCGACCGCCGCCGTAGCGATATTGGCTTCTCATGTCTTAGTATACATACATTGTATACTACATTGTGTTTGTTGGGTAATTTATTTATTATTTACTAACTTTTCTACTAAGTGTCTTTTGCAGGTACCCGGAGGCGCACCCCAAAGTTGAATCATTCGCATAAAATGAAATAAAAGCGAAATGTTGCTAATTTCTCTTCATTACATCTTTTTATGATTATTTGCTTTTATTACTATCTTGTTAAATATATATCTATTTTTAAATATTTGCATGCCTAGTTTAAATATCTCTGGGTTAGTTTAATAATTAGAACACCTTTAGAATTATAGATTGCATGTTAGCACAATAATATTAAACCTAAGTTTGAACGGACAACCGCAAGTTAGCGGATCCTTTAGGATGCCTAACCCCTTCCCTTTAGGATAATAAAGAACCCTTACCTAGAATCTCACATAGCTTTCGCAGACCTTTAAAATGGAGATCATTTGTAGTATTTTATGCTACATTTTCAGTGTCCTAATTCACTATAATAATTAGGTGGCGACTCCTTTAAATAGCATTTTAGGAATCCAACCATGTAGCAGTAATCCCGTTTCCGACTCCGGTTGAAAATGGGGTGTTACAGCATGGCGACTCCACTGGGGATTTAGGTTCTTAACCACAACAAACATAGGTTAATTTATTGTGCTTTATTTTCTTTATTTTGCTTAAATTGCCTCCTTTATGTTTTACACTTATTTGCTTTTATTGTTTTGCCTAAATTATTCTGTTTTACATATAAATATTTTGCATATTGTCTTAACTGCTATTTGTTACCGCTTTCCTTAAATTGTCATTCCGCTCATATTTCTTCCCTTACGGAAAATTAACACTATCACACACTACACGCGAGGTGTATTGTACGCACCCGCAAAATTTCTTTCAATTACCAAATTTTAGGAGAGTTGACAAAGGCGCGGAGCAGCCGGACCATCCGGTGGCCGCGTAGTCTTCTCACTCGAGTGTCCGCTCGGGAACCTTGTGTCTAGTAAAGCCAAATCTTAGAAACTTAAGATAGAGCTATACCTCCCTTTATTTTTAAGTCATGCATGCATATACCTTAGGTGGGTTGATCTCTGGTATCGACGCCACAATTAGGAAAACACCAAAACTTGTCGACGGGTTTCACAACCCAACGACCCATTAGCATACTGTGTGTAGCGTGACAATGATAGACAAATCCAAGCCTAAACATGACATGCCGAATTGGAAAAAGTGCACCGTCATTTGGTCGCCATTTCCAACAAAACATTGCAGTTTAACGACGTGGACCTATTTGTCATAATCTCGCATATTTGGCGTTTAGGCCACCTCTGACATAAAAGAGGTCCCAAACATGCTAGGACACGCATTTGATATCTATATAGTCTGTTTGCTATTATAATGTTTGTTGCTTTCAGCTATGTACGCTTTACTACATTATTTCGCTACTTCAACTTTGTGCATTCACTAAGTATTAATTACGAGCTATACTAGCTTTGTTTTCTGGGGCTGTGTTATTCCTTGCATTATCAGCGCGATACTTGGAAAGACCATATCTCAAACACTGGTTTTCTCAAATTCTGTCACACTTTGGAACTACGTGTGACCTGATTCCCGCGGCGGGATACGTAGGCGGCCATTTCGGTCTCGGTCCCACCTTCTAGAAAAAAAATTCCTAATTTTCCATATATTAAGAATCTCCTTATTTTGTCACACTTTGGAACTACGTGTGACCTGATTCCCGCTGCGGGATACGTAGGCGGCCATTTCGGTCTCGGTCCCACCTTCTAGAAAAAAAATTCCTAATTTTCCATATATTAAGAATCTCCTTATTTTGTCACACTTTGGAACTACGTGTGACCTGATTCCCGCGGCGGGATACGTAGGCGGCCATTTCGGTCTCGGTCCCACCTTTTAGAAAAAAAATTCCTAATTTTCCATATATTAAGAATCTCCTTATTTTGTCACACTTTGGAACTACGTGTGACCTGATTCCCACGGCGGGATACGTAGGCGGCCATTACGGTCTCGGTCCCACCTTTTAAAAAATCCTAATTTTTTTTCATCTCTTAAAAATTACTTTATTCTCCGTCACCGACAACTATGGTTTAAACCGATTCCTTTGGCAAAATGCATAGGCGGCCATATCAGCTTTGGTCCCAAAAAAAAAAAAAAATATTCGAAGTCTAATCGACGAACCCAACTTCAACAGGGCTATACTCCTGGATTATATATCTACTTGATCTCTATGGCGAGATACGTAGGTGGCCACGTCGGACACAGTCCAACTCTTTCTAAAATATTTTGTCTTTACTCTACCCGTTACAAAGCACACTTCATCCAATCTCCGCGATAGGATAGTAAAGGTTTTCCATATCAAATTCGGTCTCGTCCATTCGACATCCGCTTATGACAAAACTGTGGATGCTTATTCAGTGCAAGAAGCGATCGATGCAAGAATAACATATTATCGACTACGCTCTCGTAGACAAATACTTGAAGCCAGACATCGTTTTCAAGTCCGAACAGATCGGGCATGCTAGTGGTCAGAGTTAAAGCTACAAAGTCCGCACAAATCAACAGCCCCTTTCAAATCTCACAAATTTTCTGCAGTATGCGAGATCGAAATTTGACGGCGTTGAAAGGGATTTTTATAGCAGCTCGGCTCACAGGGCCACATTCTTATCTTCATTCATTCGTTTTTGCATATCTATAACACTAATTATTACATCTATCTTTAATTTTTGTAGGAAGTTTCTCGTAGCAACTCAGCCCGCAAAGCCATAATCGCACGCGTATATCAAGGCGTCATTTGGTTCACAGGGCCATTCTCATCCTCATTTCTCAATCATTTTACAACTCTAATTATTTTATTCGGTTTATATTATGCTGGTAACTTCATCATAGCTTTGACCACGCGTCGAAATCACTTTATTACATCCGCAGCGACATTCATATAACGTTTATGCAACGACGTTATCTCATTATGCCTATCGGCGGCCATCGCATTTCGTCCGTGCAACGGCGAACATCTGCGTCGCGTCCAACGGCGCGCCCGTCATCAAAGCCTATGCAACGGCCATTCGCATTTCGTCCATGCAACGGCGAACATCTGCGTCGCGTCCATGCAACGACGCCATCTCATCAAAGCCTATCTGGCGGCCGTCGCATTTCGTCCATGCAACGACGAACATCTGCGTCGCGTCCATGCAAGCGCCGTCTCATCAAAGCCTATGGCGGCCGTCTGCATTTCGTCCATGCAACGGCCGAACATCTGCGTGCGTCCATGCAACGGCGTCATCTCATCAAAACCTATGCAACGGCTTCGTCGCATTTCGTCCATGCGGCGACATCATCGCATCAGCGTCCGTGCGGCGTCTCGTCAAAGCTATCACGGCGGCATCTGCATTTCGTCCATGCAACGCGAACATCTGCATCGGCGTCCATGCGGCGTCGTCTCATCAAAGCCTATGCAGCGGCCATCTGCATTTCGTCCATGCGGCGAACATCTGCGTCGCGTCCATGCAACGGCGTCATCGTAAAGCCTATCTGGCGGCCGTCGCATTCGTCCATGCAACGAACATCTGCGTCGCGTCCATGCAGGCGCCATCTCATCAAAGCCTATGCAGCGGCCATCTGCATTTCGTCCATGCAACGGCGAACATCTGCGTCACGTCTATGCAACGTCGTCATCAAAGCCTATCTGGCGGCTTCATCGCATTTCGTGCAACGGCGAACATCTGCGTCGCGTCCGTGCAACGGCGCCGTCTCATCAAAGTCTATGCAACGGCCATCGCATTTCGTCCGTGCAACGACGAACATCTGCGTCGGCGTCCATGCAACGGCGCTATCTCATCAAAGCCTATGCAACGGCCATCTCGCATTTCGTCCGTGCAACGGCGAACATCTGCGTCGCGTCCGTGCAACGGCGCCATCTCATCAAAGCCTGTCATCGGCGTTTTCATTTCGTCCATGTACGGCGAACATCTGCGTCAGCGTCCATGAAACGGCGCCCGTCATCAAAGCCTATCTGGCGGCAACGTCGTATTTCGTCCATGCAACGGCGAACATCTGCGTCAGCGTCCATGCAAGCGTCGTCATCAAAGCCTATGCAACGGCTTCATCTGCATTTCGTCCATGCAACGACGAACATCTGCATCGCGTCCATGCAACGGCGTCATCTCATCAAAGCCTATGCAACGGCTTCATCTGCATTTCGTCCATGCAACGACGAACATCTGCATCGCGTCCATGCAACGACGTCATCTCATCAAAGCCTATGCAACGACTTCATCTGCATTTCGTCCATGCAACGACGAACATCTGCATCGCGTCCATGCAACGGCGCCATCTCATCAAAGCATATGCAACGACTTCATCAGCATTTCGTCCATGCGGCATTTAACATCTGCATCGGCGTCTATGCACGACGTCGTCCTATCAAATCCTATGCAACGGCCATTCGTATTTCGTCCATGCAACGACGCATCCGCGTCGCGTCCATGCAACAGCGCCCGTCATCAAAGCCTATGCTGGCGATTCGCATTTCGTCCATGCAACGACGAACATCTGCGTCAGCGTCTACGCAACGACGTCGTCTCATGAAGCCTATGCTGGCTTACGCATTTCGTCCATGCAACGACGAACATCTGCATCACGTCTATGCAACGACGTCATCTCATCAAAGTCTATGCAACGACTTCATCTGCATTTCGTCCATGCAACGACGAACATGTGCATCACGTCTATGCAACGACGTTATCTCATCAAAGCCTATGCAACGGCTTCAACTGCATTTCGTCCATGCAACGACGAACATCTGCATCACGTCTATGCAACGACGTTATCTCATCAAAGCCTATGCAACGGCTTCATCAGCATTTCGTCCATGCAACGACGAACATCTACATCAGCTTTACTTTTTACTTTAGCATCGCAATAATCCAGTGTCATCGTAATTCGACACTGGGACATTTTTAAATCTACGTCAGCTTTACTTTTTACTTTAGCATTGCAGCAACCCAGTGTCATTAGGATTCGACACTGGGACATTTTTAAATCAGCGTCAGCTTTGCTTTTTATTTTTTGCATCACAACGATCCAGTGTTATCATAATTTGACACTGGGACAATTTTGGGTCTGCATCATCCCCACTTTTAAGTTCTAATTTTTAAAACAGGGCAAAATTGGCTACGAGTCAACATCTTTGTCCGAAGACTCTTCCATCATCACCGTACAAAGAGGGACATGCTGTTGACAGTCAATTTTGACCCGTTTTTTGCATATTTGTCGCAATTTCATGTGTTTTAGGACACTGCATTTTAATCATCTTTTTTTGCATTTTTATCTTTATATTTTAAAATTAAGCGTTATGTTATGTTTCTATTATTACTACACCGTCGTTTATTTTAATAATATTTACGTTTCTTTAAATAATTAATTGACATCCGGCTTTATTTTTAATTAGACATTAAACATTTGTTAAATATCGTATTTTTATTATTATTACATCGGCATTTGTATTTTTATAATCTTGCATCTTTTAAATAATCTTTCTTTTAAAATAATTAATCCGCGTTGCATTTTGTCAAACCAGTCCAGTACGGAACCCAATCCGAATCATTCCAATCCAACACCATTTTTATTTCATCCAAACACCCCCTTTTATTTCCCCCTCATTTTTAAATTTCAAACCCACTTTTCATTTCCCCCTAAAATACCAAACCCTAATCTACCCCCTATTTATTAAACCTTACCCCCCCTTTATTAAAAGAGGGGGGTAGCCCACATATCAGAACCGCATAAGAGCCCTACATTTTAACATCAGCCACACAGCAACCCTTCCTCTCTCCCTCTTCCCCTTTCCCGTCGTCGCCGCCGCCGCCCTTCGCCGGAGTTCTATCTCCGGCGAACTACCCTAGCCCCACATAGCATCAGCCCATTTCTGATTTGAAAAAAAAAAAACCCTTTTCTCCCTCAGCTTCCCGTCGCCGCCCTCCGCCGCCCTTCGCCGGAGTTCTAAAAAAAACTCCGGTGAACCTCCTTTTAACACCCCGCAGCCTACCCCTGCCCTCTCCCTCTCCACTCATCTCCCTCACCTATTCCCGTCACCACATCGCCGCCGGCGATTTAACACCACCGTCACCATCTCGCCTTTTCCCACTCGCTCGAAACCCGTCGACTGCCATTGTCGAACCCCATTATTATCGAACCGCCATATCCGGTGAACCCATCTGCCCGTCAAACCACCATCCCACGTCCAGCCCACTGCGGTGGCATCGCTCCGGCGACCTCGCCGTGGAGGCGACGCCGGCCGCTTCTCTCTGTTGGTAACGTGAACCTTGCCGGATTTAAACTCGCGACGCTACGATTGTTTCTTCATTTTTTTTGTTGCTATTATTGTTGTTTGCTATGTTGGACTGATTTTCGGATTTCTAGTACCTCACCGGAGTTTAAAAACTCCGCGCTTCTTCTCTATTTTGGGTGATTTTTGATATTCGGTCTTGTTGGAGACGTTCGTTTGGTTTTATTTCTTGGAATCTGTTGGTTGTGATCGTTTTGATTTCTTGTTTTGTAATACGAGTAAAACTCCGGCGAAGCTTCGAATTTTCCGTCGACCATCGTTCACTGTTTTGCCTGGAAAATACTCCGGCGTGTGCATTCGTGCAGCTTTTACTACTGTTAATGACTCTGTTATTGGACTGTCTTCTGGACTGGTTTTGTTTGTTTTACCACTGTCACGTTGCTATGTCTTTAAAGCAGTAGAGAGCTGATGATTGTTTGTCATTTGGGTTTTAATGACTGATGCATTTTTGAGATAGGAGTCAACCATATTTTGTTGCTATAATAAGTGTTGGGAAGTGCTTCATTCGAGGCAAGAAATGCGGGTAGTTTTACTACCATTTGGAACCATTTTGGTTTCATCTTTATCGCTTTTGCTCACTTGGGATGCTTTTAGCTGACTGTGAACTGTTTTGCCCCCTCGCTCTATTTTACTACACTGATTTTTTAACATATTGACGCATTGTTGGTATTTTACTCATTTTTGAACAAGATGCTACACTTGTTTGGCCTACGAAGGATTTATCCGTCGATCTGGAGGCCCCCGTGGTAAGCGAGACGGAATATGTGGGCGAGGAGGAAAGTGAAAAAGATTAGACGAGAATGCATAGTATCGTTCACCGGGAGGCGAGTCGACCGCCGCCGTAGCGATATTGGCTTCTCATGTCTTTTTATCCTTGGCATAACACTAGCTGAGCCCACACTATATAAAATATATCTTTTACAATATCTTCTACATATATATCTATATATATATATATATACATACATTGTGTTTGTTGGGTAATTTATTTATTATTTACTAACTTTTCTACTAAGTGTCTTTTGCAGGTACCCGGAGGCGCACCCCAAAGTTGAATCATTCGCATAAAATGAAATAAAAGCGAA
This sequence comes from Przewalskia tangutica, assembly GCA_029844215.1. Taxonomy (NCBI): domain Eukaryota; kingdom Viridiplantae; phylum Streptophyta; class Magnoliopsida; order Solanales; family Solanaceae; genus Przewalskia; species Przewalskia tangutica. The sequence goes on along the minus strand of CM056727.1, from coordinate 47,313,301 downwards.
ATGTTGCTAACTTCTCTTCATTACATCTTTTTATGATTATTTGCTTTTATTACTATCTTGTTAAATATATATCTATTTTTAAATATTTGCATGCCTAGTTTAAATATCTCTGGGTTAGTTTAATAATTAGAACACCTTTAGAATTATAGATTGCATGTTAGCACAATAATATTAAACCTAAGTTTGAACGGACAACCGCAAGTTAGCGGATCCTTTAGGATGCCTAACCCCTTCCCTTTAGGATAATAAAGAACCCTTACCTAGAATCTCACATAGCTTTCGCAGACCTTTAAAATGGAGATCATTTGTAGTATTTTATGCTACATTTTCAGTGTCCTAATTCACTATAATAATTAGGTGGCGACTCCTTTAAATAGCATTTTAGGAATCCAACCATGTAGCAGTAATCCCGTTTCCGACTCCGGTTGAAAATGGGGTGTTACACATGACACACTCAATCAAGTTTAGGATCTGTCAAGTGTCTATCCAAATGGCTTGATCATTATAACTCATCTATATTAATTGACAATAGGATCATGTCACATACATGTCATGTCCATTGCATTGGCCAATGACTTAGTTAACCTAATACTATATGAGTACCTGAGTGTTCACTCGAATATATATTCAAGGAATAAATCCTAATCTTGGCTCACATACCACCTTTAATCTACTTCGTAGTGCACCCAAAACAAGTCGTGTCTCAACCTATAAGACATTTGAGCTTAGGACATGATCAAATTACATTACTCCGTAAATAAGGTGATATTGACCTCAAGTCTAAGGACTTCTATCTTCCACATGCCGATGACATTATAGACATATAACAAATAGTGTATCAGCAGGGTATATCAATACTTCAACATGTATTCATGTGTCCATCACGAGTTGTCATAACTCATAGCAAGTGAGACATACTGCATCCCCGAAGGATATGATGAAGACTACATGTCGACGTATCACATATCATCGATATCCCAATTTCGATGATCATTAGTCGAGGTAATTTAAGAGTTACGTTATAACATTAATTTTCACATCATTAATAAACACGTAAACTCTAGGGATGCATTTATAGAATATTATAAACAATCAACTAATAATTCAACAAATGCCATAATATTAATCATCATTAATATAAATACGAATGTGTATAAAGTACATTGTGTCCTAATACAGATTGTCTCTAGGACATACATATACTTTCAATCTCCCACTTGGCCTAGAGTCAATCACCAACATATCTAATACTCATGTTCTCAAAATGACCATTATGCTTCACCAAGCTTAATGATTTAGTAAACGGGTCTGCTAGATTATTGTCTGTGGGAATATAATCTATCTTGATATCTTCAGCTTCCACCATCTCTCTCAGGATATGGTACTTCCTCGGTACATGTTTGTTTCTGTTTGTTGATCTTGGTTCCTTTGCATGTGCAATCACACCAGTGTTGTCACAATAAATAGTTATTGGACAACTAGCACTCAGAACAATCCCTAGTTCCTTCAGGAACTCAGAAATCGCTACAGCTTCCGATCCAGCAATGTACTCCGCTTCAGTAGTCGAGTCTGCAGTAGTAGCTTGTTTGGAACTCTTCCAGCTCAATGCTCCTCCGTTGAAAATGAACGTGTAACCAGACTGAGATTTGAAATCATCAACATCTATCTGGAAACTAGCATCGGTATACCCAGTGGAAACTAGCTTATCAACTCCACCATAGACTAAGAAGTAATCTTTAGTACGCCTGAGGTACTTGAGAATACTCTTGACTGCTTTTCAGTGTTCCTCGCCAGGATTCTGCTGGAACTTGCAAGTCATACTAAGTGCAAAGGCCATATCTGGCCTAGTACAGGTCATGACATACATGATTGATCCTATAGCTGAAGCATATGGAATCATCTTCATGCGCTCAAGTTCAATAGAATTAGAAGGGCAACCCTTCTTTGATAACTTGATGCCTTGACCCATCGAAAAATCGTCTTTCTTGGAATTCTCCATTGAAAAGTGTCTAAGCACTTTGTCTATATAGACTAACTGTGACAGCCCCAACAATCTATTAGGTCTATATCTATAGATCCTAATTCCCAGAATATATCAGGTTTCACCTAAATCCTTCATCATGAAGGTTTTGGACAATCAATCCTTAACTGACTACATGAGGGTCTTATTATCTCTCATTATCAATATGTCATCAACATATATAATAATGAAGACAATACCTGCATCCTTGCGTTTAAAATAAACGTAAGGATCCTCTTTGCTTCTGACAAAATCAAAATATTTGATAGCATTGCCAAAGCAAATGTTCCAACTCCTAGAGGCTTGCTTAAGCCCATAAATGACCTTCTGTAGCCTGCACACATCATTTGGTCTGGACTCACATGAAAAACCCTCGGGTTGTTTCATATACACTTCATCAATTAGATTACCATTGAGGAATGCAGTTTTGACGTTCATCTGTCAAATGTCATAATCATAATGTGCAGCTATCGCAAGCAAAATCCGAATAGACTTTATCTTAGCCACCGGTGAAAAAGTTTCATCATAATCCACGCCAGGACACTGAGTAGAACCTTTAGCCACTAGTCTAGCTTTATAAGTTTGAATCTTGCCAGATGCATCAATCTTCTTCTTGAAGACCCATTTGCATCCTATGAGTTTAACCCCATTCGGCAAATCAACCAAGTTCCACACTTGATTGATATACATAGATTCCATTTCGGATTTCATGACTTTTTGCCATCTCTTCGAATCAATATCCAGCATTGCTTCGCTGTAGGTTGTAGGCTTATCATCATCTGGAATATCATAACTCACTTTGTGTTTCCACAAGTAGATTTAGTCTTTTCGGAGGACGATGAGATCTAGTAGACTTACGGAGTTGATTGTATTACAGTTCAGTTATAGGTATGTTCTGACTGTGAGTAGGTTCTTGTGCGCTGGTCGATCCACCAACATTAGAGCTTTCAGGAATATAATTTTCGTGTCTTTCCTGAATGAGAGGAAATGTAACTGGTGCACTTGTTCCCAAGGTCTGTGCCGGAAGATCTTGCATTTCTGCATTATTCCTCGTAGTACTCCCACTAGCCGAAGGGGGTACCCTAAATACCCAATCTTCGTCAAAAGCTCCCACTGAATTATTGCCTTCATCATCGGGCAAGGATTCAACCTCTTTGTTACCTTGTTCTTGAATTTCTTCAAGTTCTATCTCCGTGCAACTCTCATCCTTGTAGACATATTCATCTTCAAGGAAAGTTCTGTTCCTAGAAACAAATATCTTATGTTCTCCAGGAAGATAGAAATAGTATCCCTTAGTTTCCTTTGGATACCCTACAAAGTAACACTTCTCACTTTTAGATTCCAACTTATCAGTGATCAATTTCTTGACGTATGCACGACACCCCCAGGGCCTCATGTGTCTAAGTAATGGCTTTCTACCACATCATACCTCATATGGTGTTTTTTCGACTGATTTAGATGGAACTATGTTCAGAACATATATTAAGGTCAAAATAGTGTATCCCCAACGGTATATTGAAAGAGCTGAAAAGCTCATCATGGAACGAACCATGTCAAGCAAGGTTCGGTTTCTCCTCTCGGCAACACCATTCATCTGTGGTTTCTCAGGAGGTGTCCATTCGGAATAAACTCCATGAAGCTTTAAGTAGTCAAGAAATTCTTTACTTAAGTATTCACCCCCACGATCAGATCGGAGAGTCTTGATACTCTTTAAGAGCTGGTTCTCAGCTTCACACTTAAACTCCTTAAACTTCTCAAAAGCCTCGGATTTTTGTCTCATAAGATACACATATATATACCTTGATAAGTCATCTGTGAAAGTGATGAAGTAAGTGAAACCTTCTCTAGCTTGAGTCGAAAATGGTCCACATACATCCGTATGTACCAACTCAAGCACCTCCTTGGCATGGATCTCCTTTCCAGAAAGAGGTTTAATGGTCATCTTACCTTTCAAACAGGATTCACAGTTACCATAAGATTGTAAATCAAATGGTTTGAGGTAATTTAATTTTCTCAACCGTTCTATCCTCGTTTGATTGATATGACCAAGTCTTCAATGCCACAAGTAGGTAGAATTTCTTTCATTTAACTTAGCTCTTTTATTTTGTACATTGAAAATTTTCCTGAGGCAGTTTAATGTATATAATTCATTCACAAGAGGCGCAATTCCATACACAACATTATCTAAAGTTAAAACCATATTTCCATTAGACGTGTTTGAGGAAAAACCCTCTGAATCAAGTACATGAATGGAAATAATATTTCTTGTTAAAGAAGGAACATAATTACAATCGATCAATATTAAAACTTTGCCGGAAGGTAAATCTATCCTATAAGTTCCCACGCGCTCAGCAGCAAATCGTGCTCCATTTCCGACGCGCAGGTCCACCTCGCGAGGCCCGACCTTCCTGCTATTAGTTAGCCCCTGCACATTTGTACAAATGTGTGAGCCACAAGCGGTATCAAGTACCCAGAAGTGAGAATCATTTATAGATAGATTAATTTCAATTACAAACATACCTTTCACAATAGCACCTGGTGCCATTCCACCACCTGGAGCAGTGCAATCCTTTCTCCAATGCCCCTTCCTGTTGCAATTCATGCAAACATCCGATGCCGGTAGTTTCTTTTTCTTCTTCGCCCCTCCCTTGGGCTTCATTGCTGCTGCCGGAGCAACAACTTTGCCCTTCCCCTTCTGTTGTCCCTTACCTTTCGGTTTAGGGAGACTAGAGGAGCCAACCATCAAAATAGGTTTGGTCTTGGAGGTCGAAAATTAAAAAGTTTTCAACATATTATGTAACTCCGGCAATGTCGCTTTAGTCCCGTTCATATTATAATTAACAATGAAACTCTCAAACGACCTAGGAAGTGAGTGCAGGATGAGGGTGGTGGAGACTATGTCATGAAACCTTATGTCTATAGAGGCGAACTTCTCAATCAACTCAATCATCCTCAACACATGAGGTGAAACTTAGCCCCCTTCATTTAACCTACACTTGAAAAGTTCTATGAGCAGGTCATACTCCATTGTCTGACTCTGCGAATCATAAAGACTCTTCAAATAGGCTAATATTTCGTTGGGCCCCGTAGTTTCATGTTGTCTTTGCAGTTGTGGTGACATAGAAGACAACATTAAGCATTGAGCTGAGGTGGCATCCTTATAATATTTCTCGTAGGCAGCTTTGTCAAAAGTAGCATACTCAGCAGAGTCCTCCGCCAGAGCGGTTGGGAATACCTTGTCCAATGTGTACTCAATTTGTTCCTATCTTAGAAAAATTCTAAGATTTCTAAGTCAGTCAATGAAGTTGAGTCCGGTGAGTTTGTTTGACTCCATGAGCATTTTCAACGAAAACTTTGACATTTTTGAAGATATGAAGATATAGATAGAATAGGAAAAATGCAATCAATAATTCATTCTTCCAATAATTTATACACATTCATAATTTGTTAATTTTAACATGACATTTTGTTTTAATTAGCTCCCACTATTTTTCATACTTCTACGACCCCAAGGTAGAATACGGACCTAAATTAATATAAAGGTCATAATGGGTCAAGATCCAAACATATGTTATATCTGCGTTTGCTTTGGCTGATAAATTCAATAGCACACTTTGGTAGGTCTTCAACCAATTGTAAAGCAACTCTACAACTGTTGGTTTGATTAAATATCTTTCATTTTAATCTTACGTCTTTAGACTTGTCCGACACTTTGGCGTCAAGATTCATCTAAACAAGCCAACCTCATTACACGACTACGTTTAAATGCCTAAATAAATTTAGCATTTGCAAGCAAACACTTTGGTGTAAATACCTACAAAAGTTTATTATCTACTTTCATTTTAACACATGTATGAAAGGGTCTCGGTCCTCTTAGACTTAGAGCAAATGCTTTGGTATAAATACTTTTATAGCCGAAAAAGACTTAGCACCCTAACAATTATAATGGACGACGCGTTATATTTAGACTTGTATTTAATGTTTGGGGAACATTTTTTTTTCGGGGATTCATTCAAGATCAACAATCAAGTGATACATCATATGACATCCTATCATGCAATATCTAAACACAATTAGATGAGAATCCATCAAACCCAATAGGCATGATATAAGATGGTTTTAATCACATACTGAGCGTCGTTTACCCAGACAGTTATAGCGGTCATTTGAAAATAAATAATTACTGGGCGCCTCCTACCCAGACAATAATTGCGGACGCTATGCTAATAATTTAAATGCATCACATTCAATCACTTAGCACATTTGTATATTATACAATAATATACTATTAATGATAATCATGAGTCTATTTGTCTAAACTCTACAATCTATGTCAATGTCAAATAGTCCCTAAACATTTCTGATTCTGAAATTCTGATTTTCAGGATTTCTGCGAACTTTAAAATTTACAGTTTAGTCCTTTAAGAATTTAAAAGTTCAATTATGAACCCCTATAAATTCAGAAAATATAATTTCAAAACTCAGAAAACATTTTCAAGTCTCTGGGACCTGTTTGCAATTTCCAGAATCTAAAATCAATTTTTAGAAAACTTTCTTTAATTACATATTTGCCCGAAAGGACCAAATCTGTCCAATTTTAAAACTTACTTTCAGAAACTGAAATTTCTAAAACTTTAGATTTAGAATCTGAAACTTTTAAACCTCTGTTTCTAATTTTCAATTTTTTTTTTAAAATTAGTTGTCGGCACCGCGGTTCCAACTGGTGGCACCGCGGTGTCTTCGAGGCAGTAAGTTACTGGTTCTGCAAAATTAATTTGCAACGTGGTTCCTAATAGGTGGCACCGCGGTTCCGTAATTACCGTCACAGGCACCACGGTCCTAACAGGTGGCACCGCGGTGCCTCGAAGGCAAAATGTCCGAAAATTAATTTTAAAGCTTCTGGATGAACAACACCGCGACTCCCAAGAACTTGACCGTGGTGCCTCTGGCTTCATCTGGGCAGCATCGCGGTGCTCCATCATGGAACCGCGGTGCCGCCGCCAAAACTCTAGCAGGAATCGCGGTGCTCCATCGTGGAACCGCAATGCCTTATCCCCAGAAACATAAAATTGAAATTTCCGAACCCCTAAAACTAGTTTAGGGCCACATCTTTCAGATATATAACTTGTATTACCATCACCATTAAAACAACATGTTCATCGACCATCAAATCCAATTTTCTTCTCGTTTTTCGTTTCAATGCACCATGCTTTAAGCCGGATAACGCATATCAACTTAGAAGAGTTATTTATTGGATTGACTTGTTCGAATACATAATTGCATTAACAGATTAGAGCACAAGGACTATGTGTTCTAAAGATTTAGGATTTCAAAGCTTTTAAACACATAAAATATAGATCTAAACAAATCTCTCCATATTATCATTAATATAATTATAAATCACACGAAACAGCTCAGGCTCTGATACCACTGTAGGTGTTTACGTCGGGTTCGTACACGCAGTAAAATTTGAAAATTTATGTTTCAAACCCGACATAAGCGGTCAAACTGAAGTATGATATGTAATGGAAAATACAAACACAAATTATAATGTAAAACTTCGATGGAAGACTTACATTCTGTAGCGATCAGCCAAGCAGTTGAATCTTTGTGTTTTGTGTAGTCCGAGGGTGCACACGCAAACGTCCCTCGCTTTGCAAGTTATGGAAAACTTCAATGTAATTTGTTAAGTCAGGAATGCTAGGGATTCTGACAGAGCTTTAGAAGAGATTTACCTCTCTTAGGTTTCGTGTATTTGGAATGAGAGGTAAGTCTTCTATTTATAATTGCAAACAGAGGCTTTAGGGTTTCTATGGGCCAGGCCCAGCATAACCCCGGACTGACTAAAATTTGGACCGCCCGAAATCGGCTAGGCACCGCGGCCCAAAGTAAGTGGCACCGCGGTGCCTGTGCATGTTTTCGGAACCGCGGTCCTAAATCAAAGGCACCGCGGTCCTGTCCCAATTTTCAGCTCTTTCCCATTTCTAATGTCCCGGTCATCAATCGAATATATATGTATAATCTCCTTCTAATTACATCCTTCAATCGACGGAACATTTGACTTAGTGTTACCCTTCAGGCCTTTACATATCGTCACTAATTACATTAGAATCTTCACGGAACTCCTAGACTGCGCCGGAAGACGAACATAATATGTAAAGTTTAGCTACACAAAACATGTGAACTGAACCTCTATGTGGGAAGATAAAATATTTTCATTCATGACACACTCAATCAAGCTTAGGATCTGTCAAGTGTCTATCCAAATGGCTTGATTATTATAACTTATCTATATTAGTTGACAACAGGATCATGTCACAGACATGTCCATTGCATTGGCCAATGACTTAGTCAACCTAATACCATATGAGTACCTGAGTGTTCACTCGAATATACATTCGAGGAATGAATCCTAATCTTGGTCCAACTATCACCTTTAATCTACTTCGTAATGCACCCAAAATAAGTCGTGTCTCAACCTATAAGACATTTGAGCTTAGGATAAGATCAAAGTACATTACTCTGTAAACAAGGTGATATTGACCTCAAGTCTAAAGACTTCTATCTCCCACATGCCGATGACATTATTGACATATAACAAATATTGTATCAGCAGGGTATACCAATACTTCAACAAGTATCCATGTGTCCATCACGAGTTGTCATAACTCGTAGCAAGTGAGACATACTATATCCCCAAAGGATATGATGCAGACCACATGTCGACGTATCGCATATCATCGATATCCCAATTTCGATGATCATTAGTCGATGTAATTTAAGAGTTACGTTATAACATTAATTTTCACATCATTAATAAACACGTAAACTCTAAGGATGCATTTATAGAATATTATAAACAATCAACTAATAATTCAATAAATGCAAATGTCATAATATTAATCATCATTAATATAAATACGAATATATATAAAGTACATTATATCCTAATACAGATTGTCTCTGAGTCATACATATACTATAGAGAGGTTCTTTTACACACAGCAGACATATAAAAAAAAAAGGAAACACATTACATCAAACTTTTTAGTCAAGCAAAGATCTGGATACTTGTTGATGAATCCTATTCTTGCAATCATTACCACTCTCAAAATCAACTTTCTTAATATATAGTTTCTGTTGGAAATCAAACAAAATTTAAATGGACTTCAGGTTAAATACACCTGAGAGAATAAACTGCGCTCCCACTTTTATGATTGAGCAAGTTATATATTTGGCCGTTCGGCCAAAATCATCTACTTGTCAAATACATAACAAATATATACTATTATGTATTAAAAATATATAGTTTACATATATTATACATTAATATATACTTTCGCTGACTATTATTTTGATAGACGACTATTTATGTAAAATTCTCATTGTTTGTTTATGATATATATATGTATATATAATGTCGTCTTATGGCTGCGGTCATACAAGTTGGTTGATGAACATATTTACAAAACCACAATACTTACATGTGCAAATAAGTAAATACTGTTATAAGAGCAAAATAGTCAAAGACTGTTAAGAGAAAAAAGTCAACAGTAAGAACAGGGAAATTTGGTACGCTAATGGATGAGTAGAAAGTAGAAACAAACAAATTATAAACTATCATTTTTTTATTTGTTTTCCATTGCCACGTGAAACTACGTATTCGTTCTGCGAATTGATACTTCTAGAATCTTTTTTTTCAATTTACCATAAAAACTCTTTATAATTGTCATTTTCTATAACAATATTTCACTATAATGACTTGGTTTTTTCTGAAATCGATTTTTCATGTTTCTGTCTATATCAACAATCACATTCATTATAGCGGTACACTCTTTATAAAATTATCTCTCTATAACAGACATACTCAAATATTGTGTAATAATATTTATAAGAAGTATATTATATATAAAAAAATATCAAAATATTTATGTCAATCATCAAAGGAAAGATTGAGTTCCTTTTTGCTGAAATTTGGGCAAAAATCTTCATCAATTCAAGCGTTATATTATCAAGACTGAAATTTACGAAATAACCTACAATTATAGAAATGTCATTCTCCATTATTAGAGAAATATCAAAATTCTACCTATAGATGAAAATCACAATATTAATAGTGAAAATTTAGAACTTGTTGAGGAGATTGGTAGTATGTCATCACTTATAGCTGAAACCCCATCTCATAACACCGATCAAGCAATGGATGCTACCACTTATACGGAGTTTGATGCAACTCTTTCAATCCTTGAAACTTACACTGATAAAGAGATTATTGCACAAGTGATTGGAGTGGAAGAACAAGAGACAACCGATACATAAGGTGACAACGAAAGTGTTGATGAAGAGCCTCAACCTATTGCTACTTGGGGTGGGATAGAAGAGTCAATTGTTAAGCTCTTAAACATCTTCAAGGAAAAACTATTGAATTTCCTTTTGCTGAAAGTTTGGACAAAATTCTTGATCAATTCAAGAGTTATATTATTGCTAAGAGTCTAAAATTTACAAAACAAGTTACAATTGTAGAATTCTTACGTCAAAATTGAAATTTTATTTAAATTCTCAATTAATTTTAAATGCATATGTTCCTTAGATTTCAATTTTTTATCTGTATGATACAACTAGTCATGAATTTATTTGTAATTTATTAGTCTTTTTAATTTTTAATTTATGAGATATGAAAATCAATTGAAATTTTAAAATTAACTAGTATATTATTTTCATTTATAGCATAAAAAGTACAGAAAAATAATTACTTGAGTACTTTCGTTTATAACAGCTAAATGAGATTCAAACATGAAATGTCGGTATACATATATAACAACACATCACTATAGCGGCCATAAAATTTTCAGACACGCTATCACTATAGAGAGATTTTACTGTATATATATACATTAATTGTACATGTTAAAAAAACTTACATTATCAATATAGCCTAATATGTTATAGGAAGTCGTTACTAGGTATGTTGTTGTATGTTATAGGAAGTCGTCTGGTTTATTTATCAATAACTATTTTCATTTCTTATAAACCATTACTCTTAATTATCTTTTACATGATTTAATTATGTAAGAATTATTTTTACACTTTCAATGTATAAAGATTAGACTCTCTTCCAAAAAATCGAGAGGAGAATGTAGCCTTGATGGGTTAATAAGGGTGTATTTTTTTATTTAATTATCTAATATCCAAAATAGATTGATATTGTCACTTGTTGACACATTACATTATACTTTTGACGAAGGAACCCGCAGTCGCTATTCTTTCGAGTGCGCAGAGGATAAACTCCGACCTATGAAGAGCGAGAAACAAACACACAATTCATAATTAAACAACATACTAAATTCTTTTTTTTTCTACTCATCCACCCCTTTGATTTTTGCTACTATATAATATAGTACTCCATCTAACCCACCCCGCAATAAAAAGGTCTTTAATTCTTCAAGTTTATTTCCCTTCCCTTCTTATATTTCGCCTGTTACCCAAATTCCAAAACTCTCTTTTAACTTTATAGATTTCAACATACATCCAATTGCTACTAATTACTGAAGAGATATATATAGATGGGTAATACTTGTGATGATATATATGGCACTGGCCTCACTTTAGGATTAGGCTTTTCATCAACAGTCAATCAGAAATCAAGAAACCAAGTACCAGCTGCAATAAGATTTGATCTGAGTTTAAGCCTTAGTAGTGATCAGAAGACAGAAAATAAGGTTAATATTTCAGCAAACAAGGATCAATTATCTGCTGCTTCATCCTACTCTTACGGCAGTGTCAAAAGGGAAAGAGATATTGGTAGTGTGGTGACACAAGTAGAAAGAGTTATTTCATCTAGAGTTAGTTATGAATTAGATGATTACGATTATGATGATGGTTCTAATGCAAGGAAGAAACTTAGGTTGACTAAAGTACAATCTGCACTTTTAGAGGAAAGCTTCAAGCAACAGAGCACTCTCAATCCTGTGAGTTATAAATCCATATCCATCTTTTTTTTACTCCTGAATTATGTGATCATTTCATTTAAAAGTTTAAATTGCTGAGTCTAGCTCTTGAATCTCGGTCTATTATGATATCATTTGAAAGTTGTGATTATCTCATACTTTCTCTTCTGAATTTATGTAACTCTTTATTTTTAGTTTGTCTACAAAGTTATCTTTAACTCTTTAAACATAATTTAACTTTAAACTTTATATTTTTAATTTTTAGTAAAATGGGTTATAGTTATAAAAGTGTCTATATAGATCACACGTTTCATAAAATTTTCTGTCTTACTAAAACTCATACACGATCAAATACCCTCACATAATTTCAATGTCAATGAGCCTAAAAGCTTAAATAGTTAATTAAAAAAAACACTTCAATTTGTTACCCATTCTTTATGTCTTCTAACACTCTATATATGTATAGATATGCTTTGATTTAATGCGTATATGGTGCTGGCTTTTTTAAATAGCCAAAACTGATATATTCACGGCTTTCCAATAATTCAGAAGCAAAAGCAGCACTTAGCAAGGAAGCTTAACGTAAGGCCTCGTCAAGTGGAAGTTTGGTTCCAGAACAGAAGAGCCAGGTTAGATCCTCTTATTAAATGAGTTTATGTTTCATATAATTTTTTTCTAGAAGAATTAATTAAATTAGATGTTGGTGAGGTTTATGCAGAACAAAGCTAAAGCAAACAGAGGTAGACTGCGAGTTTTTAAAGAAATGTTGTGAGACATTGACAGATGAAAACAGGAAGCTTTACAAAGAACTTCAACAACTGAAAGCTCTAAAAATAGCGCAGCCGTTGTACATGCAGCTGCCGGCGGCAGCCACCCTCACCGTGTGTCCTTCCTGCGAAAGAGTCCCCGGCGCCGGCCAAAACTCGTCCAAGCCTCACCTCTACGGTCCCTTCACCAATCCATCCGCAGCTTGTTAGTATTGAAATTGTCATAAAAAAGGATAGTTTCGGTGCACAAAGCATCCAGCTTAGCAGGGGTCCGGGAAAGGGCTACACCCTATTAGTGTCATGTTAATTTTTTTTTAATTGTTGTGTTAATTAGATTCTTAGGAAATCACCCAAAAGTCGCCACTTTTTTATGTTTTGGTTAAGGCTTTGTACTGTAATGAAAATGACTTATATAGTTGATTTGTACAGAGTTAGAAGTTTGATAATCATTAATCAATATTTTTACTTCGTTAATTGTCTCACAACGAATATGAAATGAGAACATGCTTATATGAACTTGAACAATTATCACCCTATAAGCTAGTTTTTAGGGTTGAGTTAGGTCCAAGATTCATTCTTTACATGATATCAGAATCATGCCCATTTCAAATCTATGTTCACCGATGTTGGGTCCCCAAATTATGTCATCCACGCTCTAGTTAACGAATGTAACAGTTTTGCCCTTTTTTCACGGATTGAAACTTATCTCGTGGGATTTTTACCACGATGGTAAAGTGACCTGGCAAGAAACTTTGAGCAGAGTAAAAACGTGGGAGAACAAGTCAAAGCTTGGAGAGCAAGACGAGTGAAGAACAAGTCAAATCAGTTGAGAGAATCACGCCTCAAGCTACTGTTTCACGTGCTCACTTTTAGCTCAACCTCCACAACCAATCGATGAGTTTTCTAGGACGACTTTTCTACTATAAATAGAGAAGGCAGAAGAGTGAATCGATATTCAGAAACTTACAAGAAAAAGATCGAGAGAGCTCTCCAGATTTTAGATTAGAAACTGGATCAACAAGTGTTGCCTGAGTTTGTGACGACATTTTGTCCAACATTATAATTGCTGCTTAGATTCTAGATTTGTTCTTTCATTGAAGCAATTGTAATGAGATGTCATGCACCTCTATTTTAGATAGATTTTTCAGGCATAAGTCATCTGCGACTTAACCCTTTTTATTCCTTTTGTATCATCTTGTAATATTGTAAAGAATGAATATATCAATTGTATACTTGGTCATTGACCATCATAGGTTATATTATTAATATAACCTATGTAAAATTAAATATTTGTGTCTTTATTATCCGCTGCAATTTAACTCTTCAAAGGTTTTTCTGTTTTTATCTTAAGTGTCGGCAGTTCCATTGAGACGGCATTGTGCTGACATTTGCAAAGTTCAAGCGTATAAGTATTTTACTTACTGTTTGTTTTTGTTTATTCCATAGTATAACCCCCGGGACCCAACAAGTGGTATCAGAGTCTACACTTGACATAATAAGTGTTTGGTCCTTTTACATAAACTATGGATCCGACTAATTCAACAATTGGTAGACTTCCTATTTTAGATGGATCAAATTATGCCTATTGGAAAATTCTCCTACACTCTCATATCAAATACATTGATATTAGAGCATGAAGATCTATTACCAATGAATATACTATCCCCATGTTGCCATCAGACGAGGAAGGTGATATACTTTCTAAGCCTGAGGCCGAATGCAGTGTGGAAGAAACCAATAATGCAAGCTTCAATGAAAAGACCTTAAATGCTATTTTTGCGTGGGTTGATCTCTACATGTTCAAGCTCATGCAAAATTGTTCTACAGGCAAGGATGTTTGGGATACTTTGCAAATCCATTGTGAAGGGTAGCTCAAGTGTTCGACGAACGAAACTCTGTATGCTCATGAGTAAATATGAACGTTTAAGGATGGAAGAGACGGAGGATATCAAAACATATTTTGAAAAGTTGATTGACATCTCTAACGAATGTCAAGTTCTTGGTTCACCGTTAACCAATAATCAACTTGTGGAAAAAGCACTTTGTTCCATTCCTGAAAAGTTCAATATAAAGATATGTGTGATTGAAGAAGCCCACAATCTTGCTACAATGAATCTTTATACTTTAATGATTATTCTCAAAACTTATGAGATGAATATGGAGAAATAAAGGACATTGTATAAAAGCAAAAATATAGCACTTCAAGCGAAATCCTTAGAGATTCACGTCGATGATGAGGATGAAAATCTAGAGAAAATTGGTGATGGTGCAAATGTTGCCCTCCTTACTCAAAAATTCAATTCGATGGTAAGGAAGTTCAACACCAAGAATAGTAATTCTAAATCCAAAATGCACCAAAACCAAAGCTTCAATCAAAAGTTCACTAACCCCTTTCTATAGTACAAAGAGAAAACCAACTAAGGAGAACAAACTCAGATCGAACCAAGTTTGATCCCAGACAACTCGAATTTGTGCAATGTCATGCGTGTTCAGGCTGGAGTCATTATGCAAATGAATGTGTGAATACCTTGAGAAAAGCTAGTAAGAATCTGTGGATCTCTCTTAGTGATGACGAATGAGAAGAAGAAGGAGACCAAGAAATAGAGTCACAAACAATCGCCGCCATTTGTTCTGACGATCGTCTCAGAAGATGAAAATGTCATCGACAGT
Organism: Przewalskia tangutica; assembly: GCA_029844215.1. NCBI lineage: Eukaryota > Viridiplantae > Streptophyta > Magnoliopsida > Solanales > Solanaceae > Przewalskia > Przewalskia tangutica. Next base: position 47,297,897 of record CM056727.1, on the reverse strand, counting down.
GTTGTCTCAGATGTCACCACATTTGCGTCAACATCTGCTACGACATCTGCAGGTCCAGAAACATCCGAAAGGTATGAATACTTTAATTATCCTGATGTTAATTGCTTTACTAGTGTTATTTCTTGTAGTGAGACTAGCTTTGATGATCAAGTTGATCCTAAAGATGACATGATTAAGGACTTGCAAAAACTTTGTAAGGACTTGATTCTAGAATCGAAACAACTTGACTCAAAGTTAAAATCTTTAACTCTTGAGAATGCAGGTTTAAAAGGCACAATAACCCGCTTAGAGGTTGCACTTACCAAAAATGATCTTAATTTTGGTAAGATTAGTGCAAAGTTGGACTTAGCTGAAGCAACTTTCCATAAGCTAAATATAGGTACCTCCAAACTGGATGAAATACTAAATGTTGGTCAATCACACATGCAGGTTTGGGTTACAAGAATTCTCTAAATGTCATATGCTCCAATTTGTTTGACAAAAACGAAAAAATGAGCTTTGTAAAAGAAAGGAAGTTTTTATGCCATCACTGTAACAAGACTGGACACTTAAAAACTTATTGTTCTAAACTGGAAAAATCCAGGAGCAGAATGTTGCCAAGACAACTGTCTAACATTACAGACAACACTCGAAGCAACACTCCTAAGCCCAGTAACAGAAAAGGTTTAAAGAGAGTTTGGATTCCTAAAATGAATGTGCGATGTAATGTTGCTATAACTGCTTTAAGAACTAACATTTCAGGTTCATGGTACTTTGACAGTGGGTGCTCTCGTCACATGACAGGGACAAAGGATTGCCTAAGGAACTACGAGACACTCAGTGGGGGAAACGTTACTTATGGAGGTGGAAGCAAAAATAAAATCATAGAAAAATGAACCTTAAATATTCTAGGAGTTCCAACCTTGAAAAATGTCTTACATGTTGATGGATTATTGGCTAACCTAGTCTGTATAAGTAAATTGTGTGATGACAATTTAGAGGTAAAGTTTAATAAACAGATTTGTATAGTTACAAATGAAGCTAACCAACGTGTAATGACAGGTACAAGAACAGGTGACAATTGCTATCTAGTTGGAGAACAAGAGATATGTAATAATGTTAGGACTGATGACACCACTTTGTGGCATCCAAAATTGGGACATGTCAACTATCGTAACCTTGAAAGATTAATTTCTTATGAGGCTGTAAGAGGCATCCCAAAATTGAGTTCTAAAGATAAAACAGTGGTTTGTGAAAATTGTCTAAAAGGTAAGCAAACCCGTGTCTCCCATAATGTTGCCCAAAGTGACGGACAACATTCAGGTACGTCTCACTGTTTTCAGCTTTTGCACATGGATCTTATGGGTCCAGTTGAGGTAAATAGCCTAGGAGGCATGATGTATTCTTATGTGATTGTAGATGACTTTTCCAGGTACTCATGAATATTCTTTTTGAAAGAAAAGTCTCAAACTTTTGACATGTTCAAAGTGTTGCACTCTAGGATACAAAATCTATATCATTCTTCCATATTTCGAATAAGGTCAGATCATGGAAAGGAATTTGAGAATAATATGTTTGATCGGTGTATTTTATATACACCTTTTGAGTCATTTTTAGTTAGTCTTTTGTCCAATTTTGTACAAATATGTGTCGTGTTAGGATAAATTTTCTTTCTTTTGAGTCACAATGGTTTAAAGTGGCACATTGGCGAAAAGGAGCAAAAAGAGGACAGAAACAGAGATTCCAGAGCTCAAAAAGCTAAAAAGTTGGCAACCCGGGCGAGAAACAGGGCGGCGCCACCAACCAGCAGCAGCAGAGCGCCACGGCGCCCAAAGAACAGAGAGCCGCAGAAGTTTCGGCGCCGCGGCGCCAAGGCGGGAAAATTGCCAAATCCGAATTGGAATGGGCCAAGGCCAAGAAGGAAAAGGTTTGGGACGTTTTTGAGGTTATAAAAAAGACCTTTTAGGTCAGATTTTGGGAGTTCCACACTTGGCAATTCATCACAACTTGGAGATCAAGATTGAAGACTTATTTTTGTATAATTTCTTGTTCTTTATTTTATTTCTTTTTGTATATGTTGGATATTAGTTTAGTTCTTGGCATGTCTATGGCTAGGAACTAACTTAATTTAGGGCTTTCCATGTCGAATCGCTTGAACCTCGTTCTTATGAATTAATGCATGTTTTGGTTTCTTCTTATTATTGTTGAGATTTATTCAATAATAGTTTTGATTGCTTAGTAATTAATTGATCACTAATTATCATAACTTATATGATTTCTAATCGAAAGCTGAAAGAGGAGATTGTGAATATGCTATAGTTGAATAAACATATGTTTAAATCGTGGACGAAAGTACCCCGATACTTGTGTAGCTTAATAAGTTATTGCTCTTAATCTTCCTTTGTAGTCAATCTTGTCATCGAAAGATAGAAGGGCTCTACATTGGGGTTGAGTGTTTATATTACCTTAACAGGAGTATAAAACGGCTTAGTTAACCTGCTATCTCAGAATAGAAGAAGAACCATAATTATTTGCATTAACGAGTAAAGCGAGCGGATAGTTGAGGAGATTTGGAAGCCCTATTTCCACCATACCTGAAGTATAGTAAAGTAAATTAGTTAGCATCTATAATCATAGCTATAAACAATTCATCAAATTATCGGTTACCAAATAGATACTACAGAATAGAGGTTGATAATTGAACATTAATCCCTGAGGACGATAACTCGGTCTTCTAGACTATATTACTTGTCATGACACGTGCACTTGCGTTTAGTGTGTGCATAAATCGGGCATCAAGTTTTTGGCGCCGTTGTCGGGAATTGGCATAGTTCAATATCATTCTATCTATTCTTAATTTCTAATTTGGTTTTTATTTTTCTTTTTATTAATTTTTTTTTTGGTAAAACTGTGCGCCGTGATCTGTTTGTTGATTTTTTTGCAGGCATCTAGTTTATGCGAAGGAGAAGAGGAGCAAACACACTTGTTCCCTTTAACCCGGAGATTGAAAAGACTTGCAAGCAAAACCGGAGAAACAAACGAATCTTGGCCTTAATAGAAATGGGAGGCTTGCAGAATAACAACGAGATGAACGAAGGGTTAGGTGATCATCAACCTAACCAGAGGATGCCCCGGAGGTTACCAATGGATGTGGAAGAAAGGTCCAGTCAGTGGCGAAGCTTGGGAGATTATGTGCTGCCAAGGGTGAATGGAGCACAGACTTGCATCAGGCTCCCAGCAATAGGAGAAAATAATTTCGAAATCAAGTCTGCGATCCTGAGTATGGTGCAGAATACAATTCAATTCGGAAGGTTGCCATCTGAGGATCCTCATATGCACATAGCAAATTTCTTGGAGCTATGCGCAACTTTCAAGTATATTGGCGTTACTGACGACGACATCCGATTGAGGCTCTTTCCCTTCTCACTCAGGGATAGAGCAAAAGTTTGGTTGAATTCCCTGTCTACAGATTCTATATTCACATGGTAGGAGTTGGCACAAAAGTTCTTGGCAAAGTTCTTTCCACCGTCCAAAGCCGCTAAGCTGAGAGGAGAGTTGAACAATTTTTACCAGGCTGATGGAGAGTCACTCTATGAGGCTTGTGAGAGATTTAAAGATTTGCAGATAAAGTGTCCACATCATAGCATTGAGCTGTGGAATTTGGTCAATATTTTCTACAATGGGCTAAGTGAGACCACAAGAACCAGCAATGACGCAGCTGCAGGTGGAACCTTCATGAATAAGACAACACATGAGGCCCATGATTTGCTAGAAGACATGGCCACCAATAACCATGTAACAGATGATAGAGGGGTAAGTGGAAGGACAACGTTAAATGCACAGGTTGCCCTCTTGACCAAGCAACTGCAGCAGAACACAGTGTCAGTGAATGCAGTTCAGATGCCATTGAATTGTGAGATGTGTGGGGGTCCTCATACCTTTGATATATGCCCATCAACAGACCCCAACAACATCCCGATTGAGCAAGCAGAGTGTCAGGCAGTTGGGAGTTACCAAAGGCCTCAGAACAACCCCTATTCAAATACTTACAATCCAGGATGGAGGAATCACTCTAACTTTTCATGGAGGGGTGGTCAAGGAAAACAGAACCAGTTTCGAGGCCAATACCAAAACCAGCAACCATTTAACCAGGCATCACCTTCCCAACAGTTCAGTACACCTGTTCCACAAGAAAAGCCAGACGAATTGCGAGCAGCTTTATTGACACTCACGAATTCACAAACCCAGTTCATGGTAGAGACAATTTCCTCTATCAGGAACTTGGAGACACAGGTGGGACAACTAGCAAAGATGGCGAATAACAGGCCACAGGGCACTCTTCCTAGTAATACAGAGATGAATCCCAGAGAGCAGTGTCATGCGGTGCAGCTGAGAAGTGGGAAGCAGCTAGAAAAGTCTACACCTCAGCCTGTGGTAGAACAGAGAGTTGAGCAGAGAGTAGAGGCAGATAAGGAGGGGGTTACTGAGGACCGCCCTATTTTAGAGAAAGCTCCGACAGTTCCAGTGAGGGAATACACAGAGAAGATTCCTTACCCCCAGAGGTTGCAAAGGAAAGCAATTGATAAGAAATTCTCCAAGTTCTTGGAGGTATTCAGAAAGCTGCATATTAACATACCGTTCATTGAGGCATTGGAGCAAATGCCTACTTATTTCAAATTCATGAAGGAAATTCTTGGGAAGAAGAAGAAGCTAGTTGAGTATGAGACAGTGACATTGACAGGGGAATGCAGTGCCATATTACAGAAGAAACTGCCCCCCAAGCTTAAGGATCCAGGGAGTTTCACATTGCCCTGCACAATTGGTAGGGTGACATGTAACAGAGCCCTGTGTGATTTGGGGGCCAGCATAAATCTCATGCCCTTGTCCGTTTTCAAGAGGTTGGGTTTGGGTGAAGCCAAACCAACCACTGTGAGCTTGCAGTTGGCAGATATGACAGTGGTGCATCTCAGGGGAATAATTAAAGATGTATTGGTTAAGGTGGGAAAATTCTTCTTTCCTGCAGACTTCCTCATCCTTGATATGGAGGAAGATGATGAAATCCCTATCATCTTGGGAAGACCATTCTTGGCAACTGGGAGAGCCTTGATTGATGTGGAAAAAGGCGAGCTGAAACTCAGAGTTGAGGAAGAAGAGATGGTGTTCAAGGTGTTTAAACACACCGTTGAACCCCCAGTCATAAGCAAATGTTTTGCGATCGGCAGATTAACACATCATTGAGCAGACGAGGCAAAGCAAGGGAAATCAGTCCGCCAGTACAGGTGAGAAACGCTAAACCTTCTCTTGAGAAAAAGGAGGAAAAGAAAAACATAAGGCGGAAGCGAAAAATGATTATGAAATGGGTAGGTTGTGGGGTTAATTTACCCTATGCCTCTTGATAAGGAACCTGCGTCCGACTAAAAGACGTTAAAGACAGCGCTACTTGAGAGGCAACCCAAGGTTTTTAATTTTTTTTTATGCATTTTAGTTTTAGTTAGAACAGTCTCACGGAAGGTATTGTTTACATGTTGTGATGACGGGTACAGGGCTAAAAAGTGGAGGACGAAAAACGTGAAAAGAGGAGGAAATCGGCTCGGCGCCACGGCGCCGCCAGAGAACCATGCGGCGAAATGCGAAAGATACAGAAATTGGCGCCACGGCGCGGTTCTGGCGCGCGAAAGTCGAAGGTCTCACGAAGTTTGGGCGCCGCGGCGCCAAATCAGAGCGTCACGGCGCCGGAAGTTCAGAGGGTCGCAGATGTTTGGGCGCCACGACGCCGATCTCAGGGCCGCGGCGCCGCTACGGAAAAAACTGAAAATAAAGAGCCCTAGAAACAATTTCCCTCTTCCATTCTGACGGGATTTTTGACGTTATCTACCATGCACTATCCACAACCACCATTTTAAACCAAGTTTGTAAGTTGTCCCGTTTTTTCTTTTATTTTTTTGTGTCTTGCACACATTAGGAACAATGTGCGATTTAAGTTTGGGGGGGAGTTCTTAGTTTTTTTTTGTGTTTTTGAGTCTTTTCATGTAATTTTCTATGTTTATTTGAGTCTATTTTTTTATGATCATGCATGTTTTAGTTACTTGAAACGCCTAGTGAAGTAAAGTTGAATAATGTAATGGAATTAGAAGCAACCATCTGAACACTTAGGTTAGATATGCCAAATATTCATGAAATCGACCTATTTGGGGTATCTTTCTTGACTTATGCATTGTTAGTGATTAAACCTATGTGTCTGCTTGCTTGCTATTTGAGGCGAAATAGTTAGGATATGCATGTTAGGGAGATGATTCAGACATTTCTTTGTTAGCCCTTTCTTACCATTCATTGTTTATCCCTGACAATAAATTGTATCTCTAGTCAGCCCCTTTGAGCCTAAAAATAAGATCTTTTCTTTGACACCCTATAATTCCATATTTGTGCCATAAGTGAAAAAAAATTGCTATGTTAGAATATAAAGTGTTGAAAAAGAGACAAAAGAGAGTGAACAATTTTTTGATGCACCCCAATGAAAAAGTAATAATAAATAGGTAAAAGCCTAAGTTTGGGGGTGCCTGCTATCCATAATACACCTCATTCTCTCAAAAGTCAAAACAAAAGAGGGGAAAGATAGGTATGAGGTTAAAAAGAGAATCAAATGAAAATGGAAGAATCGAAATCAAAAGAGCTTATGGTACGTAAAGTGAGCCTAAAAGCCTACTTTTACGTACCTCTGCCTAAGCCTACATTACAACCCTGAAAAGCCCTGAAGATCTCTAATATGTGTATCCATGATTAGTGGAGAATAACAAGTAAAACATGCCATAGGATTTTGAAACTGACATGCATAGTTAGGTATTCTTACTTCCATTGAGCATGATTAAATTGAATTTTCGAAATATCTGACTTGATGTGTTTAGAATGCTAAAAATCCATGTTATATGTTCCTGCATATTATTCTACTAACCTTCATGCTTTTCTAAGTAACAATGATGCAGCAACTTGATCAGTGTCTTTGAGTCATTTTATTTTTTTTCTTTTCTTTTGTGTCTTTATTTCTATTTTTTATCTTTACTCGAGGGCGAGCAAATGTTAAGTTTGGGGGTGTTTGATCGGTGTATTTTATATACACCTTTTGAGTCATTTTTAGTTAGTCTTTTGCCCAATTTTGTACAAATATGTGTCGTGTTAGGATAGATTTTCTTTCTTTTGAGTCACAATGGTTTAAAGTGGCACATTGGCGAGAAGGAGCGAAAAGAGGGCAGAAACAGAGGTTCAAGAGCTCAAAAAGCTAAAAAGTTGGCAACCAGACGAAAGCGAGCGCCATGAGCTACCAACCAGCAGAGCTCCATGGCGCCCAAAGAACCGAGAGCGAAGTTTGCTGCGCGGCTGATTTGAACGGCGCCAAGCGGAAAATTGCCAAATCCGAATTGAAATGGGCCAAGGACAAGAAGGAAAAGGTTTGAGACGTTTTTGAGGTTATAAAAAGGACCTTTTAGGTCAGATTTTGGGATTTTCACACTTGACAATTCATCACAACTTGGAGATCAAGATTGGAGACTTACTTTTGTATAATTTCTTGTTCTTTATTTTATTTCTTTTTGTATATGTTGGATATTAGTTTAGTTCTTGGCATGTCTATAGCTAGGAACTAACTTAATTTAGGGTTTTTCATGTCGAATCGCTTGAACCTCGTTCTTATGAATTAATGCATGTTTTGGTTTCTTCTTATTATTGTTGAGATTTATTCAATAATTGTTTTGATTGCTTGGTAATTAATTGATCACTAATTATCATAACTTATATGATTTCTAATCGAAAGCCAAAAGAGGAGATTGTGAATATGCTATAGTTGAATAAACATATGTTTAAATCGTGGACGAAAGTACTCCGATATTTGTGTAGCTTAATAGGTTATTTTTCTTAATCTTCCTTTGTAGTCAATCTTGTCATCGAAAGATAGAAGGGTTCTACATTGGGGTTGAGTGTTTATATTACCTTAACAAGAGTATAAAACGGCATAGTTAACCTGCTATCTCATAATAGAAGAAGAACCATAATTATTTGCATTAACGAGCAAAGCGAGCTGATAGTTGAGGAGATTTGGAAGCATTATTTCCACCATATCTGAAGTAAAGTAAAGTAAATTAGTTAGCATCTATAATCATAGCTATAAACAATTCATCAAATTATCGGTTACCAAATAGATACTACATAATAGAGGTTGATAATTGAACATTAATCCCTGAGGACGATAACTCGGTCTTCTAGACTATATTACTTGTCACGACACGTGCACTTACGTTTAGTGTGTGCATAAATCGCACATCAACGTTCTCAACATTTTGTGAGAAAAGGGGTATTTTCCATGAATTTTCAGCCCCCAAAACTCCCCAGCAGAATGGTGTGGCAGAAAGGAAGAATATGACTTTACAAGAGATCGCTAGAGTCATGTTGAGTTCAAAAAAATTGTCAAAACGTTTTTGGGCTGAAGTCTTGAATACTGCAAGTCACATAACAAATAGAGTCTATCTTAGGCCTGACACTAGAATGATACCCTATGAGTTGTTAAATGGGAAGAAGCCAAATCTGCGTTATTTCCATATTTTTGCGTGTGTGTGTTTCATCTTGAATGATAGGGAACAACTAGCCAAGTTTGACTCTAAAAGTGACAAATGTATTTTTATCGGTTATTCTCAAAATAACCATGTTTACCGTGTGTATAATCTTAGAATCAAAACTATACAAGAGTCTGTTAACGTTGTTTTCGATGGTTGTGCTGATCTTGTAGGAAATAGGCCTGAAAATAACATTGTGATAACAGTGGAGAATGAGCAGAATGCAGAAGATTCAGATGTTGCCCCAAATGTCACGACATCTGGAGCAACACCTGAGTCTGAACCCAAGAACACAGAAGGTGAAACTGAGAGATCAAATGCTGAATTGCAAGACCCAGTACGCAGAGATCCCTCGTCCAGGATTAAAATGAATTATCCTACAGGAAAAGTGATAGGAGAAGTGTTCGAAGGGCTAAGAACAAGAAGAAAAGAGCCAAAGAATTACAGAGATATGGTCAGATATGTGTGTATGTCTACCATGTATCAGAAGGTAAGTCTTTCTTGTTATGTATCTACTCTAGAATCAAAGAATGTTGTAGAAGCACTCAAGGACAATTATTGGATACAAGCTATGCAAGAAGAACTAGAACAGTTCACCAGAAATAAAGTCTGGGATTTAGTTTCTCGTCCAGAAAGTACGAATGTTATTGGAACTAAATGGATCTTCAAGAATAAGACTGATGAATCTGGAACTGTAGTAAGAAATAAGGCTAGACTAGTTGCTCAAGGATACACACAGGTCGAAGGAATTGACTACGATGAGACCTTTGCTCTTGTGGCCAGAATTGAGTCGATTAGGCTGTTACTTGCAGTAGCTTGTTGTTTGAAGATTACTCTCCATCAGATGGATGTCAAATGCGCATTCCTGAATGGCTATCTTGACAAAGAAGTCTATGTTGAACAACCTAAAGGATTTGAAGATCCTCACCATCCACATTTTGTATACAAGCTGAAAAAGACCTTGTATGTTTTAAAACAAGCACCTCGAGCATGGTATGGTCGTTTAGCTCAGTTCCTTCTTGAATTTGGTTTTAACCATGGTGAAGCTATTTGTACATTGTTTATAAAACATCACGGAGTAGATATGGTCATTGCTCAAATCTATGTAGATGACATAGTATTTGGTTCGAATTCAAAGTCTCACATTAAGACATTTGTCGATGCTATGTCCTCCACATTTGAGATGAACATGATAGGGGAATTAACCTTTTTTCTTAGGCTTGCAGATTAAGCAAAATGAAGATGGAATCTTCATCTCCCAGAGCAAGTATGCCAAGAATTTGGTTTAAAAGTTTGGATTGGAGAATGCTAAATAAATGAGGACTCCAATGGGATCAACACAGAAGATATGCAAAGACGATGTTGGCGAAAATATCGATCCAACATTGTATCGTTCTATGATAGGTAGTATTCTTTATCTCACTGCCAGTCATCTCGATCTAATGTTTAGTATTTATGTGTGTGCTCGATTTCAAGCCCGTCCCAAAATCTCCCACTTAAATACCTTAAAACGTGTCATTCGATATGTTGCCGGCACATGTGAGTTGGGAATTTGGTATTCCAAAGACACTAATCCTAATCTAATAGGGTATAGTGACTCGGATTGGGCTGGTGATGTGGATGTGGATGGCAGAAAGAGTACTAGTGGAGGATGTTTTTACCTTGGAAATAATCTAGTATCTTGGTATAGTCGCAAACAAAACTGTGTCTTACTTTCAGCTACTGAATCTGAATATATAGTAGCTGAAAGTTGTTGTTCTCAATTGATATGGTTAAGACACATGTTAGACGACTATAGTTTTTCAAATAATATATTGGTTCTATATTGTGATAACTTGAGTGCAATAAATATTTCTAAAAATCCAGTTCAGCACTCTCATATAAAACACATAGATATTAAACATCATTTTCTAAGAGGTTTGGTTGAAAAACAACTAGTTCAAATTGAATATGTTGACACTACTCATCAATTAGCTGATATTTTTACAAAAGCTTTGGATCATGAGAGATTTTCAAGTTTGAAGAACTCTTTTGGTCTCTGTAATCTCTGAATCGGCACTGATGGGGGAATGTCAGCTGAAATGTCTCTAACATTTCGGGTAACATTTGCCTTTGTAAATATCAGAATTTGATCGCGTTTACTGTTTTTGATGGTTTTAATTTTGTGTTCGCTCAAGTATGATCCAAAAAAAAAGGTAAGAACATGTTTTGAAAGTGATACCGTTCTCTGCGATGATATTATATATCATAAAAAGGGAGTATCAAAATAAGACAAAGCCTTTTAATAAAAGTTTGACAACTGTGCAAATGAGCAAAGCTCTTTGAAGATGATACCATTCCTATTCTATAAGAGTATCAAGTGCTTAAACGAGAAATTGTGAGGATGCTAAATAAGTATTCTTATTTTTTTTACACAAAAATAAATTTTGTATGTGTTTCTATGATTTAATCAAGGATAATGGAAAAATGTTACATTGATCTGGAGATTAAACCTATAAAAATACATATAAAATGTGTCTTGATTTGTTGTCAAAAGTGAAAAAGTTCTTGTGGGATCATAATACTTGTGTCATCCAAAATGTTGCCAACATTACGGTTGACATTCTCAGATGATGATATTTGTTGGGATACTGTTCATAACTGATTTTTGAAAATTACATTATTTTCCTATTTTGTCTAGTTATTTTTTCTTATTGATGTCTATTTTTTCATAAAATCTAGGTGTAAGTAATTGACTAAAACTCAAACACCTAAAACTAAGATTTTGTTTGCCAGTATATATAATCTTCCTCTTAAATTTTTCTGTATTCTCTGTTGATTGTTTCCGGAAAAAAAATTAAAAAAGAAGAAGAAGAAAGCAATCATCACATCGTCTCGGTTAAAACAAGACCGATGGAACACTGAACCACCCATCCATCTTCCAAAACCCTTGAAAATCCTAACTCTTCATCTTCCTTCTCTCTCTAATCTTCCCTGGTTAGAACAAAAATGTCAAACCAAATGTAACAAATAAGCACAAGTTCGCCATTATGCACAGATATTGTAGTAAGTATCTTCCAAGAACCATTCGCCATAAGCTACCCTGGAGAAAACGACAACCCGATTGATATAGATGCAACCCCAGATATGTCTACTCTAGGAAAATGTAAAAGCACCTCCAAGTTTCCTACAAGGAGATCAACAAGAGTGTTTGAAAGAAATGTCGAAACCCAACATGTTGCAAAGAAGTCAAGAGTTGAAGAGGAGACTCATATTCCTGCTAGACCTAGCTATAGCTGGGACGATTCAGACTATGATTGGTCCAATGAAGATGATGCAGATAAGACACTCTCTTGGTAAACAAATCGAAACCCCAACATCATCATCCCAGCATGAGCCTCTTGTTTATGATACGGTGGAGTTGTCCGAAGAAGAAGTGTCTGATGACACCCCATTAAAGAAGTTTTGTTCCAAGAAAGCTTTCAAATCAACAAAATCAAGGGCTATACCAAATGTTGCTTCGGATACCTCAACAACACCTCAACCAACTCCAGAGAAGTCACAATCTCCAGCTTCCTCAAGCAAAAATGAATCAGACACAGAATCTGATGAAGAGGTAAGTTTCTTTTCTGATAAATTTCATTCCAAAACAAGTTCAAAGAATTGGACTTGGTACAAAAATAGAGTCATCAAGTCAGAAAGAGAAGATACTAGATGTTGCCTCATGTGCTGAGTATGGTCTGATAGAACTCCTTAAGTCCAGAAATGTCCTTGGGTCGTTAGTAAATAAAGGTTCCTACATTGACGATACAATCAGGTTATTTTATGCTAATTTGGAGTCTGTTATTGAAGATACCAACTCAAAACTCTTTGGGAAGGTATACTTTGGTAAAAGAATATATCAATTTACACCTGATGTAATAAATAAATATTTGGACCTACATGCTATAGAGGATGTTGAGAATGTTGACCCTGTAGTGGAAAATATAAATGAGGTAATTAAGCTCCTCACAGGTGGAAAAATGGTAAAATGAGTATCTAGATGTCCTGCCTCCAAGTTGACAGCTTTGTTCTCGATCCTACACAAACTGACTATTCACAATTGGCTTTCTTCCATGAATTAGTCAATTGTCACCTCATAACAAGCCTCATTACTGTACAAAATTGGAAAAGGATTAAAAGTTGACTAGGGGAAAACAATTTTTAATCAAGTAGTCAACTTAGCTCAGAAAGAATCCAATTTAGTTCTACCCTTCCTCTCTTTAATTTTCAAAGTCCTTACAAATCAATGTTATAAACCAAAGAAAAATGACAAATTTGGAAAGGGTCCGGAGTTGTATAGTGTAAATAGATCAACTCTGAGAAGCAAGGATAAGGTCATTGACTTACCTTAGAAAATTGAGCAAAGCAGTATTGGAGCCAGTGCTGGAGGAAATGTCACCAATAATCCTGACACCACAGAAGATTCTCCACTGACCACAGATTGGCTGGTCAAACAAATTACAAAAATCAATCATCAAATTTCAGAAATGATTGATATTCAGGAAGCTCTGGTTCAAACAATAGAGAGATTTCTTATGCTACTTTCTTCCTAAAATGGGGGAGATGAAGTGTAGAGGGAAAAGGGAGAATCTAGCAATGTTGTTGCTGCTTGTGGTCATAGTGCATCGTGCAGGAGAGCAAAGCGATGATGCGATGATCTGAGGAGTAAATAAAGTGATCTTTGAAATTCTTGAATGAATATCGTATCTGATATTTGTTGTTGCTGATTGAAGGTTAGAGCTGTTGATGTGCTTGTTGTTGTTGCTGCTAAGTCTATTTGATGAATGACTTAGTTATTTTTTTTGCTATATGAAGACAATGGTTAAATGGTGATTAGTAATTTTGGTTTGTAAATATTCTAACTTTCGATTCTATGGATGATGGTATGTGAAATGATGATCTGTAACTAATCCTATATATGTATAGCATATGTTTTTGTCTTGTATATGTTGTTTGTATGTTATCACAGGTTTAGAGGGAGATTCGTATAGCTATGCCATTGTCATAAGTCACTCACACTAAAATATTTAGTTTTATGAAGAAAGGCAAAAAGGGGGAGAATGTTAATGTTGGGTTTTATGTTATGATATTTTTCCTAACACAACATTTTCAGTACTAAGTTAAAAACCAAAATGTTGGAACAAATGTCTTTGACATTCGGACCAACATTCTGGTAACAGTTTTGTCCTTTCTTCACGGACTGAAACTTATCTCATGGAATTTTTACCACGATGGTAAAGTGACATGGCAATGAACTTTGAGCAGAATAAAAACGTGAGAGAACAAGTCAAAGTTTGGAGAGCAAGACGAGTGAAGAACAAGTCAAATCAGTTGAGCGATTACGCCTCAAGCTACTGCTTCACGTGCCCACTTTTAGCTCAACCTCCACAACCAATCGATGAGCTTTTCTAGGATGCTTTCTACTATAAATAGAGAAGGCAGAAGAGTGATTCGATATCCAGAAACTTACAAGAAAAAGATCGAGAGAGCTCTCCAGATTTTAGATTAGAAACTGGATCAACAAGTTTTGCCAGATTTTAAAAGTTAATTTAACTAAATTTTCAAAATTAAATTAAATTAGATTAATTCAATATTTTAAAATTAACATTTAGATATTCGAAAACTATAAAAAAATACTATAAGTTACAATTTTTCTCATATTAATACGATAAAAAATATAGCTTAAACTATTGGTCAAAATTTATATAATTTGATTCTTGAAAAGTTTAATGCCACAAGTATTTTGGGATAGAGGGAGTAGTATTAAACATAGGGAGTATTAGGTCCCCGGAGCATAATTAAATGACAAAGAAGATGAACTTAAAATTCAGCTGAAGCCTTGCAACGTGGGTTCAAATCTTAAACTAGATATCAAAAAAAACAATAGGGAGTAAGAGGAAGAAAATGGAATGATGGGGGTGACTTTCCTGGAAGCTGCTATTTCCGCTGGTTTTATCATCAAGGATGTCATCATCACCGTTACTATAATTTACTACTACTTTTTTTCTCTTTTTCCCCCATCTTCTTTTCCAATTAATTCCATCCTTTGTCTACAATTAAACAATCAACTGTTACTAATTTGACTTTGCATTCGGTAATGCAGTCATTATAATTTATAATAGCTACAATTTTGTTGATGGAATTAGTTAAAAGGGTTTTTACTAGGGGTGGCCAACGGGGAGGGGTGGGGTCGGGGCGGGGTCGGGGTTTGGCGGGCTGGGGGGCTGCCGTCGTCCCGTCCCGATCCCGAGGGGTCGGGGTGGGAGTCGGGGAGGGGTTGGGTCATTTTATTTTCTCTTAAATTAAATAAATAACACACACAATAAAATAGTTTAATAAAAATATCTCAAGGCTGTTTTTGTGGCTCTTATATTATTCGATAGAAGTATGATTTTTTTTTTGGTAATACAATTTCAAAATTGCAACTTCGTGATATTGAAAGTTGCAAATAAATAATATAGTAAAATTACAATTAAAAGAATTACATTTTAAGAAACACGTTTTCTAGTTTCTTTATAATTTCGTGTGGTTCTTCAGATGTAATTGGTATTTATTGGTCAATTGGTTGACGTCGCTTGCACATCCGTCAGATAAGATTTCGCTGTAGTTGTAGTCTTCTTCTTCGTTGATCTCCGGTTGGCCGCACCTCCTACACTCCGCACGAATCCAGTCTCTGAATAGAACTGCAATCCCTAATGAATCTCCTGCCAATGAATGTCTGTGCTCCCCTATTTGAAATCTTCCCGCAGAAAATGCGTTTTCAGACGATATTGATGACGCTTGAATGTTCAACACATCTCGGGTCATCTTAGATAGTGTTGGAAATTTTTTCTCATTCTCCCTCCAGTATTTTAGGAAGTCTTCACGTTCCTCTTCATTTTCAATTGATTCGTACGGTACAACACCCTGCAAAACAAAAACATCAAACTCGCTAACTTGATTAGAAGTGTTACCACTAAACATTCTATGTCTGAGGCTTTGAACACTAGCCGCAGAAACATCATGTCATTTTTTAGGTTGTGTTGAAGAAGAAGATGGTATGGAAGCCGGTTGGTTGCTAGCACTTTCTTGTTAGTAATACGTATATACTTTTTTATATTCATCTGGTATACTAGACAATACTTCTTCTCTAGTTTTTTGTAGGTCATTTGGATTTTTAGGAGATGGAGGTGGAAGTTTATCTATGCAATCATAAATAGTTTCAATAAGTGCTTTACAACCGTTTATTTTAATAGACGGATTTAATACAGTACTAATAATATAAATTGGGGAATATGAATAAATTTTTTTTTTTTTAATAGGTGTCTTATAAGATGGGTTTTTCATATATTCACTAAGTATTAATATAAATATTAGAGCTATATAAAATAACATTGATGAAATAGTAGGATAATAAATACCAAAAAATTCTTTAGTAGCTACATAAAATTTCTCTAAAAATGTAATAAGTTCAAAAATTATATTCCAATCAGAATTTATAAGCATATTAGTAGGATTTCGATTTCAGGCAAAATTGAGTTATAGATCCTCTATATTCATAAGCAACATGTAGTTGGTTATATAAAGAATTTCATCTAGTGCATACTTTTTCGGAAATTTTTCAGTAAGGTAGTTGGCAATCGTGACAATTTTTTTATATTCTTTTATTCGTTATATTCTATTACTTTTAAAAATATAGTTTATAGCAAATTGTATTTTTTCAAGAATGTCTTCAAAAAGTTATATACCATCTTTTACAATTAAGTTATAAATATGACATGCACATTTTATATGAAAATGATCTGGAAAATATGGAGTTAAGACACTTTTTAATAATCTAACAACAGAAATATTAGACGTAGTGTTATCTAATGTAATAATCATAATTTTATCAGTTATGCCATAATAATCGCAAACTGAGGAAAAAATTTCTTGAATAAAAATACCAGTGTGCCTACTATCTATATATCTATACGCTAAAATATGTTTTTGCATACAACATTTATAATCTACCCAATGACATGTTACCATTAAATAATCATGGTTGTTAGTACTACGACCTATATCTGATGTGATAGATACTTTTTCAGGAAAATGATATAATAAATAACGTAAATACTGTTGATATTCGTGTGCAAATTTAAAAACATCTCTCCTAACAGTTGATCTAGGAAAACCGTTATAAGCAGGATTGTTCATTTCTCTTATATAATGAATAAAACCAGGAGATTCAGGAAATTAAAAAGACAAATCCTCCACTGCAACTAATTTTGATAATACTTCTCTATCTTTGTTTAATCGTATTTAGGACCTACAATTGCCCCCGTCATAGGGTCAATTTGACCCTGTACCATCTTCGGGACATTATGTGAACCTTGTCCCGACTGAGAGGGCATTGACGCACCCGCCTTTTTAGCTTTATATTCCTCCCACATAGCTTTGTGAAAACTATTCATATGCGTAGTTAAACATCCCGTACCGATCTGACCTTTTCCTACTTTAAATTTATATTTTTTTTTATAATTTTCGTTCTGGTGGGCCTCGTCTCATACTAGGGGGAATAGGAGGCGGTTCAGTTTGAGGTGCATTAGTGGGTGTGTCATCTAGATTAGTGGGTGTGTCATCTAGATTATCTTCTAAATTAAAATCTTGTTGAGTTCATGAAAATAGCTCCTCATCTAAATCTAATGGTACTTCAGGAAATAATTCAGTATCAATAAAATCGTCCTGTCTAGGAGAAATAAGATGACTAAAAGAAGTACCCATGTCTTTGTTACCCCTACTTGTAGAAATAATTTTACCCTTACCCAACATACCTCTTAATCCTTTCATTTTAATTATGCTAATAAATAGTTAAAAATAATCAAATTAAGTGAGCTAATTAAAATAAAGAAACAATAATAATTTAATGAAGGAGCGGATGTACCAAACGCCGACGTAACGTCGACGTGTAATCGAGATGTTGAAAATTGAAACTTTACACAATGGATGATCCTAAAGCTAGTTGCCAACTTCACTCCCAAATGAATAAATAAAATTGAATATTTAGAAGACAATGTTAAGAGAATGAGAGATATATTGAGAGATTATTAGAGAGATTGTAGGAAGATTTGTGAGAAAGAATGAAGAGAAAATGAGATATTTATAGTTGAAAAATTAGGTTAAAGTGTAAATATAACAACTTAGAGGTTAAAAATAAATATTAAGGGGGTAGGGAGAGGGGAATTTGGCCGTTGCACATTGTGCAATGGGTGGGATGGGTCGGGGATGGGAAGGGTCGGGTTCGGGGTGGGGTCTGGGTCGGGGCCGGGCTGGGTCGGGATGGAGGAAAATTTTTGACCCCGTACCGATACCGAATATCGGTACAAGGTCAGGCGGGGTCGGGGTCGGATAACCCCGCCCCGATGGACCGCCATAGTTTTTACCATGAATAGAGGTATATGCCGCTCTGAATACATGGAAGATTGATTGGTACTTCTGCAGTAACTTGCCAATAGCAGGGTGTATAACTTATTTCTCCTTAATTTGCATTACTGGTTTGGTCATAGATAGATCAACCACTTCACAGGTGCCACATTGTATTATCCTTTCCAATTCTTTATGGTTCACTATTGCTATGCCAAAATCTTCCTATTCACCATACAGAGTGATCATCCTTTCCATGCACATGAAACTCAGGCTATGAGGTCTGATGTGTAGTATCACTGGTGCTACTGCATCTATCCAATCCATACCCAGTATCATATCACATCCCCCACTTTCATCAATCTTAGTCTGAAATTGAAATGCTGAGAGTTGACAACTCATTTCTTGTCTATTAGCTACAAAGACTCTCATAGGTTTCTTCATAGGGTGTATTGGTAGTCTTAACCTCTTGACAATGTAGGGGTCTATGAAAGAGTGAGTGGATCGCCTATCAATCAAGATTGTCATAGGTACTTTGTTAACATGTCCTATGATTTTGATAGTGGATATTTTTCCTTTGGAAGAGCTTACGCCTAGTAGGGCATTTAGTGACACCTTAACTTGTTCCTCTTATGGTTCTTCTAATGTCTCAGCCACATCCACAAACTCCTCATGTGGTTCTTCTTCACCTTCCATTTTCGTCCCTTCTATAACATGTAATCCTCTTATTTTGCATTGGTGACCTGGAGTGTACTTCTCCTTACACCTATAACACAATCATTGTTCCCTTAGAGTTTCAAGATGATGAGACATATTTGTTTGGTTTGAATGGTAGTCTGGTTTGTCATTTTTTAGTAGGATAAGTTAGTTTAAAAGGAGTATGGAAGTTTGGTTCTGTGTTGGTTTACTTGTAGTGTTTGTTTGGTTTTTGGGGTAGGTAATAATTGGTGATTTTGGAGTAGAATGTGAAGGGTATCTGGTGGTTATAAAGGGAGTGAGTGCCTTGAAGGATTCTTCATACAACTTAGCCACTTCATAGGCATCCAACACAGTTGTAGGGTTAGCCAATTTCACTAAGGGTTTAATTTCAGGTTTAAGGTTACTAATGAAGCTAGCAACATAATGTGCCTCATTGAGTAAGGGATTCAATAATGTCATGTAAATAGTTAATTCTTCAAACCTGCTTTGGCAGTGATCCACAGTTCCATACTGCATAATGTTGTTGAACTCTTCCATAATATCTTGAGGTCTTAAACCCCCAAACCTCCTGCACACCTCAGTACAAAATCTTCTCCAGGTCATGGCATCCCTATGGTTCATAATATACTTATCCAACCAAATATCTACCCTATCCCCAATGTGTACAGAGGCATAACTTAACTTCTCCTGGTCAGGAATATTATATAATTCAAAGAATTTTTTGCATTTTTTAACCATCTTCTAGGATTAGTACTATCAAATTCAAGAAAGTTGATTTTGGGATTTAGGGTTCTCGGGTTGTTCATGGCTTCATGGGTATGTACGATGGCCCCAGTTAATGGGTGGTGAGGATGAATAATTAGGATTTCTAAAAATTGAGGGCTAGAAAATAGAAGAGCAGGGGAAAATGTAAAACATCGACCTACACTGTAAGTCGATGGTGTATATGAAGCATGAGAGATGTGAGCTAGGGTTTTGCTACTTGAAGCTTGATTGCTCTCATGTGTCGTTGTTACTAAAAGTATATTCGTCCGTCGTGTTCAAGCCGATGGCTATATTTGTATGTGTCGCCGCCGGTGTGGTTGGTCTCGATCCTCCCGATTGTGCCAGATGTAAGCTTGATAAAATGAGTTCGAGCTTTCTGTTAGTTTCGCGAGCCTCATCCAACTGCGATTGGAATTGATTTTGATTTTGCTCTAGGGATTCGAACCTCTTGCTGGTGTCTTCGGCGAACACTGCAAGTTGCGTCTTAATCATTCGGATGTCATCGTAAACGAGTTGCAGCTCCGGTGGTGTTGCGACCACCTGTGTCGAAACCGACTCTGATGCCATTTAACAAGAGTCGAGCTCTGTTAATG
This sequence comes from Przewalskia tangutica, assembly GCA_029844215.1. Lineage (NCBI taxonomy): Eukaryota > Viridiplantae > Streptophyta > Magnoliopsida > Solanales > Solanaceae > Przewalskia > Przewalskia tangutica. The sequence continues at coordinate 47,277,856 of CM056727.1, read as the reverse complement.
ATTTGCAGGAAAAGAAAAGAGAGAATAGAAATGAGAGAAGTTCGTTTATTTGCTGGATAAAAAAATCACTGAGGCAGTGTTTGGCCATATAAGGCCTTACATAGGGCTTTCCACTAACTAATAACAAAAGGGTACTCTGAAATTAACACAACTTAATAACAAAATTGTAACTATTGGACTCGAATTGATTATTTAAAACCCAAGGGGTTAATTCGAAATTAAAGTAACTATGTCACAATAGAGTATTGTGACAGTATTATGAAGGACGTGATAGTTTTTTTTATATAATATTTTACTCTTTTTGTCCCAATTTATTTATGTCACACATTCCTTTTTAGTCAATTAAAAAAAAATGATACATTTTCTTATTTGATAATAATTTAATTTTAAACTTTACATTTTATGCTTAACGAGATTATTCATAACGACACAAATATCTTTGACTTATTTTAGACCACAAAATTACAAAGACTTTCTTTATTTCTTAAACTTCGCACCCAATCAAACTACATTATATAAATTTGGGACTGAGGAAGTAACTTTTTAATTGATTTCTCACTCGCACACATGTTTACCCTTTTTAGTTGCCACAATTTTAACCTATCCAGCTTAGTCGGGTTTGAGTCCTAGAAATAGAGAACCCCGGTAGGGAGTGCTACCCCTCATATGAGCTCCATGCGATACGAATTTATATTAGTTGGGCCAATAAATTTTGGATGTCAGATTATTTCCAGTGCTTAGCATCTTTGCAAAGTTCCGCCCCTGGTTTCTGGCGGTGGCGGAGGAGCCAGGAATTCTAATCAGGAATTAAAAAAATGTAAACTTGCACATTTAGTGAATAATTCAATACTGTAATTATTATATACCAGAGAAACTACTTTTACCCTATTTGTAGAGTTGTGTTTTTTGGACAAAGCCCTTCAACACACTTAACTCTGCTACTGCCTGCTAAGTCTTTTCCCTGCCCTGCCTTGCCCCGTACCCACAATGTTCCACTGCTATCCCTATTTTTTGGGGGTGACCGCGAGGGGTTCTGGTTGGAGAAGAATGAGTCTCCTTGGATGGTTAATGTGGCAGATATATACTATACTATGATGCAGAGTTGGGGAGCGCGGGTAGGTGGAAGACTAGGGTTACATAATTCTCCTTAAATAGGTTAGTTTAATTGAAATTTGATTATTATAGTACTAAATTCATAAATTATACTCTCTCTGTTTCAATTTTTATAAACTTTTTACTATTTGTGAGTCTCGTCCCTCGACTATGTAATGTACTTTATCTGCTGGGTTACGGGCGGGCATTTTACCAGAGGTTTCTAATCTACCCTTGTGTGATTGTCGGCCTACGAATGTGGTTTCGATCCTTCCGGTGATGCCAGAAGTCGTTTTGATATAAGATTTTTAGTCGTTGTTATTCCCCGCTAACGAGTTTATCTGCAGTTCGCAATCATGCTTTATTCCCTTTTCTTTTCAAGTTGGTGGTTCTTTGATCATGTTTTCTTACATTTTTTCTAAATTATTTGAATTATAAATTATCATGACTTATAATACTTTGAATGTAGTTTCTAAATATATAAATTTTATTTTCACAAACTTGAAAAATCTATGTCAAAGTTGTAAAGTTTGACCCTCCTACTCCGAAAAGGTTCACGTAAATTGAAACGGAGGAACTAGTTTAATTGAAATTTGATTATTATTGTACCGATTTTTTCACGTAATGCGAAGCAAGGGGTTACCGCTTCATATGCAAAGCCATGCCTCTAGTGAATTGTGGGCTTGAAAAACAATGGCACGCTGAGTGATCCCAATGAGAAGCAGTTGATTCTTTAATCACTTATTATATACTTGTATAATTTGTTTCAAGTGGACTATAAGAAGGGAGCTGGATGATGCTTTTTTTTTTTCCGTGCGTTGAATGAGTATCTATTGGTATACTGATAGAAACAAGAGCCAATGTAAACTTCACTTAGGGTAGATACAAGGTTTGCATTATTGACGGCATGATTTTTACGTTAAAAATTGCATTCTCCGATCTTCTCGTCTGTCCTTTAGAGTGATTTCGTTGGTGGTGCTTATGATTGTTAACACAGTTTAATTACCTTTCTTGTACTGAAACTGTTAAGAGTCTCACATCGAAAATGGAATGAGAACATGGACTCCTTATATGGACTTGGACAATCTTCACCCTACGAGCTAGCTTTTGGGGTTGAGTTAGGCCCAAGGTCCATTTCTTTACATGGTATCAGAGCTAGACTCATTTCAATTCTTTGTTCATCGATGTTGGACCCCAAATTATATTGTCCACGCTCCAGTTAACGAGGTTTTGGTGAGTGTTAAGAGTCCCACATCGAAAATGGAATGAGAACATGAACTCCTTATATGGACTCGGACAATCCTCACCATATGAGCTAGCTTTTGGGGTTGAGTTAGGCCCAAAGTCCATTTCTTTACAGAAACTGAATGCATCTATTATAGATTTTGCAGCATAGTAATACATGTTAACGCGTAATTTTTTTTTTTCTTGTCAAAATTACACCATTATGGACCATATTTTCTTTCTCTTGCAGACAACTATATACTTGAAGGTCACGAAAACAGTCGCTTTAAAAGTTAAAGAATCAGATAGTATTGGAAATGTCAAAGCTTTATTACATGATAAGGAGGGTATACCGGAATGTCATCAGCAGCTATTTTCAAATGGTGTTCGACTAAATGGATGAACAGAAGCTAGTAGATTATGGCATTCTCAAGAACTCCACCCTTCATACTTATGTCGACAATTCAGTCCCGAGGATATTTTTGGTGAAGAGACCCTTTGCTGTAGGTGCAATTACGGTTTATTCAAGGATTTATGATACTATTCAGGACGTCAAATATAGGATCGGGGCCAAAGAAGGAGTAAAATCAAACAATTTCTCTCTTATTCATGGTGGAAAGTTTCTTGAAGATGACAAAATCTTAGCTTTTTACAAAATCGATGGTGGATCAATGCTTCATATGGTTTTCAATCCTAGAGAGAAGTTGCTCATTTCCGTGGTAATGCCAACAGAGGAAATTGTACAAATAGAAGTCAAAGCTGCCTTAACTGTTTCCGATGTTAAAATAGTTATAGAGAGCAGAGTTTGTTGCTCGATAGATGCTATGGATCTATATTTAGGGAAACAGAAGTTGGAAGATCTGAAGGTATTATATCAGTATTATGATATCAAAGAAGACTCATCTTACAGTTGAAGCGTGGAACAATACAGATCTTAATCAAGACGAGTGGTGGAAGTATAACACTAGACGTGCACGGGCACGAGTTGGTCAAGAATGTGAAGGGCATGCTTCTAAAGAAGCTAAGAATACCAGTTCATCTGCAAAAGCTTGTGTTTGAGGGAAAATTACTAGGTGATTCCCGGGATTTGGCTAGCAACAATATTAGAATGCGCTCAAATGTCGTTTTGGATTTTCGGACACCAACCATCAAGAACAGACGATTACCTAACATTAAGAGTTACCAACAGATAAAGTTATGTAAGATTAAAGGTGTTGTTTCCAGTACTACCTCCGTTGCTCATTTGAAAACGTTGATCAGGAACGATCTACAACTAAATGTGAAGGAACTATTACTAGGTGGCGAGCCTTTGGACAGCTTATGTTGTCTCGGTGGCTATGGAATTACAAAGAACACAGAGTTGGTAATTGATTGCTGATTTGTCGGGCAACTTGCGTAGTATATAAAGACAGAAAATGCCTGTTTTTGCTGCATTGTTTTTGCGAATATGTTGATATTTGGTGGGTGGTGAACTTTCTTTGTTTTAGATCTTCTTATAATACCTTGTTGCAGTCAAGGGATATAATCACTTTTAAATTGCAGTCAACGAAGTTGTTTGCAGAACTCAACATACTTTAATACGAAAGTAATCTCCAAATATTGAAGTAAAACCACAGATTCAGCGTCCATGAAAAAGCTTCTTTCAAATAGTAAATACGAGTATCTACTTGGAATTTCTTTTTACACTTTGACTAGTTTAACTGATTATAACAAGTTAGTAGTACCATATTTACTAGACTTCAACAACCTCGGACATTGTCAACAGACTTCTAGTACAACATCCTCGGACAAGTTTGTTCTTTCTTGGCTATAGATGAAAAAATGGTCGTTGATACAAGCTGAGAATAAAAATGTAGAGGTATGGGAAGTGGGATCAGACAGAGCTATTTGACAAATTTTCATTCATCTGAATTGGAAGGTGCACGTGTTTCTCTCTTCCTCTGTATGGACTTTCTCATCTGAAACCCACATGACTCACCGTACCACTACACAAAATTTTGTTATGTCTTGCCTCCTCCTAAACTCATGAGTCCTATATTTAATGAATTATCTATACCAATATGTTATATGTATAAATGAAATTATACTTTTAGTGCAATTTAATAAGTTATAAAAGGATATTTCTATTCTGATAGCATTGTCTAAAATGTTTCACACTATTATTGCGATTAAGTACCTGTTTGGCTAAGCTTCTGAAAGTATTTCTGTTTGGTCAAACAGGTACTTTTCAGAAGTAGAAACACTTTTTTAAAAGTCAAAAAGTGTTTTTAGATAGGAAGAGAAGCAGAAACACCAATTTGGTGCTTCTCGAGAAACCCTGTTTGCCCATTAAATGAATTGTTTTGGGACCCATTTACCATTTTCTTTTCACAATTTTTTTTTAATCTCATATAATATCCCAATAAAATAGAAATTTGGGAATGAGGTAGGGTGGGGGTAGGGTAAGAAAAAAATTCATATTTTATAATATTTTTTTTATAAAAGTAACAAAAAATATAAAATAGAAATTTGAGGATGGGGTAGGGCAATGGGGTGGGGTGGGGGTAGGAGGTAGGGCGAGGTAAGAAAAAAAATCATATCTTTATAAATTGTTTATAAAAGTAAAAAAAATAATAGAAATTTGAGAATGTGGTAGGTGGACGGCGGGGGGGGGGGGGGGAAGGGGGAAGAAAAAAAATCATATTTTTTATAAAAGTAAAAAAAATATGACATAGAAATTTGAGGATGAGGTAGGTGTGGGTAGGGCGGGGGTAGGTTTGAACATATTTGAGTACATTTTATGTACAATATAATATTATTTTTTGATTAAATGTTGCAATTAAATAATTTAAAAAAAATTAAATTGTAAAGATATACTAATTTTTAGAAACATAGGATATAAAAGAATATTTTAAATAGTTTTAAATCTATTAAATAATATTCTAGTAAATTTGCATAATTGTGGGCCAAACAGTAAACTGTTTCTGTTTCTCAGAAGTATTTATATAATTATAAGCCAAACACCCTAACAGATTATCTAGAAACAGTTTCTGCAGAACTGCTTCTAAGAAACAGAAACACTTTTCTAGAAGTTTGACCAAACAGACCCTAACTAGTTTTATCAATCTTTATTTTTGAAATTATCATATTAGACTTTTATATAGGCAAAACACATAAACATGTCCTTTAACATGTGAATATTGTAAAAGGGGGGCCCACTGGTTGGTGGAAAAATAATAAAGAGTTTGGGGGTAGCTCGAGGGTTTCACAAACTGAGGAGTGTATAAATGAGGCAGCTGACGTTGCCAGTTGAGGAAGAAGATAGTGATTTTTTTTACTTTGGAGAGGATGACTTAGATGGTGTTTCTAATGAAGATGATAGTAAGGTTGATGAAGAGTTGTGAGATTTTAGAAAACTTCTTAGGCAACAAAAAAAAAGGAACCTGCCAAGCCAAAAAGAGAGGCAAAATGCCTTCCAAGCCTCAAGAGGTTGAGCTTGGAGAAGCTGGTATAGATAAGGGAATTGAAGATATTTTCAAGAATAAGAGAAACAAATTTGCTGGTAGATTGGATAGTGATGAAGAGTACATTGATTCATCAGATGAACCAAGTGAAGATAGTGATGAAGAGCTAGATGTTTTAGTACAACGAGATGTTGATTTACCTTCAAGAAGAAAAAGTAAAAAGTTAAGGTATGATGATTCTGCTGCTGTTTCTTTCTTTGAATTGGGTATGATATTTGACAGTGTAATAGAGTTTAGAAAAGTTGTTGTGGAAAATATTGTTAAGGATTGTGGAGATTAGATATTTTAGCTAATGGAGATTAGATATTTTTAGCTAATGGAGATTAGATATTTTTAGCTAATGGCGGTTCGTGAAAGCTTAGTAATTAGATATTTTGTATTTCTCACATGTGTATTAGAACTAGTATAAATAGAGTACACACTACAGATTACAATGTAATTTTTCATTCCTTAATTCTAATACAAAAGACTCTTCTCTCTCCCTCATTCGCACGACTTCTTCCCTTCTTTCATCTTCTTCTTCATTTACATTGCACTTCTTCTTCTGCAACTCTTCTCTTCTAGCACAATTCTGACTCATTGATTGAATATCCACAAGTTGTAGTTCACCAATTTAGTCGCGTCTGATCTGTGGAGTAGTTCAGTGTCTTGTGCATGACTACTGGATAAATTAGTTACTGATTCCTCAATGGAACAATAATTTAACATGGTATCAAAGCCGAGAGGAACGATAGTGTAGATTGAGGAGATCTTTGGCACTCGCGGGAAGAGATCTGAGGAATTTGCATGTCGAACAAAGGATTTTAAAATCGAGGAGTTAAATTGTGAGTATTGATCAATTGGAACAGAAACACATCGATCTATAGTCGCAACTCATAGATCTACAGCTTTTACTTGGAAATTGATACATGCATGACATTTTCTTTTGATGTGTTCTAATACATATGAAGTTCTAGCTGTTTGACTGATATATCAGATTGTTTTCTGTGTAATATGATCTGATTGTGTGGTCATAGGAATACATTTTTGTATATTTTAATTTACACTGGATTATTCTCTAGACTGAACAATGGAAAATGTCGGTGAGGAATTGACGAGTGAGACCACAAGTGTAGTAGTGAATGTGGACCACAACCATCCATTGTATCTGTTCCCATCAGATGCCCCGGGGTCATTATCAGTAGGTGTCCAGTTGAATGGAATGGATAACTACACCCTGTGGAGTAGGGCTATAAAGCTAGCATTGTTAGGAAAGAACAAACTAGGTTTCGTGGATGGAACAATAAAGAGAGAATGTTTCCGAGGAGATATGGGAAGACTGTGGGACAGATGTAATGCCATAGTTGTTTCATGGCTTATGGGGAATGTGAACAAGAGCTTATTCAGTGGTATGTTATTCAAATCCGACTCACACACTATCTGGGAGGAGCTAAAGGAAAGGTTCGATAAAGTTAATAGTGCAAGAGCCTTTCAACTGCATAAGGAGATCTTTACAATGAGGCAAGGAACCATGCCAGTGTCAATGTACTATACTAGACTTAAGGATTTATGGGATGAGTACGACTCGATCATGCCACCACCTACTTGTTGTCCTTAGTCAAGGGAGTTCATAAATCACCTTCATTATTAGAGAATGTTGCAGTTTTTGATGGGATTAAATGAAGGATATAACCAGGCCAGAAGTTAGATCCTTATGATGCAGCAGATCCCTAGTTTGAACCAAGTATATGCAATGATAAATCAAGAGGTGAGTCAAAGGATAGTCGCAGGGAACAACAGAGTTATGCAAGAGACTACTGATTCATCAGCAATGTTCACATCCAAAGGTGGAAGTGGAACTTTCAAGCAGAGGAAACCATACAATCCATCTGCATATTGTGACTTCTGCCATGAAAAGGGACATCTGAGACAGGGCTGCAACAAGTTGTTAAAATGTGATTATTGCCACAAGACAGGTCATGTAGAAGATGACTGCTACAGATTGCATGGATATCCTGAGAACTTTAAGGGCAAGACCAAGAAGGCATATGCTGTAACAGGAAATGATGTGTTTGTTAGATACTTTTGGACAGGGAATTGAATCATGCCAGAATAATCAGAGACATGTACAGAGTTAACAGAACCAGCAGGCTCAATCATACCAGCAGCTAACACCTAGCCAGCACCAACAACTCCTTAGGATGCTGAATAAGGAGACAGAGAAATTGGCAGTGGCTAATTTGGCAGGTATGAGTTTCTCAGATAATGAAGCTCTAGTGAAGTGGATTGTAGACTCAGGAGCTACTAACCACATGGTTGGGAATCAGAAGCACTTACAGAATAAAATTTTGACAGAGCACAGGGAAGGTGCAACTACCAAATGGAGACTGTGCTAAAGTCACATATTGGAGACTACCATCTTGGAAAATGTGATGTTCTAAAAAATGTGTTGTGTATACCAACCTTTAAATTTAACCTCATTTTTGTTACACCCGTAATTTCAGGACATGTATAAGAGAATGGACGCGAGAACACAAGACTTGAAAGATTGGTACGAAAGAAAGAATTGTTTTCCCGAAGGAAAATCTTCCGAACGTCGGAAAGGAAAAATGTTCGTTGATGAGAATTGGATTCTCAAAATGCATTATTTGAGGAGTATGGAATTTATTATCATTGTGGAAATTTATTTTACAGATTTGGTCATGTAGGGCCCACCCGAGAAATTTTACGTTTTGTGGGGCCCACGAGGGTTACGAAATTTTATGGACCAATGGGAGGGCGACACGTGTCACCCCACCCCCACCCCCACACATAGGCTTGCTCGAATTGGACCAAGGGTACTATGGTCAATGACCAATGTGGATGATCAAGTCTTGCCAAAGCTTGAGATAATTGACCAAATCAACTTGCCACTTGACTAGATATTATGTATTCTTCATCCTAGCCACACAAATGTTGTAATCTTGACCCTCCATTGTGTTATATATACTACACTAGTAGCAAGACTTAGTCTTCAACACTTAGAAAAATTGAGGAAACTTTGAGCTTGTAGAGAGAGCTCTCGGGTTTGTCAAAATTTCCACACAATTTTTTTGCAATTGTGGTTCATCACAAGACTTTACCCCAAGGTTCCTAGGGGTATTGTAAGGATATCTCAATAGAAAGATTTCGGAAAAACGACGTTTTCACGTTAGTCGCAAGGCGAAAACCTAAGTCGTTTTCATAGTTTTGATTGGAAATGGAAGAGAAGTTGGTTGTGAACTTCTAAAGGCTTCAAATAGCGGATTGGAGCGTGAAGGAAATGAGCTAAGAATTGCTAAGGAGCGACTTTGAATCTTGGAATTTTATAAGGGCTTATCAAGGTAACAATCTTGTCGTTTTAGTGATTAAAGATTACTTATTGTTGTAGTTATGGATATAAACAAGCATGAGATGTATATATTGAAGTTTGATAAGTGTTATGGATATTGGAACCACTAATCCGAAATAGCATGATTAGCCTTTGAGATTACAATTCAATTTGGTTATTAGTTTAGTCGTCGCATGTTATATAAAGAAGGAATTGTAGTTGTTAAAGTTGTTTACGACTATATAACATGTTAGACTTAACAACTTGGATTGAAAAAGAATTGGAAAGGACTTTGTGTTGTTGTACATGTTAGCCGAGAATGACTTTGGATATTGAACTACTTGGTATTAATTGTGGGGCAGAATTTTACGCGTATTGTAAGGCGTGTAATCCCCTTTGATTGGTTGATGTATTGAGCCTTAAATGTGGCATGTTGATTATTGATTTTCGGGCCTTGAAAATGGTGGAAAAGTACGTAGAAACTAAGGAGGTGCTGCCCAATTTTCCGTAGAATAAGAGACCGTATACTTGGTATCATTCTACGTTAGACACTAGAATTTGATAGTCGTGTTGTGGCCATTATAGGTTAACAATTCTACGTACGGCGTATTCGACTTAGCTTGTGGATTAAGCCAAAAAGGTATGTGAACCATCTCCTCTTCTTCTAGCATGATTCCTTATGATAAAGAAAGTAAATCCTACTCCTTAAATGATTCACTCCTTGATTGTACTTGGATTGCCTAATATAGAAGTTGTTCTATATACTTCCTTGATTGTACTTTGGATGTTTAAATTGGAAGTTGTTATAATCCATTACCTTGACGAAATTTGGATTTTCAAAAGTGAAAGTGTTTTACTTTGAAGTACATAGAGTCTTGAAAAGGAAGTGGTTTCCAAATCTTTTGGCTAGTGCCTTAGTTCCAAAACCTAAAGGTTGTTATAATGACTTTAGGGGAGTCAAATGAGTGATTTACTTAATTGATTTAAAAGAGGAGAAATGACATGATTTAAAGAGGAGTAACTTGTTTTAAAGGTGTGAGTTACTTGAGATTTAAAAGTATAAGCTACTTGATTTCTAAAGTTAAGAGACTTGATTTCTAAAGTTAAGAAACTTGATTTCTAAAGTTAAGAGACTTGAAGTATTTTGAAAGTTAAGAAACTTGATTTGAAAGTATATGATACTTGGTTTTAAAAGTATAAGTCTCTTGGTTATAAAAAAAATGAATTTGTCTAATACATAAAGAATTATAACGGCTTTATGAGAAGTTAGTTATAACGGCTTTATGAAAGGTCAAAAGAGTGGTCTATTTTGATTGATAGGCATGAGTTGCCTAGGTTGTGAAATTTGAAGTTACTTGGGTTCAAAGCCTTGAAATGAATTTCTAAAGGTGTAGTAACTTATTTCGAAAAATAGACATGCCTTGATACTCCGAGTGTTAGTATCTTGGGGTTTTATATAAAAAGGAGTCTTTTGAAAAGAATGAACGTACGTAGTACTTTGGCTTGTTTAAATGAGAATTTTTCTATGTGTGCCTTGATAGTACTTTGGCTTGTTTAAATGAGAATTATTCTATTTGTGCCTTGATAGTACTTTGGCTTGCTTAAATAAGGATTACTCTTGGTTTGTGTAAAAAAAAAGAAGGCACGGTAATTGTCTTGGTTTATGTAAAAAGGAAAGGCATGGTAATTGTCTTGGTTTGTGTAAAGGCATGGTATTGTCTTGGTTTATGTAAAAAGGAAAGGCATGGTATTGTCTTGGTTTGTGTAAAAAAAGGAAAGGCATGGTGTTGTCTTGGTTTGCTAAAATGATGGTTTATTCATTTTATAAATAAAGGTCAAGAATAGTTTGCTTGCATATGGGTTGCTCATAGACATTCGTGCAGGACACTGTCTCCAGAAGCTCAGCAGAAGCTGAGTATAGAGCAATGGCTTCTTTAGTGGCTGAGGTGATGTGGCTGGTTGGTATCTTCCAAGAAATTGGAGTTCAGATACAAACAACAGTTCCCCTATATACTTATAGCAAATCTGCACTCCAAATTGCAGCAAATCCAGTATTTCATGAAAGGACAAAACACATTGATATTGACTGTCATTTTATAAGAGAAAAAATTCAGAAGGGATTGGTGTCTACTGTTTTTTTAGCTTCTGCAGAGCAGCCAGCAGATGTATTAACCAAGGCACTTGGTCGACCTCAACATCATCATTTGTTCTCCAAGCTAGGAATGAAGAATATCTTCATGGCTCCTAGCTTGAGGGTGTGTGTGGAAAATATTGTTAAGGATTGTGGAGATTAGATATTTTTAGCTAATGGCGGTTAGTGAAAGCTTAGTAATTAGATATTTTGTATTTCTCACATGTGTATTAGAACTAGTATAAATAGAGTACACACTACAGATTACAATGTAATTTTTCATTCCTTAATTCTAATACAAAAGACTCTTCTCTCTCCCTCATTCGCACGACTTCTTCCCTTCTTTCATCTTCTTCATTTACATTGCACTTCTTCTTCTTCAACTCTTCTCTTCTCTTCTAGCACAATTCTGATTCATTGATTGAATATCCATAAGTTGTAGTTCACCAATTTAGTCGATGCATCTGTAGTTCAAACGTGCATGGCTCTTTGGATAAATTAGTTACTGATTCCTCAATGGAACAATAATTTAACAGTTGTGGCTGACTATGCTATTTAAGAGAAGGTTCAATTATGGCTAAACCCAATGAACCTTGTGAGAATTATGGGAGAAAATGTATTATTGAATTGTTGTATCTACATGGTTACACTGAGCTCTATTTATAGACACTCCATTACAATCCTTTTCCTAGTAGGATACTATATATGAAATCATATTCCTATTTTACATTACAATCATTTTCCTAGTAGAATACTATATATGAATTTCTATTCCTATTCTAACACTCCCCCTCAAGCTGGTGCATATAAGTCATATGTACCGAGCTTGTTACAGATGTATTAATACGAGGATCAGTGAGGGATTCGGTAAAAATATCTGCAGGTTGATCACTTGACTTCATAAATTTTGTAATAATATCACCGGAGTGTATATCTGATCTGGATTGAGCAACCTCGATACCTAGAAAATACTTTCGTCTGTTGAGATCTTTAGTACGAGTCATGCCAAACTCCTGAATTACTGTGCTGAATTTCCCAAATCATGTTTAATACTTAGAAAATACTTCAGTCTACTGAGATCTTTAGTACGAGTCATGCAAAACTCACGAATCAGGTTGAATTTTTCAAACTGTGCTCGAGATCAAGCTTTGATCATTAAGTGACTGACACAATCGATACACCAGGTTAGACTCTCCCTGAGCAACAAAACCAGGGGTTGCTCCATATAAACTTCATCCTCAAGGTCACAATGGAGAGAATAACATATTTCACGAATGTGTCCAAGCCTATTACAATAACTACACCTAGGTCGAGATCTTCTAAGGAGACCTCATCCGCGTCGCTTTTTCATGGACTGTGATGTGTGATTTTATGATCTCCTCAAGGATTTTCAAGTAATCATAGGACTTAAATTTTCAATTCCCGTATTTTTGGAGATAAACATATCAAAACCGAGATATGTGGCGAAATTTATCTTGAATGATAGATGAAATCTGGCGAACACAATCCAAGAGAAAAATCACTGACATCTGGCCGGAAAAAGTTGCATGCACGGCGCGTGGATCTAACACGCTAGCTGGAGCTGACACGTGGGTATTTGCCGAATCTGCTGACTGAGTTTCGGTCGGAAGGGACTGATCTATTTCGTGGTGGTGTTGGAATTTGCGCAACACTACCCGAAAGTAATTTTGACGCGGACAACTATGTTGTCACCGGAAATATTGCATGGTGACTGATTTACTTTCTCAGAAATTGTTAGAAATTTGCACAATAATTAGTTTCTCACTAGCTTGAACCTTCTATATTATGGTGGTGTTGATTATGCACAACACTATTGAATAGAGATGTGATGCTAGTAGCCACCAAAAAAATAATGCGCGGTGGTGATTTTTTTTTTAATCTTTACTGGAATATTGCACAGCGGATACGTTCTTACTAATACTCTGGAAGAGAATGACGCAAAACAGTCGCCGGAATTAAGGCACGGGACTGTGATGATATTTTTTGGGTAGGATCGAAATGATGGCACGACCTAGGGGACGTAAAATAGTCACCGGAATCGAGGCTCGGGACTGTGATGGTATTTTGTGGGTAGGATCACAATGATGGCATGATCCTACGGGATGATAAATTATGCCAAAAAAGTTGTCGAACCTCGAAAAAAGTGGTATGTGTCATCTTGGAATCTCTGCGCAATGTTGACAGTAAAAACAATTCTTAAAAGAATGGCCAAAATATCCTGGAATCATCGGAACCCTAATTTCGATGATCAAAATTTGATAACTGTTCACGTCGATTTTTTTTGCTCCAGTGATAATATTCCATTATCTGAAGGAGAATATTTTATTTATAAATATCTAAAATTCTCTACCATCTTCACTCTACCATTATCTTTGGCCAGATGGACGACACACATTTTCTAGTGCCGCCCGCCGGCAGCGAAAGCTCTTTGATTATCTACCAAGATTGTAGAAGCTCCGATACCATGTGAAAAATTATGGGAGAAAATATATTATTGAATTGTTGTATCTACATGATTATACTGAGCTCTATTTATAGACACTCCATTACAATCATTTTCCTAGTACGATACTATATATGAAATCCTATTCCTATTCTACATTACAATTCTTTTCCTAGTATCATACTATATATGAAATCTTATTCCTATTATAACAAACCTGATAGAGTAAGGGTAAGATGTAAGGGAAAGTGTAATTGGTTACTCTATGATAGCTTGGAAAAAATACAAAAAAAATTCTGTGAATAATTATTATCCTGCTCATACTTGTATTACAAAGAACATGAATATTAGAGTTTATCAGCTTCAAGAGGAAATAAGAAAAGATTGGAGGTTACAAGTAGGAAGATCAATATGTTATAAGAGCAAAAATGCAGGTTATTAGCAAGTTCATTGGTGATTGGAAGCTTGAGTTTTCAAGATTGTTAGACTATGCAGATATGATTAGGAGTACTAATTGTGGGACTTCTTTTTGGGTGAGAATTGACAATGAAACAGAACCTGGAAAACACTTGTTCAAATACTTGTATGTTTGCTTTGCTGCATTTAAGAATGGTTGTAGGAAGATTATAGGATTGGATGGATGTTTTTTGAAGGGTGCTTGTAAAGGAGAATTGTTAATGGCTGTTGGAAGAAATGGAAACAATCAAATGTATCCAATAGCTTGGGCAGTGGTTGACCAAGAAACTAAACACTCTTGGACTTGGTTCTTAAATCATCTCATTCAAAATTTGCAACTTGGTGATGGAGATGGAATAACAATAATGTCTGACATGCAGAAGGTATGCTCTCTTACTGTTTTTCTGTTCAGTTTTTAATTTATGTCCAGTTTTTTAATTTCTATCCAGTTTTTATAGTTTTATAGTTTTATAGTTTTCCTAATGATTATTTGTTTTGCCTATTAGGATCTTCAATCAGCTGTTCAGGAGTTACTTTCTAATGCTGAAAGGAGAATGTGTGCAAGACACATTTAGGGAAAGTGGCAAAAGAAATGGAAAGGTGAAGAAAGGAGAAGATCATTTTGGAGGTGTGCCATTAAACATTTGAGAAAACTTGGTTAATGAATATGTGAGGCATTGCTTATCTACAACAAAGCATTTTGGTGTAGGTCTTTATTTAGTGACAGATCCAAATATGATATGGTAGAAAATAATGTGTAAAATATTTAATTCTTAGATTGTTGCTCCTAGACACAAAGCTGTGATTAGTATGCTTGAAGATATTAGACAATAAAATGATGGATAGGCATGGAGATATGATCAAGTTTGCTGATACTTGGATCAGTGACATTTCACCCATGGCAAGGCTTATTTTAGAAGATAACAAAGCTATTGGTAGGACACTAAAGGTGAATTGGAACCATGATACTGGATTTGAGATTCAGAAAGAGCAATATAGGCACACAATTGATATGGATAGAAAGACATGTAGCTGTAGGTTGTCGCAGTTGCGGGGTATCCCTTGCCAACATTTAGTATGTGCTTTGTACCACATTGGGGAAGAACCAAAAAATTATGTGGAGCATTGGTACAGAAGAGAAACATTTCTTAAATCTTATAAGTACTTACAGCCAATCCTTAATATGATAATGTGGCCTCAAACAAATAACCCAATAGTGGAGCCCCCTGAAGTGAAGCCAATGCATGAGAGACACAAAAAATGCAGAAGAAAAGACAAGGGTGAACCAAGAAAAAATAAATGGGGGAACGCATAAAAAAATGGAGTCAAGATGACATATTCCAAATGCCATCAAGTTAGTCACAACAAAAGGGGCTGCAAATCAGGGGTAAGCATTTTGCTAATTCTTTCTAGTTTGTTAGAATCATTCTTAACAATCAAGATCAAGGCCAACAAGTCAGCCAAGCACTCAACAATCCTCTTTTTTATGTCCAGAAACTTCAAGAGTTAGAGAAACTAGAAGCGTGCAGCAACTGGTCCATCAAGTTCAAAGGCAGAAGCTAATTCATCAACTACAAGGGCATCATCTATAGCAATTGAAAGAAAAAGAACAAGAGGTGTGGGATTTGGTGTTTACACGGACACACAATCTGAAAGACAAGTGATCAATGTATGTATATTTATTAGCTAAGTGTTTATGAATTTTGCGGCCTGGGAGACCAAGTGAAAGAGTGATCTCAAGTGGGGCGGCATTAAATGATGCATCACAACAAATATTGATCTTGGATTCAAGCCACCTGGACTAAGGTAAAAAAATTAAAAATGTTATCACTAGGAACCAGTTTGAAGTAATGCAGAACCGTAAAAAGTTAAAAATCAGATTCAAAGCTAAGGCTTGGTGTCCATAAAAGCTCAAGTGCATTTGGTGTAATTTTTGTAAAGCTTCTGACAGTTCTGGTGGCATTTAGACTTGGCTTTAAACTATTAACATTTGGTATTTTTTATGTTTGTTTGGCTTTTGGAGGTTGTTGATGTTGTGTGGAGCCTTTTGGCTAAATTGTGTTATACCCCGTATGTTTTGCGTTTCGTTGTGTCGTCAATGGGTACCAAAGCCCGGGGGAGGGGAATGACCTTACGAAAGAATAATGAAGGTTTACAGCTTGGCTATGGAAGTACCGGACTGTTTGTGAGTTAAACGGATAGAAAGAAGTACGTTTCAACGAAAATAGGGAACTAGGCAGTTTGACGGTGGAAGTTGATGGATCGTCAAATTGCCTAAGGTGACCGTCAACTTCCCTGGCAGTACGACGGGAAGGTTGACGGATCGACGAACGTTTGACGTCCGTCGAATGTACCTTTATTTTACGTCGGTGCAGTATTTTTGACGGGTTTAAATTGGGTTTTCTAATGTAGGGCCCTCATTTCTTCACCCAAATCAGTCCCAAGACCTCTTCCAAACCTCTCAATCTTATCCCAACACCCAAAGTCGAAATCAAAGTCATAATCCGCAAGAATCTCGTTATAAGCCCCGTGATTATTGAAAGAATTTCCATCTTCCCGAGGAGTTGATTTTTGGGATAGTCTTTGGCAAAGACTGAGATATTAAGGTGAGTTTCATCCTCCTTTACTTATGGTTGTGATTAATTGTTGATTGGAGAAAGTTATAGAAAAAATAGCATGATCAAAACTTCACAAAAATTATGGAATCTTATTGTTGGATTATTTTATTCTAAGAATAAGTTGAATTGGATGCTGGAATTAATTGTGTATGTTATGAATTAAGGAAAGTTTGGTTTGAAGGGTTGTGAAGTTGAACCACATAAAATTTTGCATATAAGAAAAGCTTAAGGAATCATATATGCTAAAATTGTTGAAGAACACCTAAATGAAATTCTATGGAAATTGTAGTTTGGATTGAACTGTGAGATTGAATTACATAAACATCCTTTGTAAAGAAGTCTAAGAACCCATAGTGTTTAAGGATGTTGATAAGCTATCTAAGCGAAACTTTTATGTAATTAAGATTCGATATTGATATTACTTCTTTATATGATATAGATGATCATTCGTAAAAGGAGCGAAGACTTATAGAATAATTGTGGCAATGAGGACCATGTATGTTAAGACTTACTCTTCTTTCTTTTGGCATGATCAGAATGAAACGAACATAAATGAACGATATTCATATGTTAGAAGCTGACGTTCTTGACTTCCATATAATGATGGTGATCTTATCTTCTGGCTTGTTGATCCTTCAAAGTATGTTAAGTTAATGATGTTAGTTTCATTATGTTAATCGGAGGTGCAACGACTTTACGTCACTCCGACGAGTTCAAAAAGTACTTAGTAATCGTTAAGCGGTCATCATATACATGCATTATATATCTATATTGCCCACAGAGGCCTATGACATTATATACGCAACTATACATATATGATATTAATGATATTGCCCACAGAAGCCTATGACATTATATACGTAGTTTATACAAATATGACATTGATGATATTGTCCACAGAGGCCCACGGCGTTATATACGTGATTATATTTCATTATCCATATTCTGACCCACAGAGGAACTCAGAGTACAGGTTGTATTTCCACTGTTTTACCCTATAGTTATACATTCAGTTACAGTTTCAGTTGCAACATTGTACATATTTACAGTTTAAGTTTTACATATTCAGTACATCCTTCATACTGATATTCCTTTCCGGGGACACTGTGTTCATGCCCATAGAGCAGATGATTTCTTTACGGTAGGACTCGACTCAGTTGGAGGTTGTCACACTCCTTTCATCCGAAGTTGTGTAGTGAGCTAATAGGTATGACAAATATGCATATGTATATAGTTGGGTATAAAGGGGCCCTGTCCCGATCAGTTGTTGTCAGTATACTCTTTAGAGGCTTGTAGGCAGTGTGTTATATGTGATAGTCGTGTGTGTCCTTATCGGCCTCTTCAGTAGATTCATTATGCACACGTTGGCCTTGTTATATATATGTATGGTTTGGACCCATTCTGAGTGCAGGTGGTTTGTCTCCATTCAGTTGAGTATGTGTCAGAGGCCTTGTCGGCTCATGAGTTATTAGGTATATCTCTCAGGTATCAGGATTGGTACGCTTGGGCCTTAGGGTGTTGGGTGCCGGCCATATCCCCAAGATTGGGGTATGACAGATTGGCAGATTATGAAGACAATTTATGTCTAGTTTTATTGAAAATTTGTGTTATGTACTTTTGTGTTTTTCGTGTTGGTGTTTTATGTCTAATTTTATTGAAGTTTTGTGTTACGTGTTTGTGTTATTGCATTTGAATGTTGAGAGCTACTGTTGGGATTTAATGCAATACATGGACCATGATTTGCAGACTTATTATAAGTTAG
Source organism: Przewalskia tangutica (assembly GCA_029844215.1). Classification (NCBI taxonomy): domain Eukaryota; kingdom Viridiplantae; phylum Streptophyta; class Magnoliopsida; order Solanales; family Solanaceae; genus Przewalskia; species Przewalskia tangutica. Next base: position 47,259,278 of record CM056727.1, on the reverse strand, counting down.
TTTGTAACAATTAGTTCATTTGTCCTTCCTCTCGCCTGATTGCCTATATAATGTAGATAACATGTCAATAACTTTCTTTGTAACGCATCTAATATTGGCAACAAGATCTAGGCAAAATTTTGATGTTGGGATCTGAATTCTACCTTATTTTCTTGGGGAAATAGTATGTTGTTTTTATGGTTCTTGCTGTACAAATTAGGTGTGTTATTTTTCACTTCAATAGTCACATGCTTATAGGCAACAGAATCCTAAATCTTATAATAATAACCATAATAATACATCTCTCTATTCTAGCTCATGCGATGGAGTATAATTTCTTCACTGCCCACTCCACCTTTAACCCTACGAAGACTATCTAAATTACATGGAAACCTCCCACTCATACTTGGTTTAAACTGAATATCGATGATTCTTTTAGTTCAAAGAATCAAACAGGTGGCATAGGAGGAGTTTTCAGAGATAGTAAAGGTAACTGGATTACAGGTATTAATGGTTTGGTACATGCAGACTCCCCTTTACAAGCTGAACTGTATGCTTTACTTAAAGGCTTAAAAATTTCATTGGACAGACAACTTCTGCCTATTGAAATTGATACTGATTGCACTGACCTAATCAACGTCATCTTTAAAGGACATAATGCTTATGCTAATCAAATTCTTCAATGCAGATGGTTGATGCTCAAGGTGAATGTTGCTGCTCCGCCATAGCTTTAGACAAGCAAATCATGTGGCTGATGTTTTTGCAAAGGAAGGCTTCAAAGAAGATTAAGCCTCATTATGTTTTGTATCTTTTAGATAAAGACTTATCAAGTTTTCCCCTAGGCACTAAAACAGTAAATGCTTTTACTATTTCGTATTTAGCTTCTCTAGGAAATCAATGTGTTGTAAACAACACATCTATGGTTTGTAATATAGACTTAATATCTAATCTTTAACCTTAAAAAATAGATGCAATTGCATTTTTCATAAAAAAGGAGGAAAATGACTTTTTCAATTTCACCAAAAGAGCTACATTGCACCAGCAAAATAACCCTAAAACAAGCTCTTTCAACCAACCAAACTACCCAAAAAGCAACTTACATAGCAGCTATTACATAAAGAAATCTCTATAAACCCAAGCTAATATCACAATGAGGAGCAATTCTTACCATGTTCAGAATAATCAACTTCACACCACTTAATTTTTTTTGCATACAACCTGTTTAAGAAGAACAAAAGAACCATTCATGGGTACTCGAATTTAAACAAAAAAAAAATCATCTACAATGCAATCTTACCCGACCATCATCACAACTAAGAAACCAGCGACCTGGATTGTTTACTGACCAAGAAATCTTCACTATAGCTCTTTTTCTACAATGACAAAAATAACAAGATGCCATTTCCATTTTAAAAACGGCAGAAAATCGTGAAGAAGGTGAAGAAATGGCAATAAGAACAAGAGAATAAGGTGGAAATTTGATTTGAGAATTTGGGATAAATATAGGAGGGGTTCATTAAGGGTATATTAGTCATTTTAAAGTTTTTTACTGTTGAAAATGACAGCTTTGAGCCTCAACTCGCCTGTTTTCGAGTGTATCTCACGCGATTTGCCATGTAGGACACGTGTGTATGCTTGTTCGATTTTTGACAAGTTTAAATGTCTACTCGTGCACTAACAAAGTTTAAGATCATAGTTGCCGGCTCGCGCCAAGTTAAAGAGCCTATTTATGTGTTTTGCGTTTTATATATGAAGAATTATTTTTTGTAGGTTAGCTTATAAACCTGATAGTATAAAATACGTATATATTGCCAGTGCACATAATTTAACCCATACTTATTACTTCTACAAATGATCCCAAAGCTTTGGCTGGAAAAGAGAAGCTCCGTTTATTTTAAAGATGATCTTTTTGTCGATATACACAGCTAGCTAGTTTTGCTTGTTATGTGTGTCGACCCCTTAATTTAGTCGTTTTGTAGCTAAATTTTTGTCAGGCTAAAGTGTTTAGTGTCTAAATCTGATGTTAGAGATCCATGTCTTGACAAAAACAACTCCATTAATCAAATATATCCGTGTCCCGTAAATGTTTGAACATGCTTCCGAAGCAAATGGATCAGCAACATGCTTGTTGATAAAAATACAATGCTTTAAGCTCTTATGTTTTTGATATCCAAAAGGTAATTTTTGAGTATAAAGCTTAGGACAAATGCAACACTCCCTCCATTTTATTTATGCAACAATATTTTATGAGGTACCGAGCTACTCCCTCATCATCCTAAAATACTTGTCACATTTCATTTTCCGAATAAGGTCAAACTACATGAACTTTGACTAACGTTTTAAGACATATTTCTTGCACCATGTAAAAGATGGTTCAGCCACGCCCGGTGCCACGAAATGATTGAGAACTACGACGGGGTCGAAATGCATATACGAGAATAATTGCAACTTGTATAGTACTTTTTATATAGTGTTTGAATATCTAAATTTTAATTTTAAAATATTAAATTAATCTAATTCAATTTAATTTCAAAAATTCACTAGTAGAAAACATGGAATTAGCTAAGGAATTTGTCGGTAATTCGTCGCTAAATAGCTTCTAACTAATTGAATTTTCTTATAATTCGTCGCTCATCTGTAGCTAAATGAGATTAGCATGAGATTTTTGCTGTTTAGCTATATAACTTCACCAGTCGCTACTTCCTTTTTCTAGTAGTGTTAGTCAAATTGACTATAAATAAGTGAACATGACAACTATTTTGTGACAGAGGGAGTAATTAAGAAATCTAATTTCATCAGTCGCTACTTCCTTTTTTCTGATAGTGTTAGTCAAATTGACTATAAATAAGCGAACATGACAACTACTTTGTGACAGGGGGAGTAATTAAGAAATAAAAGAAGATTGTTGAAACTTACCATCATAAACATGTTTTATACATTTATGTGGATATAAAAACTATATGGAGAAAATATAAAGTTAAATTATTTTGAAATATAGAAAGTTGTGATTTTTGTTGAAATAAACTAATTAGATTAAAGAATAACTACCTGACATAGCTAACTCTAAGAGTTATTTTTGAATAATAACTATCTTTTAATTTAATTACTTTTAATAGCTACAATGAATTTTTAATTTACCTATCATAGCTATAATGTATTTACCGTATGTTTGATTGACTAATCTATATTCACATATATTTTTCGTATGTGTTGTTTGACTGATCATACATACTTATTTGGCTGACTATGTAGTTGAATATATATGTTATACCCCGTAGTTTCGGAGTATGTATGTGAGGACGTACGTACAAATGTGTAAGTCCTAATTAGGTTAGGGATGAAAGATTTGTTTTCCGACGGCAAATATTCCGAACCTTGTGAAGGAAGTTTTACGTTTTTAATATTTTAACCAATTACGGATTTTTCCGAGAGATGAAATATTTTGGACCAATAGGAGGGCGACATGTGTCACCCCTAGATGGGCCCATGTTGGACGAAATTTAGTGGACAAGTGGCCAAAGCAAGTGGCCAAGTCTTGCAAGATATTTGTTGGGCAAGTGGGCAAGAGGGACCCCCACACACACATGTCCCCAATCTACACCATACACATGCTTCAATCCTAGCCCTTGGTGGTCTTATATAAACCCCTCTAGTTGATGAAAATCTTCCACACTTAGAACATTTCAAGACTTGAAAATATTTCTCTCTCCCTTTCTAGTGCTCTCGTCCAAACCCCATCTTCTTGAGAAATTGTTGTCCAATAATTCTTAAACTTCTAAGTGTTCTTCCTTGATGTATTAGGAAGATTAGTAACCAAGAGTTAGAAAATATTTCACACCCCAAGCCCCTAAACCCCTTGGCCGAGAGCTATGTGGAATAAAACCTAAGTGTTCTTCACTTTTTAGAGTTGGTTCTTGAATAGAAGTTGGTTAGGAGCTTCTAAGGGTGACTTGTGGTGGATTGGAACCTAAGGATTTGGAGCTAAAACTTGCTTAGGAGCGACTTTAAGTTCTTGGATATTTTTGGGCTATTTGAGGTAATGGAACCTTAACCTCTTTGTGAAGTTGATTAATATGTATATTGGAAGTATATTATGGAGTATAAGATATGTGGAGTAAAGTTTGGAAAGATTTGGATCTTGTTAACTTATTAAAAGGAGAATTGGCATATTAGCCATTAAAATGGTAAAAATGTATCCATTACTTGCTAAGAAGCTAATAACAAAGTAACTATAACTTATATTAAGATTGGAATATAAGTTGGAAGACTAATGAAGTAATTGGATAAGTAAAATTGAAAAAGTTGGCCAAGGACCCCAACTTAAGGACTGTATTTACTTTGGACTGTATTTACTTTGGACTGTATTTACATTTGTTGTTGTTAAGGGGAAGATTGTTAATCGCGTTCCGTTTGGGCGTGTGATCCCCTTCTTTAATTATTGTTGTTGTTAAGGGGAAGATTGTTAATCGCGTTCCGTTTGGGCGTGTGATCCCCTTCTTTAATTATTGTTGTTGTTAAGGGGAAGATTGTTAATCGCGTTCCGCTTGGGCGTGTGATCCCCTTCTTTAAATTTCGGAATTATTTCACCTTAAATATAGTATGTTAATTACGGTTATCGGGCCTTGAAAGAGATGGAAAAGTGAGTAGAAACGGGGGAAGTGCTGCCTAATTTTCCGTAGAAAAAGAGATCTTACTTAGAAGAATCCTACGTAGAACTAGAAGTTGATAAGCGTGTTTTGGCTATTATAGGTTGACACTCTGCGCGCGACATATCCGACTTGGCAATTGGATTTAGCCGAGGAGGTATGTGATTCTTCCTATCCCTTTGAGCATGATATTTGTGAAATATATATAGTACGGTAGACGTACGTGTGTTAAACTAAATTTGGTTTCACTTTGATGTCTTTGGACTTAAGTTCTAAATAATAAGAATCTTGAATATTTCAAAAAGAGTTATGAATCATTTTTGGAAGAAAAGAAATACTTGGTTTTAAAAAGCTTAAGTGTTATACTAGCTTTATGGGAAGTTAGGTATAACGACTTAAGAAAGATAAAAGGAACGGTTTACTTATTTGTTTATAAAAGCCTTGCAATGATTTCTATAAGTGTGGTAAGTTGGTTTGATAAGTAAACATGTTATGATGCTACGTGTGTTAGTGTCTTGTGACGTTTGTGTAAGAGGGTTTTCTCGTTGTGCTTATGTTGTTTAACGATAAGCAGTTGTGCTGGTATTATATCACTTACCCCCCTGACTTGTTATGCCGGGGGTTAGCCACCCCCGATGCGAGGAATACCTCATGCGGGTCCATGGAACCTATGCGAGTGCGGAGTTCGGGATGATCACTCCGGGTGTGTTACGCCGATGCGAGGAATACCTCATGCGGTCCATATGGCCATGCGGACTGCGGGAGTCCAGGTTGATGTCGCGGGTTAGCTACCCCCGATGCGAGGAATACCTCATGCGGGCCTAGGTGGCCTACGCGATCGCGGAGTTCCAGGATTAGGCTCGCATAATGATACTATGGGCGATTGGCCTTGCTTCGATCATTAGCGGCCTAGAAAAGACCAGTTACGATACAACTATTTGCTCTTGTTTATGCTGTGGCACTATGTGCGGTTAAATTAGGTTGTTTCGTACGTATTTGTGAATTGGTTTTAAAATGTTATGATTTTATTTCAGTACTTTACAGTTTCACATACTTGGTACCTGTTGTACTGACCTCCTTCGGGGGGCTGCGTTCATGCCGCAGGTAGAGGTACTCCGGTTGTTGATCCCCGCTCCTAGGATCACCGTTCTGCTTTTGGGAAAGCCCCGTTTCTCCGGAGGCTTATCTTTTGGGTATGATTTCCCTGTCATTGTAGGTTATGTACATTCAGGGTATGGCGGGCCCCGTCGTCATAGTTGATTACATTCTTAAGTCCGTAGTCCCGTTGTAAATTGGGATGAATCGCTCGGTTTGGGTATATATATACATGCCGAAAGGCAATGATTAAACTGTTTTCTGTTGGTAAGTTTATATTCCGCTGGTTACTCTGATGTATATCTACTTGGGTGCCCGGGTAAGGCACGATCACGCCCGAACGGTCGTGACAAAAGTGGTATCGAGCGATTAATCCTCGAAAAGTGTCTGCATCGTATCTAGTAGAGTCTTGATTATCGGCGTGTTGTGCACCACACCGATAATCGTGAGGTCGCAGGATATTTAGGATTGGTTTCATTCTTCTCACTCGAGATCGTGCCTTAGAGCTATGTTATAAGTTGGACTCTTTCTAACACATTATGTACCAGCTATGCCCACGCAAGGCAACCCGCCCGTAAGGGCAAGGCAACCGAGAAGCGCTAGTAGGACACGAGAGGCCACGAGGCACAGCCCGATCTTACGAGAGGTGGTGCTACGACGGCGAGTTCCACGACGCCACCAGCCCAGCGAGTTTAGAGCGCAGCAGAGGCTACGAGACCACGTACTGCGCCTCGGTCCACGGCTGGAGCGGAGATGGGTTCTGAGAGATGGCCCGATTGCTAGCCGAGATCATGGCGATACGCGAGGATAGTGGACGCAGCGATTCGATAGCACCCGTGGTTCACCCCATGCTCGGATAGTTTGCGACTACGGAATTTTACGAGTTGCGGCACCCGAGTTCTACGGTCGAGGCACGAGGATGATCCGCAGGAGTTCATCCGAAGCGATTCTGCGGATCACGAGTGATCAAGGCTTCGAGACCGAGTCGGTGGTCTTGGTTCGCATCGGTGCGTGATCTGCCGATCGGCCGGTTTGATTCGCGAGCCGCCCCGGGAGAGCATGCGCCTCGGTGTATGGGACGAGTTCTCGAGGCTTTCCTGGCAATTTCTTGCCGCCACGTATGAGAAACGCACGGCGATTTACGATCTTTGAGACAGAGAGGGCGTATGGTTCGGGAGTACAACGTGGAGTTCGACTCGTTGGCTCGATATGTCCCCGCGTTAGTAGAAGACATGGAGGACAGAGTGCACCGCTACGTCACCCGGCTCGATGACTATTTGGCAGAGGGTTGCTCGGGTGTAGTACTTCAGCCGGGCATGGACATTGCCCGCATGCAGGCTTATGCACTAGGATGTGAGGAGCGTAGGGGCCAGCGGGTTGTCAGATATCAGCAGAAGAATGCCAGGACGGCAGGGTCCTTTGGTAGCTCTCGGGGTGGACGGCCTCAGCAGCAGACTAGATTCGCACCTCAGCCAGCTTAGAGCACTCCTACACCGTCTTCAGGCGGCAGTGGTATTCGGGCGGTCGGGGCCCTGTGGCTTGGACTTCGGGTAGCAGGGGTACTAACCGATCGAGACTTTCTCAGTGTGTCCGATGTGGTAGATCCCATTACGGGAGTTGTGGTACTATTTCGGGAGCATGTTACACTTGCGGCGGCGCAGGTCATTTTACGAGGCGTCCGACCAGGCGTGGCGATGGTAGTGGTTCACCTCTGTGGTCTTTCACGGGTCTTCATCTCCTACGATTACTCGCCCGAGGCGTGGTGCTCGTGGGCGGCAGTCGCGGCAGGTCGGGGCAAGGGTCCAGATTCAGCGGTCCTCAGAACCGCATTTATGCCATGACCAGCCGCCAGGACCAGGAGGCGTCACCGGATGTCGTCACAGGTACATTATTAGTTTCATGTTGTGACGTGTATGCCTTGATAGATCCGGGTTCTACCTTGTCCTATATATCTCCCCATATTGCTAGTAGGATAGGGATAGAGCCTGAGTCCATAGACCCTTTTGAGGTAGCTACGCCAGTGGGTGATTCGGTGGTAGCTGAGCGGGTATATAGGGCTTGCCCAGTGACTATATGCAGTCGTCAGACCCTAGCCGACTTTATAGAGTTGGATATGACCGATTTTGATGTGATCATGGGTATGGATTGGTTAGCTTCTTGCTACGCCAATGTAGGCGTAGGAGAGTGGTACATTCGGTTTCTGAGCTCATTATCGAGTGGGAGGAACACCGTGTCGCCGGGGTAGGTTTATTTCCTACCTCAAGGACAGGAAGATGGTGCAGAAGGGGTATATCTACCATCTCATTCGGGTATTTGATACTGAGGCCGAGATACCTTGATCGATTCCGATGTCGAGAGAGTTCCCAGATGTGTTTCCAGACGACCTCCCGGGTATCCCTCCTGAGAGGGAGATAGAGTTTTGCATTGATATTCTGCCTGATACTCGACCTATATCCATTCCGCCATACAGAATGACACCTGCAGAGTTGAGAGAGTTGAAGGACCAGCTGAGAGATTTGCTGGAGAAGGGCTTCATCAGGCCTAGTGTTTCTCCCTGGGGAGCGCCGGTATTGTTCGTGAAGAAGAAGGATGGGACGCTGCGTATGTGTGTTGATTACAGGCAGCTGAACAAGGTGACTATTAAGAACAGATACCCCCTCCCCAGGATTGATGATTTGTTCGACCAGTTGCAGGGTGCGAGATGTTTCTCCAAGATAGACTTGCGATCTGGTTACCATCAGGTGCGAGTTAGGGAGACGGATGTCCCTAGGACTGCATTCCGGACCCGGTACGGACACTATGAGTTCAGGGTTATGTCTTTCGGTTTGACGAATGCTCCGGCAGTGTTTATGGATTTGATGAACCGAGTGTTCAAGCCATTTTTGGATACGTTTGTGATAGTATTCATTGATGACATCTTGGTTTATTCTCGCCGAGGCGAGCACGCGGAACATTTGAGGCGGTCGAGAGTTCTCCAGACCGGCCAGTATGCCAAGTTTTCGAAGTGTGAGTTTTGGTTGGCTTCGGTGGCATTCTTAGGGCACATTGTCGGGGCCGATGGTATTCGGGTGGATACGGCAAAGATCGAGGCAGTGAAGACTTGGCCTAGACCTACTACACCGACAGAGGTGCGCAACTTTCTGGGCCTTACGGGTTATTATCGGAGGTTCGTGGAGAAGTTTGCTTCTATTTCGGCCCCTTTGACTAAGCTGACTCAGAAGGCAGCTAAGTTTCAGTGGACGGATGCTTGTGAGGAGGGCTTCCAGCTACTGAAGGAAATATTGACGACCGCCCCAGTTCTTACTCTTCCAGAGGGTCCAGACGACTACGTGGTTTATTGTGATGCGTCGGGCATTGGGCTTGGGTGTGTGCTGATGCAGCAGGGTAAGGTTATAGCTTACGCATCTCAACAGCTCAAGAAGCATGAGAAGAACTACCCCACACATGACTTAGAGTTGGCAGCAGTGATTCACGCCTTGAAGATCTGGAGACATTATTTGTATAGAGTTCATGTGGATATTTACACAGACCACAAGAGCCTCCAGTATATCTTCAGCCAGAGGGAGCTGAACTTAAGACAGAGATGGTGGTTAGAGCTACTCAAGGATTATGATATGGATATCCTATACCACCCAGGGAAGGCCAATGTAGTGGCAGATGCCCTTAGTCGTAGGTCGATGGGTAGTCTATCGATGCGACGCAGAGGAGGGGCATGGTCCGCGAGTTACATCAGCAAGCGAGCCTTGGAGTCCGATTGATTGGTTCTGATAGTAGTGGGGTTCGGGTTCGAGAGGTTGCCGAGTCTTCCATCGTCGAGGAGGTGAAAAGGCGACAGTTTGAGGATCTGATTATGACACGGTATCGTGATACGACTCTTCATGAGGGGAAGGGTCCATTTGAGGTAGCACCTGATGGGGTGCTAAGGTTTGAGGGCAGGTTGTGTGTTCCAGATATTGCAGGACTTCGACAGAGTTCTAGGAAGCACACAGCGCGCGTTACTCTATACATCCGGGGTCGACAAAGATGTACCACGACCTCAGATCTGTGTATTGGTGGGATGGCCTGAAGAGGGACGTTGCAGAGTTTGTTGCTAAGTGCCCGAGTTGTCAGCAGGTCAAGATGGAGCATCAGAGGCCTGGTGGGTTGTTGCAGATGATAGAGATTCCGACGTGGAAGTGGGAGGTGATCAATATGGACTTTATTACAGGGTTACCTCGCACTCAGAGGAAGCATGATTCTATCTGGGTTATCGTTGATGGTGTGAAATCAGCCCACTTTCTTCCGTCGGACGACTTTTTCGGCCGAGGATTATGCTAGACTTTACATCCGAGAGATCGTGAGACTGCATGGGGTCCCTATATCTATCATATCAGACAGAGGAGCCTAGTTTACGGCTAATTTCTGGAGGTCTTTCCAGAAGGGTTTAGGGACGCAGGTGAGCCTCGATCGCATTCCATCCTCGAGATCGACGGACAGCGCAGCGTACTATCCGGACACTCGAGGATATCTTTGCGAGCCTGTGTTATTGATTTCAGGGGTAGCTGGGAGGATCATTTGCCTCTAGTGGAGTTTGCGTATAATAACAGCTACCATTCCAGTATTCAGATGGCGCCTTATGAGGCCTTATATGGGAGGAAGTGCAGGTCACCGATAGGCTGGTTCGATGTGGGCGAGGTGCATTTAGTCGGGCCGGACTTGATACAGCAGGCAGTGGATAAGGTGAAGCTTATCCAGGAGCGGTTATCGACTCGAGTCGGCAAGTCGTATGCAGATCATCGGCGTCGACATTTGGAGTTTGAGGTTGATGATTGGGTTTTCCTGAAGGTGTCACCCATGAAGGGTGTGATGAGATTTTGGAAGAAGGGGAAGCTCAGCCCAAGGTACATTGGGCCTTATCAGATTGTCCGTAGGGTAGGCAAGGTTGCCTATGAGTTGGATATGTCGTCCGATCTGGAGGCAGTACATCCAGTTTTTCATGTTTCTATGTTGAGGAGATGTATCGGAGATCCATCTAGAGTGCACCCGATTGATGATGTCCAGGTGACGGAGGGGTTATCGTATGAGGAGAGTCCCATAGCGATACTCGATCGTCAGGTTAGGCGACTGCGGACAAAGGATGTGGCTTCGCCGCGTCTTATGGCGAACGAGCAGAGGAGATGACGTGGGAAGCAGAGGAGGACATGAGGCAGAAGTATCCTCACTTATTCCCCACACCTCCAGGTAACTCACTTTCCTACTTGCTGATTTTAATTGACATTTATGCTTAAGTGTTATTCGACGTATGTACTTAAGTTTGGTATTGTGGCTATGTGTGGCATTTGCAAATTGTTTAAAGTTATGAGGAACTATGCCGTTATCTGAATTAATTGAATGTAGAAGGAACATTCGGGACGAATGTTTCTAAGGATGGGAGAATATTATACCCCGTAGTTCCGGAGTATGTATGTGAGGACGTACGTACAAATGTGTAAGTCCTAATTAGGTTAGGGATGAAAGATTTGTTTTCCGACGGAAAATATTCCGAACCTTGTGAAGGAAGTTTTACGTTTTTAATATTTTAACCAATTACGAATTTTTCTGAGAGATGAAATATTTTGGACCAATAGGAGGGCGACATGTGTCACCCCTAGATGGGCCCATGTTGGACGAAATTTAGTGGACAAGTGGCCAAGGCAAGTGGCCAAGTCTTGCAAGATATTTGTTGGGCAAGAGGGACCCCCACACACACATGTCCCCAATCTACACCATACACATGCTTCAATCCTAGCCCTTGGTGGTCTTATATAAACCCCTCTAGTTGATAAAAATCTTCCACACTTAGAACATTTCAAGACTTGAAAATATTTCCCTCTCCCTTTCTAGTGCTCTCGTCCAAACCCCCTCTTCTTGAGAAATTGTTGTCCAATAATTCTTAAACTTCTAAGTGTTCTTCCTTGATGTATTAGGAAGATTAGTAACCAAGAGTTAGAAAATATTTCACACCCCTAGCCCCTAAACCCCCCCCCCCCCCTTGGCCGAGAGCTATGTGGAATAAAACCTAAGTGTTCTTCACTTTTTAGAGTTGGTTCTTGAATAGAAGTTGGTTAGGAGCTTCTAAGGGTGACTTGTGGTGGATTGGAACCTAAGGATTTGGAGCTAAAACTTGCTTAGGAGCGACTTTAAGTTCTTGGATATTTTTGGGCTATTTGAGGTAATGAACCTTAACCTCTTTGTGAAGTTGATTAATATGTATATTGGACGTATATTATGGAGTATAAGATATGTGGAGTAAAGTTTGGAAAGATTTGGATCTTGTTAACTTATTAAAAGGAGAATTGACATATTAGCCATTAAAATGGTAAAAATGTATCCATTACTTGCTAAGAAGCTAATAACAAAGTAACTATAACTTATATTAAGATTGGAATATAAGTTGGAAGACTAATGAAGTAATTGGATAAGTAAAATTGAAAAAGTTGGCCAAGGACCCCAACTTAAGGACTGTATTTACTTTGGACTGTATTTACATTTGTTGTTGTTAAGGGGAAGATTGTTAATCGCGTTCCGTTTGGGCGTGTGATCCCCTTCTTTAATTATTGTTGTTGTTAAGGGGAAGATTGTTAATCGCGTTCCGTTTGGGCGTGTGATCCCCTTCTTTAATTATTGTTGTTGTTAAGGGGAAGATTGTTAATCGCGTTCCGTTTGGGCGTGTGATCCCCTTCTTTAATTATTGTTGTTGTTAAGGGGAAGATTGTTAATCGCGTTCCGTTTGGGCGTGTGATCCCCTTCTTTAAATTTCGGAATTATTGCACCTTAAATATAGTATGTTAATTACGGTTATCGGGCCTTGAAAGAGATGGAAAAGTGAGTAGAAACGGGGGAAGTGCTGCCCAATTTTCCGTAGAAAAAGAGATCTTACTTAGAAGAATCCTACGTAGAACTAGAAGTTGATAAGCGTGTTTTGGCTATTATAGGTTGACACTCTGCGCGCGACATATCCGACTTGGCAATTGGATTTAGCCGAGGAGGTATGTGATTCTTCCTATCCCTTTGAGCATGATATTTGTGAAATATATATAGTACGGTAGACGTACGTGTGTTAAACTAAATTTGGTTTCACTTTGATGTCTTTGGACTTGAGTTCTAAATAATAAGAATCTTGAATATTTCATAAAGAGTTATGAATCATTTTTGGAAGAAAAGAAATACTTGGTTTTAAAAAGCTTAAGTGTTATACTAGCTTTATGGGAAGTTAGGTATAACGACTTAAGAAAGATAAAAGGAACGGTTTACTTATTTGTTTATAAAAGCCTTGCAATGATTTCTATAAGTGTGGTAAGTTGGTTTGATAAGTAAACATGTTATGATGCTACGTGTGTTAGTTTCTTGTGACGTTGTGTAAGGGGGTTTTCTTGTTGCGCTTATGTTGTTTAACGATAAGCAGTTGTGCTGGTATTATATCACTTACCCCCCTGACTTGTTATGCCGAGGGTTAGCCACCCCCGATGCGAGGAATACCTCATGCGGGTCCATGGAACCTATGCGGAGCTGCGGGAGTTCCAGGATGATCACTCCGGGTGTGTTACGCCGATGCGAGGAATACCTCATGCGGTCCATGTGGCCATGCGGACTGCGGGAGTCCAGGTTGATGTCGCGGGTTAGCTACCCCCGATGCGAGGAATACCTCATGCGGGCCTAGGTGGCCTATGCGGACTGCGGGAGTTCCAGGATTAGGCTCGCATAATGATACTATGGGCGATTGGCCTTGCTTCGATCATTAGCGGCCTAGAAAAGACCAGTTACGATACGACTATTTGCTCTTGTTTATGCTGTGGCACTATGTGCGGTTAAATTGGGTTGTTTCGTACGTATTTGTGAATTGATTTTAAAATGTTATTATTTTATTTCAGTACTTTACAGTTTCACATACTTGGTACCTGTTGTACTGACCTCCTTCGGGGGGCTGCGTTCATGCCGCAGGTAGAGGTACTCCAGTTGTTGATCCCCGCTCCTAGGATCACCGTTCTGCTTTTGGGAAAGCCCCGTTTCTCCGGAGGCTTATCTTTTGGGTATGATTTCCCTGTCATTGTAGGTTATGTACATTCTGGGGTATGGCGGGGCCCTGTCCCGTCATAGTTGATTACATTCTTAGAGGTCTGTAGTCCTGTTGTAAATTTGGGATGTAACTGTTCAGTTTTGGGTATATATATACATGCCGAAAGGCAACTTTTCCTTGATTAAACTGTTTTCTGTTGGTAAGTTTATATTCCGCTAGTTACTCTGATGTATATCTACTTGGGTGTCCGGGTAAGGCACCAGTCACGGGCCCGGGAACGGGTCGTGACAATATAGGTGTCTACCGGTTCAATACGGTCCGGACCGGTTGACCGATACTAGATTGAACCGGTTTCGGTCCATTACCGGTCTGGATTCCCTGACTACCAGGCCTATCGGGTCGATTCCTTACCGGATTTTTGATAGGCCCGTGCGGTTCCGAAACCGGTCGAACCGGGCCGGATTTTTCCTTTTTAATTCCGAAAATGTAAACTAAATTCAAATTAAATATTTAATATAATATAATTTTATATTTTAAATTTAAAGTTAACTTTGTATTTTATAGTTTATATTATAGTTATACTTTTATTAATTTATTAAATTAGAGGACATAAGTTAACAACTAAAAATAATAATAAAATAAAAACTAATGATAAGATGTAAACTTTCATTATTCATAATGCTAAAAAAAAGTACATAATGAAGTAATAATAATTTATTTATATATTATGCATCCTTTTAATAAGCTCTTCGTAATCTATATGTTGATTGAATTGTTGTTGCTCCATAGCCTTTAAATCTGGAGTATTAATTTCAGTCCCGCTTCCGCTCAACTTGTGCTCCTGCTTTTCAAAATATTGTCGATTTCTTCATCTTCCGCAGATTCAACGTCTTCCAATCCTTGATTTTTTTTCTCTGATCTGATCCAATCCCTTAAATAGACTAACACTTTTAATGTGATTCCGCCCAATGCGTGACATGTGTCTCCTATTATGTCTCGTGTCTGGCTGAATGCACTTTCAGAAGCCACTGTTGAGAATAAGCACATTAATAACATCCCATGCCATAGCTGCAAGTACCGAAAATTGTCTTTTGTTAACCTGCCACCATTGTAAAGGTTGAAAGTTCTTCTTCTACTCCGTTGGCTTTTGTAAATAAAATTGCATCTCATCACAATTTCAATTTGTGGTTGCTTGTGTTGTTGTAAAAGTGCTCCAAATATCTAAAGATTCATTATCATCGTATTCATCGAATCCTGCAGATGTAGACTCGGAAGCAGAATTAGAAGGAATATTAGTAGCAGAGTTGTTATTATCAAACAATGTAGCATAATATTCATATAATGTAGTTAAATATTTATCAAGTTTACTTATGATGGAGTTTCTTCTGACCTACTTCTATATAATTATATAAACTAAATATTAAATTATGACAATCTACTTTTTTAATAGAAGAATTTAAGACTGCACCAATACAATAAATATCGGGAATAGAAAAAAATTGAACTTTTCAAATATAACTGTAACTGCAACTTTATATTTTTTATTTAATTTTAAACTCCAAGGTAAATATGAAATTTCAGTTATATGAGCTAAACCATTACAAACTGTTGGGTAATAAGATCCTGAAAATTCAACAGTAGCAGTGTAAAATTTACGTAAATTTTTAAAAGTTCATAAATTGATGCCCAATGTTCGTCGGTTAACATATGAATCATGTTCTTACAATGAGCATTTGAAACATATGTTATGGGGTCTTTATACTTATAACATTCTTTTAAAAATAAATAAGTATAATCCCACCGTGTAACAATCTCACCTGGCATGAATTTTGGTTCAAATTAAATTGTTTACATTTTTTTTAAAAATTCTATAATTTTATTTTTTCTATTATTAGCCTGAATAACTCCAAAAGTTCTTCGGAAAAGAAATAATTCAGTTGCAAATAAATCAAGACCACTTTTAACAATTAAATTATAAATATGACAAGCACAACGAACATGAAATATATCAGGAAGTGGCGGTTCTAATTCCGCTTTTAAAAGATCTACATCACCAGTATTATTAGATGCATTATCGAATGATATACAAAGTATTTTTTTTATAAAATTGTAATTTTTTGCAACAACACAAATAGTTTCGCTTATATATTTTCCAGTATGACTTTGATCCTCGTCATACAGAAAAGCAATAATACGTTTTTTATTTTAAAATTTTCATCAATCCAATGACAAGTAATTGTTAAATAATCATTACCGTTTACAGCATGCCCAATGTCTGAAGTAAAACTAACTATGCATGGAAGGTTAGCGAATAAATATTGCAAATAAATAATATAATCATTATAAAAGTCTAAAAATATCGGATCTATAAGTAGTACGAGGAACACCTTTAAATAAAGGATTATATAACTATTTGAATATATTTAATTAAATATGAAGAAGAAGCAAAAGAAAAAGGTAAACAACCTCCGACAACCATTTTTGATAATTCAATGCGATTCTTTTTTGAATCGTAGTTAACAAGCCCCCCGTTAATGGATTAATTTGTTGTTGAACGACTTCTAAATCAGAGACAGAAAACCAGTGTGTCGGATGATCTTTCTCTACATGCCTACCTATAGTGTCCGTCCCCCCGTCACCACCCCCTCTCTTATGTTTATATGTTTTCCCATAAATATTGCATCTAACTCTATCAGTGCCCTCAATTTTATCATAAAAGTTCCACATTTTACTCTTTTTTCTCCTACCCTTTACTTCTGGTAAATGAGGTCTGCCACTAGTAGTACTAACAATAACATTGACAGAAGACACACTAGTAGGTGTAGGAGTTTCAGTTTCAACAATATTATCTATATGAACATTATCATATTCAGTATCTTTTATTCCAAAAATCTTCTTTCATTTGATCATAATCTATATTTTGATTAGATGATGAAGTATAACCTTTAGATTTCTTACCCCTTGAAATAGATTTACCCATTCTCTTTAGCCTATCCATTATAAAATATTTAATTTCAAATATAATTTAAATAATCAATAAATAAATATGACAATTTAATAAAATAATTAGAGAATGAAACGAGTGTACCAAACGTCGGGATTCAAAATTCAATTGAAAGTCGAAGCTCAAAGTATTGCATCTTGCTACTTTGAAAATTAATAATAATAATAATAATAACTTGAGAATTGATAATAGAGAGAATTAAAAGAGTATGAGAATTGAGAGAATTGTAGAAATAATTGTGTGATAAAAATGAGAAGAATATAGAGTATTTATAAAATTTTAAAGGGTAAAAATGTAATTAATAAAGAATAATAAATAAAAAATTTAAGGCCAAACGGTCTAAATGACCGTTGGCAACCCCCCCCCCCCCCCCCCTAAACGGTAACAATACCGTTGGAAGAGAGCAACTTTTTATTTTTATTTTTTTCGTTATCGGTTTTCGTTACCGGTTTCAATCTGACCTTATCGGATTTTACCATAACCCGTGCGGGTTGGGGGCCAAACCAACCCCCAACTTGTTAAAGCTTACCGGTCCGGACCGGATCGGGTTCGTTACCGGATTAACCGGTCCGGTTACCGATTAATCCAGATCGTTAGACGGGTATAGTTGAATACATCGAATACATGTGAAACAGGTAAAAATATAATTGTATTTTGGCTGACTTTTTTTTTGGAATGATGTATTTAAATACATTGAAAGACATGCAAAAAAATAAAAAATAAGATATGAACTGTAATTATGAGAAAAATAGTTATAATTAGTTAAAAGCCTACAAAATATAGTAATTTCTGTAAATTTTCCTAGATTAAAATAGTATCACATAAAATAAAATGGGATGAGTATTAATAATTAATCCAAAAGGACTAGTACTCGACTAATTTGCCAAAAGAATGCATCATAGTTTCCATTTGGTGTTTAGTCTGTCTATGAAATCTATTTGTTCAAATTTGCAATGAATCATCAGTGTGGAAAGACCTTTATCAAGTATCCGATTACATCTCGTAATAGATAATAAGGGGAGGATCCGGCTCCCCTCCATTACCTCATCTCTCCATTTGGTCCAGTCCCATCTTAAATAGCTTATACGCGTCTCTATAATATTTTAATAGACCAGATTTATTATGTTAACTAAATACTATTAACTCTAGTTAGTCGTGTTAACGTGTATTATTTAGTCATATTTAGTATTCTATAATTATGATAAATATTGGATTCTTATTGTTATAGGATTCACCATTGTACACACTATATATATTTGTATTAATGAAAAAGACTCTTCAAGTGAGATTAATACAATCTTACATGGTATCAGAGCCAGACTCATTCCAATTCTATGTTCCGATGTTGAACCTCCAAATTATATTATCCACGCTCCAGTTAACAAGGTCTGGGCGTGCGGAAGAGTGTTAAGAGTCTCACATCAGATATGGAATGAAAACATTGACTTCTTATATGAACTTGGACAATCCTCACCCTACAAGCTAACTTTTAGGGTTGAGTTAGGCCCAAAATCCATTCTTTACATGGTATCAGAGTCAAAACCTAAACCATATTCCTTCTCACCCATAGCCTTCTTCGGTTTCAGGAACAACCGGCGGCTACCACAAACCAACAATTTTTTTCTCTCTTTTCTCTCTTCCCTTCCCGATGACATCATTATCTGTCCTATTGATCGGTGTATTTTATATACACTTTTTGAGTTATTTTTAGTTAATCTTTTGCCCATTTTTGTACAAATATGTGTCGTCTTAGGATAGATTTTCTTTCTTTTGAGTCATAATGGTTTAAAGTGACACATCGGTGAAAAGGAACGAAAAGAGGGCAGAAACAGAGGTTCCAGAGCTCAAAAAGCTAGAAAGTTGGTAACCCGGGCGAGAAACAGGGCGGCGCCGCGGCTCCTCCAACCAGCAGCATCAGAGCGCCTCGGCGCCCAAAGAACATAGAGCCGCAAGAGTTTCGGCGCTGCGATGCCAGTTGCAGGGCCGCGTCGCCGAGGCGGGAATTCTGCCAAATTCGAATGAGAATGGGCCAAGGCCAAGAAAGAAAAGTTTATGGACGTTTTCTAGGCTATAAAAAGGACATTTTTAGGTCAGAATTAAGGATCCCACTTTGGAGAATTCATCACAACTTGGAGATCAAGATTAGAGACTTTCTTTTAAGTAATTTCTTGTTCTTTAGTTTATTTCCTTTTAGTTTATGTTGGATATTAGTTTAGTTCTTGGCATGTCTATGGCTAGGAACTAACTTAATTTAG
The DNA here is from genome assembly GCA_029844215.1 of Przewalskia tangutica. NCBI lineage: Eukaryota > Viridiplantae > Streptophyta > Magnoliopsida > Solanales > Solanaceae > Przewalskia > Przewalskia tangutica. The sequence continues at coordinate 47,240,264 of CM056727.1, read as the reverse complement.
GGCTTTCCATATCGAATCGCTTGAAACTCATTCTTATGAATTAATGTATGTTTTGGTTTCTTCTTATTATTGTTGAGATTTATTCAATATTTATTTTGATTGCTTGGTAATTAATTGATCACTAATTATCATAACATATATGATTTCTAATCGAAAACCGAAAGGGGAGATTGTGAATATGCTATAGTTGAATAAACATAGGTTAAATCGTGGACGAAAGTACCCCGATACTTGTGTAGCTTAATAGGTCATTGATCTTAATCCTCCTTTATAGTCAATCTTGTCATCGAAAGATAGAAGGGTTCTATATTGAGGTTGAGTGTTTATATTACCTTAACATGAGTATAAAACGGCTTAGTTAACCTGCTATCTCAAAATAGAAGAAGAACCATAATTAATTGCATTAACAAATAAGATGAGCGGATAGTTGAGGAGATTTGGAAGCTCTATTTCCACCATATCTGAAGTAAAATAAAGTAAATTAGTTAGCATCTATAATCATAGCTATAAACAATTCATCAAATATTCGGTTACCAAATAGATACCATAGAATAGAGGTTGATAATTGGACACTAATCCCTGAGGACGATAACTCGGTCTTCTAGACTATATTACTTGTCACGACACGTGCACTTGTGTTTAGTGTGTGCATGAATCGCGCATCAAGTTTTTGGCGCCGTTGCCGGGGATTGACGTAGTTCAATATCATTCTTTCTATTCCTAATATCTAATTTGTTTTTTTTTATTTTTTTATTGGTAGAACCGTGCGCCGTGATCCGTTTGTTGATTTTGATCTGTTGCAGGCATCTAATTTATGCGAAGGAGAAGATGAGCAGATACACTTGTTCCCTTCAACCCGGAGATTGAAAAGACTTGCAAGCAGAACATGAGAAACAAATGAATTTTGGCCTTAATAGTAATGGGAGGCTTGCAGAATAATAATGAGATGAACGAAGGGTTAGGTGATCATCAACCTAACCAAAGGATGCCCCGGAGGTTACCAATGGATGTGGAAGAAAGGATCCAGGTCCAAGCTGAGAGAAGCTTCGGAGATTATGTGCTGCCAAGGGTTAATGGAGCACAGACTTGCATCAGGCTCCCAGTAATAGGAGCAAATAATTTCGAAATCAAGCCTGCGATCCTGAGTATGGTGCAAAATACTGTTCAATTCGGAGGGTTGCCATCAGAAGATCATCATATGCACATAGCGAACTTCTTGGAGTTGTGTGCAACTTTCAAGTATAATGGCGTTACTGACGCCGCCATCCGATTGAGGCTCTTTCCCTTCTCACTCAGCGGTAGAGCGAAAGTTTGGTTGAATTCCGTACAGATTCTATATTCACATGGCAGGAGTTGGCACAGAAGTTCTTATCAAAGTTCTTTCCACCGTCCAAAGCCGCTAAGCTGAGAGGGGAGTTGAACAATTTTTACCAGGCTGATGGAGAGTCACTCTATGAGGCTTGGGAGAGATTTAAAGATTTACAAAGAAAGTGTCCACATCATAGCATTGAGCTGTGGAATTTGGTCCATATTTTCTACAATGGGCTAAGTGGGACCACAAGAACTATCATTGATGCAGCTGCAGGTGGAACCTTTATGAGAAAGACAGCACATGAGGCCCATGATTTGCTAGAAGACATGGCCACCAATAACCATGTGACAGAGGATAGAGGGGTGAGTGGAAGAAGAGCAATAGGAGTTCATGAGATCGACGCCATCACAGCGTTAAATGCACAAGTTGCTCTATTGACCAAGCAACTGCAGCAGAGCTCAGTGTCAGTAAATGCAGTGCAGATGCCACTGACTTGTGAGATGTGTGGGGGTCCTCATACTTTTGATAGGTGACCATCAGTAGACCCCAACAATATCCCTATGGAACAAGCAGAATGCCAGGCAGTGGGGAATTACCCAAGGCCCCAGAATAACCCTTACTCAAACACTTACAATCCAGGGTGGAGAAATCACCCTAACGTTTCATGGAGGGGTGATCAAGGGCAGCAGAATCAGTTTCGAGGCCAATACCAAAATCAACAATCATTCAACCAGGCCTCATCTTCACAATAATTCAGTGCACCTGCTCAACAAGAAAAACCAGATGAGTTGAGAGCAGCCCTGTTGACACTCACCAACTCACAGACCTAGTTCATGACAGAGACAAGATCCTCTATCAGGAATTTGGAGACGCGGGTGGGACAACTAGCAAAGATGGCAAACAACAGGCCACAGGGCACTCTGCCTAACAATACAGAGATGAACCCCAGATAACAGTGCCAAGCGGTGCAGCTAAGAAATTGAAAGCAGCTAGAACAACCTACACTCCAGCCTGTGGTAGAACAGAGAGTAAATGCAGAGAAAAAGGGGGTTACTGAAGACCGCCCTATGTTAGAGAAAGTTCCAACAGTCCCAGTGAGGGAATACACAGAGAAGATTCCGTACCCTCAGAGGTTGCAAAGGAAGGCAGTTGATAAGCAATTCTCCAAGTTCTTGGAGGTATTCAGAAAGCTGCACATTAACATTCCGTTCATTGAGGCATTGGAGCAAATGCCTACTTATTTTAAATTCATGAAGGAAATTCTTGGGAAGAAGAAAAAGCTAGCTGAGTATGAGACAGTGGCATTAACGGAGGAATGTAGTGCCATCCTGCAGAAGAAATTTCCCCCCAAACTCAAGGATCCAGGGAGTTTCACATTGCCTTGCACAATTGGCAGGGTGACATGTAACAGGGCCCTGTGTGATTTGGGGGCCAGTGTAAATCTCATGCCCTTGTCCGTTTTCAAGAGGTTGGGGTTGGGTGAAGCCAAACCAACCACTGTGAGCTTGCAGTTGGCGGATAGGACAGTGGTGCATCCCAGGGGAATGATTGAAGATGTATTAGTTAAGGTGGGAAAATTCTTCTTTCCTGCGGACTTCCTCATCCTTGACATGGAGGAAGATGATGAGATCCCTATCATATTGGGAAGACCATTCTTGGCAACTGGGAGTGCCCTGATTGATGTGGAGAAGGGCGAGCTGACACTCAGAGTGAAGAATGAAGAGATGGTGTTCAAGCTGTTTAAACACATCGTTGAACCCCCAGTCATAAGCAAGTGTTTTGCAGTCAGCACTATCAGCACGTTGGTTGAGCCAGCACAGGCCAAGGCAAGGGAAATAAGTCCGCCAGTACAGGTGAACAACGCTAAACCTTCTCTTGAGAAAAAAGAGAAAAAGAAAAACAGAAGGCGGAAGCGAAAAATGATTATGAAATGGATAGGCTGTGGGGTTAGTTTACCCCATGCCTCTTGATAAGGAACTTGCGTCCGGCTAAAAGACGTTAAAGACAGCGCTACTTGGGAGGCAACCCAAGGTTATTTTATTTTATTTTATGCAATTTAAGCTTTAGTTAGAACATTCTCACGGGAGGTATTGTTTGCATGTTGTGATGACAGGTACAGGGCCAAAAATTGGAGGACGAAAACGTGAAGAGAAGAAAAAAAATCGGCTCGGCACCAGTTGTAGGACCGCGACGCCGAAAGTCCAGAAGGTCTCTGAAGTTTGGGCGCCACGGTGCCGGAAGTTCAGAGGATCACAGATGTTTGGGCGCCACAGCGCCGATTGCAGGGCCACGGCGCCGCGACAAAAAATCTGAAATTTAAATGAGCCCTAATCCGATTTTCCCTTCTCCAAATCAAAAATCCAAAACCCTTCCTCTCTCCAAAACCCACAAAATCAGCCCTTTTACTTAAAAATATTCTACAAACTAAACTCAATCACAACCAAAGTACTTAAATTCCTTACACCCTTAGCCATCTCAAACAACAACTCTCATTTCATTGCCTCAATCCATCACTAGAAATAAGAAAATCTTGAAGAACACCGTCCAAGGTAACTTTCATCACTTTTCTTGAAACAATCAGGGGAGGTAATAGGTTTGGGGATGTGCTTCATTGGTGGATAGTGTGTGGTGTGTTAAGGTTGGGTGTGAAAAATTTCGCGGAAGATTATACGTAGTGAGCGTGGGGTGTTGTACCAGTGCTTTGAGTGAAGTTTGGGGGTTGAATGGTGTTGCAGTTTGCTGATTACGATGTGTGTTGATTGGTTTGATTGATAGCTGCTGGATAAGATCACTGAACAAAGAAAATGCTGCCGAATTTATCTAAAAATGTCTGTCAAGAAGAGGAGAGCTTCAACATCCACCTCCGTCCCTCAATATGATGCTACTAGGTTTGTCAGTAAAAAAACACAAGAGAGATATTACAAACTTAGTACTAGACCCTTGATCCCTGAGAGAGGAATGGAGTACCAAAGAGAGTCATTTGAGGATGGAGATGTCTATGAGCCTATTCGGGCGATGATAGAGGTCATGGAGTGGAAGAGATTTGTTAATCTGAAAAGAATAGTACCACAGAACACCGTAATGGTGAAAGAATTCTATGTTAACTTTCCGGAGAGGATAAATGGTAGGTGCTTTGTGAGAGGACAGTATGTGTCTGTGACGGCTGAAGTGGTGAATGAGCTATTAAGAACATCCGACGTTGAAGAAAAAGGTGATGATCGAAGCTATTTCAGAACCTGGTCTAGAGACGCCAACAACATCGACTGTGATATCATCGCAAGCACATTATGCAGCGAGAAGGAGACCAGCACCAGAACCAGCACCGGCAGAGGTCATCATGGATGAAGATGAGCACGAGGCAGAGGCTCAAGGCGTAAGCAGTGCGGCGCCACGGCCACCTGGATTTAGAACCTTCGGTGCCTATAATGGAGCAGTTGCTCATGAACCAGATGAGGATGATGCAGAATTTTGACATAATGATACAAGGTCAACAGGACCTGAGGCAAGGATAGCAAGAACTAAGGCAGGAGCAACAACAGTTGCACCAGAGATTTGATGAGATGAGTTCCTTGTTCAACCAGTGGTCCATGCATTATCCGCCGCCACCATTTTAAACCAAGTTTGTAAGTTGTACTGTTTTTCTTTTATTTTTAAGTCTTGCACACATTGGGGACAATGTGTGATTTAGGTTTGGGGGGTGTTTTATTGTTTTGATTCTTTTTGATTTGTTTTGTGTAGTTTTGAGTATTCCCGAAGGCGTCGCCATGCTCGCCTTTTGCGCTGTGGCGAGGCGACCAAATGGCGCGCCTTTAAGAGGTTTTTGGGGCTGCTTTACTTATGGGTATTTTCGTCATTTTAAGTGTTTTTTAAACCCTAATGTTACATAAATGTTACATAACAGTCGATTTTTAGCCATTCCCCAACATTCTTCTACTTCTTCATTCTTCTACTTCTTTCTTCTATCATTACTTCAATTTCATCAACAAATCGTGAAGATTTCATCAAGAAATTTTAAAATTGAATCTCCTCAAGGTAAGTTCTTTCTTCTTAAAATGTTGTAATTCGTAAAACAAGCTTGATCATTATTGGAACCCAAATATGGCTATAACTTAAGATATAGGCGAAATGATGCATACAACGTTTAGAATGGACTGTTTTTTTGGAATAAACTGATTTTTTTATAAGGTCCCAAACTGAGTTTTCAAAATCGACACAAAGATAAACATTTATACTTTGCTTAAATGAATAAACTGGTTTTTTATAAAGCCTTGGACTTGGACCGAATTTGGAATTCCCATAGCTATTAGACATCGAGCAACAATGTGCACCAGGTAATATATACTATTGCATTTAATTCATTATTGCATTTTATTATATTACTTAGTTTTGTTATTGATAATAAATTAAATGTTTTAGCTGAATGGTGGGTGAACTATGGTGCAACGTCACCAAACTTGCAAAAGTTTGTCGTACGAGTACTCAGTCTTGTTTGTAGTTCATCTGGATGTAAAAGAAACTGGAGCTTCTTTGAACATGTAAGTAAGAATAATTGAAAAATATGTTGGTTTTTATTTTATAAAGTATACTTGTTAATTTCTTTATTAATTGTGATAGGTTCATAGCAAAAAGAGCAATAGACTTTCTCAACATCGCTTGAACGATTTGGTGTATATCAAGTACAATAGAGCTTTAAAGTGACGATATCATTTGCGTGGCCAAATTGATTCGATTGCTTTGAGTGATATTGATGATGCCAATGAGTGGTTGACTGGTGAACCGGAAAAGACATCGTCTGATACTAGTGTTGTAATTGATGATGAATATGATGATGATGATGTTGATCTGGCAGGTATTGATGTTGGAGAAGATGAGACGGATGAACTGGACTACAATCTTAGATCTCAAAATCCTTCTTCTTCAGTTGCTCGTTCTTCAGTTGCCTGTTCAAAAAAGAGAATGCTTATTGATGAGGATTCAGAAGAAGAAATGACTCATTTATGGGACATAAATGAACAAAATGTGGGAGGAGATAACTCTCTGTATGATGAAGACTATTGATGTATTTGTTAAGTCGAACCTTGAATTGTAATTGAATGGTTAAAAAAATTAAGTTATTTGTGTCTTATATTATTTGTAAGACTAAATTTTATTACAATTGAAGTACTTAACTATTTATAGCAAATTAGTCTTTATAATATTTTTATTTTATTATATATTTCATTATAATACTATTATTCAGGTAAATAGTGTCATGATCCAAAAGCGGCGTCGCGCACACATGCATGATGCGCCATTTAAAACTATGTCCCTAGTATCTAAGGAGAAAATAACGTACAACAGCCAAGAACAAGAAAGAAAGGCAAGAAAATAAAGAAACCCTAGTAGCAAGACGAGGAGGAAACGCTCAACTAAATTCAGGTTAGATTCTATGTTATACGGTTGAGTTAATCTATTCATGATCCTACCGAGATCTGCGACGATGCTCGCCTCAGAGTTTTGATTCAAAGGTGTGAGAAGTTCTTATAATGATGTGTTGTAGAATGAAATCAAATTTTTAAAGGAGTCATTACACGGAAATTCCACAATCCACTTGAACAAGAGAAACTTGAGGGATTATCATGGCATAATGATTACACAACATATAAAACGTGAAAACTGTATATATCCGTATGGAATATAAGAATATATTGTGAATAAGAGTTGTAGAGTTATCTGTTCCCGTCAGTTTTATATCTTACGAAGATAAATCCGACTTATGGGTTGAAAGTTATGACTGTTTAAAGTTTTTGCCTCGTGTTACCGAAACCCAGGCGACACAGCATATAAAACGTGAAAACTGTACAAATCCGTAAGGAATATGAAAATATGGGCTGAATGAAAGTTGTATATTTCTCTGTTCCCGTCATTTGATATCTTACGAAGATAATTCCGACTTATGTCTTGAAAGTTATGACTGTTCAAAGTTTTGCCTTGTTTTACAAAAATTCTGGAAAGTTGAAAGAAAGGAATGTTATTTGAAATTCCTGAAGTTATGCTAATATTTTTATAGGGGTATGAGTTTAGTCATACAATGGAAATGGTAAAGATCTTATTAATATAAATATTGCAATATGGGTGTCCTTAGATTCGTATTATAATGTAGTTCATATATTTTCTAGATTTTAATCGTTCAGAGGCCCTACGCAAGGGGAAGACATTGGTTTAATTGTTCGTGGCACCCGCTCGACATTGAGGTAGGTTATGGTTTACTTTAGTTAGACTCTAATTAGAGAATCGTATGTAGTCGGATGAAGTCACGGGGATAGCATGATAGGCCTTCGGGAAGGAAGTGGAGATGAATTACCATTACGTTGGTTCTGTCAGCTGTTATGTGGGCTTATCGCCATATGTGTCATTTTCTGTGATTACCACCTAATTTGACTTGTACTTGTTGATTGTATATTGGTGACACGTGTTGAGACTTGATTTCATATTTGACATAATTTTCATATTATTTTGTGATGATGGTGAGGTGAGAGATTGGGAGTGATTGCCTCCGAGGTTTCTGCCGGAGAGCGGGAGAGATTGCCTCCGAGGTTTCTGTCGGAGAGCGGGAGTGATTGCCTCTGAGGTTTCTGCCGGAGAGCGGAAGTGATTGCCTCCGAGGTTTCTGCCGGAGAGCGGGAGTGATTGCCTCCGAGGTTTCTGCCGGAGAGCGGGAGTGATTGCCTCCGACGTTTCTGCCAGAGAGCGGGAGTGATTTCCTCCGAGGTTCTGCCGAAAAGAGGGAGTGATTGCCTCCGAGGTTTCTGCCGGAGAGCGGGAGTGATAGCCTCTGAGGTTTCTGCTGGAGAGCGGGAGTGATTGCCTCCGAGGTTTCTGCTGGAGAGCGGGAGTGATAGCCTCCGAGGTTTCTACCGGAGAGCGGGAGTGATTGCCTCCGAGGTTTCTGCCGGAGAGCGGGCGTGATTGCCTCCGAGGTTCTGCCGGAGAGCGGGAGTGATGCCTCAGAGGTTTACGAGAGAGGAGTGATTTCCGAGGTTTCTGACGAGAGTGGAGTGATTACCTCGAGCTTACGAGAGCGGGAGTGATTGAGGTGACATTGCATTGCATTGCATTCATCCACTCATATTTTGACTGATCATTTGGTGAATTATATCTATCTTGGTTGATTTCATGATTTCTTTACGCTTTACTTGCATATGATACGTGACCATGGTTGATTGCTCTATGTGCTACTTGTTGGTTTCAACTTCTTCATGCGTTATCTAATCACTGTCGGCCTATGATGCTTACCGGTACTAGTGTTGTACTGATACTACTCTTGCTGCACTTTTGTTGAGTGCAGAGTACGATCCAGGTTTCAGTTCTACGCCCCGTGGCTGATTCGCGAGGTGGACATCTTTTAGTCATTCAGGGTGAGCTACTTGGTCGTCTGTGGCCCCTGAAGGGCTTCTTAGTTAATTCCATTTTTCTTTGGTTATTGACAGACATTATGTAGCCTTCGGGCATTTTTTCAGACTTCTATTTTTCAGATTTGTTAGTGCTCTTATACTCTTTTGACCAAATTTTGAGAAATAAAGTGTTTAAGACTTATAATTTCTTTTTCTTGTTTATTTTTCCGCTGATTTACCTTGTTAAAGAGAATGTGGTTCGCCTACTCGGGGGAATAGGGTAGGTGCCATCACGACTCGTGATTTGGGTCGTGACACACCCCCCTTCTTTAATTTTCGGAGCCCAACTCAGGGGGCCCAACTGGACCAAACGACCCAACCCAAAGCCCATCGCCCAACCTCCCATTCCCTTTATCCCCTTTAAACCTAAACCCAAACTACAAAAAAAAAAAAACCATCTCTTTAAAATCAGCCCCCATTTCCCTATCTCTTCAATCTGCCGCCGCCGCCCCAATCCCCGCCATATTATTCGGTGGATTTTCCGACCACAAAATCCGCCGAAAAATCTGGACGTATACCCTCACCCCCCCTGCCCATTTATTCAATTACCCTTCACCTCCATATAATACATTCTCCTTCATCCCTCACCCCTCTCTCCCGTCGACCTCTCTCTTACACCACACCTCCGTCGAACCAACACCCCCGTTGAACCAACACCACTGTCGAACTCCAAACCCTGTCACCGACGAATGACCCGTACCCATCACCGATCCCCACTGTCCCGTCGACCACTGTTCCATCGACCTATCACTGCCATTGTTGGACAATCACTGGCGGCGTCGCTTCGGTGTTGCACTGTTGAAGTGACGCCGCCGCTGCTCACTGCCTTTTTGTGTTGTTGAAACCCGACGGGGTTTGAAATCCGGCGATGACATTGCTTGTTTCTCTTTCGTTACTATTATATTACTGTTGGTTTTGGACTGATTTTCGCCATGTTTGTTGGCTGATTTTAGCCTTGTTGTTGGACTGATTTTCGGCCATTTTTGCTACTTATTTTTGCCATTTTTGCTACTTATTTTTTGGCATTTTCGCTACTTATTTTTTGGCTATTTTTACTACTTATTTTTGGCTATTTGACTACTTATTTTTGGCTATTTGACTACTGATTTTCTCCATGTTTGTTGGCTGATTTTCGCCATGTTTATTGGCTGATTTTAGCCTTGTTGCTGGACTGATTTGGTCATTGTTGCTGGACTGATTTTCGGCCATTTTTTCTACTGATTTTCGGTTATGTTCGCTACTTTTTTTTGGCTATTTTTTATATTGATTTTGAACTGATTTTAGGCCATTTTGCTCACGATTTTTGGCTATTTTGGTGATTTTATTGTGCAGAGGTGATTCAAGCGATTTTGCCCTTCTATGTTTTATTAAACTAACCGGAACAAATTTTTGTTCCGGATGAACAGATACACTTTTATTTTACTGATTTGAACAAATTCTATCCTTGGCCGATGAAGAAATCTCCGTATGATTTCCAAGGTCTCCCCTGTACAAAAGACGGGTTTTATTTTTAGTTTATTAATTAATTCTTTTTGAAAATTATTTACTCTCTTACTAACACATTTACTAAGTGTTTATGCAGGTACCCGAAGATACATTTCAAGAATATGCTCCGGAATTCCATTCTTTTTGTTGTTGTATTTTAATTTTAAATTCATTTCATTTTGTACTGCATTTTATTGTAATTGAAAATGCTTAGAATAGGTAGAATAAAAAGCATGATGTATAATTAACCTAGGTTTGATCGGATAATCGCAAGTTAGCGGATCTTAAAGGATGCCTAACCCCTTCCCTTTAGGATAATAAAGAATTCTGATAAAAAATCTCATTAATTTTGCAGACTATTAAATGGAGATCAATCGCAGTATTTTTATTGCAATAGTACAAGTGTCCTAATTCACTTAACTAATTAGGTGACGACTCCTCAATACAAACATTTTTGCTCCATCCAGGGAACCGCGCCAGAGAGCAACACTGCGGATACCGTTCGGACCCCGAGGTAAAAAATCGGCGCGACAGCATGGCGACTCCGCTGGGGATATCAGGTTCTTGACCATTGCAAACCCATGTTAATTAAATATGGAGCTTTATTTTTTTCTTTTATTTCTTTATAAATGCTTTAAATTGTTTGCTTTTAATTTTGTGATTAACTGCTTTAATTGGTACTTTCTTTTACTGTTTTCCTTAAACTGGCATTCCGCTCATACTTTTTCCACTCTAGAAAATTCACACAATCACTTATTACACGCGAGGTGTGTTTTGCGCACCCGCAAATTTCTTTCAATAAATCCAAATTTTAGGAGAGTTAGCATTTTGCGCGGAGTTGTCCGGTTCGTTTGGACGGACGCGTAGCCTTCTCACTCGAGTAGTCCGCTCGAGAACCTTGTGTCTAGTAAGCCATATCATAGAAAGTTTAGAATAGAGTTATACTCCCTTTATCTTAAGGCATGCATGCATACATCGTAGGTGGGTCGAACCTTGGTATCGTCTCCACAATTTGGGTGCATACACCAATTATCGACGGGTTTCACAACCCAACGATCAATCATCATATATGTGTAGCGTGATTAAGATAGACGAACTCAAGACTAATCATGATATGCCAAAATTGGAAAATGTACTTTCATCATTTCCAACAAAAGCATTAATGTTTAGCTACTTGGATCAATCTGTCACAATCTCACATATTTAGCATTTAGGTCCACCTCTGACATAAGAGAGGACTCATGCATATTAGGGCACGCGTTTGATTCACATATTTTTTGCTTACTATTGTTTGTCGCTAGCAATTTTGTACAAATTATTTAAAACAATAATTATCCTTTAAACTTTGTACATATCATATCATGTGCTTGAAAACTCCGGGCACGAGCACTTGTATTTTTGCACTTTTTGTTGTCACCCTGCAGTCAAGACTTCTACTGAATAAATCGGTCTTGAACATCATGATTTGGACGTTGTGAAGCATCAACCTCCAGTCCGGTCGAATCAATCAGGGGAGTCTTTGACTATATTATCACACCCTTACATTATATTATTTTATAACTTTTCTACTCTCACTCATTTCTCATATTTTTTGCAGGAAGACTGTCCTCGCAAACAGTCGAGGCGGTCGAAAAAAATCATCACAAAATAACCGAGAGTTATGTTGACTGAAAGAAGTCAGCTAATACTAGATTCAACGAAACATCACTCTGAGTTGTCTTTATTTTTGTATTGTCTACATACTCGCATATTCAATTCATATGTTTAGTTTTCGTTACATATTTTCTTTTATATCATGCATTGCACAACATATCTCTCGAACTACGCATGTCTGATTCTCACTATACAGTGTGATACGTAGGCAACCCATCTTGGGTTCGACACCACATAAAAGAAATTAAAAAAATGAAATGATAATAATAAAAGGAATGACATATTTGGTTCACCCATGCATTTCATTCATTTTATCACATACATTCATTTTCCATTACAATCATCATATCACATACATTCATTTCATTCATTTTATCACATATATTTATTTTTCATTACATTCATCATATTTACATTCATTTTTCATTACATTCATCATATCATTTACATTCATTTTTCATTACATTCATTCTATTACGAACATTCATTTTTTCATTACATTCATTTTTCATTTCATTCATTCTATCATACACATTCATTTTTCATTACATTCATCATATCATTTACATTCATTTTTCATTACATTCATTGTATTACGGACATTCATTTTTTCATTACATTCATTTTTCATTTCATTCATTCTATCACATACATTCATTTTTCATTACATTCATCATATCATTTTTCATTACATTCATTCTATTACGGACATTCATTTTTTCATTACATTTATTCTATCACGGACATTCATTTTTTAATTACATTCATTCTATCACAGACATTCATTTTTCATTACATTCATCATATCATGGGCAATTATTTTACTTTGCATTCACTCTATAATAGACAATCATTTATTTTGCATAATTTTTACTCTTATCATCCTATCATATATGAATTCTTTTTAAGCATACATTCTATAACATATCTGAATGAACTACGCATATCTGATTCCCTCGGTGGGATATGTAGGCAGCCCTATGCGGGTTCGGTTCCCTTTATTCAAACAATACAAAAAAAAATTATTCATAAATACAAAAAAAACGTTATCCAAAAATACAAAAACATTTTTTAAGTATTATTGTTTGACTTGGTTGATACCAACACAGTTAGGAGTGTGCATAGAAAAGAACGAGTAATAATCAGTATTGGGTTGACTTCGTGGTAAACCATAGATTCTTTGGTTACCTCTCACGCACACCTGTAATGACATTGTCTTGCATGCATTTAAGATAAGAACGAAATCAACCTCATCGTTTCATGTGCATTGTGTGGTGAGTTTTAGAATAAGTTCAATTGCATTGCATTGTGATCTAGAACTTGGCCCGAATGTTTGTTGAGGCGAAATCCTGAGTAACACTCGGTATAGGAAATGATTGTAGGCTTTCTTTGATCCGTTTGAGCATTTTCAACCTACCAAATAGCATTATTCGTAGTACACCCCTTTGAGCCTAAAGAATATTCTTTCAACAACCGCATATTACACTTATACCCTTTCTGAGTGCATACGCACTATCCCTCTCTTGGCCCGACCTCCTTGAGCGCTTTAGAAATGTGCAAGTGACTGACAAAATCGTAGTTGAAGTTTTCAAATACAAAAATTGTCAAATCCCAAAAGGGAAAGAAAAAAAATGACGACTTCACAAAAAGAAGAAATCAAAAGCCCCGACATTATAAAAAATGATGAATGAAATGAGAAAATAACTCTGAAAAAAAGGGGCTCCAAACGAAAGATTCAAAAAGAAGTCAGTACAAAAGAACTGAGACAAAAAAAAAGGAAACAGGTCAGCATTAAAGTGCACAAATATCAAGCACGGACGTAGTCCAACGCTCAAGGAAGGATTAATCACTCCTTACCCAAATGATATTCATCCCTTCCCCCAAACCTACATTACAAGCCCGTGACAAGCCCTACATGATCTTATACTGAGGGTTCTCACATTAGTGAATACTTACATGACGGTCAAGCCTATGATATCACAACTGCATGCATTGAACATCTTTCTGAGTGTGAGCGTGTTTCCCTAAAACGTCCCAAAATTCAAAATACTAGAATATATGTGAGGATGAAACTTTCTTTCAGTGAGGGCATTTGAAACATGAGGATGCGTATAGTTTGAAATCTTTGCTTGAAGCAAGTGTCGACACTCAGGTATGTCTGAGGTACCATCTGAAACTGTGTGAATTATACTGGAGTCAGTCTCGGTTAGACTGAAACAAAAAAAATGGAAATCCTAAACACAATACTAATTGTTGGTATCAACTGAAGTTAGAACGTGATGCTATCTTTCCACCTTTTCAGGAAAAAAACAACAAAAAATACATTTATTGAAAATCTTCTTTTACTTTTCACGAACTACGTCTTGACCTGATTCCCTCGGGGGGATACGTAGGCGGCCACATCGGCTTCGGTCCCACATTATTGAAAATCATAAAAAAAATCATTTTTTGCATCACGAACTACGTCTTGACCTGATTCCCTCGGTGGATACGTAGACGACCACATCGGCTTCGGTCCCACATTATTGAAAATCATAAAATTCTCATTTTTTGCATCACGAACTACATCTTGACCTGATTCCCTCGGCGGGATACGTAGGCAGCCACTAGGGGCGTTCATTTCGATCTGATCGATTCAATCCGCGATCCGGTCGATCCGATCCGAAAAAAATCGGATCGGATACGGATCACAATTTTCTTAATTTCGAATATCCGAAATATCCGATTTTTTTATTTTCTTTTAATTTTGGTTTCTAATTTTTAAAAAGAATGACCTTTTGTTAAAATAAGAAATAACTTAAATTGAATTATAATTTTTATTTGATCTTAATAATTTTATTTGATCTTATAATAGTGGGAAAATATAAATCTTTCAGTATTGAATGCATAAATCAACGCGGATTTATGTTATATTAAATTAATCTTTTATCATTGGCTTATGCTTAATACATACATATATAGACAATGAAACAACTTTAAAAAATATATGGTACTAAAAAAAGACAATATACTCCTAGTCTACTTTTATGCAAGTGAAAAAATCTACAAAATAGGTGTTCAAACATGTATTACTTTACAGGATCATGTCTCTCGCTTTACATGCATTACTTGATCGATTTAGCACAGCAACGAGATTATACACCGCCAATCCTTCAACTCTTACTACGTTTCCCACATGATCCATCAATCTCATTTTTTTCCATTTACCAACCTCTAATAGATAAAATTACCCCACCAAATAAATTATTTTTTATAAAATCCAACAAACTAATAACGATTAGAAGTATAAATTGTGTCTACATTCAATTCTGTATGGCAAATATTAAAGTCTATTTGAACGTGTAAAACACATTTTCTGCTAGTACTGTAGAGAAACACACAACAAACTGTATTACAGTGTTGCTGGCAAGGGGTGTTCATTTCGGATATCCGGTTATTCGATCCGAAATTTTTGGATATCCGAAATTTCGGATCGGATTCGAATCATAGTTTTACCGATCCGAAATGAACACCTCTAACAGCCACATCGGCTTCGGTCACATCATTCAGAAAATGAGGCATTTTTTAGGGTTGCATTCTGATCTATCATTGTACATCACATGTGTCCCCACATTAGATTTTCATCCATGTTTAATACAAAAAAAACAAAGCATTTTCGGCCTCAGGGTCACTTTCTGTATTGCGCATGTACACCGGCGTCATCTTCACTTCGTCCATACAACGACGAACATCTGCATTGCGCCTGTACACCGGCGCCATTTTCATTTCGTCTATACAACGATGACATCTGCATTGCGCCTGTACACCGGCGTCATTTTCATTTTGTCTATACAACGACGATATCTGCATTGCGCCTGTACACCGGCGCCATTTTCATTTCATCCATACAATGATGACATCTGCATTGCGCCAGTACACCGACTTCATCTTTCATTTCGTCCATACAACGACGACATCTGCATTGCGCCTGTACACCGGCGTCTTCCTCACTTCGTCTATACAACGACAACATTTGCATTGCGCCTGTACACCGATGTCATCTTCACTTCGTCCATACAATGATGAACATCTGCATTGCGTCTGTAAACCGACGTCATTTTCATTTCGTCTATACAACGACGACATCTGCATTGCGCCTGTACACCGGTGCCATTTTCATTTCGTCCATACAATGACGAAATCTGCATTGCGCCTGTATACCGACGTCATTTTTCATTTCGTCCATACAACGACGATATCTGCATTGTGCCTATACACCGGCGTCATCCTCACTTCGTCTATACAACGACAACATCTGCATTGCGTCTGTACATCGGCGTCATCATTTATTTTGTCTATACAACGACGACATCTGCATTGCACTTGTACACCGGCGCCATTTTCATTTCATCCATACAATGACGACATCTGCATTGCGCCTGTACACCGGCGTCATCTTTCATTTCGTCCATACAACGACGACATCTGCATTGCGCCTGTACACCGACGTCATTCTCACTTCGTCTATACAACGACGACTTTTGCATTGCGCCTGTACACCGGCGTCATATTCACTTCGTCCATACAACGACGAACATCTACATTATTGCTGGACTGATTTAGTCATTGTTGTTGGACTGATTTTCGGCTATTTGTGTTGACACCCAATTTTGACCCTCTCGTCCAGTCATTAACTATAAAATTACACTAATTTTTCAAAATAATTTTAACAATTTTATAATAATAAAATGCAACAATAAAACATTAATATATGCATAAATAAGCGATTTAATAATGGCATCGCGTTTTACGTAGAGTATTAAGCAATTTGAATCTCACGTCTGCATTCATTATTTTTCATAAACATTATTCATAATTTAAGCCCTATTCTATTTCCATTAATTCTTAATAATTAAATAATAATAAATACATAGATAAATAAACAATTTAATAATGACATCACATTATAAAATATTAAGCACTAATCAAATAGCACGCCCGCATTTATTATTGTAATAATTTAAACCCGAGCTAAAATTAATAAATCACCTAAAGTCATATTAAGATAATTTAACTTTAACTTAAATAATGATAAAATATGCACAATAAATAAGATTTTAAATAATAGCGTTGCATTTATAAAAGCAATAAGCAATTCTTAAATGTCATATCCGCCTTTGTCATTTTAATAGTAAGCAATAATTAAAACCCCATTTATTTATCACTAATTAACTAATAACACCTAAAACTAACTCCTAAAACTAATACCTTAAACTCTACCTAACCCACAACTTAAATCCCACAAGCCCAACACCAAAGCCCAAAACCCGCGGCCCACTTCCCCTTATATTTTCGCCCCATCGTTCAAAGGCCTAACCAAAAACACTAAGAACAGAAAAAAGAAAATCAGTGAACCATCGCCGCCTCCTCCCCAATACCAAGATCTTTGCCAGATTTTTTGGGCTGGAGAATCCGGCGTAACCAAACTTCCCTTAACCAAATCGACACCCAAAATAACCCAAACCAGAATATACCTAAAGAATCCTCCCAAAATGGTAAAAATCGATACCCAAATCGCAGAAGAAATCGCACCATAAAAGGTTTACCTAATTTGGAACCAAAATCGTGACTACATATAGAGTCGTTTATACATGCAATAGGGCATCAGTTTTTTGACAGAGGAAAAGGTCAGTAAAATAATCAATTTGAAAATCAGCATTCTAGGGGCTAAGCATCGGTTTCTAGGGAGAAATTCGAAAAGACAGAGAAGGAAAAACAGTCGCGAAGTATAGGAAAGTCAGTGAAAATAAATCAAGAAATCAGCCTAAGAATCAATCCTTTAACGTTAGAAGCAATTCAATACCTCATCGCCTTTGAATCGCATAAGCAATAAACCCTCCGAGTGGATCGACGACTTGATACGCTGTCTCGGTTCGCTGCCCGGAGAAGGTAATACTTTACCCTTTAGTCTTAGATTTCGTTTTAACATTAATGTGTACAATATGTGTTTTGAACGACTGTTAAACGTGCGTTAAGTCGATGTCGGTGACTGTTTATGCTTATTAAGTTAATTGCTAAACCTGTTTAAGCTAATGCTAATTGTTATTAATCTTCGGGATTGTGATTATTAATGCGTTTAGGCTAATACTGGCATCTGTGGTGTGTTTGCACATGTGACTGAACAGATTAGCCACTGTTTGAATCTAGGATGTTAACTGTGAGTATGCCTGTCGAGAATTGATGTTTATTTGGGATAGCCTAGTTTGAATTCATTTTTGTCCATTCGGTTAACAAGCTGAGTGTATGGAGTCATCTAACTATTTATGATGTCAAGCTATGATCGATAAGTGATTACACTATCGCTTTTCCTCGTTAATCAGAAATTGCCTCCATTCTAACATGCTAAATACTCTAAAATATATTGTACTTTGGTTGTGAAGTTGCTTGCATACTGTCTAATCTGTTCTAGTCTTAAAAACTGTCACTATGATGATTTGCAATGTCTCTCAGTCTCCTCTATAGAATGAAGTGAGTTTGATTAAGAGCATCGGTGTTGGCAGCTTGTCTGATGAAATCATATTTATTACATGTTAATTTTAGTCATATTTGCATATAGTTCAGCTTGAAATCTTGTTTCTCTTCTACAAACATATGTGGAGGTAGTTAGGATAATTGAGGTTACTTAAAAGGTTTAGAGAATGATGTCGTTAACTAATTCCATGCTTGTCTGTTTACCCTGAGTTAAAAATGCAGTGAAATATGTAAAGATGTTCTCCCGTTTTCTTTTAGAATAACTGAGCATGAAGAATGTTAGTATTCAGTTTCCTTATCCCCAACATGTAGCATTGAGTATGCACATAACTCTAGTATACTTACATCATATTTGAGAACTTATATACTGCAGCAGGTATTCATGTATGTTGTATGTATTTCTTTGGGGCTATTTCTGTATTATAATTCCCATCTATATGTGTGTTAATAAATTGGCTTTAATTATTGGGTTTGTCGAAGGCTACTACTTCGGTTAAATCACACGGAAGCTGTCTTTCAATTGAAAAAATAAAAATGCTTGTCCGTCTTCTTCCGTTTTCCCTTTCTTATGTTAGCCAATCAACTTACCTGCTCCAGCCTTGGATTATAATTAAATATATCGCTTCTGGTTTATTAATTTTATGCGTTTGTGCATCAAGATTAGTCTGTACTTAGTTGCAGCAGTCGTCATCCATCTTGTGTAATTTACTAGTTTATGATGCCTTGCGTAGCCCTGCTGGTCGTGTGATGTCTGGTTTTGGGAAAATTTATTATGTTTGATTGGCAAGTATGAATATGATTTTGTGTGTATGGTCCTATATAGTCCAATATATCCAGAATGTTACATGTGATGGGTTATTTGGCCGTTTCTTGCTAACTAATGTCTTCTACAAGTCGCATTACTGGTCGATGACCTTATTTTGGAAGCAGTCGAGATGCGAAAGAAATATGCACCTTTTTTTTCTTGTCCACAATCCATGTGTGGGTTTTGGTTTTTTTTGCATAGCAATGTATATAGTGAAATATTTCAAAATATTCGCCCTTTATTGCATACTCGACCATTTTGAAGAAATATGTATGTTTGGTATATCCTGGTCTATCATGATCCATTTTTGGCCTAATGAATTTCATGTAATCATGAAGGACACTTCCTGTTATTATCCTTTTTGAGTAGGGTTTAATTATTTACATCGAGTATTATTTGGGTTGATACTAATCCTTATATTTTTCTTATTTTTTACATGAAATGCATCGGAGCCGAATGAAGAGTCTCATTGCGAGACTCGTCATGAGCTACTTCAAATGAAGACTCGCATCCATGTTCATCATTCCCGCTTCAAGAATTCCAAAACAAATAAGGGTGGAATGACGTCGTCATCCATCTCAACTCTTTTTTACTCTCTTAATCTCCCTGCCTCATTCGTGTCTTTAATTTTATTATTTATAATTTTATTATCTAACTTTGTAATTAATAGGAGACATAGAACAATTAGCCTTTGAATAAATAAATTGGGCGGGTAGTTTTAAAATCAGAAATGCACTTCTAATTAAGGGTTTGTCATGCATGTCTAAACTTTTGTCTAACAATTTAATTTGCATATCTAATCATGAAATTCAGGCCTAGATTCCTCTCAATTGCAAAATTAAGTATTTTATGCATCATGTCATACTTATGTTAATCAAGATTAAGTTAGCAAGTAAATATATGCATTTAGTCAATAAATCAACTTTGCATCATTTTTTATAAATAAATGCATACCTTTGGACTTTACATGTATTGTTATAACATTAGCATTAT
Source organism: Przewalskia tangutica (assembly GCA_029844215.1). Classification (NCBI taxonomy): domain Eukaryota; kingdom Viridiplantae; phylum Streptophyta; class Magnoliopsida; order Solanales; family Solanaceae; genus Przewalskia; species Przewalskia tangutica. Next base: position 47,220,073 of record CM056727.1, on the reverse strand, counting down.
AAATCTTTTATCAAAATGCATCCTTTTATAAACACTTGTATCATCTTTCTCTTCAAATACTTTCAAAACATCCATTATCTCTAACATAATAATTAACCTAGGTTTGGCTGGACAACCGCAAGTTAGCGGATCTTAAAAGGTGTCTAACCCCTTCCCTCTAGATTAATAAAGAACTCTTACCCAGAATCTCATATAGTTTTGCAGACCATTTAAATGGAGTTAATGTTGACTTTACGTAGTTGACATGTAGGTGTCCTAATTCACCCAAACTAATTAGGTGGCGACTCCGCGAACCCTTAAGCACCCTTTTAGCACCTTTTAGCATTTAAGCTACTTTTAGCACCCTTTAGTAATTTAGCACCTTTTAGCATTTTATTTTTATTTCGAACATTTTTAAGCAGGAGTTGAATTTGTCGCGGTCGAAAAAGGGCGTGACAGAAATGGCGACTCCGCTGGGGATTTGAGGTTCTTGACCATAGCAAACTTAGGTTTATTATTGCTTGGCTTTATTTGCTTTTATTTGTTTTAAATGTCGTAAAATTGCTTGTTTTAATTTTGTATGTTTAACTGTTTTAATTGCTATTTGCTTTTACTGCTTTCCTTAAACTGGCATTTCGCTCATACTTTTTCCACTCTAGAAAATTCACACAATCACACGCTCACGCGCTGGTGTGTTTCGCGCACCCGCAAATTTCTTTCAAAATACCTAAATTTTAGTAGAGTTGGCGTCTGCGCGGAGTTAGATCGGTTCATCTGATCAGCCGCGTAGCCTTCTCACTCGAGTTGTCCGCTCGGGAACCTTGCGTCTAGTAAGTCAAATCTTAGCAAACTTAAGATAGAGCTATATCACCCTTTATATTAGGTCATGCATGCATACACCTTAGGGGGTCAATCCTTGGTATTGACACCACAATTAGGAAAACACCAAATTTGTCGACGGGTTTCTCAACCCAACGACCAACCAGCATACTATGTGTAGCGTAACAATGATAGACAAATCCAAGCCTAATCATGACATGCTGAAATTGGAGAAAGTGCATCGTCATTTGATCGTCATTTCCAACAAAAGCATTACAGTTTGACGGCTTGGACAAATCTATCATAACCTCGCATATGTGACGTTTAGGCCTACCTCTGGCATAAAGGGATCCCCATGCATGTTAGGACTCGCTTGCAATGTGACAATTTTTGTGCAACACATACTTGCTAAATGTTATTTACACCTTTGCAAAATCACGTGCTAATGCAGTTTGCTATATTTTGTGTAAAAGGATTTATCATCTTCCCCAAAGGTCGATTCGTATTTGACTAAGCAATGACAGAGCATCGATACTTCACAAGATCAAAGGCACGATCTTGTGACATGACTGATTCAAGGGCATTTGAGCAGAATGAGTCGGAACCCATCTTGGTTCCTATAGACAAAGTAGAGGTCTCAGAAAAGAAAAGCAGTGTAGATCCAGTCGGACACCTCGCCCAATTACCGCAACAAATGGCAAATCTGCAGGCCGAAATTAAAAGGCTCCGAAACCTCACCAAAGTACTCGTTAGTTCAAATAACCAAAACATCCAAAAACCTCCAAATTATTATCAATACCTTCCTACTCCTTATCTCGTTTATTACACTCAGCCAATATACAATGCACCCGTATATTCCACACAAAACCAAATGTCTACCATACCCCAGCCAAACACAAACCAAGATAAAAAAGCCACCACAAACCTATTTTCGTAATACATATGACAACACTTTGCGGTACCCACCCGTATATATGCTACAGCCAAAGGCCCGCCTACTAAATACCTACACACCCCACCTAAATGCCAAAGAAATGCCAGCCAAAATATACACCCATTTAGCCGAGCCTTTGTCGCAGCTATACGAGAGGTTGAGAGTTGCAGGGATACTCCAGCCAATTCCAAGGAATATTCCTAATCCCAAGTCCAAAGCTCATGATGAAAATAAAAGTTGTGCATACCATTCTGGAGCCATCGGACACGACATGGGAAAATGTTATACACTCAGAGACAAAATAAGGGAGCTGATCAAAGAGGGAGTCATTCAGGTGGAGGAGGCCTCCCCCAATAAGTACAATGACCCTCAAAGGAAGAGAGGTGTTCCCTGGCCAGAACCCGCTCTGCCTGAATCAGTCATTTATCTAAGCATGCACCGCGCAGAAGTCAAAAGAAAGAGATATTGATAGCAGATCATGAGGACACAACCAGTCATGATGCAGAGCAAGGAGGCGTACTGGAGGATTGGATTTGCATCCTTGTTCTCGTCCACCTAGAGTCTAGATAAGAAGATCAATTTAGCTTAGCAGAATAATTTAAAACTCGTATTTAAACTTTAATAATGTGTGCTTTTGTTTTGCTTGTAATTTGAATTACGTTTGACCTGATTCCCTTGGTGGGATACGTAGGCGGCCATATCGGCTTCAGTCCCACTTTTAGAAAAATTACAATCCCTTTTGCTTGTAATGGAACTACGTTTGACCTGATTCCCTTGGAGGATACGTAGGCGGCCATATCGGCTTCGGTCCCACCTTTAGAAATTTTAGTTTTACCCAATTTCGCTTGTAATGAACTACGTCATGACCTGATTCCCTCATGGGGATACGTAGGCGGCCTAAATCGGCTTCGGTCACGCCATTAGAAATCTCCCCATTGGCTCGCGTGCAACAGAATGCGTTTGGTTATTCTGAAAAGAGATATGAGCAATTTCCGCCAGAGTCAAGTCTTGCCCACACGCCCCGCATAACGTAAACTGGGACAATTTTGGGAAACGCACCGTGAAGAGATCATAATAAGGATTCCAGATAAGGTATTCGCTTGGTCAGATCACGTGTCATATTCGGCAAATTCGACAAGGCTTTTATACTTTATACACATTTCATATAAATGTTTTAAAAGATGTTTTTGTGCATACCTCATGAAAATGTTTTGTTTTGAAAATACTTTTGGGACACGCTACGTCAAAATGCTTTGCTACCAAATATATCAACAAGACCAGGCAGGGGTTACATGTCGAACAAATCGTAGCGTGGCGAGAAGCGATCAAGGCGCAAAATCAATCTGAACCGAACCCCACGAACTCACAAGTTTTCTTTGAGTGCAGATTCTTTCCCATTAGTAGAAGCAGAAAATGCAATAATAAGGCAGAGACAGGAGAAACAACAACAATACAACTTGGCAGTGATAAAAAGGGAAAAACAGCAGCAAAATTTAGGCGAAATGACAATCGTATTCGCATTATCCATCAAGTTCGTGCAGAGACTACATCAGCAATCGACAATCGCAGCATTCAGCAAGCGTTCGTAGCATCCAACAAGTCCGTGCAGAGACATCAGCAATCAGCAATCGCATCGTTCGAAGCGTTCGCGGCGTCCGGCCAAGTCGCTTGCGAGACTACATCGGCGATCGGCAATCGCGGCGTTAATGGCGTTCGCGGCGCCCGGCCAGTGCGTGAAGAGACTACATCAGCAATCGCAGTATTCGCAGCATCCAGCAAATCCGTGCAGAGACTACAACATTCAACAAGCATACGCAAGCCTTCAACGCGTTCGCGCAAGGACGAAATCTCAGTATTTCTAGCATCACATTAACACAACCGCCATCACATTTTACAGGATAACATTTCTACTCATACAGTTACATTGCTTATAAATTCATACGTTATCATTTTGCCTTAACAATTATGCACTAACCGTTTGCTTAAGTCTTAGCATGCAGGAGCAGGAGCACAATGTGGATTTTCTCTTACGGCGAACTGGGGCAATTTGTTAGGGGACCAACCTTCCCAACAAATGGCAGAAACGGCCTCGAGCGTCGGTCAACTCATCCCACATCACCAAATAGCCCAGCATCATTATAAGTCGATACCGGTACACCCCTAAGTTCAAGCCAGTTGTTTTTATTATTTTAACAACACGTCGACCCAGTGTCGTCATAACTTGACACTGAGATAAATTTTGAGTCTGTGTCAGCCCGCTTTGGTGTTTGATCATGGTAGTCCAGTGTCGTCATAACTCGACTCTATGGCAATTTTGGAGTCGCGTCAGCCTTGTATCAACTGCCCAGCATTTTTAATTCTGAAGATCGAGACAAAATTGGCTATAAGTCAACGTCTGTATCTGAAGAATCTTCCATCATTTCCATACAAAGAGGGACAAGTTGTAGACACCCAATTTTGACCCTCTCGTTCAGTCATTAACTATAAAATTACACTATTTTTTAAAAATAATTTAAACAATTTTATAATAATAAAATGCAACAATAAAACATTAATATATGCATAAATAAGTGATTTAATAATGGCATCGCATTATAAAATATTAAGCATTAATCAAATAGCACGCCCGCATTTATTATTGTAATAATTTAAACCCAAGCTAAAATTAATAAAGCACCTAAAGTCATATTAAGATAATTTAACTTTAACTTAAATAATGATAAAATATGCACAATAAATAAGATTTTAAATAATAGTGTTGCATTTATAAAAGCAATAAACAATCCTTAAATGTCATATCTGCATTTGTTATTTTAATAGTAAGCAATAATTAAAACCCCATTTATTTATCAGTAATTAACTAATAACACCTAAAACTAACTCCTAAAACTAATACCTTAAACTCTACCTAACCCACAATTTAAATCTCACAAGCCCAACACCAAAGCCCAAAACCCGCGGCCCACTTCCCCTTATATTTTCGCCCCATCGTTCAAAGGCCTAACCAAAAACACTAAGAACAGAAAAATGAAAATCAGCGAACCATCGCCTCCCCCAATCTGAGATCTTCGCCGGATTTTTCGGGCTGGAGAATCCGGCGTAACCAAACTTCCCTTAACCAAATCGACACCCAAAATTACCCTAACCAGAATATACCTAAAGAATCCTCTCAAAATGGTAAAAATCGATACCCAAATCGCAGAAGAAATCGCACCATAAAAGGTTTACCTAATTTGGAACCAAAATCATGACTACATATAGAGTCGTTTATACATGCAATAGGGCATCAATTTTTCGACAGAGGAAAAGGTCAGTAAAATAATCAATTCAAAAATCAGCATTCTAGGGGCTAAGCATCGGTTTCTATGGAGAAATTCGAAAAGACAAAGAAGGAAAAACAGTCAGTGACTGTTTATGCTTATTAAGTTAATTGTTAAACCTGTTTAAGCTAATATTAATTGTTATTAATCTTCGGGATTGTGATTGTTAATGCGTTTAGGCTAATACTGGCATCTGTGGTGTGTTTGCACATGTGACTGAACAGATTAGTCACTGGTTGAATCTAGGATGTTAACTGTGAGTATGCCTGTCGAGAATTGATGTTTATTTGGGATAGCCTAGTTTGAATTCATTCCTGTCCATTCGGTTAACAAGCTGAGTGTATGGAGTCATCTAACTATTTCTGTATGCTGACTATGACTGATAAGTTGATTACACTACTGCCTTTTCCTATTGACTGTAAACTGCCTCCATTCTAACATGTTAAATACTCTAAAATATATTGTGCTTTGATTGTGAAGTTGCTTGCATACTGTCTAATCTGTTCTAGTCTTAAAAATTGTCACTATGATGGTTTGCAATGTCTCTCAATCTCCTCTGTAGAATGAAGTGAGTTTGATTAAGAGCATCGGTGTTAGCAGCTTGTCTGATGAAATCATATTTATTACATATTAATTTTAGTCATATGTTGCATATAGTTCAGCTTGAAATCTTGTTTCTCTTCTACAAACATGTGTGGATGTAGTTAGGATAATTGAGGTTGCTTAAAAGGTTCAGAGAATGATGTCGTTAATTAATACCATGCTTGTCTGTTTACCCTGAGTTAAAAATGCAGTGAATTATGTAAAGATGTTCTCCCTTTTCTTTTAGAATAACTGAGCATGAAAAATGTTAGTATTCAGTTTCCTTATCCCCAATATGTAGCATTGAGTATGCACATAACTCTAGTATACTTACATCATATTTGAGAACTTATATACTGCAGAAGGTCTTCATGTATGATGTATGTATTTTTTTGGGGCTATTTCTGTATTATAATTCACATCTATATGTGTGCTAATAAATTGGCTTTAATTATTGGGTTTGTCGAAGGCTACTGCTTCGGTTAAATCACACGGAAGTTGCCTTTCAATTGAAAAAACAAAAATGCTTGTCCGTCTTCTTCCGCTTTCCCTTTCTCATGTTAGCCAATCAACTTACCTGCTCCATACTTGGATTCGAATTAAATATATCACTTCTGGTCTATTAATTTTATGCGTTTGTGCATCAAGATCGATGCAGCCATTGCAGTGATCGTCATCCATCTTGTGTAATTGACTAGTTTATGATGCCTTGTGTATCCCTGCTGGTCGTGTGATGTCTGGTTTTGGGAAACTTTATTATGTTTGATTGGCAAATATGAATATGATTTTGTGTGTATGGGCCTATATAGTCTCATATATCCAGAATGTTACCTGTGATGGGTCATTTGGCCGTTTCCTGCTAACTAAAAAAAGAAATATGCACCTTTTTTTTCTTGTCCACAATCCATGTGTGGCTTTTGGTTATTTTTGCGTAGCAATGTATATAGTGAAATATTTCAAAATATTCGCCCTTTATTGCATACTCGACCATTTTAAAGAAATGTGTATGTTTGGTATATCCTTGTCTATCATGATCTATTTTTGGCCTAATGAATTTCCTATAATCATGAAGGACACTTCCTGTTATTCTCCTTTTTGAGTAGTGTTTAATTATTTACATCGAGTATTATTTGGGTTGATACTAATCCTTATATTTTTCTTATTTTTTACATAAAATGCATCGGAGTCGAATGAAGAGTCTCATTGCGAGACTCGTCATGAGCTACTTCTAATGAAACTCGCATCCATGTTCATCCGCATTCCTGCTTCAAAAATTCCAAAACAAATAAGGGTGGAATTACGTCGTCATCCATCTCAACTCCTTTTTACTCTTTTAATCTCCCTGCCTCATTCGTGTCTTTAATTTTATTATTTGTAATTTTATTATCTAATTTTGTAATTAATAGGAGACATTGAATAATTAGCCTTTGAATAAATAAATTGGGCGGGTAGTTTTAAAATCAGAAATGCACTTCTAATTAAGGATTTGTCATGCATGTCTAAACTTTTGCCTAACAATTTAATTTGCATATCTAATCATGAAATTCATGCCTAGATTCCTCTCAATTGTAAAATTAAGTATTTTATGCATCATGTCATACTTATGTTAATCAAGATTAAGTTAGCAAGTAAATATATGCATTTAGTCAATAAATCAACTTTGCATCATTTTTTATAAATAAATGCATACCTTTAGACTTTACATGTATTGTTATACCATTAGCATTATAAATCTTTTATCAAAATGCATCCTTTTATAAACATTTGTATCATCTTTCTCTTCAAATACTTTCAAAACATCCATTGTTCTCTAACATAATAATTAACCTAGGTTTGGCAGAACAACCGCAAGTTAGCGGATCTTAGAGGGTGTCTGACCTCTTCCCTCTAGATTAATAAAGAACTTTTACCCAGAATCTCATATAGTTTTGCAGACCATTTAAATGGAGTTAATGTTGACTTTACCTAGTTGACATTTAGGTGTCCTAATTCACCCAAACTAATTAGGTGGTGACTCTGCGAACCCTTAAGCACCCTTTAGCACCCTTTAGCATTTAAGCTACTTTTAGCACCATTTAGCAATTTAGCACCTTTTAGCATTTTATTTTTATTTCTAACATTTTTAAGCTGGAGTTGAATTTGTCGTGGTCGAAAAAAGGCGTGACAAGTTGCTGGATTGATTTTCGGCCATTTTTGCTACTTATTTTTTGGCATTTTCGCTACTTATTTTTTGGTTATTTTTACTACTTATTTTTTGCTATTTGACTACTTATTTTTTGCTATTTGACTACTGATTTTCGCCATGTTTGTTGGCTGATTTTTGCCATGTTTGTTGGCTGATTTTAGCAATGTCGCTGGACTGATTTGGTCATTGTTGCTGGACTGATTTTCGGCCATTTTTGCTACTGATTTTCGGTTATCTTCGCTACTGATTTTTGGCTATTTTTTATATTGATTTTGAACTGATTTTAGGCCAATTTGCTACTGATTTTCGGCTATTTGCTGGACTGATTTTAGGCCATTTTGCTACTGATTTTTTGGCTATTTTTGGACTGATTTTCGCTGTGTTCCGGGCTGATTCGGGCGATTTTTCCCTTCTATGTTTTATTAAACTGACTGGAACAAATTTTTGTTCCGGATGAACAGATACATTTTTATTTTACTGATTTGAACAAATGCTATCCTTGGCCGATGAAGAAATCTCCGTCTGATTTTCAAGGTCTCCTCTGTACAAAAGACGGGTTTTATTTTTAGTTTATTAATTAATTCTTTTTGAAAATTATTTACTCTCTTGCTAACACATTTACTAAGTGTTTATGCAGGTACCCAAAGATACATTTCAAGAATATGCTCTCCGGAATTTCATTCTTTTTGTTGTTGTATTTTAATTTTAAATCCATTTCATTTTGTACTGCATTTTATTGTAATTGAAAATGCTTAGAATAGGTATAATAAAAAGCATGATATATAATTAACCTAGGTTTGATCGGATAACCGCAAGTTAGCGGATCTTAAAGGATGTCTAACTCCTTCCCTTTAGGATAATAAAGAACCCTGATTCAGAATCTCATTAATTTCGCAGACTATTAAATGGAGATCAATTGCAGTATTTTTATTGCAATAGTTCAAGTGTCCTAATTCACTTAACTAATTAGGTGGTGTCTCCTCAATACAAATATTTTTGCTCCATCCAGGGAACCGCGCCAAAGAACAACGTTGCGGATACCGTTCGGACCCCGAGGTCAAAAATGGGCGCGACACAGAGAATCCCATGCTGATGCAATTTCAAGAACCTCCTCCCATACTTCCGTTTTGACCGTTGTTTTGCGTTTGTAAGTTGTCCCTTTATTTTTAGTCTTCACACATTGGGGACAATGTGCCGATTAAGTTTGGGGGGTCTTACTTTGTTTTATTGTTTTGTTTTTGAGCCTTTTATTGTTTTGTTTTTGAGTCTTTTTAATTCTTTTGTTTGTTTTATATGTTTGTGAGTCATACATTTTTTTTATGGATCATGTATGTTGTAGTTGCTAAAGATATTGAGTGGATTAATTGGGATAATGTAATAGAATTAACAGAAAAATTTGTGTGCTTAAGTTAGATATGCCACAAAATCATGACATCTAATTATTTGGGATATTTGTGTTTAGCCTATGTGTTGTCAGTTATGGAAAGAAAGGTTGAAGATGTCTAGAAAACCTGGTTGTGTGTTATTTGAAGCGAAATAGTTAATATATACATGATTAGGGAAATGATTCAGGCATTCTTTGATAGCCCTTCTGACCGTTTATTACCTACTCTGACATAAATTGTATCTTTAGTCAACCTCTTTGAGCCTAAATAATATCTTTGTTTGACACCATAAGTGATAATGGAAAAATATTGGTATGAAAAGTGTTGAAAAAACAATAAAAAGATAGTGAAAATTTGATGCACCCCAATGAAAAATATGCAAAAGCCTAAGTTTGGGGGTGCTTGTTATTTATAAATGTGTCTCATTCTCTCAAAAGAAAAGAGGAGAAAAAATAGGTATGAGACTAAAAAGAAAGTCCAAAGAAGGAAAATGAGTTAAATGAAAAAGCTTATGGTACGAAATTGAGCCTAAAATGCCAATTTTTATCTATCACTGCCTAAGTCTACATTACAACCCTTGAAAGTCCTGAAGATCTCTAATGTGTATGTCTATGATTAGTGGAGAATAGCAAGTAAACAGGTTTATAGAATTTTGGAAAAGATGGAATGAAATTGACATGCATATGTTAGGTGTTTATATTTCCAGTGATTATGATCTAACCGAATTTGTGAAATATCTAACTTGAAATTCTAGATTGCTGAAAATTCATGCTATGTTCCAACATATTATTTTAGTTTTCATCCATAATTTTGAGGCAGCATTGCTATAGCTACTGGATCCATTTCATAGAGTCTTTGTTTTTGTTTTTATTTTGTTTTTATATAGTGCTTTACTCGAGGGCGAGTAAAGTTCAAATTTGGGGGTGTTTGTTGAGTCTATTTCATACACACATTTGAATCCTTTTTAGTTAGTATTTTCATCTTTTCTTCTGCGTTTAGTATAGTGTTAGGGTTGTGTTTCTTTCCTTTTTCACAACAGTCATAAATGAGAAAATATTGCTTTTGAGGATGAAATTGCACTATAAAAGGCCAAAAATGAAGTCTAAGAAGTCCCGGGAAGCACGAAAGAAATCTGACGAAGTCCGGACATAAAAATAACGCAAAATCGCAAATTCACGTCGTCAATCATGCGCCGGCCAATGACCGTGGCCAAAACACTGCGGCTCGATGTTTTGTGTGAAGTCGTCATGCGCCGCTGAATCAGGTGAGAAAAGTTCAATTTTTTGAAGGGCAAAAGGATCCGAAACGTGATTTTTACATCTATAAGACCTAGGGATTATTCTAAAAGATTTTTATCATACTTTGGAGGCTAGAAAGGAGGCAAAAGCTACAAGATTGGAGACTACTCTTGTTCAAGTTCTTTCTTTTCTCTTTTATTTAATTCAGTTTATGTTGGATATTAAATTAGTTCTTAGCATGATAATGTCTGGGAGCTAATTTCTTTATTAGGATTTTTCGTTGAATCGCTTGAAACTCTTTCATAAGTTAATGCATAGTTATTGATTTCGTTTTCAGCTATATTAAGATCTATTCAATATTGTATTGATTGTTCGAAAATTAACTGATCACTAATTTACATAACTTATATGATTTCGAATCAAAATTCTGAAAGGTGAGATTTGAATATGATGTAGTTGTCTAGACATAGGTTAAAATCGCGGACGAAAGTACCCCGATACTTGTGTAGTATTTAAAGTTATTGTTCTTAATCCTCATGTGTGGTAAAATTTATCATAGAAATATAGAAGGTTTCTGCATAAGGTTGAGTTTCTATATGTCCTAACCAGAATATAAAACAGATTAGTTAACATGTTATCTTAATAAGAAGAAGAGTCGTTAGCTTTGTATTAACAAGTGAAAGAGTGGATAGTTGAGGAGATTGGAAACTCTAATTACTTGACAAATCAGTCTCTGTGGACGATAACTCGATCTTACAGACTATATTACTTGAGGGATACGTACACTTGCGTAAGCTACAGAAATATCGCAACACCTTTACCAAGAAAACTTTTCTCTCTTTTTGTCCTTTACCCAAAAATAATTAAAATTTTGTTCTTATAGATAAGGTTACGTACAATAGACCTTTATAGTCCGATCTTTTTCCGGACCCCGCGTATAGCGGGAGCTTAGTGCACCGAAATGCTCTCTATAGAATCTTTGGTTGGGTAAAAGTAAATGGCTTTGACAGCTATAATAGGAATATACGATATACAAGATATTAAGATAATGTGTTGATGATAACTTTGAGTAAAAAAATGTTAACAACAATATCTAAGTGTATCTTAAATACTAACGAATGAAGGTTAATAATATTTGGGATATTTGTAAAGAAAATTGATTTTGAAATTCGCATAAGTAAACTCAGTTAAAGTGTAAACTCATTTGAAGCCAAAACGCTAGTTCCATTGTTCTATCAAGTGAATCCTGCTGTATATATACTCCACTTAATACTGTACGAAATTCAAGCTAGTCTTGATTTTAGGCATATTATTACCACAAAAGAATCTAGCATTACTCAAACTAAGAAGGAAGTGAAGCAGAAGTATGCCGATATAAATTAAGTACATAAAAAAAAACATCTATAACAGAGAACTGATAGCCTGTTCGACCAAAATCTCGAAAAGCTAAAAGTGTTTTTTCTTCTGATAACAAATATTTTGGTCAAGCTTTTAAAAAATAAAATAAATATTTTTTTTAAGTAGCAGAAACTGTTTTTAAATGATAAAAAATAGTTTTTCTCTAGTAGCACTTCTCAAATCTTGGCCAAGCACAAATTATTTTAATATTGACAAAAGTAATTTTCAAATTGATTAGTCAAACACAAACAATACTCGCTTAAAGTAATATTTTAAAAGGCATTTCTTAAAAACACTTTCCAAGTTAAAAGATTTTGAAAACTTGACCAAACAAGCTATAAAGTACACTTATATACAAGTGTACTTTATAATGGTTATGCACTTATATAACATTTAGTTATAACTGAAATTGATTCGACTGTCAGATTTACCTACAACATATACAAGTAGAATATAAAAAATATATAGGCATCCACTTCCCTTGGAATAGAGATGAAACACATTGAAGGCATTATACAGCAGGAACTTTGCAGCAGATATCAAATATATCATCCATGGGAGCATGGTCTCCGGTCCCTTCATCCTTCCATGCATACAACAATTCCTTCCCTTTGAAGAGAAACATCCCTCCCTGATATCAACATACATAATAATATTACTATATCATACCAAGGGCTCTAGCGCAATCATGATTATAGGGGTTCTTGTTAGTATAGTTAGTGATTGATGGAGAAATATTGAGAAGATGTTTTGGTGAATAATGACTAGTTGTGATTAAAAGGTACCTATTCCTAAAAGGTGTCTATTCCGAAAGGGTTAAAGATTGTTGGTTTGAACTTTGAACAGACACTTAGGTATTATAAATACCTCACCAATCCAAAATAAAAAGGAAGAATCAGATTACTCTCTCTTTCACTTTCACTATAAATCACAACATTCTGCTCTTGTGTGAAATTCAAGTTAATTGCTAAAACTTGAATTTCATTGGCTTTGTAAATCTTAGAGGAATTTTGTCACCATCCATGCGGCAACGAAGTGGGAGGCTTAAATTTCTTAAGGACAGAGATTACTCTATCAAAGCCGGAGTATTTTCTTCCCCACTTTTGAAACCTATTTTTTTAACATGTCTAAGGCGAGTTGGACTATATTTGTCGGGTTAAAACTAGATCGAGGTGAATATATAATGTAATATATGGATTCACAAGAACTCCAGTAGCTTTTACTCAAAACCCTATATATGTATTAAGAGATCTACTAAAAATTTATAAATATTTGATTGCAAATTCAGCAATTATTATTTATTAACTTGAGGTATTATAGAAACCCATAAACTTCAAATCTTAAACGTCTACGGTTAAAACGGTTCAAAACAATAGACGGGTTGGATCACAACCTCACAATATTTTCATGGGTCAACTTTTGGACTAAACAATAGGTTATTACTCCTAGCAGTCCAATCAAAGATCATTTTTCATTTGTTTATTTGATTTGTTATGATTTTTTTAATTAACCAAATCAAACTAATAAAATTAAAAACAAGCTAATGAAGGCCAATCCACGCAATTTTTTGATTGACATGTCGTCTTGGGCATAGCCCAAGTTAGCTCATTTAAAATCTTGAAGACAATTTGGATTGCATATATAGTCCAGGTTAGCTCATGCAAAAGACTGGATAATTTTTTCACTACATATGATATGAAGCCCAAATTGACCCATAAAAAAGTTCGCCGAAAACATAAAAAAAGATTGATGGTCTTTAATTTCTATCTCTACTTCTCATTTAATAAAAACTTGTGGATCAAAGTACTCTTTATTCGCGGATCTACTAAATCAGATATTCTGGGTTCGAATCCCAGCAGAGACAAAAAAAAGAAAAATTCGCAAGACAAAATTTTCATATAAATTATACTTATTCGGCCAAAGTTATATAGAGACTATGCCCTTTGGGGCATAATTTCTATGTAGCTATCCGGGCAAGACATAATCTTAATTTTTCAACGAAACTTTACTTTCAGACTTGGTTTCTTAAGGCATAATCTCTATATAACTTTGGCCAAATAAACATAACTTCTATGAAATCTTGTCTTGCAACTTTGGCCGAATAGACATATTTTCTAATCAAATCTTGTTTTGCAAAAAAAAATTCTTTTTGACCCTGCTGAGATTCGAACCCACAACCTCAGGGATATTTTCGATCATTTCTTTAGACGGAGGGCAAAAATTAAAGACCACCAATTTGAGGGACAAAAATTAAAGACCACCTTAAAATAGGGGCAATCATGTGAATTGGCCCCTCTTAATCAATATATGGCCAGTCCAACCCGCTCACGTCTGGATGAGTTGGACATGATATATTTTCATGGGCTAAACTCAGACACCACTAATCAGGTAAAGCAGTGCAGTAGTAGAAGGAAAGAGCTTAAACCTGCTGCAAGACACCACTTCTGTCATCAGGGGTAGCTTCAATAGTGTAGTTCTTTGTAGCTTCCCGCAGTTCGTTGAACCTAGAGAGCACTTTAGCCTGGCATGTCAAATAGTCAAGGGGAAATTAGGTAAAAATTAAGTAATGTTAATGGAGAATAAATAACATAATGATCATTTTTATGAAGAGAAGCTCCTTGAGATCCTTACACTTGCTGGGTTGAAAAATGTGCGCCGAAACCCATAATACAGGCCTAGAACATCATATGCCTGAGATACAAGGGAAGTGTCAAAATCTTATAAGAAAAAAGATGTCAAAAGCAAAATGAAGTATTTGCATAATTCCGGAGATAGACAGATACTAACCCTGCGGTCTGGATCAGCGTACAAGCAATCCAATGGAAATGGTAACTGGCCATAAATATGAAGTGAAAAGAATTACATCAGGATCCGTAAAAGATGTAATCAAGTTGTCAACAGCATATCAGCTAGCAGTTTAAATTAAGAACAAAAACAACTACCCCACGGTATTAAACAAGTTTGGGTCACGTCTATGAATCCTCCTTCACAAGGAAAACAACTTTTGTCCAAATTCCTCGACAAACATCAATATTTGGAGACCTTACCTTATTCAGCATCAAGGACATATGACACAATGAAAAGTCACTATGTATGTGTGTCCATTTATTTGCTAAAACAAACATGGCATGCAAAACAAGGATAATGCAAAATGCCAAATTGCAAAATCTTTTTCCACCGACAATCAACGAAGTGTCCGACACACAAATTCGACTCCATCCCCTCACGCAAAACAAAAGAAGTATTCCAAGTCCCAAGGTTAATTCCCATCCCTTGTTCTTCTTATTGTTTACATTATATAATGCCAGAACTCCAATTTTAATTGATGTTTTTAGTAACACATTTTTTTAACTTTTATTATGTACTTTCAAACCTCCAATGTTAGTCCACATTCCATTGAGCACACTTAGGCTTTACTTCTTAAGGAACAAGCCTTTATTTCCAATATTTCAGAGAACCTTCAAAGCAAAGGAATCATGAGCTCAAGGTGCTATTGCCTTGACAGCAACAAAATTACCCTGCTCCACCATGCGATTAAAAAAAAGGAAAGTTGAAGAATGCATTACCAATAATTTTGTTCCTTTATTAAATTTATATGTAGTTAATTGTCACTGAGTACCAGTTTCAATAGTACACACTGAATTGCTGCAACTTATTCAACGATATAGCTGGGGATTTTGCATAAAACTGCAGAAATAGGAAATTTGCAAATAGGAGAACCCAATCCTTTACCAGTTAACACTTGATTTTAGCAAATTTTCTTTATATAACCTATTAAAATTCACAATAATGCGCTAACTTCGTATGCAATTTTAAAAACGGGAAAAAGGGAGAGAAAGGGGAGATCTGCCCCCACCAAAGTGAAGAAGACAGCAATAACACGGGAATGATTAACATAAAAATTCAACAGATAAAATCTATATATAAATAATGTTTATAAGAATATTAAAAGTTCTTTAATTTTTTACTGGCATACAGTAGCGGACCTGCAAGTGAATTTTTTTTTTGAACAACCAATACCTGCTGGCATATGCATTTGTGATGAAGGTCAAAATACTCCTAGAAAAGCAATGAGTTCAAAATCAAGGTAAGTTTGTTTGACTAAGTTTATTTTTTCCCAAAAGTACTTATTTTTTCAATAAGTGCTTATTTTAAAAAAGTGAGGTGTTTGGCCAAGCTTTTGAAAGAAAATAAGTGCCTCTATGGAGTAGCAGAAGCAGTTTTTCAGAAGCTAAAAAAAAGTTTTTGCCCAAAAGCACTTTTTTGAAAAGTACATTTGAGAAAATACACTTAGAAACATTTTTTAAATAAGTTGATTTTAGAAGCTTGGCTAAACACGCTATAAGAACCTATTCCTAACTAGCAAATATCACCTATATGAGTCTTTTTCTTCTATTGTGCCCTATCTTTAGCTGAGTTTGCATTGGTTCCAAGAAATTGTAACTCTTTTGAGATATCTTCCTTTCATGTAATTTTAGGTCAACCTTATTCCATTTTAACATATTCACTCATCATGGTTTCATATCTAGAGACCAGTGCGTTTGTAGGTCGACGGCGACGCTAAACATGATCAAACCATTTCAAGCGGCCTTCTCTCATTTTATCCTCAATGTGTGTTTCTACTATCGATAAATGTGATCATCTTTAATCTTATCTAATCTTGTATGACCGCACATTCATCTTAGCATCTAAAATCCATTAACACTCGTCTTTTGGATATGTTGAATTTTATAGGCCCAACATTCATTAGACATAACATTATCGGTCTTATAACTATTTTATAAAACTTTTCTGTCACTTGGTATTGCATCCTCCTATCACATAACACCCGAGTAAAACTTCACCCTAGTAAAACTTCTCCATTTCAACCATCCGATTTTAACTCTATGAGTATTATCTTCATCTATTGTTCCATTCTCTTGAAACAACAAGTCTAGATATCTAAAAAAAATTGCATTTTGGCACTGAATCCCCGTCTAGTCTCACCTTTGTCATGCTAACTAAACTTGCATAGCATGTATTCAATCTTAATTTCACTTATCATAAAACCTTTTCTCTCTAAAGTGCTTGTTTGTTGGGAATTAATATCCCACCCAGGAATAGTATTCATGTTAAGTAACAAGAATAAGAGAGAGAGTAACAACACCAAAACTTTTAACGGAGTAAAAATACAATACTCAAACGGAGCAATACAATGCTATTTATTACAACTTGGTAGTGTCAAGAAACTACTATACCTTCAAAAGAAATAACACTTTTTTATTTCACACAACTCACGGTTATCCTCTTACTCACAATTGCTCTATATTTTTTGGTGTGTTTTGATCTGAAACATAACCTTCCTATTTATATAGGTAGTTTACTATTGCTTACATCATCAGTGACTAGCAAGTACACTTTTTTCTTCCTTACATTTAATTTACTCTACGGTCACTGATGATGCAAGCAAGAGTAAACTACCTCTATAAAAAGGAAGATCATGTTTCATATCAAAACACACCAAAACAGAGAATGAGAAAGAGAGCAAAAGTTAAAGAGAGTAATCCACGGACTATTTTCTATAGTCCGTGAGAAAATAGTGCGAGTAAAATGTGTGTGGTAACAAGAAAATGGGAAAGAGAACAACAACCACAAAGAGTAAGATATCTGGAAATAAACAAAGAAATTGACTTGCTGAGTCGATTGATTTTTCAATCTATCCTTAAGATAATATTGTCTTAGATATTCCTTTTAACGGTGTAATGGCAACTTATCTCCCAAGATAAAACAACAATCAAACAAGTGAGCAAAGGAGACTCAAGTGTTCGCTTAGAAAGAAAGATCTTTGAGTGTATGAATATTGCTAGAGAGGAAGACAATTTTCTAAAATTGTTAAGTGTTGAGTGTATTCTTGCAAATGAGCATCATTTTATAGGATGATGAACATGTCTTCCCAATCAATCAAATAATGGTCATCAATGTCAAGTAATGACCATTGATTTTGGGATTACATTCAGCCTATGGCTGAATTCATGAGCCAATAATGGAGAGTTAATGCTCCAAATTCAGCCCAAGAATCAGTTTTATTGTCGAAGCGCTGCGGCGCTTGATGTCCAGCAACTCACTGGAGCCTCGGAGTCGCGGCCCTTCGGGAAGGCGCCGCGGCGCCTAAGCGCCTAAGTTCCCATAACTTCCAGTGAATTTTACCGTCACGAGCGTCGCGGCTCTAGGAGGAGGTGTCGCGGCCACGGTGATCGTAGCGCGCTTACCGACTCATGGCGATTTCTGATTTGTTTCATCTTTTACACATTGTACACTTCTTCCTTCATTTACCAACGTGAAACCACTATTACTTGGCCAATAACCGTCTATTATCTTATGTCTCAAACATTTTGTATACGTACTAATATCTCTTCCACTAAGAAAATTACGATCCTTGGTACAACGTGTGTGGAAACAACATTTCCAACGTGTGGGGCCTCAATTGTTCGAGTCATAATTAATAGGATTAACTTTATTTCACGTTTAATAAATTTCCAACAAATAAAGTGAAAATAATATTGTAGTGAGTTGTGTGAAATAAAATAGTGTTATTTCTTTTGAAGGTGTAGTAGTCTCTTGATACTACCAAGTTGCAATAAGTAGTATTATATTGCCACACTCGATTATTGTATTTTATCCCATTAAAAATATTTGGTGTTAGTTCAAGCTTTTGGTTGACACCCTCGCTGGTTTCATCAATTAACACAATATCGTTAGCAAATAGCATACACCATGGGACCTCATCTTGTATTGTGTTGGTTAGCTCATCCATAACTAGGGTAAACAAGTTGGAGCTCAATGATAATCCCTAGTGTAACTCCTTTGTATCTCCTACTGTTGTTGTTGTACTTGCGCTAGTAATGACTCCTTCGTATATGTCCTTCATGACTTTTATATAATTAAGATGAATTTGTTTCTTCTCCATCACTCACCAAAGGACCTATCGCAGTACTCAATCATATGCTTTCTTTAGGTCAACTAACACTCGTAGATCTTTCTTGATTTTCTGACAAATTTCAATCAATTTTCTTAGCAAGAATATAGCCTCCATTGTAAATCTACCGGGCATAAATTCAAACTGGTTCTTTGTCTAAAACTTACTGCTACATCTAAATATTAAAATCAAACAAATTTCTTCCAAATCAGAATAGAGGCAGAGTTAGACAAAGAGTCTCAAATTTCAACCGATGACATATAGTTACGACGCTTACAAACTAAGGTCAGTCAAGAGTTAAGCCAAGTTATAAACTATCTTCTTGCAGAAATCACATTTTGACATTTCTTGAGTCAATTAAGGTGGTGTTTATTTGTGGACTTGACTTGCAAATAAGGAGATTTAAGCTTGTAAGTTAGCTTTTATTCCTTAAATTGGGAACACAGTTTGAACTTGAACTTGAATATTTCAAGTTAAAGTTGTGATTTAAAGTATATTTCAAGTATGTTTTTCAAATATTCAACTTCCACTCACGAATCTTCAACCGTCACACGACTGTTCAAACAGAATCTCAACTTACTTCAACTTCAACTTTAAATGTGTCCTAAGAGACCCTAAGTTCATAGCGCGAAGTGAGCCAGAAGTTTGGTATGACAGAAGGTGCAATACAGAGTAAGACCTTAAGTAGCTTATTTGAAACCATTAGAAATAATATGTCAAAGAACTAAATAATTCAAAGTAACAATAGAGGTAAAGTCAAGATACCCTTTCAGCAAGAATACGAGCTTTCTTAGGAGCACCAACACCAACAGCAATTAGCTTTACACCAGCAGAATCAAATCTCTCCTTTGTCTCTTTCAGTGATTTAGCAAGTTCCCAGCTAACAAATAACAATGCATATCAAACAAGGATATCAAAAATAAAAATTGCAAAAACACCAAAATAAATAGCCTTGAAAGCAAAGGGTGTCATGATTTACCAGCAAGGACAGCCAAAATGCCTCAGAAGTGCAACAACAGCTATTCCCTGGTGAAGGAAATGACCAATAACAAAATCTTAAATAGGCGATAACAAATTGAATTATGTTACAATAAACGTCGCTCAGGCTCAGCCATTTGAATCTTCGTTAAAGAAAACTGTTCAGCGTAGAACAATAAATTAATGGAGTAGTTAAGTATATGATAGCATAGGCAAAAGCCCCATTTTTTCCATTTGAGCCATACATGCGCCACCAAATTATTTGCCATAAGTTTCTTATTTCCCCAGATTAAGTAATGTTCCTTTTTTTTCTCCTTCTGTATTGATTCAATCAACCTGGTAATACCTTCACTAATCTACACCACAATTGGAGATGCACAACCAAGTACCCCCTATGTGTCAATTTATATGACCTTTTTAGTTTGTCCCAAAAAAAATAATGTCCCATTTTATATTTGGAAATAATTTAACTTTAAATTTCTCATTTTAGCTTAATGAGATGATTATGGTTTAGAGTCTCACATCGGAAATACAATGGAAATATGGACTACTTATATGGACTTGGACAATCATCACCCTATAAGCTAGTTTTTTGGGTTGTGTTAGACCCAAGATCTATTCTTTACATGGTATCAGCGAGACTCATTCCAATTATTTGTTCACCGATGTTGGCCCCAAATTATATTATTCACGCTCCAGTTAACGAGGTATGGATGTGCATGGAGTGTT